>OX382195.1:11395000-12092500 GCA_947507515.1 Eulithis testata
CTGATATTAGGTTTTTTCATCAACCGTTGGACCTCAAAATGCATGGACACCTTACAAGACACTTAGATTTTTCCAGGCACATTCTTAGCCTCTCAAATTCACACGGTGGAGTTGTGAATGATAGGTACACACACATTCACGGTCGCTGGCTATGTAAATAGGTATTCTAACGCGGAGCGACGACCGTCCGTAGACGAATATTATTAACCACAAACAATAGCTCATACGGTGAAATTGTAAGGCAGTTTTATGCATCGAGCTGGTGGCGGTAGACTATTTGCTTTACCAGCTCGGAGCTGCACAAGATTGTTACTGTGCTAGACTAGAAGATAGTTCGGCTATACCCGTCTACCTATCACGTTCGGAGCTCGGCTCACTATACAGAAAGCTGACTTGAGGAATATCCTATCACTCCTTCAGAAAATGCCATATCACAACGAGTAGTTGAATATGACAAGCTGACATTTGAGCAGACAGGTTTTCTATGTATATGCTAAGAAGCTGATTTAAATCATTAATTATATAAATTTGCCGCTAAGAGTGCTATAACCGCGATCCGTATTCGATAACGGTAATTAACCCTGAATTACAAATGGAATTAAATCAGAACAATGTTGCATTGAAGGAAACTAATGTGTGCGGCTACCAGAAACGATTCGCAATCAAGGTTTAGGACAAGTTATTTTTTCTCAGGTTTTCAGGCGTATTTTATAAATTGTAGAGATTAAATTGAAAATTTGGTCGTGGACATCAAAATTGCATGCTCTAAGGAATACCAACACTTAGAAACATCATACGACCTAGAATGGTATTCTCATTTTAGCATACAGTTGTAGAAGTTGCATCATTGATACCGATAATACATCGGATTCGGCTTTACCGTAACGATATGTTTCAGTTTCCCCATCAACATTAACCAATCGATAACTTGATTCAGCTCCGCAATTACAACAATTAGTAACTGATCTGTCCCAGATTTGGCCCATTACTGGTCATACATGGAAACTTGCGACATAACAAGTAATGATTACAGTAGGTTGTTAGTATTGGTTGCTACGCCCAGACAGGACAAGACAGCAAGTCAAGCCAGTATTGTGTACTACCTTGAACTATGATGACAAAATTTTGGAGTATCTATACTCCATCTATCTATTGATTAGTCTGAAATCTGAATAAAGATTTTTGGCAAATATTAAATAGCATACATTTTTATACTAGTATAGTTGGTAGGATTGTCTTGCACTGTCTTGTAGCCGGACACCGCGGTCGTTTGCAACTGGCTTTAATGCAATATATTTATGAGCCGGGCGCGTTATGTCGACATGCCGAAGATTATGTGAAACTCATCAGTTTTGCATTAAGAGTATGACGATACTGATATTGCGTTTGGAGAAATCGACATTCTATTCTAACTAGGTAATAGCTTACATGCGCTCAACTCAATGCAGAACTAGATTTCTGCGAGTTATTCTAAGAACGAGCCAATTTTAGGACTGATTTGGTTTTTTTCACACCAAGTATTTATTTTGATATAATAATAAAGTATCACCAGTATTATATGATCTGTGGTATCACAAATGTTTGATATCCCAGTATTATAAGCCAATCTAAAACCGCAGTGAACGCTTACTGTCAGAAAGATTTGTTTCCTCGAAATATTTCAAATAATATCTATTTTATGGACACCCTTTGCACATTTCCGTCAAGCATTATTTTATGTCTATGAATCATTACTTCTAGCACTGATCATAGCGTAAAGTTAATGAAAAATAAAAAAACAAAAACGTGGTAAAACGAAGTAAAATTCAATAGATGTAGAAATGTGAGTCGCGCCATACATAAGACATCAACGCGCTCGAGTCCACTTACCCCGCCCATAATTAACTATACCTACCCATTTCTATTCATATACGCCGATTCAGAATAAATTATACTTAATACCTATTAGATTTATAGATACCTTGCAGGATGTTTTGTAAGTTTTGTGGAAAATTTTAAAAAGATAACGCTACGAGTCCGTAGCAACGTTGTAGCAGATTTTGCTACGAAAAATTGGAAACACAATTACAACTCCAAAATTCAGGACAAATAATTACCTAAAACAGTTCGAAAGGAATATTCCAGAACCAAAAATGAATTTGACGGTAGTTGCATATTCTAAGAAATGATCGAATCGAAACAGCTATTCGATTTTAAAAATTGAATAACGTTGAATGTTCTTAGCAATGGGAGATACCTCGAAAGCCTACATTTAGTGGTCGCGTGATGCCACCGCGGTCAAGGCTGGCGTGGGCGAGCCATCGAACCCGGATGCTACTCACCAAGTAGGTACTAGGCACCACATGTCTGGTTCTTATTAATTTGTGAAGGCATTTCTAAAGAGTCGCTGTAACCGCACCACGATGTGAATATCAACCGTTATGACCCTTTCAGATTTTGATTGTCTCTGTTCTTCATAATTAGATATTTTTAGCTTTTAGAAGATTTGGGATAAAATAAGTATGAATTTAACAATCACAGAAGTTTTTCACGCGGCTACATCAGAAAAGGATGCATTCTAAATTTTGTAAGGAGTGGAAACGTGTTACTGAAATGCGAAAAATGTATAAAAAAATGTTAACTCATGCATTTATCGCAGAAATATGGAACGCAGTTATTAGATAAACATCACAAACTACCCTCTCGAACGAAACCTGGACGAAAAAATTACGCCTACGCCTTAACGGTCTTAACAAGTCCAGTCGGACCAACTTGAAAAAATAAAGAAATCGAACTCACCAGTCTCAGGACGCATCCGGGTCTGCAGAGGCAAGTGCACGGAAACCGCACGATTGCTCCAAGTCGGGGCGGCCGGCTACTCCGAGGGTATCGAGAGTCAAGAGGAGGTTGTCGCGAGCGCCTGCGTTGCTGTGCGACCTCGGCTGCGCGTGCGGCGCGCACTGCTCGGCGGGACGCGACTGGCCCGCGCCAGCACTCCCGCCCCGCACCCCGCACCCCACGCACTCCGCGCCGCGCGCCCATTGGTCGCCGCGCAGCCTCGCTGACGTCACCCGCGACGATGACCGCGCCACCGACCAGAGGCGGCGGCGCGCCGGTTGAGCCGAAACGAACCGAATTTGAAATAAGATAATGATTAGGGAGGAAAGGATTGGAGGTTGTCGGTTGGCTGTACTCGTGCAGCCTCCAAGCGGTATTCGAAGATTTTTCGGCTCTTTCAAATCTGTTTTTCACTACTATTTAGTTCTTCTGACCACGTTGAGCACTATTTAAAACAGGTTGGACTTGTGATGTGGTATTTTCCGCCATTTCGGTCACTACTATTTTTTATCCAGTCAAGCGAGTTTTCAACGGAACAACTATTCTTCAAAATACTTGTATAGGTAACTAAGCTGAATCAAACTCTACTTTTGACGACAGGGCTTAGATCTTTCAACGTCGTCGTCCCATTACTTTCTTCCCGGAGGCTTTCATTTCAATCCCAGACCGCCGCCGACAACCGCCGTGTCGTCGTCGTCGTCTGGTTGGTTTGGTGCATCGTGGCCGGAGATCTCCCCTTAGTATCACGACCACGACGTCATCGCTAGCAGACCAACTTATCCGAATCATCCAATCTGAATTTAGAATACGAAATGACGCGGTTTCTAGTCTCGGAGCCGTCACCGATCACTTTTGCCGCGTTTTTGTGCCGCGAAACAAACATGGCCGAATTTTCGTAATGGCGGACGTACAATGGCGGCTTTCTTCGAATACAAGGACCGGTTTGAACGAGATCAATTTTTGCGAGGCACGATTCGAACGAGATTTCATGCACTATTTTTTGGCTAAATAACGTCCTGCCTCTTCAGGCGGTCCCACGGTACTGAAATAACCGGTTTTCTAAATAGCAGTAATATTATTTCCACGAGCGAGTTCACGCTGGTTGGCACCTTCGCTCAAGGTTGGCGGAATTTTACGTTTGCGTTTACTATTTCACTCTGTGGCTAAGAAATGACTTACATACATGCCGTTCACCGCAGATGCCAACCCAGCCGGGAATTTATTTTGTGCATCCGAGACTCGATTTATGATAAACCTACCTGCATCAATTTATTTGAAAAAAAAAACCAAGATCCACCAGATACACATAAATACAGTAATTGATCGAAAATATTAAAATATGTCTGTGAAGAACTTTCATGTTGCTGAACCTATATCAAAATGCCTGTTTGTCTACTACTTACATTAAAAAAAATCCCCATTTCATCCCAATGATTACTTTATCCTATGGTGATTTACCTTTATCTTACCAATGTAAGTAAGTATATCAAAGTGTTGAATTTTTTCATAGTTTCAGAGTATTATATAATCTGTGGTTTCAGTTAGAATTAGTCATCATAATCTCGGACGAATTACATGCATTTTCCTTAGATATATTTATATGACAATACTAATAAAAACCGTTTTGGGTACAATTTATTTGTTTTTTTTACTCTGATCAAAAAAATAAATCTTGGAATGCCGCACCACAGCCGAATAATCTTTTACGACGATACTTGTATTTCTCTTGGGGTTCCAAAGCCTGCCAAGGAATCCTGTATGTTATAGTTTCACCATTCGCAGTCCGTACTTATATTTGTAGAATATTTAGCTACTTACAGTAATAAAGATGAGCACTTGTTGGTGACTTTCGTTAAGCTATACTGTTTTTAAATCTATACATCTATACATCTATACATCTATACATCTATACAAATATTATAAAGAGGAAAGGTTTGATTTTTTGTTTGTTTGTTTGTTTGTATGAATTGAATAGGCTCCGAAACTACTGGACCGATTAAAAAAATTCTTTTACCATTAGAATCCTACATTATCCCTGATGAACATAGGCTATATTTTATCCCGGAATTCCCACGGGAACGGGAATTACGCGGGTGAAACCGCGAGGCGCTGCTAGTTTTGAATAAAACTAGAAGTTTTTCAATTTCCTAGGCAGGTAAGTAGAATCATATTTAGGTAGGTAGGTATCTAAAGGTTTCAAAATATGTGTTCCAAGAATGTTAGTTACAATGTAGTGTAGTGAGCTTATTTCGTTTTTATTTTTTAGAAAGTATTGGTTTGCAGTACAAATTCCTTTTGTATTTGCTGTTTTCCTAACGAGTTGTTTGTGTATTGACTCGGCGATCAGCCCTTTGGTTCTGTCTCGTGGAAGTAAGACTTTGCGTATGGAATAGTACGTGTTCTGCCAACTTTACCCGACGATAAAAGTAGAATCGGCTTTTGTACCAGTTGAAAGTCAGAGATTTAGTTGTGGCTTCTTGCAATTTTGTCTTTTCCTTTCAGTTTTTATTTTACAAAAACTACTTAGCTATTATAAAACTGTAAAAAAAACCAAAAACTAAAATTAAAGATATGGATAAACTAAATATGCAGATCTACTAAATAAACGATTCTGATTGCGAAAATCGAGTTTGTCTGTTTATCTGTTTGTTTATTCGCGGATCACGCCTAAACTACTGGACCAATTTGAATGAAACTTATACGATTCAGAAGCCCTTTTTCCGGATTGAAACATAGGCTATATTTTATTGAAATGAAAGAGGTGGATTTGTAGATACAGCTTGACCTCTCTAAACTAAAAGCCGCCTTTAGCACGAGGTTCATCGTATGCTGGTTGTCAGATATTTTGGTGAGAAGATTCGCACGCGTACGAAGTTGCGGGTATCAGCTAGTGTTACAATATTGTAGTGTATCTTTGTTTTAATCTTTATAGTCCGAATTAAGTGCCTAAGTATCTAAAAAATCGTATGTTTTATCAAAAATATTCTCCTCTTTTATTTTTTATCGACTCGTTAATTTTATACCTACTGATAAAAGCCTCTTTCGTGGGAATTCACATAAGTCACGAAGTCTAGGCTTATTCCGAGCGATTTATGTAAAAATCATATTTATTTATAGTACAAACGTTGTCATGAGGAAAAATACTTTAAGTGGCTACCTGCGTCCGGTTCGTTTTTGCAACCTTAGTCTGTTTGTTTGAATGCAGAAACCCATTGCTGGACATAGACCATAAAATTCCAGAAAGATCGATTTGAGACCTTCCAGCAGTGGTTAGGTAGTGATGATGCCTTTTCCGTCCAACATACTATTAAGATAATATGATGACGATGAGTCTGTTTGAAAAGTTATGTTCAATACCAGGAAACTATTGGGGCCCGTAGACAGCCGATAAAGAATAGATATCAAAATGTTTAGAAATAAGTACCTACCAAAGCAAGTAAGAAACATCCAGGAAACAGATAAGTATTTGCATGAATCCAGGATACAAAGAGACATTCATCTCCACAGAGGTCAATCTTCACAGAGGTCAACCGATGCTCTTTTCAAACATGCGATGAAGTTCTATCAAAAACTTACATACAATTACTGATATTCGGTTCATTGACCTCTAGTATAGCAGAACCTGTATCTGATATGTAAATCAATCAGTCAGTACTTCCCGGCGTCTTGTCTGAAGAGTGTTTTTGATAGATGGTGTACTACAAAAAAGTTCTGGGCGGTACATGTTGCCATCAAAACCTCATTCTAACAAGAGTACTGTGTGTCGAATCAATTATAGTTCTCTCGTATGATTTTCTTTGGCAGGTTCAGGTAGGTATTAGACGGATATGGTCGTAGCGACCAATCGCGAGAAACTGGCACTTAGAATCTACCAGTAGCAAACAGTTCTAGATGATCCTTGTAAAATGAGTGATAGATAGATAGATAGATAACACTTTATTGTACACACAAGAACAATGTTTTAGAGACTAACTTTTTTAACTGATTTGATTCAGGTTTCCATTAGCTTTTTTTTCGATTGACTTTAACTTTGAACCTAAGCTTTGTTCTTCTTCTTCTTCTATTTATGGCCTCTGCCCGTCACAACCTGTTCGTCTAAGTAGTCTAACTGAAAAACGGATTGAAAAACTTTTGGCAACGGCTTGCAAATGTAATGCCTTATTACAATGTTAAAGTTCACAAACAAACAAACCGCTCGTATTCACAATTTCGCCATTTTCATTCATCATAACATAAATGTCAACATATCCAATGGCTACAGTAATCCGTTTTATCGCAGTGGTTTTAGCCAGTTAATTTAAAGTAACGGGAACTCTGAGCTATTTAAATCGATGGTCTAGAATAAACCGTCAGCAGAGGCAGCTTGGGAAACCTGTTTGGAACTTTCTGATCAGACGCTCCTGGCAACAGCTTAGTGCTACTTGCACACCTAAGCATTTTATACTTACGCGATCCGAGAGAAAAATGTTTCATTTTCATTTTTTCTTCTCCTTTGAACAGACTTAGGTGGTTTTCTGTCGACCTTTTTAATTCTATTGAAAATATGCGACAGTATTCTCACGTGGGAACATGAGTGGCGACTGGGAAGGATCATAAAAATACATGTTACATGAGATACATCTCATACGTAGGCAGGTAAAAATTATGTTCTAAAAAAAGTTTCAAAAAATATAATTTCCTCGTCTCCAAAAGAGAATGCCTGATTTCAATTTACAACTTCAACATTGTGTCGAGCGGCCGGAAATCAGAAATAAGTAACTGTCCACGATCACGGAAATTGCAAGATTTATGATACTGTCTGATTAAATTACCGATATCCCATGTAAAATAACGATATTTTGTGACTGAAAGACGTCTACTGTATGCATTGTAGGCATATTTAGTTCCGTATATCTAAGGATACCACATTTTTCCCACTTACCTAGTATAACTTACTGGTCTATCACGATTTTCATTTATCTAGTAGGGTTAGGTTCTAGGATGCAACACAGATTTATTGCACATATAAGTTTTAAAATGTACCACCACGTCCACCACTGACATTTGCATGACACTGACTCATTACAACACACCGGTGATCGTTCTACTGGTATTGCAGCCGCAAACTAGTGGTAATTACTATAAAAAATTACAAACAGTTCAAAAGATATCTCTTTGCATGGACGAGCAATAAACTAAGACGATTTTGGTGAATGTAATCTAATGTTCTACGCAATAAGCTGACCAAAAGAAATGATAGCAAACAGCGGCTGGTTTTCAAGAAAAAAATAACTTTACAGTGACATTCCTAAACACCGACCATCGCATCATAAGAAAGGTTTTTCCTCAGGGAATATTATGCAAAAATACAACAGGAATTTGCGTAAAACACAATATAATAATTGCATACAGCGTTAGGCGAAGCCGAAATTACCATATTTAACATAACATTTATACAAAAAGGCTTTTCTTCGTTAATTATAAGGATATTTTTCCTGCATAATTATTACCTCGTCTAGTTTTTTTTCTTCTATAGAAGCTGATCCTTATTTATGACTTAAAAAAAACATTCGTGCAGGCGGTTTCTATCTACAAAGCGCTGTGTATTTTTTGACTATATAATATAATGTAGCTAAAACTGATTTTTGGGAATTTTAAGTATGTCTAAATGTTTTCTTACTAAAGTACAAAACTATCACTATAAAAAATTGTCAAATAGACTTCAAATAGACAGTCTTTGATTTAAGTTGTTCGGGACTTTCTATTCGTACAATAGGAGGTGGAGTCGGGGGTCGCGACGTCGACCTAAAGTGTGTTTCTAAGAAAACTTCTTTGGGATATAACGGGCGTTAAATAACGTAGTAACGTAAGAAATAAAACGTGGAAGGCAAAAGGTATATAACGACTGATCTTTTTTCCGGAAATACATAGTATAGGGTACTTATGTCTAGTAGTGAAGTTCTTGGCGCATATCAATGCTAGAATAATGATAAACATCATGACATATTTTGGTAAAAGGCTTCCCTAAGTAGTCAATCTAGTTCTCATAGTAAAAACTTTTTTTAGTATGGGTGTAGAGGGCGTTTTGCGTACAGTGCACAAATATTATTTTCATCCCACCATCTCGGAAAGAGTATTTTTGCTCTTCAATATCTGAGTGCAAAAGCCGTTTTTATTCTCTAGAGGATAAAGTAAATTGAATTTAGAACATCGTGTGCACTAAGTTTGTGAATTAAAAAAAACATTAAACCTATTTACTGCTACCTCTATGGTGCCGAATATATCATACAACTTTTTTTTAATTTGTTAAAAACTCAGACTCGGAACCTTCTTGGTGTTCTTTTTTCAATTTGCTAGTCATTTCCTCGCTGAGGTGGAATGAAAAGTTACGTGTTGCACTCGAGTGCAAAGATTTTTCACCTCGTGCTCTTTTGATTCCCTCGCTAACGCTCAGGATTCTAATTTTGAATCATCAAAATTTAACACGCGGTTAAAAAGCAACTTTGCACTCTTGTATAACAAATAACTATTACTTGTAAAAAACTATCAAGCAATGTCTGAAACTTAGCCGTCGTCTGAAACCCGTCGCTGTCGTTTCAGCTCGTATATTGCTCCTTAAAGACTGAGAACGGAAGTTTTTGACATAAAAATTAACTGCTGCTAATATTACGGCCGGCATTAGACGGTCACCGTTTAGAAGGCTTTATACCTCGTGACACAGAGCTCATCTATCCGATTTTATTGGCACGAACCCGCATATTTGTTCTGTGCCAGCACGTTCTGATGACACCGATAAAATTGTCGTAATGTCAGAGTTGAGGAACTTTTTGAAGATGGATGTGGTTTATTTTTTGGCATAGATTTAGTTTTGTATCGATTTGTACCTTATTTATATGATTTTTAAAGTCCTTTTTTTGGTTAGCTCTACTGTGATTTTTAACCCACTTTAAAAAGACGATGCTTTATTGAATAAATCAACGGTTTAGTTGAATTGTCAAAGCTAGATGAAATAAAAAGTTGATAAATACATTGAATGTTATCTCATCAAAAAACTAGAAGACCAACTGTAAGTTGAGTACCAGTCTATGTAAGAATTCATAATAATATGCAATTCAATCAAACGGATCCTAGTAACTTTATTCACAGTCTACAAACAGTTTCTGTTACCAATAAGGTTTTATCTTTAGATACAATTTGAGCCCGCTTGACAATAAAAAAATAAGATAGTGGTTAGGTACTATTCTGAGCTTATTCCAGGTTTATTGTTGTGACTAGCGTATGTCCTGTAATAGTTCCCCCGGGCCATATTGCCCGTACTTTCTTATCGAATTTCGTTTCAATGTAAATTGGTACTATGTTGTGGTCAATGTGGACAGTAAATCTTCACTCAAAAAAAACAAAGTTTATGTGTTAGAGAATGGTTGTACTGAAGCCCCGGTGCCACAGGACGAATAAGTATGACAATCGTAATCGTATCGGTATTAGCGTTTCCGAGATACACTGCGCGATTATATTAGGACGTTCGGAAGTCAAGCTGGCGTTAACGCGCAATAGGACTATAGGTTTACGTAATGCAGGGACCGTCAGATTTGTTCCGGCTTCAAGCCCTGACAGTATAGACGTGAATTCAACTCCCGAGTACGGATGTTTTTCACTACCACCCACACTACACCTACACGATATCGTAGAAGAATTACACACTGTCGGCGCCAACACCGATATTTATCTACGAGCAACTCAAATTCTATATTCTTCTAAAATTAATTTCAAATTATTTTCACGAACACAGTCGTTAAACGAATGTTGCCAAATTTTTGAAGTTATACTTCAAATGCGACTTCCAACAAGGTTGCGCAACCGCTTAACGCTCCTTACAAACACAAGAAAATTTTAAACGCAAAAAGTTGTGATTTCGGCCTGGATCGAACTGGCGGCCTTCTGCGTGTAAAGCAGATGTGATTACCACTACACCACGGAACCAGTTGAAACAATGTGTGAAATTTTGTATCCACTGACACACTAATGTACAAAAGTTACATGCAGGCTGTAACAAAAAAAGTGATCACAAAATAGTTCTGATTTAGGCAACATGAGTATGCAACCTTTTCTAACTAAATAAGTACTGCATATTGGTTAAGTACATAAAAATAATTACTAAATTATTTTCACATTAAACACAGAGCGAGTGTATAACACGCACTGCTTTTCTTTATTTACCTTATTTAGTAGTATGGTAACGATATACAAAAATTTTGTTATGCAAGAATTAAGTATTCCGTGCAAGAAGTAAAAATACGCAAAAAACCAATTTAACATTCACAAAATGTAAAGAGTTTACTGTAAACGAAAGAACCTCGCCTCATAAAAATGTTCCGTAACTCGTAAAGTCCTAGGCTAAATCACTTTTAAAGCTTAACCCTCTACAAGTAATTTAAACGTATATTTCCATTTTAACTGGAAAACTTCACCCTTTCAGTTACTGGAGGGAGAAAGTATTAATCCGTAAAGCTTCACATATAAGCTCGTCTCAGAGGCGGTAAGCGGCTTTTAATCTTAACTTTCAGAGAACGGTGTTACTTAAAATCTGAAGAAGATTTTGTCTCATAAAATGAAATGTTTGCTAGAAAATTATACATCGAAAATAATCCTTTAAAGCTTCAACCCCAAACGAAGAAGACGTGAAAAATCACTCACAGATTTGACTTCAAAATTATACACCACGCCACGAGATTCTTTAGGGGCTTTAGTGAAGATAAATAAGAATAAGATGCCACCTCATGCTCCGCACCACGCCATCACAACTCATAAAAAAAACTGGTTCGACTCCACAAACGAGTTTCTAATCTAACAAAAAAAAACAATAAATGGAACGCTCTGTGTGCATTCGAAATTCAAATTGAAACGGTCAAGAATTGGCAGTTGCCAGTTGCCGAATCACATGACCTTCTCGCAGCGTTCGTTATTCAAGCAAGGGTCATTGAACCTGGGCGATGCAGATGCGTTCACATGTAGCGTTACAACCTCCCACGTGAGATAAACCTCGGTCATAAGCGGAAGCGAAGATGTCTTACACTGAGTTTACGCGCGGTAGCCAGCAAAAGAGGGTAAAATCAAGAGCCAATCGCGCAGGCTGCAAACAATATGACATGTTTGCAGGCGACCAAATCACAGGATTGAGTTGGTGTTTCAGTCAGTCTCACAATATATTAGTTTTTTCAAACCATCCAGCTTTTGTGGGGTATTTTGAGCTTTCTAGGTTTAGCAGTCTGGGCCGTAGAAATCGAACCACCTTAATAGCTATATCACATTTTGCTTAAAAATTGTTTACCTGACTGTACAATGCAGCTATTTTTAAAGTTGTCCGAATCGTCACAACAAAAATTATTAAAATCAAAAGTGACGATTGGGAGAATTTGTCCCAAAATATTTGGTCCGAATCGTCACTAAGTCGTACTTTGATAGGTAAGTCCAACAAAAGTCAAGGCTTCTTTGCTTTTAATTAAAAATGTTATTGCTTAGGTTCTCATAAATATAAATTTTTGTTTTTAAATAATGATTAGGAAGCTAGTGTAACGATAGCTGTACTCTTTTGCACTGGTAAAATGCGTGCCACATGCCACTGCAGTAAAGCAAGCAAGCTCGTACGAGTTCGTGGCCAACTCTGGTGACAGAGTTTTCAGGCCGCCTTAAGGCCTACATCGTGGCTTAACGACCCAGCGACATTTGACATTACATGTCACCTGCCTCTGACATTAGTAATTTGGGAAAAAAAGAAGAAGAAGAAGGCTTAGCATTAGAGTCCTTTTCATGAAAGAAGTCCCGCGGAAATTTCCGGAACTAAACTTTAAAACTAAATTTTAAATTAGTTGTCAGGTGTGTTCGGATGCTAGTGCGTTTTTATTTGGTTTCTGTGATCAAAGTCTTGTTTTCAATGCCTAAAGTTGTTAAAAGTGCTGCCCGAGAAATAATACTTAAGGTCAACTACAGCGCCGCGTCTGCGGGACTTCTTTCATGTAAAGGACTTTACCTTACGAATTATTGTGAAATGCATGAGTGTACTTTGAGGTTTTATTTAAAAGAATAGAGGAATGTTGTAATTTAGTAAATGTAAAGATGGTTTTTGTTCGTAGCTCTCCGTTTGATCTCCCAACTTGGTCCAGCTCCTACAAGAAGTCCGCCTACACGAGAGCCTCTCCAAGTCTCGCTGCGGTGATTTGAGAACTTTTTGTTGGCTTTTAAATTGGTAGCCTCGTTACTCGAACAGCAAGTCACTTTATTTACAATACAATTCAAAGCAACACGGCAGTACTGTAATGATGCTCTGATTGATAAATTGAAGGATTCTCGTTTGGTTATGTCACAATAATGTAGCTAGTGGGCCCAAAGATTTATAACTTACAATCAGGGTCCCGCTAAGTTTTTAAAAATCAATAGATTTTGTAGCAGCCAGCGTCAATGGGTTTGTTATGGCAGGGTTCCTCAAACGTAATCTGAGCCCCAAACTCCCGTACCTATACCAAAGTTCCCAGACGACAGAGAACCCTTAACTCTAAAAAGAAGGTGTTTTTTTATTTTAATAAAAAAAAAAATTAATTCAATACCAGTGCGCAGTATTTTTTTTATACATATACATAGAAGATCGTCAATGTGAAAAATATGGAAGCTATTGCAACTACATACGGGGCAAATCACATATACAACTACCAAACAATTTTGAATAATTTTGAATTTAAAGGACCTTTTCTTCTCGTCTTTCTTCGGCAATAAAAGTAGGTACGTGCAGCAAAAAATTGGAAAAACGTTCATAGGAATTGCTATTTTTTTTTTGAAAATAATAAGAACCTAACAGAAATCCCAGTTGGGTTTACAATGTCGCCATACGAGACGAATAAATAAATACATTGGTCAAGCGCGTGTAAAAGTTTCTGAGTTCAGTTTTATGTTTTTCTTGTATGCCCGTATCTTCCGAGAACCAGTGGCGGTTTTGAGTTTAGAAATCCGGTTGTGTAATTATGAATTTTGATATTCATTAATATTCTTCCATAACATTCTGTAAAAATTCGAACATGAAGCCGAATCAAGGGGTGTAACTAACTCACTTCGAAAGCGTCTCTTTACTTTGAAATGGAATTGTTTTTGTGTTTCGAAGCGTGCGTCAACTAATGTCAATCTTATACATTGTAGTATTCTTGGAAGAATATTTATCATTCTTCCAGGGTAGTGTCATAAACTTACTCAACATAGTTCATTTCACTACCACTCTCGTCAATAAGGCGCCACAGACGCTATCGAGTTTAGCAGTATACGAAATTTGATTCTCACTGCAGATTCAGTTCTTTGAGGTTCGATGCATGTTTGCAGAATTACTTTGCAGTACCTATGTACTTAGTTTTTATGAACCGATGACCGATGAGAACACTTTTTTCATGTCTATAATCAACTCTTCTTATAGTTATTAAATGAATCTCATCAACTCCACCACAGAATATTTGTAGAAGTAACTTTACGTAGAAACTTTTTCTTGGAGCTTTTACTTATTGCAAAAGTTTATATCTGTCACTAACATGTGCAATCTCAGAGAGTATGTACTAAAATAGTTTGCGCGTAAACCGTAGACGACAGGCGAAACTAGCTAGAGCTAGGGGTTTCTTGTTGAACTTCGGAACCCTAAAAAGTTGAGACCGAGGGTCAAACCACGACGGGACCCAATTAATTTCATTTTTGTGTGGCTCTTCATAAGCTTTCCATCATCAGAAGGTCACAAAAAGGTTTAATGTTTGCTAAACTGATTGCTTCCTAAATTGAGATGCTGACTTCCGTTACGATGGTAGGCGGTAACTCTCGTGTTTGATTGAAATAAGGTTGAGTTTTTTCATATAATTCAATTTTTTTTAGACTGCTCGTAGAAAATTGTGAAGAATAATTTTCTACAGTTATAGCAACACAAACTCACTGTGCACTACCGTTCACTAAATTTTATTTTGATGTGATAATTGACTGTGATAGAATGTTGAAAACCATGACATTTTTGTAGAGGCATCTCGCCAGAAACTTTTGATTACACTTGCTGAGATGCAGTGCTAATCAATGTGTTTGTGTACTAACTTACCGCAACTAACTACATTTCACTCTGTTGATAGTACGGAGATAAGTACTAAGTGACCAGAGGTTTGCATTTGATGTCTTAGGCCTATAATTATACTGCTCTAACAAGTAGTAGGTATCCATGATGAAATTGAATGAATGAATGAAGTTTTGTGTGAAAATCTCTAGTCAAATTTATGCTTGAGTATCGATTTCTTCATCGGCATATGGGCCTTAAATTAATTAGTTATTGCTCAATTTTTGTTGAACAGATTTGTCATGAATGTCGCCGCATAACCACTGAGTACAATAATTTTATGTTACCTGTATGTGTGTATGTGTGAGCACACATGTGTGAGTTCGGTCCAACAGGTTGCAGTTGAATTCTCTTGTCATTGAAGTGAACCCATATAGGTGCTGTACTCGTAGGTAATAATGACCGATAAGAAATAAAAAATTTCAATTTCTTACACCGAAAAAGAAGCTTTTGAGTAGATTTTATTTAAATTCTAGCGACAGTCAACTTTTTTCGTATTACATATATCCCATGAAATTCAAAGTCCAGCATTATTTTAATTTATCCAATAAGTTCGTTAAAAAGCTCATTACTTAGAATCCAATCCGTAAAGCAAGCGAGTAATAAAGGATACATTACTGACTATCACAAAGCCGCCCATTAGAAAGGCTGGACCATTATTGATCACTTTCGGCCGCATTAGTTGCTTGTCATTATTTAAAGTCCAATTAACTGGCGAAGGTGGGGTTTAATGACTTCTAAAACTGGAAATATAAGTTTACTAGGTGACCGTCATAAAACGTTCGCAATAGTTTCAGGTTAGATCAACTTAAAAGAGATCCCAACCCAAATAGTTAAAAACTTGTATCTAACAATAAAAACTATTTTGTTTTTTTTTGGCTACCTAGTAAAGTAATCGTTGTAAGAAATCTCTTCAAAAAACTGGAAGTGAAGCAAACACATTTTATGTTGCAAGCTAGCAGTTCAACTTCCTCTTGCACCCTCTTTGAGACAAAATAAGGTTTACTTAGGAGGTTCTGTTATTTCAAAATTGGTTTTGTTGTTACAGGTTCAACACTAATTCTGGATCTGGTATGAATAACGATTTTACCAAAGTCACTAAAAGATACTGCGACAGACATCTCCATGGACCTGTATCTTGTGTACAACTTAGATAAAACTACGGTCGAGTTCAGATAAAACTGCCACTATCGGTCACCTCCAATCCCAAAATAGTGATCACGCTTACAGTTAGATGAAAATGCCACAGCGGTCACTCGCAGTCCCAAATGAAAACCGCGCTAAAAGCATTGTTCTTAGCATAATGTGGAATTTGTGTGTATGTGAATACCCTCCACAGTCCACACGTGACAGCGACTCGATGCACACTCATTATGGTGCTCTCAAAGAACGTGAGGGCAAAGAATTGGGACTGTGCAGTCCTTTTCTGTTACTTTTACGAAAGATCCTCTATAACAAAATACCGTATGATGAAAAAGCTTGGTAGCTGTAGCCGAAATTGACAGTGACTCAAAACCAAAACCAACAATAAATTATGGAAGCCCTATGCAAATTATAATTCTTAACTTAAGTATACTTAAGTATATAAGTATTATATCAGCAATCTAGTTTCCATAGTACAAGCTCTGCTTAGTTTGGGACTAGAGAGCGTTGTGTGTAATGTCCAAGAATATTTATTTTATTTATTTATTTATTTTAACTTATCTTTCTCACCCTTTTGCTAGAAGCCAAAGGTAAGTATGTAGGCACTAGGCAGACACAAATGTTATAAAAAATATTGTTTTTTTTTTAATTTTAAGTGTTTTAGTAATTAATTTGATTCAAAGAAGATACACTGGCGAGATAGAAATATTCAGGCAGGTAAAAAGACGATGGTATAAAGTACTGGTTCACCTGTCGCTTACTCTCTGGTCGCGAATGCAAATTCAGCATTGCTCGAAGCTTATCTCTTGCTCTCCCGGGGGTGCGTGCACGCCGCTTCGTTATTGGGCTAAACTGCCAGTTTTAACTGATCGTGTGGAACCGCCTTTAGAACTGGAGTTGCGCGTAGGGATCTATCACAAGGGCAATTAAAAATGCACACTATTTCCACATAGGAGTAAAAAATAGGGTATAGTCATAATCAAACTTTCACGTTAGATTTACCTTTAGATCTTCTGATACTCAAATCCTTAGTATGGCCAAAAAAGGTGGTACAACACAAAGGCACGTCATTACGTTTGATATAATATCTAAGGTCGCCTTTTTGCAGTATTTAGTATTTCAGCATTGAATTATCAAGCCTATTTTATTTACTGCTACTAAAACACTACTTAGGTTGGTTTCCTCTTCCTCGCGATATGTTTCATCAGTCCAAAAGTACGTATATGGTAAGTGCAATGGTGACCGTTTTGATGATTAGATACATAAGAATAGTACAAAGATATTCAAAAGTGAGTATGTGGTAAGTGCAACCGTCTCTGATTATTATATACCTTAGAATAGTACAAAGATATCTAAGGGAATGGTATCTGAAGTTTTTCCTTGCGTGACTAGTGACTTTTTTACCATTTTGTTCTCAGCAACCCTGGTTAAAGTGATCCTTAATTTTAAAGCTCACGCCTTTAGCCACGTGTTGCACGTGAGCGCTGAATAACTGATTAGTATTTAAGATATAGGTATTGGCTCTTTGAGTGAGCACAAATAAATTAAAGACATTTTTATTCTAGTGGTAGACCGGTTTTGAAGTGTCTAACTGAAAATATTTATACACTCTGGCTTCCAAGAGGTGAATGAGAACTCTTGCAACTTTAAGATTGAGTGTTTTTTCAGGCTTTTTGCACATTATAAGATATTTTTCTTGTGTCTTATGAAAAATATCGATAAGATAATCAGCCGCTTGATTGTTCATAAGAGACCGTACATATTACAAGATATTTTTTCTTAAGTCGGATAAGACACGCTACGCGCCATACAAAAGGCAAAGGGCCGTACATGACACCGTTACGATATTGGTGGAGAGTTAACGACATAGGTACATCGAGTTGTTGTTGTCACACCATGTCGGTTGGATATTTACTATCGTGTCGGTTAGTCAGCAATCAACATGTCCTAGCATAAGACATTACAGTAGCAGTATTGGTAGTTGGTATTCCACACGTGATAGGTTCCACTGTTTGAATAGGTGTTGTAATAACTAATTTGCTCATTATCCACACATAGGTATATCAAGTGCCTAGGTAGTCTAAGCACCTATCTTTACTACGACTATTAATAAAATATTGATTTAGTTAACGCAAATAAAACAAGTTTCGACTAATTTATGGGGACAGGCTACGTTTCCATTTACCATTTTAGTGAAGTATTATTTTAACTATTTAATGCACACTAAATATAGCATGTTGTGGGCGAAACCTACTAGGATTACTACTCACAGATAAATGGTCATAGGCGCAACATATCGCAAGCAAACTAAATCAACGCATAAGTTCTGTGAGTGAAATATATAAAGTTTCTTTTTTCTTCAGGTTGTCCTGAGCTTATAGCACATGCAACTGGCCAAAATACCGAAAAACAAACTCACAAATCATGGTGAATACCACGTTTTTTGTGAAAATTATAGAAAGTACATAGGTTAGGATTAGAGGTAGTACTGACAGTTACAAACGATCTAAGAATAAATAATCTCACTCAACTGATCCCAAAAATTGTCTTGCGGAAGAGTCCCCAAGCTGTCACAATGATTGGCAATGACAAACCATCCCCTCGGGTCTCGGGTCGTGCGTCACATGTTTCGGATAGGTAGCTAGCGAATGAATTTTGAATAACCGAAGGACCAGAAAAAAGTTGTGTTCGACAGTCACTTGTCTAAGATTTAGAAGTAAAACGAGCAATAAATATCAGCAAGTTAAACCAATTAACGCTTTACCTAAACACTTCCGTATTCCGTATTCAAATTCCGTATTCACTGGCTTTGCATAACGAGCGGCATATTTTGCAACTTGAGTTCTGAGAAAATTCAGTGAGGCTTTACTACAGAAACCATCGAGAGTTACAAGACTTGAGTGGAGGTTTTTCTGATCCTCAGGTTAGTATCTGATCTTGTAATAGGTATTCCGTTCTCTTCAGCAGAGAAGACAACAGTAAACACATATTTCTGTGCATGATACATGCTAGTCATCAACAACTTTTGATAGCAATAATTAATAATTTGCTTTGTGTTTGCTGATAATCTGACTTTGGTCCACACTCAGACAGAAACTGGACGCATTTTCAACATGCGTCCAGAAACAGGTCTTTGCTGCGAATTGAAACCCCCAATACTGGTGCAGAAGATCGGCATGGTCAACTAATTGCTGTGAGTGAGTTGCATTGATTTTCGACAGCAACAATTGATCAATTCTTGATCACCTGACCGTGGTCCGCACTCGATGCGGCGCCAGACAGTAACTCGACGTAGTTTTTTGTTCCGGAACAGTTGGTTCATTGTTTTGTTACAGTCCCACGAGTTCAAACGCCAATTTGAGCTCGAATTTCTGTGCATTGTTTTAGGCCGCGGGTAATGTTGCAACGTTAACATTGGAGTGTTCAATTACTCAAGTGATTTGGGAGCTTAAGGGTATTATACACTTTAACAATGTTGTCGGACTGCATGGGCCGTCATAAAATACTCATTTCGGGGTTTTGATCACTAGTGTTGTTATTCATTACTACCCTGTATCAATCTATACCTACTGTATTTTTTTGTATAGGTGTCCGAATTTAGCTGTAATCTTCTAGATGAAGATTATGATTAAATCATCAGGAAGAGCGGGAGACGGATGATATTGTTGAAAGAATTCTATGGATGGAGAAGGCTTAATCCATCATCTTTGGAATTATATGAGAAGATCTATTTCCAGCAGTAGACTTTTTAGGTCCCTGATGATGATGGTTATGATTTGAGCCAGTCGAATATAAGTCAGTTCTCACAGCGTCATGATTCTTTCATACTTTTGATTCATTATACTCATCTCTCTGTTCAAGTGGAATTCGGCCCTTAATCTGCACTTGGCGTGTGCTTTTGATTGCTTTGGAGCTTTAAATATATAAATAAGGCACATAATTTCTATCTCTGTTGCGTTAAAAATTATGTGGCAATAACTGATCCAACTACGGACACAGATTCATACTGTCTTATGAATGTAAGGGCATTTGCTTGCGATGACCACTCAGGGCCTTTCTACTGATATTTTTTTATTAATCATACGAGAAAAGGCGTCGTAATCGACACTAAACACGTGCCGCCTGCTGGGCTGCCGTGAATATAGCCTTAAGTTTTATCTAAACACATTTACTTAACATCTTTTATTTTAAATTAACTTAGGTACTAGTTGTAAGTATGTAAAAAGATATTTGATATAGACAGCTATTCTATATCACCACGAACTCTGACTCATTAAGAAACCTACTTCAGCTTGTTGTCACTCTTTTTAGCCTGCAGTCGAAACCTGGATTTTCCCTATGGTGAATAACTTTTACCTCCATTCCCTTTTATCTCACATCATTTTATTACCTATGTCAAATGTTTTGAGACGTGTCTCTGGTTTGTTTTGGATGGCTTTGAGGGGGTATCTAACATGGTTAAGGATTAGAGTTGTGGGTCTATTTAGGTTTATTACTAGATGCCAAGCTTTTGCCTGACCTGGAACTACGGAACCCAAATCTTGTGCACCAAAGCAAGTGTAGCGAGTCGAATTGTTACGCCAAGAATTACTCCCGTGACCGTACACCTCTCCGAAACCCAGCCTTGCTATGTTCTTCCGCGCAGAACAGTTCCTTATTCCTAAGCAGCTCAAGGTCATTTTAGCCTGCACTAAAAGAACACTGGTCATTGTTCTCGCGATTGTACTTCTAGATAAGCACGGTTATAGGCCGTGTAATAACATAGAATATATTAATGGAATTAGGGATTTCCATAGCTTAAATAATACATCAGAATCTAACTATTTTAGCTGTTCAAATAGAACTTGAAACATGCCACTCATTCTGAAGATATTTGGAAGATCAGACCACATGAGATCCGAAAAATAATTTCATTTATGTTCCTGATCTGATGTGCTAGTCTGGGTTTCTTCAAGGCAAGCGTGAAATATCACAGACTTATTTGCCCCGACCTTATCAGCTCTAACCATCAAAGAGGAGTTGATTGTTCCTCCTGGTATCGTACTACGAAATTCATAACTGAAAATATGTGACGTCAGAAATACTGTGAGCTTTAAGTTAAATTACAAAAGTCCCAATTTAATTACTAGGAGAGAGAAATAGAGAGATCAAAACAGATGAAATACTCCGCTTGCTTTCAACATCAACATTCATTAGCATGGAGCAATGAAAAATGTATCTAAAATATACATGAACATGATTTTAAATTGTTAGGCAAGAATAAAGAAATATTACCCGCACCTTTCGTTGCTCTAGAAAATACTAAGATTAGGCAATCTTTAGCAGTATTGGCTGATTTAACACTACTGCCTGCAAGACTTCTGTTGACTGTTGTACTGACGACACGGTATCAATGTTTAGTAATAGATGCTTTCACACCATATCGGTGCCGTGTATGTGTTAGTATCGACCTCTGTGCAAAGCCTCGGTTTATCAAGATGAGTTACAAGATGAAATACCTACAACAAATTCAACTTGGTCTACCTACAGCAGGTCATCAGCTAAATAAAATGCATGACTGACAACCTAACGAGCTAATCATGTACAATAATTGTTTTATTGTTCCGAAATTCAAAATCTTCACAGACATTTCGCGATGGCCAGCCCGGATATCACGCTACAGCCTCACGCGAATGAAATCTTCTAAATTGTTGGTTTGGTGACGTCACCAGTTCTAAGGTCAAGACATCTCGCTGAATCATTGACCTGGGCCACACGAGGACAGTAAAGAGAGCCAGATGGACAGCTGTACCACTGCAGATAATGATCTTACACAAAAAATAAATCACCTCATCTTTACTTATTAGTAGACGTTACGGTATCTGGAAGGGACAGCGAAGTTTTTTTTATGAGTAACAATGGTGGACCCTGGAAGAGTGCATTTCCTCTCAGCGTATCCAGCAGAGCAGCCGTTTACCCAGCTTCAATAGGTACCTGCTTTATCCATATAGGAGAAAAACATCGTCAATTCGGTCTATGCCGAGAATCACCACATGTTTCCGAAAATTCTAGAACTAATCCTTCTGTTCTTGCTGTTGCTCGTGTGCTTATGCGTTGCTTGCTGCGCCAGCGCAGGCTCTAACTTTTGGATATTCTGTGCCCGCAGTCACGGACAGCCAAGGCCACCGCGGCCGTTACACAAAGACGCCGGTAACTATGGCTTCGACCGCATACACCAGCGTGTAAACACCATCATCACGTATACACTATGATATGACCTGACCATTGCATCCGGGTTAATACAGACAGGCGTCACACTCGGTAGTAGCTCTGTCCTACGTGCTGTGCCCTGTGGTCAACCCACAGGCCACAACACGGAAGACAGGGTTCGATCTTCACCGAGAACAAACGCATACAAAACCATAGGTACTCATCGCTGACCAAACCGCGGTTTATACTGCTCTCCATGTGCATTGTTTATCAAATATTCCAGTGATTTTTCCATTTATATCTTTTCCACGCTACTTCGCATTCGTTTCCTAATTAATTCAATTCTAAAAATGATTCTGATTTGAATGATGTTTCCTGGTTTATTTTCTACGGTGCTACTCCATGCGTTCATAAGCAGTCGAAGCCTATTCCGTCAGTCTGGGATTTAGGTAATAATAAGGTCTGAACTGGTCTGAGAATGTGGGCTGTGGTTTGGCCTTATTTATTTATGATCGGGAGAAATAATGAGGCAATTTACGTCTACGAGGAAGTGCTGTAATTTCGCATCGGGTCGTGATCTGTAATATTGCTGGGTTGATTTATTTCAAGTTACTTTTGAGATTATGTAGTCAATTGGATATCCAGGTGGTACCTGAAATAAAAGCCCCGTTTTTTCTCTACATTTAATGACTTAGGTATATAAGTATATACATATGTTAGTCGAACAATACTCGAACACATCCAAGTGTTTTTACAGGCCTCTTAGAATTAGGTTCGCTTCTATTGATTCTTTACGAGTTCCGAGCTAGAACAAACCAAACAATTGTCTGGCCGCGGCGTTTCAAAGACCTGGGTTCCAGACATTCCATGAAACCCTACAAAAAGCAAAACGCTGTTAGCAATGAGTGAACACAACTTTAAAGGCATACCACACGCCTTTGTTATAGAATTCGACACGAAACCGATTGGTCTCAGCCGAAATGCGATGCCTTCAGTCAAAATAAAGCGTCATAGTGTGCTGGCTAAATATCCTTGAGCTCTTTCTTCTAAAACAACTCACCAATATTGTATAGAAATTGGTTGATATCACGGGTCATTGGAACTGGTTACTTATTTAGGATAAGGCACGAAAAAGTAGCTGGTACAACCAACTTGGGTCTCTTAAAGGTCAGCATAACTGTAAAAATAAACTAAAAGAGTATCTTATCAGCTTCTAAAATTTCTTTTTTATGTTTGGTCATATACACATTGTATAAATAAGACACCCTCTATAGTATACAGCATGGTATTATTTTACAGATGGTTCCTGCTATTAGTGCGAATCAGACGCCCTATTTATTGATGTTATTGATCGACATTAACATCGCATCGGGTGGCACTAGTTTATTTACAAGAAATTATAATAAAGGAAACCTCTTGTGAAATACGACAGTTTATGGGCGTTTAACATTTATTTAATGGTAAGTATACTATAAAAAGAAAGACCTACTTTTTTATACAGGATGTTAAAATACCACTCTTGAAAACTGAAAGTGCGTGCACAGCTGCAAAGTGGGTTCATAAATTAAACACTGTTTAAATACTGCTTATATACTACTATAATACTGAGTGGCATCCTGACCCAGCAAGAAGGCGACGCGGCAGAACTAAGAGAAGATGGCGGGATGAACTTGACCACTTTTTGACCGACTGGCAGAGCGTAGCCTAAGATCGGAGTGTGTAGAAAGAATGGAGGGAGGCCTTTGCTCAGCAGTGGGACTCAAAGAGCTGAATATAATATAATAATAATAATAATAAATACTGCTTAGGATTCACCCGGTCATTAGGTCCCCAATGTTAGTACCCATCTATACCTACATGCTTACTTTTGTATTAGCATACGGAATTTGAATAGAAATTGGTCAACGTACGATGAAACCTTTGGATTAATTTTCAATTTAAATTGAAAAGCATCAGGACAGAGCTTTAATTTTTGATAAAAGCGAAATCGATTCTCAATCAAAATTATAATTGAATTGAATACACGGTCAGTATTTATTTTATGTGTTCGCGTTAAATGGGTATCACTTGATCTACTAAGTATTATTTATTTATACTATTGAACCCACTCGGCTATGCTCGGGGTAGGTACTTTTATTTTGGGAGCTCTTCGCGCAAACATTTTGAATACACATTTACTACTCAAGCACTGACTATTTTATAGAATAGTTCATTTGTTGGATATCTCAGGTGGTAGGTGAAATGGAACAAGAAGTGGACTGTAAATTGGGTAGGTATGTACTGGTACAAAAAAGGTTACAATAAAGAGACGCGTGCGGGTTCGGTGCCGCGATTGTGTTGAGAGGCGTGACGCGCGGAAAAACTATTCTAAAATAGTCAGTGCTTGAGTAGTAAATGTGAATACGAAGCTTTAGATATAGGTACTTAAAAGAAAAAACATTTTGTAGTATAAAAACGTCTTAGGTAGGTTCTTTGTAATCTAGGCTCAGATTACCTACTGGTCGGATGTACTATCGTCATAATAGAAAGTGGGCTGTACTGAGTCAGAAGGATCCATCACAATCTGCTTAAGGTAAGCTAGGTGAGGTAGGCGGGACCTTTCTAGACTGCTATCGCTGCTGCCAACGCTGCTATTTTTGGCCAGATCTTGCTATTTTTAGTCTATTTCTTATATCCATTTTTGGTAAAAAAAACTCTTATCTGAAGCAGTTAGCTTAGTTGAGAAAAATGCAACAAGAGAAACGACACTATATCCACCAAATAATACAATACTTTGTCACAAATTTTAGAATCGAGTTGGCAACCGTAACTATTAGATCTCTCAGATGTCCTAGAAAGTATCAACCCACTTGAATATTTGAGCCGTGATTACCTAGTTCAAAGTGTGGGTTATCGGGCGGAGAAACCTGTGGAGACGAGAGGCAGGATGTATCGTGACATTTGCAACTTATTTGCATAATAGACATGAGAATAATCTAGGAATACCTAGAATTAAATATTTTACAAAATAGCTAAGCTAGACATCCCATAAATTGTGGACATGATTGGATATTTTGACAGTTTTATGTAACTATACTGTATTTTATTTTTTAGGTTCGTATTCTGATTCTGATAAAGAATACTAGACTAGAAGGCGTTGTGTTAAGTGTCCGTGATATTTTTTTTTTATTCGTTACTCAAGCTGAGTACTCAAGTTTGAGTACAAATTTTCGTACAAAACTCTCAATATGCTTGATTTTATTGTACACTGTGACGCTGTATGAAAGAAATTAATACAAAGCACCAAATCTTGGTTTATTCCATCCAAGTCCTACTAGTAGTTGGATTATCTAAATGTTTGGACAAAAATATTTCAAATTATTAGACTGACTAATCGAACATTAATCTTTTCGCTCTGTTGCTCTGATTCCGACCCAGTCACTTATCTGTGGACCCAGTGAACGTGTCTATCGTACTATTATAATGATCTGTGCTATCGGGTAGGTGTCGTGTCGGTGGCAGTGTGAAAACAGTTAACCGCTAGCCAGGGGTCTACTAGGTTTTTCTTTACACGATTACTCAGCTTGATCACAGAATGAAGACTGTGCCGACCACTTCGGCAGAATAATAAAAATAGTCGTAGACAAGTCAATTAATATACCTCAATCATTATTGAGATCACATCCCGTTTGCTTACAGCTTATTAACTTTTTATGTTTAAACATTTTTATTGATGTCGTACACGTACAACTAAATGATACCTAGAAGTTTATATTTATTTGGGATAATTATCTCCCATAGGTTTTGCTATTATTATAATAAACTGACATAAAACTGAATTTATTTAATTTTATCTATACATCTATACAAATATTATAAAGAGGAAAGGTTTGATTTTTTGTTTGTTTGTTTGTTTGTTTGTATGAATTGAATAGGCTCCGAAACTACTGGACCGATTAAAAAAATTCTTTTACCATTAGAATCCTACATTATCCCTGATGAACATAGGCTATATTTTATCCCGGAATTCCCACGGGAACGGGAATTACGCGGGTGAAACCGCGAGGCGCTGCTAGTATTATATAAAATAAGTAAATTAATATTTGCCAAGGCTATCCTCTAAGCATATACATAACAATCATTCAGATGAGAATATTTCCTGTTTAATACTGTTAGAGCGTGATTTTTCAGTGATCGGGTTTTAGTTTTTGAACTTACTTTTTTGGTACAACCGTCACGGATTTACTGAGTAACAAAAATCTGAAATATCTAAATAGTCCTTTGATTAATATGCTTTAGTTTTTCTAGTACTACCTCTTAGACTAAGTCCTAAGTTAGTATTTATGAAGGATTAGGTTTGACTGTTTCCACAGGCAGCACTATTGCCAGCACCGACCGGTCTTCAAAATCCGGTTGGCACACAATGGTCTATCTATTACTGGCTGTAGGCGGGAGTTCTATTTTAACCACACCATGCCACTCACCTTGTATGAGCCTTTATGTTCTATTCAATATTCTTTTTGCAATCTTCTTTTAATTTTACCGCATATAAATCAATCATAGGTAGGTAGGTACTCCATTCAAATATGCAGCTGAAGAAAGTAACTCCGTTTTGACGTCAGTCAGATGTTAGTTTCTTCGTGACGTCACTTCAATGGAGATTATGGCAAAAGCGTCAGACATGAGTCCTAATATACCGAAATCAACAGGTTCAAAAACGTAAAACGTGAAACGTGATACGCGTAATGAATTTATGACGTAAGTTTATTTATCTCATGAGATAATTATGAATTGAAAGATATTATAAAAATAATATTAATAATGTACTTACTGCTATAGTAAAGGGTCTCAAACCGCAGAGTCAGGGTAGGGTTGAGACACTTGCAGATTCACGGAAGTCTAGAAGGCTTAAGAACCCCCAAAAACTCCGAGTCTACCCACGTGTGCACCAGTTGTCAGGGAAAACCAATGATCTTCCATAAGATGGAAACCTTAAAAAGTGGGTTTTAGCTGTAGTCCAAATCCATTTTAGATAAGATTCTTGGCGTTCTGAAATTCAGAATCTACAACTGCGTAAATATGTGTAAAGACAAAAACACTATAGAAGATCATTTGTATTATGTAGCATAATATTTGCAGATCTCGCAATCATTATCCCCAAATCGAACCCACCTCAAGCGGACGAGAAATACACTTTATAATATTTAAAAGCTAAGAGCCTCTCGCAACTTATCAAACTGGTTCCAAGTCGTCGACCCCGCTTGATTGAGATCACTTATAAATTTTATAACATGTAGCCAAGTACGTTGGGTGTCTCTGCGTTCTACTTTCTAATGATTGATGCTGTTTAGAACACAAAGGAACTTGATGGACCTATAAAAGCAGGTATTTATTACAGTACGCCTTTCCCTTTAATACAAAAAATTGCTACGGGTTTGTCAGAATAATAACACATACTAATAAATACTATACAGACATACAGATCCATATTAATAAGGTAGGTAGGGTAGTAGTACTCCCACCGTACTTATTTCTGATGCAGCTTAGCTTCTTTAACATCAGGTGGGTTACTCTCGACCACAGTTCCAATCCGGATTCACGGAATTTGACAGATCTCGTGTCATTTTGTACTGAAAAATGACAGGACTTCTGTCAAAATCTATGTTCGAGAGTAACCTACCAGAGATTGTGGTCAAACAGATGCCTGTATTGTATAAAAAAAAATAAAAAAAAAAAAAGCAGTGATGCTCGCATTGCTATGTTTCGGTTTGAAGGGTATGGGTGCCGGTGCAATTACAGGAACATATGAGACTCAACATATTTATGTCTCAGAGTTAGGTATGTATCACAGAGCACGTCCTCTGTAGATGTGCTCAGTGAAGCAATGCATCGTTTTAGGCAGTGGTAATAACCTAACATTACAATTTATAAAAAAATATTACCATTATTATCTCCATTACAATATTTACAATCCAATCAACATCTACTCAAGAAAGAATAAGGGGTTAGTCCAGTCCAAACATTAGACAAAAATTAAAAATGTCCTTCTATAAGTACACTATACGTTTCAGAATCGAGAAAAGAAGACGAAAGTGTTCTTGAACCACGAAGAGATACTCCAAGATTAAAATAGAACTCCGAGAATTTATGAGACTCATTTATGTCTGCATTGAAGGTGTTAAGCAAACAATGACAATTCCATTCCAACGCGCTTCGCCCACAGTATAGTCGGTGACAGTGCTTATTGCACCTATAACACCTATAATAAAAGTCACGTACAGATGACTAGCAAGGCTTGGGTTCCTAAGAAAAAGAATTGTTATAGCGCGGCCATGAAAAAAACGTTGCTAGTATAGGCTAGTCTTGCTTATATAATATTATAGTATTTTTCGAATTTTAATCGAATTTAATAGAGCTTCAATGCTAAAACAAAACACGGTCTGAGTAGGTTTTTCCTTTTCTTTTTTTCCTTTTTTCCAGAGGACCTGCTTCAATGCTAAAACAAAACACGGTCTGAGTAGGTTTTTCCTTTTCCTTTTTTCCCAGAGGACCTTTTTGGTATATTCGATGCTTGAACCCGCCTAATACCGGCTAGAGCTAAACCAACGTCATACGGTTTACTTTCGGGTCGTTAATATCGACCTCGTTTCGAAATCATCTATTTTGCATTTTGTCTGTAGATATAAAAAAAACTTCATTATTAAATCAACATAATAACCACGCCAATAAGGCCCACTTCCCACACTAATTATAGCCATTGTTCAGTAATCTCAACGATTGGGATGAAGTTGTGTTAATTAGATTCAACCGTAAAGAGATCAATGCCGAATTCGATAGAAAACAAAAACTGTGTCTACTACTGCTACTACGATAAAGGATAAATAATGTTCTTTTTGCAGTTTCGAGTTACATTACGGGACATCAACGCCTCGGTCTCTCTCTTCGCACAGAACTCACCAAGCGGCAGTGCAATGTAATTCAAATGATACCAGTGAATCTTTGCTTTTGATTTTTCATAGTAAATAAACCCATGTCTCAAACAGCGTTTTCGTCATCGTGTTTACGAGTATGGAACTTACATATTTGGTCACATACATACTACTGTGTATAATACACCTATTGGTTTCAAGCATTAGAGTACAAATAATCCGATGTGGGTTTTGAACTTTATGTTTTCCTGTGTTTCAGAACTAGAAATAACTTTTATATTTAACTTACAGCTGAAGTGGCTATGACCCGCGACCCTCGGTCAAAAACCTAAGAAACAGACACACAAATCGCGAGATATGTACTTACAACGTGGATTTGTATTCTGAGAAAAGCATATAACAGAGATCAATACCCCGATCACCACTAAGTACTACCTACCACTCATCAGTTCGAGTGTTTTGAGAAACATTACTTTTTGCCTCTTTCCAAGAAACGAGAAGTCAACAGTTCTTTAATTAGCTGCCGGACATTTGTTTTGACTCATGTACAGTTTGTTCAACTCATGCGCAATATTGACTTTGAATACATCACGTCATTAAATTAGACTAAGTAATGGTAGGCATACATTGGGTCAATAACTCGCGTCAGTCAGTCTATCAACAGCAGAAAAGAGGTTGGAACTACTTAGACCTCAAACAACATTGAAATAATATGCTAAAAAACTCAAGCAACGATTTTTTTACATTTTTCAATAGTAACCTGTCAAAAAAATCTTACTATGGGACGAGGAATATTCTTTACGATGTGAGTGAACCAAGTGGAGGGATCAAGATGAGTTTAATCAAACAGTATTATCGAAGATTCGATAAAACCAAAGTCGTAAATGTTAAATGCCAATTTACTAGATACCATGTTGGCTCGTAACTCAACTCCGATGGACAATACACGTCGAGATTATAATCGATGCCTCCATAGGTACCTACTACAGCTACAAGTTCCTATATTATTTTATAAAGCATTCTCAGACAATGCTTACGGGGATGGTTTTATTATCGTAGCGTTCTACTTTTTTTACTCGTACTTCGTGGCGTATAAATATCGAGCATATAAAAACTGATATTTCACGCGTGTCTATTATTGACACCCGCAATAAACGCTTTGCCAACCGTATTGGATACGGTTGGCAATAATTGGTATAGAGAGACAATTTTTTTTTTAATAATTACAAGCTGACTTTTTTTTTTATACAATATATGCAACCGTTTGACCACAATCTCACCTGATGTTAAGCAATGATGTGGTCAACGATGTAGCACGGTTACCTAGAAGATACCTATTCACTCTACTCTTAAAAATTTCAAAATTATAGTCATTCGGGAACACACACGCCGGCAACGAGTTCCACTCTTTGGCTTACGTAGTCATATAAATGCTCTTTGCTCTGAAACTTCTTCGTTGGATGTCTTAAAAATAAAATAAAATTCACATGCAGAAGTAGACCACCCGCTACTGCGCTGTACAATTCTCACAACGATTTTCCCCTTGGAAAAATCATCTGACGAAGAAGCGCTAATTCGCTTCTGCTTCCGCTTCCGTCAACCCCAGAAGGCGCAGCCCGGAGGCTGTCGTAACTTCACTGTATTTGCATTAGATCGCTCGCAATTATCTTATCTCATCTATACAATCTAAGTAATTAATTGAACATGGAACGCAACCTACTTCATTGAAAACATTAAATTGGTTAGTTTGTATTTCAATTTGGTAGTTCAATTTAAATTATTAATTGCATTCTCGTGTTGCTTGGAGGAATTAATTTTTTGCTTGAAGAAATTCTTTAGGGTTTGGATAACCTGCAGGCCTAAGATGCGCACCGCGAGATATTTGTCATGTCGTTCTGTCAAAATGTAAGCATTTTGCACCAGTTTAGGAACTATTGCATTATCTGTGGTACCTAATGGTGTCGACAAAACGCGCCATAATGTACACTTTTGACACTTGTTAGTCGTCGTAACTCTCTGAGGACGAGATAATAGTCGTGCAGAAATGTCAAAAGTTGATAATTCAAAGGCGCGGTTTCTCAACAACATTACCACAGATAATGCAATAGTACCTAAACTGGTACAAAATGCTTACATTTTGACAGAACGACATGACAAATATCTCGCGGTGCGCATCTTAGGCCCGCTGGGTTAAACTTTGGTGCTAAGCGACGATCCTAATAAAGAATTTCGTTGCAACTATCGCGTTCCAAAGATACTTATGAAGGTAAAACGAAGGCTCTTCAACTGACACACATTGCGGGCTGCGTTTTGCTCGACCACTATTATTAGTAGGTACACAAAGGTCAGAAATCTTGGACGCGATGATCATTGAGGCCAATCGACGAACATCTCGATCATCCCATATCGCATGGCACAGTGATACCCGCCGTTATTTTACCAAAGGTTCTCTTTATCTCCGGGGACAGCTATTCGGCCTCGTGACGGTATCACAACAAAAGCATTTCCTATCGGTATACCTACTCTGAGATATCTGAATATCACGATTGCGAGATATCGCCGAGCCTCACTAGACAAATCGTCTAAATAAAGGTGAATAAGACTGTCTGTCCATCGGTCTTTAGAAAGGCGGAGAGAATGAATTTTATATAGGTAATAGCTAGTATTAATATTATATGATCTGTGATAATAATAAAGTTTACAGTCTAATTTTACACTACGACAAGTTGGACATGTTTGGTTGGACGTGACTACCCTTCTTTTTCTTGTTCAAGGATCTTGAGTACCAAAAGACATACAGTCAGTACAGTCAGTCATGACACTATTTATTTCTTTTGATCTTAAAAACATGCTCACATTTTTTGTGATAACAATGATACTATCAAATATCTTTACGTAGAGATCCGGCACAAAAGAAATCGTACATTAGTCTAATAACTAAAAAAATACAGAATTGTGTTATTCGGCAAATTTTGCCACTTTCATTAGATTTATGGTTTCGTAATGTTATCGTAAAAATCCGTTGGTGAAAATCTAATATTAAATACAATGAGTGCCTTGCTTGAAGAACTTTCATTCCAATTTTAGATGAGAGAAACATTAATTTAAAAAGAATTACTTAAATGCAGAAGTTTCAGTCCTATTTCCACTTAATAACGCTTCAATACAATGATCTTTTACATAAAAGATCACTGCTTCAATGCAAGAGAATTATCAAAATTCAATCACGTATAAATACAATTATATTTGTTTCATGTGTATTTTGTAAATATTGTGAATATTGTAAATACTGTATTAGTTGTAATTTTATTTGTGAATAAATTGGATTTACTTGTATAAAAATAAATATATTTTTTTTTTTAGCGATTGTAAAATGGCATCATGTGTAAACGTAAGGTTAGAAAAGTTAGCTTCTTTGGACTTAAATTTTTTTTAACTTATTCTCTAATCGCAAAAGTATTTTAATAGAGATTGATAAAGATTCGGTAATTTTAACCGAATCTTTATCAATCTCTATATATAGGCAATATCAATAGTCAGATGTCAAGTCACAAAAAATTTAAGATGAGCATAAATGTATGAAAGAGTCATAGCTTGAGTGGCGACCCCCCACATTCGCGAATACCATCTCAGGTTCCGGGTAACGGGCGAGGATCTTGAACTCTTTAGAGGTTAATCGGCATTGTGTCGCACATGCTATTATTCTAGACCGCATCATCCGTGAGTCACCTTTGTCTTTCCAAATTGCGGAGACGGACATTTGACGGCCGTTTTTGTTTCGAATCTCTCTACAAAGCAACACTATATAGCGCCATCTAGCGCGCTACATGAGAACTTTAGATCGCACAAAAAAAGTAATCACAGATTTTGAACCTATAGTAATATTATAATATCATCCATTAGTCTTCGGAACCCGAGCCAAAGTTCGCTCAGCGCGGAAGATCTTCCGTAAAGGACACGCATCCTATCGTGCTCTTCTCAACTACATACCTACATATTATGACAATAAAAATTACTTATACTGAAATACTGAAACCGAAAACCAATTATGTACGCTTTAAAATATTAATATTATGATGGTTTTGCTTGTAATAATTATCTCATTTACCAACAGTAATTGAAAATAAATGTAATTAATCATCATAATTTATCGAATGAATATTATACCTAAACGGCATTGCTTCATAACAATTTTGTTTTATTTATTTTATGATAATTATGTTTGTTGCCTGCCATCAGGCGTTTGAAATTGGAACATGTGATCGCCGTTTTTTGACGGTACTGTTTATGTAAAAAGCTATCACATCGCACCAGAAAGTACCGAGCAGAATTTTATTCAGAGATACTTATTGTGTTATTTGCATATTATTTTTAAAGAAAATGATATTTATATGTTTTGTCTACGCATTTCTATCTGTTTATGTTATAGTCCGATTCATAATTTATATTTCCGTTTCATGTCTAATATTAATTAATATTTGATTGTAAATCTACAAAACTATCGCCAGAAACACGATAAAATCGCGCCAGTTTGCATATTTTGTTTAAAATTAATATAAACGCACAAACTTAATTATACCTACATTATCATCCGTTTTATATTTTAGTCCGTCGCATTTCTTGCGTGATGGACTATAGCATAAAGTATACTAAACAAAAAGTTTTGACGTTTATCTAGAAAAATAGTATTACAAAACACAATGAAGTCGCGCCAAAACGCGATGAGTAAATTCCACAACATTATTTGAATATTTTGTTTAAAAAAAGTATCTACTTACTACACAGTTTTTACCCACACATTTCCATTTTATACATTAGTCCGTAGCATGTCCGTTTCCTGTCTAATGGTGATGGACTATAATGGCGCATCGGTTTTTGCTCTCCGTAACGAGAGGGATGCTTTGATGAATGATCCCCGGTAAAAGGATAAATAAGTTTTTTTTTAAGATGCAGCCACCGTATTTTTGTGGTAAACTAGACTGCCGTAGATACATATCCTGTAGTACATCTGGAATGTTTAGATATACTACAGGATATGTTTTTTTATACGAAGGCTGATTATTTTACTGTCAGACGGCAAACAAAAAAGTATCGCCACAAAAAAACCTATATTCAGGAGCTCAAAAACGTTCACCGACTCAATCATACGTAAAGTTTATGCTTTCTTTTTAATTTATGTCATAATTCCGTCTGCATTTTTTTTAAAAACCTCAAGACTTTACCGGCTAGCTGTGAGAAGAGATATCGTATTCAGATGATTCAGATAAATAGTGTTACGATACTTTTTTTGTGAAACCTTCTTTTGGATTTTTAAAAAGGGTACAGAAAAACACGGACGAATAAGTATAAGGTAGGTAATATAAACAAGATATAAAAATATCTACTTCCATATGTACGTTTTCTTTTATGGCTTTATTTAAACTTTTATTGAGAAGAACTGCCTTATTTATACCTTTTTTAAATGCATTTAAAGTGTAAATATCATAGCTGTGATGTTTTAACCCTTGTGGAGCAGTAACAGCTTTGACGTAAGAGGTGTGGGTTCTCTTATGGTTTTTCTTTATAAAGTGTGAAAGTGCAATATATTTTTTTTTTAGTCAAATCACAAGGATCATTTTTAGAATCGTCTTATAAACTATGTGATTCTAGGTACCACCAGTTCCTCGCGACATCTTTTTACAAGCCACCAAAAAATAAAGATATCTGCAAAAAATTATGAACGTAACGTCAAAATTGAAAAAAGAGGAATAAGTAAGTACGTTCTTTTTTTAAAATCTGGTATAACAATAATCTGCAGTGTACGGCAGATAAATAACAGCAACTGCTTCTTAAAAAAAAGCACATAAACAAAAAAGTCATATCATTGAAAAGTGCTTAACTATATTTTAAATATTAATACCGGACACACTGACTCTATGCAATATAAATATTTTTTCCTCTTACAGAACTGAGCCCCAACGGTCGTTTCTCTCAGGTGAAAAAACAACGCAAAAAATACAAGTAAAAAGCCCGACTCCGCCCGCGGCCGCCGTGCACATATTTCAGTACCAAGGTTATCTTTTGCGAACCGATGTCTATAAGGCATATACATACATACACACCAAATAAGTAGGTAGTACCTACTAGTAGAGCTCTTTGTAAACGAGCGCGTCCGGGGAAGTACTACCACCGTATCTATTTCTGCCGCCAAGCATTAATGTTCGCATTGCTGTGTTCCGGTTTGATAGGTATGGATGCCAATTACAGGCTTTTTTCGATAATATTGTATACTAGCTTCCGCCCGCGACTTCGTTCGCGTCCCGTTGGATCCCGTTGATTTTTCGGGATAAAAAGTACCTAGCCTATGGATAATATATATTCCAAGTTTCATCCAAATCGGATCGCTTGTAAAAATTTCATCTTTGTACACGTAGCTTAAGAATGAAAATACATTATTGTTTTCTTAATTTTGATTATTTACGGCCAGGTTGTGTATACCAATATGAAAAGGTTTTATTCAAGCTGTCAGTTGTGTTTTGCTATACCATTTCTAACAAATAAAATTTTTGGATGTTCATCTTTTCCCCGGGAACGGGATAAAAAGTATCCTATGTGTTAATCCAGGTCACGGACAATATATATTCCAAGTTTCATCCAAATCGGATCAGTAGTTTTTGCGTGAAAGAGTAACAAACATACATCCATCCATCCATCCATCCATCCATCCTTACAAACTTTCGCGGTTATAATAATAGTAGTATAGTAGGATAAAAACAAAAAAAAACATGTTTTATAAACATTTTCCTATTTACCTATGTTAAGAATAAAACACTATTTTGTCAATAACTCCTTTTAATTTTTCGATTAGTTGTTTAATTATCTTATAATTAGGTAAAAACTATTTACTATTTTTTTTTATTTTTTATTTTGTATAGTAGGATAAAAACCAAAAAAAAACATGTTTTATAAACATTTTCCTATTTACCTATGTTAAGAATAAAACACTATTTTGTCAATAACTCCTTTTAATTTTTCGATTAGTTGTTTAATTATCTTATAATTAGGTAAAAACTATTTTGGCAGGTAAAAACGTTGTGCTCTGTACTTCTTAGGCCGTGCTCACTTTGGATACGATTTCATACGAATTTGATTCGTACGACTACGCACGAATGATACCGACCTTCCAAGGAGTATGGGAGCGCTCACACTGCATGCGATCAGTCGTACGTATACGTACGTTTACTTACGACGTTCGAATCCAATCCGAACTTGTTGGGATTTATCACGCAGTCGTACTATATGACGGATCAAAACGTATTCAGTGTGAGCACTCAATTCGTACGAACATTACTCGTACGTTTACGTACGAACAAATTCGTGTCCAAAGTGAGCACGGCCTTACCCACAAGAAAACTATACCTTGTCATTCCGCTCCACGCTGAGCGTGGCACACTCGAGGAATGAGTTTTTTCGCTGAGCGGAGTTTCTCAAACGTAATAAGAGACTTTGAATGGTCTCATTTAAATAAATTACTTAATTTAGCGACTGCAATACGAGAGCGTAAATCACATATAACACACAGCTCGTCAGTAGTAAATAAGTGTCTATCTGCTTATTAAGTTAGGTGTGAGATAAAAAAAAAACCAGTGCGTGGAGTCCCTACGCGCGGATGAAGTTATACTTCGAGTGCCACGCATTAACTCTCGCTCTGTGTGAGAAATTAATTTAGTATTTATTTTTATGTACTTAACCAATATGCAGTACTAAATTTTCACTTCAAAATATAAAGTAAAATTTTGCAAAAAATCTATAATGTCGCTTTGGATTTGAACTCGTATCCCGTTGTCGGTCTGACCGCAGTCCGACGATATCACCGTTCCGCCAACAGAGCTCGCTCCTGATGGTTGAAATTTACGGCTATGTTTCTTTTTCTTTTGTTTGACGCCGTCAGTTGGAAGTCGTATAACTTCAAAAAATGCTGAACACTGCCATCTATTATTTTTGGATTGTAGCGTATTAGTCTCTTTCTATTCCCCCCGCTGTCAGTTGGAAGTCGTATAACTTCAAAAACATGGGCGGTCAAATGCTGAACACTGCCATCTATTAACGATAGTCAGCAGCGTGTCCTCCCGTATAACGCAACCTGAAGTCGCATAAGTCGCATTAGAAGTATAACTTTAAAAAACAATTCTTTTTATCTAGGGTTAGATATGTCTGGTTTAGAGTATCAGTTAAGAGGAAGGAATACATTTTTTTTCTCATCCTTTGTACCTACTGCTGGTCCCTACTACTACTACTACTACTACTAATATACAAGGTTTTTTTGGTGGGGAGTTCGAGAGTTATAACGTTGTAGAGGTTGTCAAATCGTTTTCGCGGTACGAGTAGGTACAAACTACTTTCAACTATGTTTTCAAATACTGCCATATTTCAAGAACTGCTATGAAGTACCTACTATAGTACAGATTCTAGTTTTTTTTTTTAGTTACGATGTAGATGTAAATAACATACGGTTTTAGAAAACTTATTATAATACGTACTTATTTAAAACTACTATAAGTAACGACTATATCATAAACCAAACCATAAGTAGGTACACGATACAACAAAACCAGCTTAAATTTACAACAGCAATATTATTTTATAGACTACCATTACGTGTATGTATATTTTACAGGCAATAACTTTATAGGTACGACTAGCTTCCGCCCGCGACTTCGTTCGCGTCCCGTAGGAGCCTATGTGTTAATCCAGGTCACGGACAATATATATTCCAAGTTTCATCCAAATTGGATCAGTAGTTTTTACGTGAAAAAGTAACAAACATTCATACATACAAACTTTCGCGTTTATAATATTAGTAGGATACATAAATTGGAAGGCATGGGAGGAACGCGACCTTTATGCCAATCCCAATCTGAATCATCTTGTAGGCTCGACTTTCTCTAGCTTTGTTCAAAGTGCCATTACTGACAGTAGGTACATACTTGAAGCATACTGGTATCTAGATAGTGTATTTTAAACTAGAGGTCAAAACGGTCTAACGTTTGGATGAAAAGGTCACTAGCTGTCATCTATTAAAACTAAATATGACGATAATATGACTGCACTTGTACGTACGTACTATTCCCGTATTTCACAAAAAAATTACACAAGCTTTTTAACAAAAAAAAAATATAAAATGTCTACCACAGACGATATGTTTATTTTTTATCTGTTCGTGCCAACCTAAGAATTTTAAAGTTGCATGCATTTTTATGAGTATTGAGTCTATTATGCACTGATTTTTTTTTACATTTAAAAATAGAATATTGTATTACAAGCATTTTTGTTTGTGGCCAGTGTTGTAGCGTAGCAGGCAACTCGTAGCACTGCATACGCGTTGAAGTCTTTTGTATGCAACATTTGGATTAGGTATCTAAAAACAATCAAAATAAAACTTCTTAATTATAAGTTTTATTTTTCCATGTTTTTTGTAACATTCGAGCCTTTAGGAAAAAACAACTTTGGGGACAATACAGTAGAATAATGAAATCTTTTCGTTTCTTGCTATATAGTAAACACTGGTGAAAATTTATGAATAGGTACTATAAAAACCTATTAGTAGGTATAAGTTTCTTTATTGAATTTACATAAAATATAGCTCTACTATACGTAAATGAAGTTTCAATACAAAAACGGAAGATACTAGCTAAGAGCGTTTTTTTAACCCTTTTTGTAATCGATTGGTACCCTATTAATTATGAACCACGTGAGACGTTTGCCGGTGCATTTATGACCTCCTTTCGACTCCCAGGGCCGAAGTTACAAGCTTTTTTTTTTCTGAATGCTTTTACTACTTGACTGGCCGGCGAGAGAAAAAGAAAAAGACTTGAAGGACTCTTTGGTCCAGTCCAGAGTGACGGTCGAAAAACTAACATTAATTTTTAGCTGGCATTTTTTAATTACTATATTGTAACGCACTTAACTCTTTGATTCGAGAAGGAATTCGTTTGACTTTATATTTTCCCGCCAATTTCCAGTCTGTAGACAAGATACCCAAAAGTTAGCTTGCTCGTTGTTGAAGCAAACACAAAACATTTCTAAAAATATTGAAAACAATAGAATAGAATGTATTTATTTTGTTATTTTACAAAGGTACTATAAAGTTAAATCTTAAAACTATAGTTAAAAATTACAAAAATGGCCACCACTCAGCATGGTGCAATGCCAGAATAACTGTTAGTACCCTGCCCAGGTCCTGGTTTTCAGTGTCAATAAATGTTCATGATAGCTAATATTTGAATTACTTTCGTTACCCTAAATTTAAGTTCTAGTGGTTATCGAAATCAAGAAAAAAAATAAAAAAGAAAGCAGTTGTCATCCAGGCAAGTCTAGATGGCGGCACCGGCGGTTGGCAACAGCGCGCCTACCTGCGCAGACGCTCCCCAAAACGAACAAGAGACCGCATTCCTGACCGCGCCCCGCGGCACCCCTCCGCCGTGCGTAGGGCTGCTGGTGAAGAGTTAAACTACATCTTATTATTATTTTTTAATACATTTTCAAAGGGACGACCTCGACGCCTTTAATAGAAGTTGGTGGAAGCAGACCCGGGAGAGAGAAAAGGGGAAGATGTTGGACCTTTGTTCAGCAGTGGGACGAAATAGGTTAATAAAAGAAATCTTGTTTCACTTTATCATCTCAACTAGTAGTCCACTGTTGAACATAGGCCTCCTTCATAGATCTATATGAAGAACGAGTTGGCCTCTTCAATCTACCAATTTTTCCAATGTAGTAAGTTCACTGGGTGGGAATGCCGGAAATGTAATGTTGGCCTAGACAAAAAAATGCAGTTTCCTTTTAGAATTTGATCTAGATTCCACTGCTTCTGGTAAATATTTCACAGAGTGCTAAGTACATCTTGAGATATTTTTGACACAAAATTGGACCGTCCAATTCTGAATAGGTACGATGGCGAGAATAAATTATTCTGAAAATGGCGATAATTATACTTATTCGTATCGCTGTGAAAAATGACGCTTGAAAAACTGAAAAATGACTACAGTATAACAGTGGTTTCTTATATCAATTGTAAATTAATCCGTTTAATGTGTTTTATTGATTCCTGCATTAGTGGTAGCCCTAGTGGTCCTCATCCCTGCATCCCGACACAATGCGGACCTGTTGCCTGTCCCCCCGCCCGCGGCCCCGCCCGCCCCCCGCGGCTCGCACACTGCATCCTATAAATAATTCAATAGTCCGATTAATTCGTGACCGGCCCGATTCAACTGTCAATTAACGCGGCTGTCTAGAGATAGGCTGTGGCGGTGGTCTACTTAAGGTTTCTTTCGTAACGTAAATGAAAATATTAAGGTGCGTCCAATTGCAGTGGCTCACCTTGTCTAGCAAATGTCTTTCGAATTGAATATTGGCTAAATCATATTTTGGATGCAGTTGGTGTGAGAGTATAACTTTTACTAAAAACGAGGAATTTATCATCATTTGTGAGTTTGATTATTTCCCGATATTTCGACACAGTTGCATGCGCCATGATCACGGGTCAAACTGAGTTTGCAAGTAACTGTCTGTAATAAGAATATGACTATAAGGTATGCACAATTTATTAATGTATTGGTAGGAGCAATGCACACATTGGAAGGACACTAAGCATTATCTTATACTAGACCATTCTAATCACGTAAGTGTACTGCTCAATTATCGCATGCACTTGCATTTACTTCTAAATTTGTAACACAAAAGAGGTTTTATTTAAAAACTAGAATGAGTTTCCTGTCAACGAATAAGACCTGTTTGCAGACGTAAAAAGCTAAGGTTTTACAACATGCTGACGCCGACTACACCGACATGCCAACATAATTCGAACTAGTCCTACACCGGTAATTGAAATTAACTATTCACGTCTAGATGGGCATTTACAATGGCCGATACGATATCCACTTCATTAGTGAAGCATTCAAGATACGTTCAGAGCGTCACCTTTTGATGAACGCAACGCTTGTATCACAAGAGTGGTTCTTTTCTTCGAAAAGCCCGTTACGATTTCGGTCTATAGCAGTACATAGAAGCCATTTATATTGAGCGGCATTTTTGTCATCCAAAATTGCTCAATTAAACGTCATTGGTGACGATAGTACGATAGTCCATCTTAGGAATAATTAGAGGGCATACATTAAAAAAGCTGAATTGTCACTGTTTGACATTACGTGTTAGTAAGAGACAGCGATAATTTAAACAGCTGAATAAAGTTATGCAACGATTATAAGTTAACAGGTATGCCGCTATCGTATTGTTTTATAAATAAAGCTCTATCACAAGCTGTAAATGACTTGATGTCAAACTTTTTACAGAACTATATAACCTTGAACAAGTTAATATGCCTACTCCGAAAACAATCCTGGTGACATGGACGTCGGTGTTCGGTTCAAACTGGTTCGTTCTGGAAATCGGTTCTGTGTCCAGAAGTGAATTTCTATATGCTGATGATGAGATGTCTTCTTAGGTAAAGGAATACTAAAAACTGCAGGTAAGTATTATGTGCATAAAAAAGCATCTATCAGGCTTATTGCATTAACTGTGCTGGTTTTAGTGTCTTTTTTCACGATAAAAAAAAAAGCAAGCACGCTTGGATATAGCCTCATCTCAATATGCTAAAACCTCAGAATATTTAGTAATCTGAAGCCAAAACTGAAGTGGTCAATAGTCGTAACTCTAGAATAGTCATTGGCCATAGTAATTATAAGGCTTAGTTTTCCTTTAAAATAAAATAAACAAATGAATTTCAAGGTCCTTTTTCAGACCACCACATTAACCGGATCACTGACCGCAAGGGGCTAAGAAAGGTCCACTACTATTCTAGGTATTTATTGAATCACTTTGATGTGTACTTACAAGATCGTAACGGTACCTTGAGCAATCTCAAACGCTCATTGAAGAATTCCTAAGAACATATTGAACTTTATTGCGCGCAGTTAGTTTTGAAACGAGGAAAATGCTAACAAGTTATTGGCTGGCTTGAGTGTGAAACTGCAAAAGGCGAGTCATGCTACTTCAACACTTCGATACGTGAAGAATTATTTATTACCATCTCCAGCCTGCGGCTTTCCTCGCATGTCACCCCAGACCTATATTCCCAGTCACGAACTTTATCCGTTCCGAGTTTCATGCACCTAAATCGGTTGGTTTGATAGCATATTCGATTACAACTTTCAAATCTTCTTGACTTTATATGTAATAATAAATATAAATATTTTTTTCCGAATGAACGCACTCACAGGCTGAAATTAGTTTATAGCTACTATAGATGAAGAATGGTGAAGAAAAAAGAAGAAACCAAGCTCATTCAATCTGAACCAACATAATCTATTTTATACCCCTTCATTGAGGCACAAATCTTTAGACAATAGATATATGAGACTGTATAAAGGTATATGGAGTAGACGGGAGAAGACAATCTCGGACCGATCTCGGTCGCAGTCGTGACCAAACTCCTGCGCATGTGGGGCGTGGCGACGAGAATGTGCATGTGTGGGTGTGATCGGTGCGTATCCATTGCATTGTTGAATATCGGATCACAGACAGGATAACCGGATCAATATATTTCTTGGTTTTGTTTAGGTATTATCATTCACATGTTTGCTAACCATAATGTCTATGTGAGGAGTATGACATATTAATTATCGTTTATTCCCACCTGTTCTGTTGAGTAGTTCTGTTGACAGAACTTCTGGGATTTTTTCATCAGTCAGAGATGTACTTAATTAATTGAACTAATAAAACTTTCCTTCAGCTATCTTCTCTGAGATGAGTTTTGTTTTGCACATATACTAAGAGGACACTATTAGGTAAGCCATGATCATTACGGCCTTTTAATCTAGTAAAATAGTATGAACAAGTTTTTGAGGACAATGACATAACAAAACTCTACAAAGGTATATCCCGTAGATGAAGATATAAATGTGTCATTTTATTTTATTCTTACGTCATTACCTATCGCCCGTAGACCTAGCCTACGCCGTAGCACTCATTGGTTTTCGCTTACCAACACACGTGTCAATCACCCGGGAAAAAGTTTTTCAAAATATTATCGTGCGCCACCGTGAGACAGTGGAAACGTTCAGAAAACTTGTTTAGGCAGAGTCTGAGTACATGTGTAGAGCCGGCTAAATGGTCTATCTGCGGAGTCAATGCTCCGCCGCGCAGATTTGGACTTACGCGTGTTGCCATTTTTTATAGTCGCGTATAGATAGTACATAAGTATGCATTGACTATGTAAAAGCCAGTTTGGTACATACACGAGTCGTGGCACTAGAAAATGATCGGATGAGCTAGGCTAGACTAATACAATGATTTTTTGCTACACCAAATACGTACTGTGCAAAAAATAAGAATGACTGTCAAGCACGGTTCTTTAATTCGATTGATGCCAAGTTTATGGTGAAGTTTATATTCCTTGACTAAAATACAAGCCCCGTTTGAGCATACGGGCTCGAAAAACCAAGCTCCATTGTTCTAAAAGGCTCTAGAACAGCTTGGTCTTTGAGCCTTCAAATCCGTAGATATTATCAAAACTTCTAGTACTCCATAGGATGTGTCAGAAGCCGTTCAGATTATAAACACTGTATTAATTCGCCAAAAACCTTAAGAAAGCTTGTCGGCGCTTTATATCGAATAAAAATAGCCTTATCACAACTCATCCATAGATTAAAGTACAGTTGTTCGCCTTGTCTCTTGTATGGCCTCCATGGCAACGGCCACTTCTGTTACATTGTGTCAATACAATACCTATCGAACCTGCCCACCGATTCAAGATCACTTGATAGGTACGATAGGAAAATGTTTTAATGAAAAGGTATAAAACAGAAGACAAAAATTTTAAATGGTGTTAACTACAGTTTTTATAATAACTTGTATGACTACCACTAAGAACTGGGAATTTATGACTTTTCCAAACCCATTTTGGCAAGCAAAACCTTTGGATCAATTTCAGAGATAATTACCGTTTTGTAACATAAAACAGCATTTCAACATTTCGTCGGTACAAAACGATACGCTTATTTACAAAATTAAAAGTATGTTTAAGTTGATTAATCATATAAATAGGCACTTTACCTAGTAGCATGAAGTACTACGAGTATCTTTTATATGCTGTAGAACCTTCTGGAACTTCAAATAGAGGCTTTGCGGGATAAAGTCAAACTTTAGTATTTTAAGGTAGCCGAATAGAGTGTTCTTGAATCAGAAGCTGGCAAGAACAGGGCCAGCCAGGAATAATTGCGAAAAAACTCGCCCAGCCTGCAGCGACCGGTTCTGCCAAAATTCACCACTGCTGTAACCGTCCCAGTAGATACACTTACAATATGATGTTGATAAAGTCCATTTATTTACACACATTTATTACACTCTACTCCTGCCCTTCCCACCAACTTGACATTTTACAATCACTACAAACTGATAATACCTCGATTTAGTCAAACGTCGAAAATGCTACACTGTTTTTATAGCGGCCACCGCTTAGGAGAGATCTGTGCAAAATCGGACAGATCTTAACTAATGGCTTCTAAGTATATTCAGTCTGAAAGTGAACTAGACTTTCCAAAGATATTTGTCACGATTAAACCATTAGGTATCTAGGTACAACGGAAACCAGTTAAGTAGAAAACTCATGCGACTAAGACACAATATTGTGCAAATCGGTGTCTTGTATGCTTTGCAAAACGATAAGTGAGCTGGACCTTACAAGTACCAAGAAACACTTTTTTAAGGTTTTATTTACGATGCGGGATAAAAATTAGCATATCTGCAAAATAAACAGTCTTGAGGAACGCATATTTCAAAACAAGTAAGATAAGTTGATCCAGCCTCACTCTTGGCCTGCATCCCAATTTTTATACAAACTACTACATAATAAAGCTTTTGTCTCGCGATCGTAACGTACAACGCAGCTGTATGCAACATGCAGCGCCGGACACATAATTGTATGGAAAACGTGTAGTATGGTCTTGTGTTACGTCGCAGTCTGCGTCAGCGGCGAAGAGCAAACGCGGTAACTCTGCGTTGAGCTGCGCACCGCAGCGTTGTGCTTTACGATCGCCGAAACGCTGCTTAACAGCGTGAGTCCCTGATTAGCAGAGTGAGGGGCAGTCTGAACAGCATCCTGAAAACAGTTGCAGACAGCTGGACATCTCCGCTGTGGAAAGGTCTTGTACGGAGGACAATAAATGAAGGAATCCTGTTTCTTCATTGATCGCCCTCCGACCTCGATCCAACTTTTAGTTTTAAGGTTCTTGTTGTTTTTCTTTTTGTTTTTGTGTGGATCTTCAGTAGTTGTCCGAAATAAATAAGTTTTATTTTATTTATTTATTTATTTAACTCAGGTCCGTGTTTACTTTTTTTAAGAAAACAAGATTATTCCGTTAGCGTAAGTATCTAGTACTTTGTGCTGTACTTATTGTAACCTTTAGGAAACCAAATCCTCAAGTACCTTTGATATTCAAAGTACTTTCTCGGTATGACTAATCCACCAGTATGCTAGATTAAATATATATATTTGAATGCCTTGCCTGGTATTTAAATAACTCTTAGCTACGAATAGAATCTGCTGAGGTACCTAGGTGCTGGGAATACCTTAGTCACGATGAGGACCAATTTCATCAAGTTCACTATCTTTCGGTTACAAAATATTTTTAGAATAGTAGATAATTCTATTATGTAATTTGAATATGACATTATTATGCTTGGTGCCTGTTGAATTTGCGGATATTTCTGTAGAATCAATGTGAGTGAGTAATAAAGACAGACCGCCACAGAAAGACAGACAGCTATGGCATAAAAAAAATTGGTTTTGAAAAAAAAAGTGACAGGCGTCCGTAACACATGAGCATGAGAAAATCTTCTTCTTTTATGGCCTTTGTCCGTCATTTCGACACACAATTTTACCAGTGTACTCGATTTTTAGCGAATGCTCTGTCGGCAAGGTCAATCCCAATAGTTTTTTATTTCATGAACTTTTCAATTTACATAGTGAGCTAGACCGCGCCACAGATTATATAATACTATACTAGTACCGCGCTATGTCAAAATATCTAATATTTAATTGTATTACTTATTTTTCATCTCGCGTAACGTAAGCTGAACGTGCAAAAAACTCACCATTGAATAACAAACTTTATCTTTTATCTAATCTTTATTAATTTAACCAGCTGTTTTTAATACGATGGCGCTGGTCCCTACAGTAATTCTATGCACTAGAAAATCTCATTACCTTGCCCTTCAGCATGAGATGGTCTAATCTGGGAATAACTTGGCTATTTCTTGGAGCTAGTGAATACTTACTGAATGCCATTAAGCTACTTTTATAGAAAGGTGTTTTGAAGTTGTAATTTCTGTAATTCTGGCATGAAGTAATATAAATAATGCATACCTAATATCCACAGCAGTGGGTGAAGTCGGGCTGTGCATGATGATGATGATGATACCTAATATCTATTCTGTGATGGTACTAGTATAGTATTATAATATATGATCTGTGATGATGGTATTCAAATCTTTTCTTCATCAAACTGACATCTTTTATCTTTTGCAATGCAGTGGAAACTTGACATTTTTTTATTAACGTGCGGATTAATTCTAGAAATATCTAACTGATTGCGCTGTTTTTGGGTTACGCTGGCCTAACCCCCTACTGGCTTGTCCCCGATGTTGATTACCAAATAGTTCAATTGTCGGTACAACAGCAGACAAAAGTATTACTTATGGGTTTTTTAAACCTTCAAAATGTGTCTTATTCAAAATTAGAGTTGATATTCCGCCCGCGACTTCGTTCGCGTCACGTTGGATCCCGTTGATTTTCCGAGATAAAAAGTATCCTATGTTACTTCTAATACCTTCAAAAATATGTGTACAAAGTTTCATGATGATCGGTTAAGTAGTTTTTGCGTGAAAGCGTAACAAACAAACTTACATTCACATTAGTATGATTGAGATTTTTGAAACAGAAAAACTTGTAGAAGGAAGAATTGCTCAAAACAAAGTATATATTTGTTTCTCGATGTAACTCAATTTCAGTTTTGCGAACGCAAATAATTCTATTTCAATAGAAATACTTTTATTTGAAGCCGCAAAAGGATTAGACCAGTCAAAGGGATTAGTGGAATAAGCCAAATAAAACATTGAACCGTCCGAACCCTAACAAGCCTGGCCAATGCTCTATAATCTAGCTTCGACAGAATAGAAACTATGATTGCTAACTGCCATATAGGGCTGCACGCTGCAAAGCTAAGAAAAAATATTTGATGACTCTTGTTATCTGCTGCCTTCTGAAATGGCCCTTTACTCCCCACCGGCATAGTTCAGAAGAAACCTACTAATCCCCGAATTCGTTAGCAGAGAGTGAATAAACACTCCTTCATGTATCTAGCTAGAACATCGTTTGTGAATTCCATAGTAAACTATTGCCTGAGCCTGGCTGGTCAGATAAGCACTTGTCAATTTATTTTTAATTCACATTCTCTTTTCATATTGAACCTTCTACTATAAGTAGATTTTAAAAAGTAATCAAAATTAAATTTCGATGAAAAACATCGTGCTACTGTCAGCCCTATCACGTGACAATAGAAAAGTGAGCGCATCGGGTGGATTGAGCGCTTCAAATCAGCGGGACTGAATAGAATCGATATTAACTGAGTTGGAATACTCGCTGTTCGTTTTACAATACCAGCTTTTCTTTATGTTTGATGGACCTCGTGGATGTTCTTACTTATAAGCAATTTCCCATTAGGTTGAATGTAAGCATTGAGCATGGTTATAGGAAGTCATCTGTAGTAGGACCACTACCGGTTTTACACGCAACATGTTTATTGGAATCTTATCTGGTCGTGTTGTGTCTGTTACATCAAAATAACCCCCACCTCAACCGATCCTTTGCGAAGTGTAAACATTACAGTCCAAGTGGCTTTACAATTACTTTGTAACTCCATTACTTAGCTCCATTTTACGCTGATGTCATTTCACGCTCGTCACTTTACGACATTTTGATATTTTTCACCATAAGGCTGTGGCAATTACATTTCGAATTGCACTTTAATTATTAGCAATCCTAAAATTGTTTATTTTTTTCATTTAAAACTGCCACGTTTATTGGCCACGTCAACAGCACTGGAAACATGCTATCCTCAGTAATTTGCCTAAGTATCTTTCGTGAAGATGAGTAGGTTGTCAAACCATTCAGTACAAATGATTGGTGCTTCACCTATTTCCAAATTATGTCATGTTCTAAGTGCAACAGACTGCATTGTCAGTCTTAGTAAACCTCGCTTTTGCGTAATTCAATGTTGCATCTTGAGCCCATACAAAGATAATCGGTTAAACTGTGCGGTTGATGAAATCGCGGAACCTCCCTATATCGAGTGCCAGACAGCAAACTGCTTTGAACGTCTACTAATGAACATTGAACAGCGCCCCGCTGCGATCTAGCCATCAATTAACATGATGGCTGGGCGGGTGGTGGTTGCGGACTTGCGGCTGCTTTCTGCAGTCTCCGTTCACCAACAACACGTCGGTTTTATCGGGGTATCTAAGTTTCAAGCTTGCTGAAGAATACTGTGGTACCTATGCATGAGAGAAAGGTTCTGAGGGTACGATTGTACTATTTTTAAAATCTACTATTTTCACGACGTTCGGTTGGAATATTATTTGATCTGGCGTAAGAAAATTGATAGCGGAATTGAAGTTAGATAATTGAAGTTGAGCAGTCGTTACTGCGCAGTTTAGCTTGAATTATGCCACTGTTTCGATACGATACGACTACGACTCAGAAGAATGAAACCTTGGGTTAGTCTGGCCTGCCCCCATACTGGCCTGTCCCTGATGTACATTACCAAATAGTATGTATGCGCTAAATAAATACTGAGACTGTGTGATACGCTAAAAAAATGCGAAAAAAAGTGAAAAGGACGTCGATAACGATTATATATTTTTTTTCTAATGACCCCTCGTCTAAGTAAAATAACAACCTACTATTACTTTTTACAATTTAAATTATGTACTTGTTTCATTATGACATATCTAAAAATACCCCTCAGATATTTTTAAATATTAAAGTCATTGGTGAAATAAAAAGGACTCATTCCCGAACGAGTTTTCCCAATACTCATTTGGCTGTCGGATAAAAAGTGGTCACTTTTGCTCAAATACAGGGTTTGTGCGGACGTCGGGCACTAAAATCGAGTTTTGTGGCGGAAATTGAACGCAGTAATGCATCGGAATGGTTCAGTAATTGAAGACCAATGGTAATGATTCTCACGTTAAACCTTATACCGGTAATAATGAGAGACCTCGTAATTCGACAAAATAATATATGCCGTGGCAACTGTCATTTAGATTAGATGATTTTACAACTAGATCTATGCTTTTCTTTATCTGCCCCCATATCGTGAGCTCTGAACTGCTTTCGCTGCCCAGCATAATGTCAAACGACGTGGCTACAGATATAACTGCGAAAACAAAAAGCTTTTGACACAGAACGAGACAGGACAGGACTAACTAGCACCATTTTTTATTGTTTTGGTTTTCTGTCACTAAATATTTGCTATACTTTTGTATCTACTCTCGTACTACTTACTCTGTTTTGCTCCTTCCTGTCTGACTTACTTTTTTCTCACTGTTGTATCTGTGTGTTTTGTACCCAATGGGTTGAATAAATGTATTTCATTTCATTTCATTTTTCATTTCATTTGACGGCAAAAAAAACGCGCTGAAACGCGCTAATGTCACTATTTAGTCACATATAGAATACCTATTATTTAGTATGAAAACAGTTCAGCTTATATCTTTTATGACACAACGATTGCCTCTGCCAATTGCTTTTTTTTAACAATCATGCCAAAATGCATAAAAAAACAACTTTTTTTCAATTACGTCATTTTTTATCTATATTTAAATTTAATTCAAATTCCTCCGCTTCTTTCATAAATCGGTAAAGTTTAAAAGTAGTGTCTGTAAGCCTGCCATCTCAACAACTATTGCAGTCCATCAATCAACTTCAATTGTTGTCTGGCTCGACTCTTCACACTGTTATTGATTAATTTGTATCGAAACAACAATCAACGTCTGCTTTTGACTTTAAAACTAACAATTCATTCATCAATGTTCAGACCAACAACGAAATATTAACACACTTTTCTGCAAAATTGAAATATATTTTTTATAACACACAAAAGCCTAGCAGAATTCGTATGCTATTGGAAAATCTTCGAATACTTATTATTATGTATTTTAAGTACCTACCAACGTACCAAAACTGTCGAAGTATAGATGACTCAATTAATAAATATTGTAAACCAATCAAATATTCAAAGTGGTTTCAATCGAATCAACCCTTTGGAACTGTCAATAATTTGCAAACTTGGTGTGGTTGGACCAAGTAAGGTTAGGTGCATTCACACCGTATCGGCTCCGATATCGACCGCTACTGACACGTCGGGTATCGTGTAGGTTTGTAAACGCTCATCAGTGTGTAAACGCTACCAGTGTGTAAACGCTCATCACTGACATAACAATTTTATCGTTATACCAGGCACGCACACAAAGAACGAATTACACACACGCACACACACGAAGAAACTAATTAATTTAACCTAAAATGGCACAAAATTACATGCCCTAAGTTTATCGAGTAAACCAGGGCCAGTGGGCACGGGCCTTATCTGCAATTATTATAACCACAAGCTTACATTGTAAGTTAGGTGCGTTTCTAAGTGAGACTCACTGCGAAGAAGAATTTAACTTTAAAGGTTACTTTCAAATCGATGCCTTTAGGTGATGTTCTAAACAGCTACAATTAGACACAAGTTTTACAGATAAAGTAACGAGGTTTGATACATATCAATTATCGCAGAGCATAGAGATGAAAACTAGTGTGCTTGTGTGAGACAAATATTATGTCTATCCAGTCTCAGTAAAAGAAACACACAACAAAAGCACTGCCCCATATCTGAACTGCTTTCGCTGTCCAGCATAATGTCAAGTGATGTGGCTACAGATACACGAAAACAAGAAGCTTTTGACGGCAAACAAAAAACGCACTGAAATGCTCTAATGTCACTATTTAGTCATAGAATACCTATGATTTAGTATGAAAACAGTTCAAAAAACCTGCCAGGCTTAGCAAGGCATCACACCGATCGCGCCCCTGCAATACCCGTGGCCTGCTGACACGATACAAATTATGACAATTTAGCGATTGGTAAATAGTCATTTCGGTAGTAATTTGTCAGATTCTGATGGTATTAAAAGATAGACAATCACCCTGCTGACGATAGATGGAGTGACAGTTGTCAGTTTTTTTCATTCTTTAAAATGCTTGGTTCCTTTTCGTAGTGCGTACATCCAGCTGAAGCCAAGTTATGGAATTGCAGCTTCGAAGTAGAAAGCGCATTGTAAGTGTAAAATTAAAATAATCGATTTAGATGATAGTTTTACTGTGTGAGAAAATCTGTAAGACCTGGATTGTATTCAGCCAATAATCTGCATAATGTTTGAATATAAAGTAAATTTTCTTAGGAAACCGCGGAGTATTTTATTTTATAGTGAAAAAAACTATTTTCCTATAGTCATAAATTCAAAATGTATTTTAGGCGACGCGCAGTGTTAATTCGTAATGACGTAAGAACTGGTTGTCATTCCCGGGACTTCACTGTTTTCGTCTACCGTAGTATAACGTTTCCGTCTTGGAAGAATTTTCTACGACACAACCTTATAACTTCATACCTACTGCTCACTCACACTTTCATACTACGACGACGGTGACGGTGAAGTTATTGACGGCGGAACGGAATACTTGTTGTACTTAGTAAAAAAAGAATATTCTAATTTATTTTATGTTTAATCCATACAAATAATGTTTTCAAGTTTATGTTTGCAACTCTACCAGAGTCAAACCATTATGGCGTATCGTGCAAACCCCATTAGATAAACAAATTGCACGCATATCTTGCACAAAACGGCCCATTTGTACTTACCTAGTAAGGTAATTCACGTATTTAACTTTCAACTATTTTGAATTTTAAGTAAATTAGGCCGTTATGGAAGATGGAATTTTGCAGTTTAGAAGAATACTTTTTTAAATCTGGATTGTTCTAATAATATTGATGCAAGATCAAAGCTTTATTCAAGTTTATTCTGAATGCTTTTAAGTTGGAGAATTGTCTTTCTTATATCTCGACGATAAATTGGGATAATAGCACAAAGTCGCGCGACACGAAGTCGTGCATTGCCTCCCGTACACGTGTCGTGTCGTGCAACAATGACAAGTGACATCTGTGCACACAAACTGACAGGAACACGACTGGCTGGAACTAGAACCATTCAACTACTGGAGCGAATTGGACCGACCGAAAATTATGCTTCACAAATTACGTCAAAATGGTTCCCTCAACGACTGAAATCAACGCGATAGAGGCGTAAATATCTCTTGTTAATTAGGCTCTCAAAGCCATCCTAGAGCACCAAGGTATTGAAAAAAGTTTGATCGTTTTTACAAAAAAATTTGAAGATGTGTCCATAGAACCTACCTTTGTGGTTTTTATTTGAAATCCTTCAAGTAAAAAGGACAAACCAAATAATACAATACTGAAAAGAACTAGCAGGTACTTAACGCGTTGATTGTAAAAACGGAAACAGTAAAAACTAGAAAGAAAATCTAATTCTAAATGACAAATAAATCCATAAAGAACCATTCCTGCTCTACCAGTGTTTCATTAAGCTATTTATTATAGCGTCCAGTGCTGAAACAGGCATAAGTAAGCTTTGTATAGATTAGAATTGCATGAATGTATGGAGCAATTAGACTTACATGTGCATTCACAGGCCGGCTATTGTCTCTAGCACTGGAGACAATAACCAGAAACTGACAGAAAGCTCCAAACATGGATACAATTGTTGGCTACTGAAATAATAAGTTCCTATTCCGCACGCCGAGTATGTACTTTTGACGCCAACACCAAACATAAAAAAAATTACGTTCGACGTTTACTACAAAGTCACGTACCTAAACTTTAATCAAATTTCGTATGGAGAATCATCAGTTTTGTAAACTATCCGCTAGGGGCGCTGCTTAATCTCTATAGAAAAAATATAGTTTATACCATTCCCCCTCTAAAAAGGTTATTTTATTCACTGAAAACAGTGAATAACAAGCACTTTTACTCACTGTTTTGGTATTTCAATTTAGAACACACTAATGTATTTGACCTCCATCTAATTATTGTTTTTGCGCAAGGAGGTTGTATAGCCAATGCTATACAACCTCCTTGCGCAATTCAATCTTTCTTTTTCTAGTAGTAATGGTATAAAGTATAGTATGCAAATCTTGTATTATGCTTTATATATTATGACGTAATCCAGCCCTAAAAAAAGCCGGATTTAAAAAAAAAAAAATCTCCCTAACTACACGACGACGCGACGTCTTGCCTTCTAGTGTAGTTTGACGAGTTTTGTAAAACATTATTACGGGCGTGATATATCAAAAATCGCTTTTTAGAAAGCCAAGTCTTAATAAGTACTTCTCATAACACAATATGAGGATATTATAATACTCATTTCATAGATGACGGAAGACGCCTCGCAATGATCTTTTATTAGATATTTACCTCAACGTAGCCTAATCTGAAGACAAATTATGCTAGGAACTGGATTTTATTATGAACCTTATGCCTTTATGATAGGAGTGATATTTCTGTGTAGTTAATAGTATTGTTCACACGGCATTAGCAAATAGGGCAGTGTGAACTGAACACAAACTGGTAGTTCGAGTGGCGTTTGTTTACCATTACATTACAGTTTAACTGTTTAACTCAACCGAGTAGTTAATTAAATTACATAAGTACATAATTATAAGCTATATTAGAAACAAGATACTACATATTTTAAAAATTGAAAAATGTTAATAAATATTATTAGAACAATATAATTTGTGTGTAGCATACATAGATGTTTATTCTGTTACTGGGTAGTATTATGTATGATTAGTAAGTATAAAAATATAGGCACACATTTATTCTAATGGCTCACACTTTATATTGGTTATAAAATTCCACATAAACAAAAATACTCACAATAACACAAAAAAAAATTAAAAAAGTGCTGAGTTGCTACAGAAAAATTACAGAACTTGAATCCCATTTTCTAGTCGCTAGGGAATCGAAAAATGACAATATTGTCACGTGTCGTTCAGAATGATCAAAATATATTATCCTTTTATTTACAATACTTTAGAAATATGATTTCATTTGATTAATTTCTTACTCTCAATCCTAGCTGTAGTGTTTGCATCTATCAGTAGATGCGTTACCCTGTCTCGCTTGCACGAGTGGTTAGGTAACTGTCATGTGTCAAACTCCCGACCTGTCAATGTCTCCCGACGTGAGGGCGGGAGACGGGGGGGTCGGGGAGTTAGCCGACATATACGGTCATGGACGGAGGACAGTGGAAGACCAGCTCGGTGTACCAGTGAGCCAGGGATACAAAGTACAGTATTTTACACTAGCAATTGTAGAACTTGGTTAAAGAGGCAGAAGGCCGTGTTTTCTATAAATACGTAGGTATAATTATCATTCTGTGCGTGAACCTACAATTTAGACAATACCTAAACCGGCAACCCTGCCAAATACGACGTAACTGAATTACCATTGTAAATACTACATTTACAAGTACGTGAGACGAATCAAGATATTTAAAGTCCCTTACACACATTGGTTAGTAAAATAAGGTAGTGACAATCGGCCTCCTTACTAAAAAAATTCATAAAAAATCGTTCAGCTATTAAGATATCAAGATCCTTAAAATCATAAAAAAATACTGCTTAACAACTGCAACATTATAAATAAATAAATAAATAAATAAATAAATGTTTACGGACACTTAACACAACGCTTTCTAGTCCCAAACTAAGCAAAGCTTGTACGATGGAAACTAGATAGCTGATAGAATACATACATACATTTTTTTTGTAAATACATACTTATAATACATAGAAACACCCAGACACAGAACAAACATCTATGTTTACAACACACAAATGTTTGTTCTCGGTGGGGATCGAACCCACGACCCGCAGCACGGAAGGCAGAGCTACTACCGACTGAGCCATGACGCCTGTGTGATTATGTAAATATTACGTAATTACTGCTGCCAAAATATCACTGAAAAAGTAAAAAAAGTCAAGGGTACAAACTCTTTTTACTATACCACCAAAGAGAACACTCGAACTAGACACGTGCTTTCGAAAAACGAACAATGTATGAAACGGGGGTCAAAATTTGAATCACGTTTCACACAAAACGAGATTTTCAGTGTGTAATTTTGGTAGAATGGGAGTCCCACTTCTTCTTACGTATGAACGTATTACATATTCTTTGATACAACAAATATTCTACTGTAAGGGTTTGGTCGGGGCGTGAACATAACATATTCACGCCCCGACCCGCGCGTTAAGTTTGACGCACTTTATTTCGTACAACTCGTCGTACAACCAGACGGGGACAATTTTAGCACAAGGGTGTCCCGAATGATGGACTGTAGAAATTAAGGCTTGCGCCGTGTGTCAGGGTCCGGAAGCCGGTCTGCAGAACGACAAGGTGAAATTACTCGAGTATAAATTAAACTCTGCATCCGAAGTCGTTCAGATGGCAAAACGCAACGATAGCGCGTTCTAATCGACTAGTGGCGACATCTAGTTCTATTTTCGTAAACTTATGTTACACTACTAATTATTCTACAAATATTCTAATTAAGCAATGATACATAATAATATAGCAAGTAATAAAATGTTTTTCATTTTTCTGCGCTTCCGTAAAACACTACCTTTTCCACCAGAGATAAGCTAAAGATGCGTTTGACATCATAGGGATCGTTTTTCGTATTAAACGATTTCTATAGGTGGATGTCAAAAACATTCTTCGAAACGTAGCTTATAGTAGGTGCCAAATAACACCGCAATACAGGTCATTCACCCATCTTCACCGCGATGTCGCAAAATTCAATTTATGAATGGTAAACAAACAGTACTACGAGATTCGAGCGTTACCGTCTTAGCGACAGGTTTGTATGGAAAGCGATAGAATTAGCCATTCATAAATTGAATTTTGCGACATCGTGGTGCAGGTGGGTGAATGACCTGTATTGCGGTGTTATTAGGCACCAACTATAGCTTAGCCTAGTATAGTACCTATTATATGATCTGTGGCTTAGCTCTGGGGGAAAAACATCCTCCAGCATCATTCATATTAACCGGAAAAAGCAGAAAACCTCAAACCCGTCTTTAATTTTAATTTTGCATTAAAACCAAAACTCTCTGTAACGTACGCAATGGGCGATAAAAAGAGCCACCCACGAAAAACTCGTTGATCCAAAACGTCAAGTTTTTGCAACAATACCACCATTACCATCTGCAGAAAGAAACCATACGTTCTCAGATTCCCTTTAAAGTAGAATAATAAAGTTCACCAATAGATTAAACAGCCGTTAAACTAATTTTATGGCGATTATTGCCGTGGGCATTAATGTTTGGACTCTTGGATTATTTTAATTAAATTTTTTGTTGTGGTCATATGCCTTGATCAGGAATAAATGTGACAATTGTAGGCATATCAGAACACTAAGGATATCCGAGATACACTGCGCGGTGACATTACAACACTCGGCAGTCGAGCTGACATTGACGCGCAATATGACTATAGTAGGTGCCAAATAACACCGCAATACAGGTCATTCACCCACCTTCACCACGATATCGCAAAATTCAATTTATGAATGGCTAATTCTGTCGCTTTCCATACAAACCTGTCGCTAAGACGGTAATCGCTCGAATCTCGTAGTACTGTTTTTTTACCATACATAAATTTAATTTTGCGACATCATGGTGAAGGTGGGTGAATGACCTGTATTGCGGTGTTATTTGGCACCTACTATAGTATTGGTTTACGTAATGCAGGAGATTTGTTCGTGAGCACCGCTTACTAGCTGAAATATTTATATTATTAAAGGGAAGACTACACAGGTTTTATAGTACCTATCGGGATATATCAGATTCACTACATTTAAATATTTTAAGTTTTCGGGCAATAAAAGAGATGTTTATGATTTCCTGACAGATATTAATACAATCTATGGAAAATCGTTGGGTTTATACACGCGAGAGCAATGATTCCGGGTCACTTAAAGAATGTTAAAAATCTCGGAAACTAAAAATGATAGGTTAATGCAATAAATTGTATTTAATAGACAATGTAATACTCCTTAAATGAAGGTATTAAAACTTCTTAGTTATTGTAAAGTTATATCTTAAAAAAATCAAATTTGAAAAAGGGCCACTTTCGAAGATGGAACTACGAAATTACAGCATTTGGTTTTGCTTTTGTTTGTAATCTGTCATTTATGTGGGTATATAAACCATGTTGATAGTGCTCTATATTCATTATTCAAGCTGAAATTATGTCGCTTACGCCTGAAGAATGCACCAGAATACTTACAATGCTGGAAACCGGCCGGAGTCAGCGCGATACAGCCAGGACTGTCGGTGTGTCGCTGTCAACAGTACAAAGAGTTCTCCGACGTTACGAAGAAACTGGTTCTAACCTACGCAGACCAGGAACGGGCAGAACCAGGTGTACCACAGCACGAGAAGACCGATACTTGGTGAACACCATGCTTCGAAATCGCTTTCTCACAGGAACTGAACTCACAAATCAGTTTCGACGCCTCGGAGGAAGTAACCCAAGTGCATGGACAGTAAGACGTCGGCTTGCTGAATCTAACTTAAAACCCCTTAGACCTGCAAACGGCCCTAAACTGGAGCGTGGGCATCGTATTTCAAGACTAAGATATGCCCAGAGCCACGTAAATTGGAGTATTGAAGATTGGTCAAAAGTTATGTTCTCCGACGAATCAAAATTTATGCTCTACAAGCACGATGGAAGACACAGAGTGTATCGAAGACCAGGGGAAAGATTCAAGCAAGCATGCATCGAAGAAAAAGTAGCCTACGGTGGTGGGTCTGTACTTGTGTGGGCCGGAATTTCTTCTGAAAGTCGCACAGAGCTGGTGATCATAGAAATCGGCTCTTTAACTAGCGTAAGATATGTGGAAGAAATCCTCAATGATCATGTTGGTCCATTTATGGTCAATTTAGGTGAGGATGCTATATTTATGCATGACAATGCCCGACCTCATACAGGTAGGATTGTGAATGACTACCTTCAAGAGATGAACATTACTCGTATGGAGTGGCCAGCGCGCAGCCCGGATATCAACCCGATCGAGCATGCTTGGGACGAGCTAGGCAGATGCGTAAAACAACGAAACCCTCCCCCAATCACGCTTCGTGAGCTCAAAATTGCTCTCACAGAGGAATGGGAGAATATTCCCCAAAATCGTATAAGGAACTTGGTGTACAGCATGCCAAACCGCGTAAACGCAGTAATGGAAGCACGAGGAGGCAATACGAAGTATTAAAATTCAAGTCAAATCGTAATAAAGTTCAAAAATTTCATGTTTCCTATTTTTGTTTTAAGGAGAGATCAGCAGTTTTTTTCTTTATGTAATTTTGTGTTAATAAAATGTATGGTGACTCATATTTTTTTACTTTCATTTAAGGAGTATTACATTGTCTATTAAATACAATTTATTGCATTAACCTATCATTTTTAGTTTCCGAGATTTTTAACATTCTTTAAGTGACCCGGAATCATTGCTCTCGAGTGTAAATGGATAAACATTAGCCAAGCTGAACGTTAAAGCATTCTCATGACATAAATTACGTACGTACAGACGATTTGGCTCCAATTGTTTCAAGTGGGTTGTTAACCCGGAGTAGTGTTGGGAGAAAATCAAAAAAGTCGGTAAAAAACTGTTTTTTTTTATTAATTACACATTTTAATAAATGTAGGTATTAAATCTATAGCTAAATTAATAAGCAGTGACACTATGATACTAACCAAATAACGTCAAAAATTTTCAACTTTTTTTCAAGCTTCGACTTCATGCTTTATCATAATCACACGTTTGCAACTTTTAATATAAGATAAGAACTGAGTATGCTATACCTGATATATTCCACAAATCCCCACTAAGAAATGCCTACCAGTGGAGATTTCAGTATAAATAGCTCTCTCTTTGCTCTCTCATAGATTTGCATGATTCAATTAAGTTTATCTTGCTGCATTGAACTTGAAGCAAAAGTTAAAAAATAAAAAAAGCCGGATTTTTCTTTAAAGCCGGTCGTCTACAACTCTATAAGCACCCACGAAATGTTCCAAAAAAAGGACCCACTTCGACCAGTGGTTAGTTTGGTTGCCGGGTCGAGCGTCGCCGCGGGCGCTTACTTGCTTATATGGAGAAAGGCAGACTACTAAGACGATGGACTTGCCACAATTTTAATAAGAAAGTTTGAAAAAAAAGTTGGATATTTATAAGTATCCAACTTTTTAACTTTTCACTTCCTGACACTTTTCATACCTCAACACACATTACTTCATGAACACTACACAGTGGTTTTTCACAGGGTCTATTGGCTGATGGTTTCGACAGAATAACAGCGCCTAACTATCTTTGGGTGGTGAGGCATACGCTGAGTCGAAACCCTTTGGTACAGCAGCACACCAACACTTGCCAGCTTACCTAGCTACCTACTCAATCCACTCATCTCATTTTTCTTTCTGTGTAATTTTTGTTTCTTTGTAGTGTTGTTAGTTTAGTTCTGTGGGTGTATTTTGTGTGTTACTTTATAAGCAAATAAATGCCTGTCTATGTCTATGTCTGTCTATAAAAGTTTATGGCAGAACTTGGTATAATTTAAAATACTTAAAAGCTTATAAATTTCGTTACTTTTTGATGGTTGTTGAGCTACATATATTTTAAATATTTAAATCTCATTTATACAATATTAATAAACGCCTAAGTGCGCGTACGTCTGAACAGTCACGATCCTACGCACGATGTCCCATACAAAAGACTTCAACGCGCTCTCTGCGTGTGCGCATATTTTTTTTTTTCTAGGTTTATGTATTGTAGATCCGTAATATAACGAGGGCGTCGTTCACAATGAATAGAGTTTTCTGGATGTGAAAATAAAAAGAAATATTAGCATGACCAGGTAAAATATTTTTTGTAACTAAATCGAGCTAAATAGTCAAAACCGGTTTACTTTTTTTTTTATAAAAGACTAATGGTCTAAGAACATATCACCCGTGGTATCTTACCTATGTATCCATTCCGGACAATCCAGTATCTATGTATAGTATACAATATATACAATAAAATGGTTTCAAGTTCAAAGCCAACCAAGTTGCAGCACCTACAGGCTATACCTATCTACCGTGTAGCCCATGGAGTATCTCAGACCGCATTCCAGCGACCCGCGCCCTCGAACCGACATGTTAACTTATACATACCTACCTATACACCCGGCAACCACAACCTAGTTCCGTATCACAAGGGAATACGGTTCAGTTTGCTGTGGTAGTTGAGATGTACCTACAGGTATTGTGGTTATATTGCCGATCGATGTCGTTTTTTTATTGGTACCGGCGAAACCACGGAAAGGATTAATTTGAAGCAAATAAAGTGTTACACAAAATACATTTTTAAAGTTTTTAACCGAGTTTTAAAATAAACAAAAATAAAAGAAAGAAAGATAAACTTTTTACTGCCCACACTTATAGGTAAATAGGAGGGTATAGGTATCCACATTTAGATAGGTAGGTACTTAGGTATAGCCTAAAAATTTTAAAAGAAAATAAAAGATTTTCACTGATGAATATCATTAATTTTAATAAGGTGCATTGGGGTAATTGCGAAAATGGGTATATTCCGAAAATCCATAAAATCTAGTAACATAATGCGATATTTTCCTGTTGGCAACATTGGTCCAGACGCCATCTTGATTGGCATCGCCGTGACAGTCCTATATATCCTCGTGCCAACAGGAAAATATCGCATTATGTTACTAGATTTTATGGATTTTCGGAATATACCCATTTTCGCAATTACCCCAATGCACCTTAGATAGATAGATAGATAGATATTCACGGATACTTAACACAACATATGTGTTAAAATTAGATAAGATTAAGTAAATAATTTGTATCTGTATTAGTTGGACATGCCAAAGTTATAATATGTAACAAGTTGGTTAATAAATGGAATATCTAAATATCAACGCCTTCTAGTCCCAAACTAAGCAAAGCTTCTACGATGGGAACTAGATGGCTGATAGAATACATACATACATATTTTAAAACATACATTTTTACATAATGAGAAATTACGCTGAATCTGAAGATACTTTTCAAACTTTTTTTTTACAATATCATCTCCAATGTCGCTAAATCTTTTTTCCCTTTAATTTATGAACAGAATGGGATGATAGAAGATAAGACTACTTATTTACATACATTTTTTTTTTAACTGATCTTTATTCGGATTGCTTAAAAACGCAGATACGATATTCATCATCATTTATTTATCAATCAACAGTCAACTCAGATAATGTACCTACCTTATTGATCATCAGATTGGGACACCCTTTCTAGAGGGCTAACTTATTGTCACTACCTACCTTATTTCTCTATATAGCCGATCGTAAAGCTGACTACGGGTAAATGATACCTTACCTAGGCTCGGAGTACCTCAGTGTCATAAATCTAGAAGTAAACTTAACCTATCAAATATTCTACTTTTAATGACTTTACCGATTAAAATCACTTTTGTATTCATGACATGTTTTGAATATTTTTACAATAGGGTAATGCAATGCAATCACATTATAGCGATAAAGTAAAAAAAAAACTGCTCGACAAGAAGTATTTGTGTTTTCATAGTGAACCTTCTCTGTTTTTATTGATCAGAGCATGTAGACTTGGTTTTAACCAAACATTTTATTGAAATTAAAATGGTACCCAGATATTCTTAGTCTATGCTAAAATATCTAGACACTGGTTGCCGCCTAAACATAGTTTGGCCTGTTCTAGCTAAACCTAGCGACTTCGGACGTTGAGTATCAATTCTAGTTTATATAAATGTTGTTTGTTTTTTTTTTATTTTTTTTAATGTATGTTTATAATAATTATTACATAATTATCACGTACGTACCTACCTACAATTGTTTTTTAACAGTTTTCTATAAAAATCTATCTTGACTCACTGTTTTATTGCGAATGGCGTTTTAAAGTTTTCACCATAAGAGAAGTCCAGCAAAAGATTTTGATACGAGTTGGCAACACCTAGACAGCCTTGCTAGCCGGTCGTTGATCCTGCCTCGAGAGATAGAGCGATTAGTTCCACACATTCCTGCATCAAAATATCAAATTTGTACTAAACTTTTCCAATCACAAATTCTTTTTATGATTATCTAGACGCTTCTGAAACAAATATCACATGAACTCGGGTTTTTATACGAAATTTTTAAAAACTTGCATTTTTCTCTTCACTTGAGACTGTTTTCCACATAAGCCGATAACTTATCTAAATGGCAAGACCTTATTACTTCTTCTGTAGGTAAGTACTATAGGAGGTACTTCTTATACTCGTTCGTAGACTTACCTACCTACGAATGAGTATTTAGGGAAGGAGTATGGAAGGGAGATCTTCAGTTTTTTTTAAAATAATATTTTAAGATCACAAAAAGTTATAAAGCCATGTCTAATGCCAAAACAGATATTTAAATTTAAAAATTTAGAGGGAAACCATCGATTATTAGGTATTCATTCTATCTCTGCATATAACTTCAAACATTTCCCGTAATTAATAGGTACATAAGATTTCAACAACCTGTGAAAAAATTAGTCGGCTGCATGGTATTTTCAAAATGTTTCTTTCATCAATGCGTTTAGATTTTAATGTATTTTTTATATATTTAAATAACTTATTAAAAAATCTTAGTACGTAAAACACAACTCAGCGAAGAATGTTAAAACTTGAACTTAAAAATGTTTCATTAAAACAAAGTCAAACAAAGAAAACCTTTGTTCGCGAACAATTGTTCAACTTTTAATTCAGAAGCTCCCAGTACTAGGATTAGGATGGTTTTGTCAGATTACACCCGCTTCAACTTTATTCTTAGGCCGGTGTTCATCGGAATAACTAAATCGTTGATTTCGTAATCTGACGTTTTACATATCCAAGGTACGTTTTTAATATGGTAATAATATGTTTTTTCCGTAAACGGTTGATTAGCCTTTGGTGCACACGGCCTTTAGAAGATTATGTTGATATAAACAGAACTAGAGTTAATTTAAAGCACTTCTCCCAAAACATTTTTAATTTACTCAAATCCTCAGATTACAGAAACTCATTCGACAGTAAATTCCAAAGTTTTGTCATCTCTATTCGACCGATAACATCGATTTTAGCGCTTCTGCGTAAAACCGCAAAGTCGTCGGTGTGAGACCGCACATTAATCTGGGCGTAATTAGGGCGTTGGAACCGCGGCTTAAATTACAAATTATAACGTCAGTCGTTCGCTGTTCCAGGATCCTAGGTAGTATACTGGAAACAGTATCTCAACGGACAACACTATGATACAAATAGAAAACCCCACACTAGAAAATGGTTAAATTTCCATCGGAAAGCCCAGGCCATATAACTCACAGAATTTCTTAAGGAATAAAAATACATCCTCCCTGGCATCCGCTAGTGTAGTTAGTGAGCTTGGGGCCTCAAGAACTCCCCAAAAGCTCTGACTCTACTTATAGGTAAACCAGAATACCTATATCTGCAAAAAGCGTAAAGATTTGAGTTCAACCTCCAAACCGAAACCTAGCGCCAAGTCCCTGCTAAACCTATCTGTATTTTGTATACTGCGCTCATTAAGTCGGTATGAAACTATAGACGAAATTGTATGGGTTCAGTTTCGTTTCGCTTCTTGAATATTTCGTTGATTGCTGCAATTAGATAAAAAATATTCGATTACCTACTAGGTATAAGGGTTAAGTGAATTCTATGTATAATTATAAATAACTACCTACCTACTTGGACATCACCTTCTTTTTTCCTATTAAATAAAATATAAAAATGTCAATTTATAAATATGTACGTTCAAAACTTCATCAGTCAGCATTCCAGCGGGCCTAAGATGCGCACCGCGAGATATTTGTCATGTCGTTCTGTCAAAATGTAAGCATTTTGTACCAGTTTAGGAACTATTGCATTATCTGTGGTAATGTTGTCGAGAAACCGCGCCTTTGAATTTTCAACTTTTGACATTTCTGCATGACTATTATCTCGTCCTCAGAGAGGTACGACGATATAGAAGTGTCAAAAGTGTACATTAAGGCGCGTTTTGTCGACACCATTAGGTACCACAGATAATGCAATGGTTCCTAAACTGGTACAAAATGCTTACATTTTGACAGAACGACATGACAAATATCTCGCGGTGCGCATCTTAGGCCGGCTGGAATGCTGACTGATGAAGTTTTGAACGTACAAATTTATAAATTGACATTTTTATATTTTATCTCGCGGTGCGCATCTTAGGCCGTGGGTTACTCTCGAACACAGTTCCAATACAGATTCATAGATTTTGACAGAGAGTCCTGTAGTTTTTCAGTACAAAATGACACGAGATCTGTCAAATTCCGTGAATCCGGATTGGAACTGTAGTCGAGAGTAACCCACCAGACTGGCGAAACTTTCGAACTAGACTCGTGCTTTCGAAAAACGAACAATGTATGATACGGGTGTCAAAGTGTCAATTGGGACATTGTGTCCCCAAATATTTGGTCCGAATCGTCAGCAAGTCCAAAATTTTAATCACGTTTCACACAAAACGAGATTTTCAGTGTATAATTTTGGTAGAATGGGAGTCCCGCTTCTTCTTACGTAGGAACTATGTATTACATATTCTTTGAGCATTCTGCGCAAAGTAGGACAAGTAGGTATAATTCTACACCGCCTAGAACTTAAACTAAATCAAAATGACGAGCGCTCGTGAAATTAGCTAGTCGTTTTCTTCTATGGCTCTATGTAAATAAATTACTTAGACAATCCAAAGTTAAACGATAACAAGAAATAAATCTCGGAAATTTAAAGTGGTTTCACTTATTTACCCAGATAAAGCCATTAGTGCAACGGTGGTACAGAAGCTGTGGTGAAGTTAGGGCTCGTTCATAACGTGAGGTTTTCTAACAAAAAAAAAATCAAGTTTCTTGTAAGTTGTAAGAAGGTTGTACGGTATGGACTACCTACTATGAACTTATGCGTAGTTTTTTTTGTACACTGCTTTCTGTAATAGCATAAAATCACAGATTCGTGCTACAAATACTCATTTTGGGTCGCATGAAGTTGAATAATTTCATCATCATTCCAAGATGGTATCGTCCGCAGACATCTGCGCCGTCTCATCTAAGATGAACTATGGCCAGTTGTTTATGGACGAGCCCGAAAGTCGTGGAGCAGAGCAGCGACACTGTTGATAAATGGAGTAGACGGTAGACGGTCGCATTCAGGATCGGAAGGGGCAGGTTTCAGACTAAAGAGAGGAAATTACATATTATACCTATACTGCGCTGACTTGCTTCTTAGTCTAAGTTCATCTAGATCTACTTAACGGATTGTTGCTAGGCAAGTTTTTGTACTAATTTATAGTGTTCAATAAACATTATTTGATTTGATTTGATACTTTTTTTACGAAAAGAACTCTATATTACAAAACTTGTTCAAAGAACACAAGTAATTATTTAATGGACAAAATCTTATAAAATTCCGGGGTGGACTAAAATTAAAAAAAAATGGCGACATGTACCTATTCTGTTAGAAACTATAGCTTATTATGATGAAAGGACAGTATATTTTTGGGTATGTCCGCCCACCTCGTTGATAAACAATCTCAAGTCCTGACTACCACCCTGGGATAAGGTTGAACTCGTTGTTTCTGGTCATAAATCTACAGCCGGCGACCAACCAAACGCACCATAGACAATTTTATTAAGAACGACAGAATCTCGGTTTTTGAAGTTTTCAATTTGTAAATTATGAATGCTTATTCCAATTTATCTGGATTATGCTTCGTCAGGAATTCAATTGTAGATTTTATTGTTATATTTGTTATTATTGTTATAGAGAGATCATTTGAGATATCGTACATTAGATAGATTAGTAGATTGATAGATATCTATCTACAGTTACATAACTGTAGATAGAAAATAGACTATCCAAAGTATCCAACGTCGCACTAGCTAAATGATATCTTTATGAGCTTGAGCTCACAAGAATCTGTTGTCATGTTTTCATGTGTCAGGTGTTTGTGAAATTGAATTATTGTAAAGGGATTAGGTAGAGTTTACAAAAGAACTCTAGATAGGTAGTCAAGTTGCGTGCATCTGTTTTGGTAAGGTCCACTTGGACCTAAAGAACCTACTCAGACTCAGGACGAAATCATTTCAATACTCTGAGGACGAAATGTAGCGTAGGTACCTTGTTATTTTAACTAAATTCCCGTCATCCCCGCACGTCCGCTCTACATGAACAGAACAGCAATATTACCTTAAACTCTACCAGCTCGACACATAAATTGCAATTAAGTGTACCTACCTAGTCCACTTAGCCTTGTACCGGACCTCGGGAACCGGTGGGATGCTGTACTAGTTCTCATGTGCGATTATATCAAATTATGGATGAAAAGTGACCCCTAACGCTGTATAAATCCAACTCTGAATGAGCACCATTTTCTGTAAACACGAATAAATTTTGGAAAAAACAAACGGAATTGCAGAACCTACGACACAAGATTTATATCTTTGTGTAGGTTCTACATAGGTACCATTAATCTATGTACAATGTCAAGCATTAGTTATAATTTTGACTTTCTGATTCCATCTTTTGTACTTTTCTGAAATAAAGAATTTATTATTATTAATTTAATACTTAATAAAATATATCATTTAATTTATTATTATTATTATTGAAATATTAATTGAGATAATAAAATATTTAATTTTTTGTAAAAAAAAAATCCCCAAAGCCTAGTTCGTTTACCACTATCGCCATATGCGTCTAAAAATACAGCTTGGGTTATTTTTATTAGACCTAGGTCAAAGGTAAGTCCAAGAGTTGACATAATATATTGTGTCGGTTTGTCGTGCTACTTAGGCTCGTTACGCACTAGCAGTTGGCCGCCTAAGCGGCGGCGGCGGTTCGTTTCGAGCGGCCAGCCGCATTTTAAATTTTATTTATTACTAGCAGCGCCTCGCGGTTTCACCCGCGTAATTCCCGTTCCCGTGGGAATTCCGGGATAAAATATAGCCTATGTTCATCAGGGATAATGTAGGATTGTAATGGTAAAAGAATTTTTTTAATCGGTCCAGTAGTTTCGGAGCCTATTCAATTCATACAAACAAACAAACAAACAAACAAAAAATCAAACCTTTCCTCTTTATAATATTTGTATAGATGTATAGATGTATAGATTATTTAACTCTTTATTTCACAAAAGAACAAATGTACAACTAGGTGAGCTTAATGCTATAAGCATTTTCTACCTGCCAACCTTACAGGTCAGGAGAATGGTTGGCGTGCAAACTTAAGATAAACAGTACCTACATGTTCAAAACAATTAGAATGAATAAACAGAAAAGAGAACAAATTGCCCTAATAGTATGGGTTAAGTTAGAGTACCTACATGAGCTACAATTCAGAACATAGAAAATAAAGAAAATAAAGAAACCTACCTATGTATTTCTCTTTGATGCATCCTGTTTCAAGAGGTGTTCATAAATGAGTCTCTTAAAAACCAATTTATTCGGAGCCCTTTGTATGTTACTTGGAAGAGCATTCCAGAGCCGTACAATTTTGTGGCGGTTAAGTGCGTACAATCACAAGCGGCGCGGTGAGCCGCTCCCGCGGTTAACCGCTAGTGCGTTTGTGGCCTTAGACTTAGGTAGGTACCTAAATAAATGCAACGCAGAATGTGGCTGTTTCATATCAAAAGTGATTGGGTAATCGTGGTTGGCTAGTTTGGCTACCTAATAACGTGTAATAGTTCACAACCCGGCGGATGCAACTACCTACCTAGGCAATTTGACTTTAATGCCATTGTTCGGGCAACTATTCAACATTATTTAGAATAATATATTTAGTTATATTTATGAAAAGGTAACTTATAACAATCGATTTCTTACCTGCGTGTCGGAGCCTGTCACTGGACTCATCTTCTCACCCTCAGATAACTCTAAAAAAACATTTACAAATTTGTACCTTGTACCGTAAAATAAACTGTATTCGAGACCTGCTATGGGTTATAATCCCGTGCGGTGTTACACTATAGTTTTATTTTCTAATACAACCAGTCATCGAAATCGAAGGGTCGTCGGTACAGGTGCTGTCCACTAAAAAAGGTACAAAAAATCACAATCCGGGCCAATTAATGGATTACGGTTGAAATGAGATGCGTAAATGGCACCATAAAAGCTTGTAAAGTCGAAGACACGTTTGGGGTTTTTGTGAGAATAACACATCGGTTGCTTTTGGACATCTTTTGGATATGCTTATTTGGTACGTACCTACTAGATCTCGTCAGGTACGTAATTGGGTACTAAACATGCTTGGTTAAACATACCTACCTTCAGGTACCTATTGGAAAATGGATTTTACTAGAAAGGAAGATTTTCTTTACATAATATTCAATCCTCATCCCTCATCCTTTCGATTTACCACTCTATAGAGCGTGGTGATTAATCGAATAATATACCTACTTACGTCGATGTCTATGTAGGTATTATTACTAGTTGGCGCGGTGTTCAAGACAGAAGAAAGCACGGGCGATGGGCGCGGAGCCGACCGGTGCAACCGGTTAGCTATAAGTACCTACCTAGTGGTCAGTTTTTGTGCTCCGAACTCGACAAGAACCGCATAAGGATTCGCCAAAATATTATAGATTGGCAATTTTAGTACCGAATCGGGATCAAGCCTCTTCCAAAACGGAGTCCTGGATACGCCACTGTATTGTTTCATGAAACACACACGATATCGATAAATCAAATCACAGAAGGTACTACCTGCCCACGTCTAGTCTATCCAACCAACTCAAAAAACTTGAAGTTATACTTCTAATGCGACTTCCAACTGGCAGTGATAAACGTTAAAAATTAAACGTTAAACGAAGGAGGAATAGAAAGAGACAGCGTTTAACGCTCCCGGGGAGGGGGAATAGAAAGAAACAGAGCGAGAGTGATCACATACGGAGACCCCCACAAAACGCAAATAGCATTCGAAGTAAAACTTCTTCCGCGCGGAGGCACTCCACGCACTATTTTTTTTTTATTATGTAGGTACCTAGTTAATAAAAAAAACGGTTAATAAATAAATAAATAAATATTCACGGACACTTAACAACGCCTTCTAGTCCCAAACTAAGCAAAGCCTGTACGATGGAAACTAGATGGCTGATAGAATACATACATACATTATTATTTTTGTAAATACATACTTATAATACATAGAAACACCCAGACACAGAACAAACATCTATGTTTACAACACACAAACGTTTGTTCTCGGTGGGGATCGAACCCACGACCCACAGCACGGAAGGCAGAGCTACTACCGACTGAGCCATGACGCCTGTCCTGTTAATAACGGTTATCAGACCTGTCGCGATGTATGGATCAGACTGTTGGGCAACGAAGAAGACGGATGAAAAGAGAGTGCATGCTACTGAGATGCGAATGTTAAGATGGATGTGTGGGGTTACGAGGTTGGATAAATTAAGGAATGAGTATATCATGGGAAGTGTGAAAGTGGCGCCTATTATTGAAAAGGTGAGGAGTGGTAGATTAGCATGGTATGGACACGTAATGAGGAGGGATGAAAGTCATATTACGAAAAGAGTTATGAACATGAGTGTGGCTGGGTATGCAAGTAGAGGAAGACCAGACCGAAGAAGAAGTGGTTGGATTGTGTGAAAGAAGATATGAATGTGCGAGGAGTAGATTCAGAATTGACGAACGATAGGAGTGAGTGGAAGAAGAAAACATGTTGTGCCGACCCCACCTAGCGTGGGATAAGGGCAGGGGAATGATGATGTAGGTACCTAGGTACCTACTAGGTATATTGATGATATTTATTTTAGTCCGTAAATCGGAAATCAAACCCACTACTAAGCAGGTACCTACCTACCTAGCCAAGCCATTGCTCATCAATAGCATCGGTTTCATTGCATTGCATTCGTTATTCTGTGATTGCTACAGCAGCGTTGTAGTGTTGCGAGGAAAAGGACTACTAGTGCTATCTATTGGTGAGTAGCTGTACTATTGCCACAGATAATATTCTCGTAATAGTCAACGCACGCACTTGTCAAGTGAGCCATGTGCACGTCGCACAAAGGAGGAAAAAAAAATCTTGTCTATGATTTCAGAGGTGTTGTTTCGTTTACCAAAAAATTACAAATCAATCCAATCTGTCAAAAAATGTCTTTTTGACGCTAGTTGCCGACAAAAAATATTTGATTTTAACTAATTTCTAACAACATGGGTGGTTCGCAAAGCACTCGAAAAGTAACTGTGGACAATGAAAATGCTATCCAAATGTCCCAAGATGCACTAGATAGGATATCTGCTCAGCTGAACACAAAAGTAAATATGATGCTGCATTACATAATTTAGATCAATGTCACGTCTTGTTGTAGCAAAATAAACCAGTGTTTTCTCATAAATATGTGCTAGCCTACCAGCTGCTTTAATTTCCTCCAGTGTAATGTCCTCACAACACTAGTACTTTAGCTACATAGCTGTAGTGTTCAATGTTAATTTGCTGGTTCCCTACTTCTGCTTCTATAGGTGCATTGTAAAATAAAACTTGATAAATATGAGGCTCTTCTAGACCATCAACTTTTCCTTTGATTAGAAACTGTTTATTCTTAGTGTTTGATTGGTTATTATTGTTTACAGCAAGCCGAGCCCCAACCACAGCAGAGTTTCACAGCCCCCCCACCTCCGTACTACGACCCCCGACGACAGCAGGAGAATGCGGCAGAGGAGGCCTACTGGGCACGACGCATTGAGGCCCTAAAACGAGCACACGAGAAGATAAACAGTGGAATGCATATTGAATACCAGAAAACATTAAAAGAGGCCAATGACCTCTTCAATTTAGCACAACAAGATAAAATTGCGAATAAACTGCCACCATGTCAGGATGAGAAGTCCAAGGTATGTCCATAGTATAACATTTCTTCGATGAATTCATAAATTATTTACCTAGATAAGATAGATTTCAGGATTGTCCTAAGTTGTAGATACCTAAATCAAGTAAGAGTAAGAATATGAATAGATGTTTATTATTTTCAGGTGTTAGACTGCTACAGTTCAAACCCAGACAAATCCCTCCTGTGTTCAGTGCTAGTGAATCAATTCAATGACTGTGTTTGCAAGAGTAGGATTGCTGCGGTAACATCCTCCTGAGCTAGTGACTATAAACAAAATAATCATTCTAACCACCTCAGCATCATAACTTATTGGGAAATAATGCCTGCAAAGTTCTGTGAAGTAGATTTAAATAAACATTGCTGTAATAATAAATGTTATTAATTTAAATTGTTTAAAATTTATTTTATTTCTACAATTTGGCAATATGTCTTCAGCCCATTGGTTGTTGTTAGTGTTACAAAAATTTGGACTGTGCTGCCTTGATTTGCGCCTGACATTTTAGTTCCATACAAACGTGGAAGGATAACCACTCCACTGTTTGACGTTGACCAACCAAAACTAAGGATTATATCAATTTATCTCGTCATAATCTATGTCTGTGTACACCCCAAACCGTAAAAAAAGTATTCATTTAAAAATACAAGCTAAAAAGAAAACCTTCGTGAAAATGTACATACATGGTCAGTCCCAAACTGAATGTCATTGTCTAATATAATTTGTCAAGTTCTGTTTTCTGTCAGTCAGTTGCCATGGTGACAATTTAAGTAAACTGCAAACATTTATGTTATTTCAACGTTTGGATTTCGTTACACAATTTTATAATGGGAGATGAGGTAGTAGTAGTGAAGAAGAAACGAATCCCTCTCTACCCTGGATTTCCAGAATTAGCCAGATCAGATGTCAGCATACATCCTACCTACTCTAAATTGGGGCTGGCATAGTAAGTTACCTATCTGTTTTCCATTTAAGAAGTACTGCTATTATTATGTACTAGCCGTCGCCCGCGGCTTTGCACGCGTGGTAGCATATGCATTATTTGGTTAAAATCTTTGATACTAATTTTGAACCCTTTAGGGTGCGACTTTTCAAAATTCTTTTCTTAATGCACCCCTACACTATATAAGGATACTACCCTCCAAATTTCATACCTCTAGGACTTATAGTTTAGGCTGTGCGTCGGATTCTCAGTCAGCTTTAGGACTTATAGTTTAGGCTGTGCGTTGGATTCTCAGTCAGCTTCAAATGGGTTTTATATATTTAGAAGATGTATAAGTATTCATATTTTGGTTTCATGGAAATTATTACAATCTAAGTATTTTTCAACTTCCAGTCGAGTGGTCTGCCGTCATCGTTACCACTGGGCCAAAGTAGCACAACGCAAGCAATTCATGAGAGAATTGCATAGCTTTGAGAAACTCCAGCCTAATGCCCTAGACGGAGTCAGAGTCCACAGAGAGTTTTCACAAGGAATCCTGTCCCATGTCATACCACCAAGAAGGTACATACAGAAACTTACACCGGATCCACTGAATTCTAAGGACAGGATGAGAGTTGAAGAAATTATCAGTGGGCAAGCTACTTTTAGTAAAAACTGAAGGCTATGCGGTCAGCAAGATAAAGAACATAGCACATCCACCTACATAATAATGCTTGATTTTCAATTCAATCAATGTTCTAAAATGAAACAAATGTAGTGCTTTACAACTTATAATAAATAAAACCCTAAACAGAATTTTCAGCAGCTTTCTTCTTTTTGAATTTCTTGCTCTTTTCCACATTGGTCTGCAAATAATGGGCTTCCTTCTTAGCTTGTGATATTTCAGCCCTAAGTCGTTGCTTCATTGCTGCTTTCTCATATGCCAGCCGCTCACTCAGATGCACCCATTTGAATCTAGGAATGTACTTTATGTTCCAAATCATGTCATAGTAACGAGATTTCTTTCTGGTGCCAATTTTTGTATTGTTTATGGCTGCTGCTACCTGTTTTGCAACTGCTTTCTTTTGGAACTCCACCCAACCTTCCGTGAATTGATTTGGAACGCGCTTTCGTTTCTCCCCGGGTTCTAAAATAATATAGCTTGTAGTACACAGAGACATTGAGTGAAATTTAGCAGAGTATATAGAAAAACATAACCTCAAAAAACTTACTTGTACTTGGTTGTAGATAAATTCTGCCAATTTCACCGTACTTGCTGAATATCTCTCGTATTTTAGCAACGTTCATGTAGGGAGGGATTGTGGACAAGAACACAATACCACGCTTTTTAGTCCTTTTCGTCACTACTTTGCCAGAGTCCGAATTGTTGTCTAAACTGTCTGTATTATCTTTACAACCCATGCCATTCTCTGGCACTCGTTCTGCTACTGTTTCAGGCATTTTATTGGAGCAACTAATATTTCGCAAAAACACAAAACATAACCTGAAAAGAGAAATGGAAATAAACAAAACAAATCAAACTGTCAAAAAAGTTTTCAAGCAGCTGTTCTGTGGCTAGACCATAGAGAAACAAATAGTTAATTGGGTTTGTCATTGATTTGGTTGTTGGCTGTGGGTTCTCCTGTCCTGCGGTTGTGTTGGTTGGTCGGGTGGGGTCTGGGGTGGTGGGTGGGGCACACGCATCACGCCACACAGGTAGACGGAAAGAATTCTCCTTGTATATTCTTCCGCCAAGATTTCACCATTCCGTTTTGCTCATTCATTCAAATTCAATGTTAATGTACTTCGTCTGTGGTTAATGTTGTTGACTGACGTGACATTTGTTCGTTCCATAGAAAAAAAACTCAAATAAGAGGTTCGTTCATTCTAGACATTCCAGTTCATTCTTTATTGATCAAAACAAAAAACATTTTCTTTTCTCTATTTTATTTCTCTTGTCACCTTTCTCTTCTCTAATAAAACTAGTCGAAATTATCAGCTTTCAGAGTGACTTTCAGCAATGGGTTGTGATGGTGGAACTATTCCGCGACGCGACGAGCTGGTACGCCTAAAAAAGAAACCAGAACAGGTAAGTAAAGAAACCCTCTACGATTCAATTTGGATTGTAGTCCACTGATTTTTGTATTGATAATTTGTTTGTTTTAGAAAGACAAAGATTCAGAGCGCTCGTTCAAGTGGCGTAACTGCGCGTTGTCTCAGCAGCCGCTGCAAGAGCCTGTGGTGGCATGCGGCCTTGGGAGACTTTACAGCAAGAGCTCAGTGCTTGAGGCTTTGATTGACAAGGACAGTAAGCCTGACTCTATCAGCCATATCAAAAATTTGAAGGTGAGCACATCAAATACATTATTACAATACAATACAATACAGTGGACACTAGGTATTTCATAACATTATAATAATTTGCAACTCTTCGAATTTTGAAGATAGTGGCATAGCTATAACTACTCAAATCATTGCAACCCAGTAGGTATGTCTATTGCTGAATATAGATCACCTCCAAAGATCCAGAGTGACCAGTCTAGTGAGGTCTGCACCCAACTTACCACATTCTTATCAGACATTTCTCTTCTGTCAATGTCTCATAGGTTCATAGTCATGGTTATCTATTTCCAGGATATCAAAGATTTGAATCTAATCAAGAACCCTGCATACATGCCGACAGACCACACAGATGGAGCCGTGGGTGAGGGCAATGCTCCTTACATTTGCCCCATCAGTGGGATTGAGATGTCGGGTAAATTCAGATTTGTGTTCCTATGGAGCTGTGGCTGTGTGCTTGCTGAGAGAGCTCTGAAAGAAGTCAAACAGAACCTATGTCACATGGTAAGAAAAACTTAGATAGAGTTATAATTATTTACCATATTCTTTTTATTTCAACTTCAACTTCTTGTTTTGTGGCTAGTTGTCACAATTCTTTTTATTTAGTGAAATTAATAAATTACACACTGTAGTAAGAATTTTATTCACTAATTTATACAGAACAATCAGGAACCCTGGTTATAACTTTGTTATTAAATATTCATAAAACTGGGATGATGATTTCATACTATATATTGTTGGTTCTCTGCATACTCTGTCACTCTTGTTTCACTTTGTACTTTCCAGTGCCAAACACCATTCACAAACAACGACACAGTAGTCCTCAATGGCACAGATGAAGACATTGAACTGCTCCGAGAGAAGATGGCTGTAAGACTATCCAGCAGGAAAAGCACCAAGAAATCTAAATCTAAGGCTGAGAAAGCAGAGAAAGTTGAGGTGAAAGATGAACCATCAACACCTTCAACTTCAGAATCCACAAATCTCCAAGACAAAGAAGTCAAAATAGAGACGGAAGCTGAACCAAGCACTAGTTATGCTATGAAAAAAGAAATGGTTGACACAATACCACTATCACTACCAAAGTTCAACCCGAACAAAGTTGCTAGAGGACACTTTGGGTCATCAAAACGAGCACTCTCGTCTACAGAACTCCAGCAAGATCCATCTTATAAGAAAACTAAGAAAGACTACAGTGTTGCTAAGGATCCCCAAAGCAGTGAAGTTTATAAATCTCTGTTTACATCCCATTCGGATGATAAAGACCAGCAAAGGGCTCATTGGGTGACATACAATCCATTTTACAACTAAAATAACTATAATTTTACTAAGTATATTACATACTAGTTATATTGATAAGAGTGATGAGATAGGTAGGTAACCTAATCATAATAAAAGGCATTTCGTCATGATATCAAAATGTTTTAATTAAAATCTTAGGTTTATAAATATTGCACTAAAATCACCGTTGCCAATTTCATACAAAATCTTTGTGCATTTTGGTATGACACAAATACATTATTATTTTTGTAAACTAACTAAATATTCGAAATGGAATGTCATAAACATAATTTCAATAACAACATAACATAATAACAAAGACAAACAAAAATAGATAACAAAGATTATAATAATATCATAACACTCTTGTGCCACTGAATAAGCACAAGATAATGATTTTTGCCACTAGATACTGATTCTACCACATTGGTATTTTCACATTTTCACTCGTTCACTGCTCAAGACATCATAGTAAAAAATATCTCCGGTTGTGCGGTTTCGAGATCATAGCATAACTTCACATTGGCACAAAATAATAAGTAGGAATATTTTGTAGAATGTACCTAATATTATGAAGGTGACACCGAAAAGTACACGCGAAAACGAATAACTGCCACACTCAAGAGACATCACATAAACATAAGTACTTGATACTTAAACTTCTAGAATTGGTACTAGAATAGTATCATAATAATATGTGTTTTTGGTAAGAGATGTCAATAGACAATTGATTGAGTGTAAGTTTAACGTATATGTCGGAGTGCGGCAGTTTTATTATTTCTATAATTTCTAAACAGCTGCGTCTTGTTGCACGGATGCTAAAGTAGCTTCGATGATGAGATTGAAGTCTAGCTCGTTGAGACTAGCCTTGGCCGTCAGGAGATCTAGGAATGTGTCCAGTGGGGAAAGGCGCTCACCGGACGGAAGCGCGGCTATGCCTGAAATAAAAGTATTAGGTATAATAGTAGTAGTAGAGCTTCTTGTGAAAGAGTTTGTTCGGGAAGTACCACCACCGTACGTATTTCTGCCGCCACAGTGATGCTTGCATTGTTGTGTTCCGGTTTGAAGGGTATGGGTGTTTAGTGTTTTTAACTTATTTGTATTTTCTACTTTTCGTTTAAAAAACTTGTCTAAATTAAAACGATATGAACTTTGTGCAATATTATTCTACACAACATTGTTGTTTGGAATATTTCATAATACATTTCAATGATTTTATATTATTAACTTCCGAAATGTGCGAGGGAAAAGTTTTTTGACGGCTGTCAGTGATGGCGCCGTTCAATGCATTACACTGTCCTTAGCGGACGTGCTCACTAATGCACCGCTTCTACCTGCCTACCAGCTGGTTTAGACGAAGCTTGTTGTATATGAAGCTCTTGTTGTATACGAGCTGGCGCCTGCGGCTTTGCTCGCGTGGTAGCAAGGTGCAAAGAGTTTTCAAACTTTTTGAAAATTCTGTTGAGTCAATTTATTTGACGAATCTATGTACCAATTTTGAAGGGTCTATCATGTACGGTATATTAAAGAAACGCATTATTTAGTTTAAATCTTTGACCCTTTAGGATGCGACTTTTCAAAATTCCTTTCTTAGTGCACCCTTACACTATAAGGATACTACTCTCCAAATTTCACACCTCTAGGGCTTATGGTTTAGGCTGTGCGTTGATTATCAGTCAGCTTCAAAAGAGTTATTTATATTGATGATGATGAAGCTTGTTGCATACGGTGTTGTTGAATGTCACCTGTGTCGGTGTGTCGGGGATGTCGGCCTGGTGTCGGAGCACAGGGTCCGACGGTACCGGACAGCAGAGTGCCGGCGTGGTCCCGCGCGCGCAGTATCAGCGCCGCGCGGTGCGGCCATGCCGCTAATGCACGTCTACCACGACCCTCGCCTACTAGCTGGATTAGACGAAGCTTCTTGTTCACGGAGCGTTTGCTGTCGTCGTCCTTGCCTGATATAAAGCAAGCTCGTATAAGTCAACAACAACAGCATCCTAAATGTTATTGCTTCAAAACATAACTGTCCTTCGGTTTGGAACCTCATCCAGAGGACAACATCGCTATTAGTTAAAACTTACTAACCTAGTTTAATAAGTGTTTTATGTTACTAACCAAGCTGGACCAAGTTGTCTGAATAAATAATCTAAATAAATAAATAAATAAGTCAGTGGTCAACCCTGGTAACAGAGTTTTTAGGCCACCTTAAGAGCCTTATTGTGGTTAAACAACTGCTAAAGCCAAGACAGACAGTTTAACGTGGCCTCCGAAGCACGGAAGCGCTCAAATGTACCACTGACGGTCACCCATCCAAATAGTGACCGCGCAGAATGTCGCTTAACTTAGATTCAGTGAAGATTGACAAAGCAAGCTAAACCACGAACGCTTCTTGTTGTTCGGTCGTTCGATTGCCTGAAATGTAAAGGCGACCAAGAAATTGGTTTACCACTCTAAGGCTGAATATCATTTGCACGTACAAAACATCAAGGGCTATTTTCGCTTGACAGATTAATAACTGCTACGTCAGATTCTGGCATTCCTGTTTATTTAAACTCCTTAGCGAATAATTATGTTACTGGGAGATGCCATCAAAAGTGGTAAACCAATTTCTTGGTCCCCTATACAATGTTTTTTTGTAAAATAAATAAAGAGGAAAGTACTACCACATATTTCTGCCGCTAAGTATGATGCTCGCATTGCTGTGTTTCGGTTTGAAGAATATGGGTGCCGATGTAATTACAGCTTCATTAATACTCACAAGCAATAATCGCCTTCATAACATCGATCTGCAGTTCAAACACGTTTCTATGCACGTACTGCACGAAGGCATGGAACGGCAGCGCTCGGTATCCGAGATACGTGAAGAAGGAACTGAAGCCCTGCGGTAAAGGGTATGCGATCGCATCTGCTGCGAGGTAGTACTGTTCCAGCGCTTTGAAGAGGATGAACGCGTGGGTTTGGTCCATTTCATCGCTGTGGAGAGATATATCGATAAAACATTATTTAAGAACAGGCGTCACAGTTCAGATAGATCGATAAAACATTCTCACGACAGGCGTCATAGTTCAGTTGGTACAGCTCTCCCTTCTGTGCTGTGGGTTCGATCCCAAACAAGAACAAACATTTGTGTGATGGCAAACATGGGTGTTTGTTCTGAGTCTGGATGTTGCTATGTATTATAAGTATATTTGACACACAAAACACAACAAAAGCGTGAAAGAAACTTACAAAATGACTGGTGCAAATCAAATCACACAGTAAAAACTAAATACAGGCAGGTGCTTACCTTGCTCATTCGAACACTATGAAATGCAAAACAAAATTCAAACATAAGACAAACGACACTCATGAGTTGAGTTACGATGAAAAATGACAAAATCTGGCAGAAACTGCCATCATCAAACAACCAAATGAAAAAAAACCCAAACGCAACAGAAACCGAAGCCAAAAAAACCACATCAAAAACAGTAGAATACATGAAAGTGAATCCTCGATGCTGGTTATGGCTCGGAGTTGCAGCAAGTGGTCTTGTGACGGCTCGACACAAAGCTCGCGATGCGTCTAGTTGTGCCGCCGCCCAGCGAGTCCCCACCGCGTGAACCCCACTCTCCACCCCACGAGACCCCCCGTGCGGCGAGCTGGCGGGGTTCTCTGATAACTCGCGCATCAGGTGGACGCTCACTTCACGAAGGTTCTGGTGAAGCGATCGAACATGACTGTGAAACTCATCACAAAATCTAAGGAGCATCTGTTAGAGGATTTGAACTTGGGACTATTAGGAGACTTTGATGTTTAGTTTACGCGTCAATTTTGCACGGGATAAGTTAGCGTAATTTTCTCGAATGAGTTTTAGAATCGTTCTTCCCTGAAAATCTATGGATGAATCCTATGTTCAGCAGGTGAATTTCTGGTCCAGTGAAATTCTTTGAGATTGTGAACAAACAGAAGATCTGTAATTACGCTTGTGTCAAGGGGTCCTACTCATGCGACGGGTCCAGTTGCGAACTGCGATACAAAATACAGATACATCTGTAAAAGTAACAGAAGAGCACGCAGTAGAAGGTATTCAACATTAGATAGAACTCACCGCAGCGATAATATGTTCCTGCTTACTCGCCGTACAGATATCCAGCTCGAAGAATGGCAGCAAGTCCTGGTTGTTTCCGACGGAGGAGCGTCTTGGAGTCATGCCGATCGGCGGACCTGACGCCATCGGAGATAGAGGAGTACTGCTGCGGGATAGGGCTTCCGGCTGTAAGGGTACATTGAGAAATACCCTCAAATATGATAGCTTTGATATTGAGTTACTGGATCTTAGGGGGCGTCCATTAATTACGTGAGCCACGGCGGCCATTTTGAGCGCAGTTCGTGGTTTCCCGCAAAACATGGCATCTAATGGTGCGTGCACACTCAGCCGTAGTCGGCAGGGATGTAGACATGAGCATATAGCACAGTGTGAACACCATCATGCCTCTGTGCAGACTCCCGGCCCAAGTTCATACCCTTTCTCTCTAACAAGAATAAAGGCGATGTTGCTGTGGCTATAAGTCCGGAATTAACGGGCTGAGTGTATTAGATCATAAGGGACTCACCTGATAACAGTGCAGGCTGACTCTCAGTTTATCTTGCACCTGTGCAGGTTGCAGTCGCTTGGCTCTCGGCTGGTTGAGAGCAGCCCATAGGCGCGTCCACACATCCTCTGCGAACTGACACACGCGTTGACGAGGAGCCAGCACTACGCACGAACTGTTCCACAGCGTGTCTTGCGATACTGACACGCACATGTCGCGGACCTGGGATTTATCAACAATCAGAGACCGAAGCCTTCGAAAATGAATGCGAAACGCGGGTTTCCGTAAAAGAGGTACCCAATTCATCTAGGTACTAAGTGACTTCATGACTTTAAGGCGTTATATAAAGCAGACAACCCTCTCGCTCGCACATTTCAACATTTTTCAAGATATAATATAACTAAATGTAATTATGTGAAATTGCAGACCTTTAGGGTCGAGATAATAACTATGCAAAGGTTCAGTAAAAATATCACATTGATCCAAACAAGTTTTCTAACCAAAAAATTTGCCCTTTAATTTATCGCATTGGTATAAATTTTTTGGTCCGAAAACTTGCTTGGATCAATGTGATATTTTATTGAACCTTTGCATTGTTATTATCTCGACCCTGAAGGTCTGCAATTTCACATAATTACATTTAGTTATATTATATCTTCAAAGATGTGCGAGCGAGAGGGTTGTCTGCCTTATACATACGCCTTAAACAAAAATTATCACGTCATCCACGACTTGAGCACTGAAAATTCAAAGTAAATACCACTGCAGGTATGTCCAAAGTTGGATCATCGCATGATCTTCAAACACTGTTCACTATGCTCGTTTTCACTCGATCCTAAAAGCCTTGTCAAAGTTTTTGACAATTTGGGAATTTGAATTCACCTTGATATCGGCGAACTTCAAGTGCTGAGTGAAAGGCAGCATCTTCATAAGAGGTAGGGCAGATGTGGGCAGCGAGCGACGAGTCAGAGCAAACGTAGCTCCAACTAAATACTCCTGTAATACTCGCTGGAAGTTGCCTAGACCGCAGCGCTGGTTTAGACACATCCAGGATATCAGCTGAAATTGATACGTTCTCGTAGAATTTTATTTGATCCCCAACTAGTCACTGAAACCTCTTGCCTGTCTCTGTGGTCTGACTGAATTTGATAAAGAAATGGTAAGTTATAATCGAAGAGAGAGTAGTTTTAGACTCGTGTAGACACTTGAGGAAAATCTATTTAATTCACACACAATGAAAATAAATGTACCTACATAAAGGTATCACATGGATTTTTATTATATTGTACACAACTCTTGTGTTATTAGTTATTACGACGAGTAGGTTGCATTTTACTACGATTACGAAGACTCACCTCTTCAGCTAAATCCATATTCCCCTCATGCTGTATCAAATAATGAATAATCGCCAACTTATTCTCAATAGCTGTGTTACTCTTAAAAGTTGCCGCTATATCTTTATCAGCAACTGTCAATGTCACCACGTCTAGAGTTTTAAGATCGACCATCCCGTGGGCTCCCCAACCGAGGATCGGCGCTAGAGTAGGTCCACTTTCACATTCCTCCATGGGAATTACAATGTGACAGCACGGCTCATGATAGAGACTAATGTCGATAAGGTGCGTGTAGAGCATCGGGATCTTTACTAGGAGATGGTTGTCTGAAAATGTAACATTTCAAACGTTGAAATATCTGGTTTATTGAAATTGACTGTAACGCCCTTCACATAGCCTCCACAGTGTTTTAGTCAATTTCAGCTTTTCTTTTTTGTGCCATATTTCTGTCTAAATGAACGAAATAACATGCTTCTGCTCTGTGACTGTGTGAAGTGACTGTATCGAAAGTTTGAAAATTAAAATTTTAAAGGTGAATTTTATTGAAATTGACTATACAACGGGCTTCCTTGGACGAACGCGCTTCACATAGATAGTTTAACTTGAGACGACCACAACTTCTTATTTTTGTCAATTAAACAGCTTTTATTTTTTATTTCACATAGATAGTTTAACTTGAGACGACCACAACTTCTTATTTTTGTCGATTAAACAGCTTTTATTTTTTATTTTTTGTGCTATGTTTCTGTCCTACTAAATAAACGGCATGCGTCTGTTCTCTGTTCTGCGTTGCGCTACCTGCCTGCCACGACAATTTTTGTTTTTCAGAGTTTTCAAACTTGCTCTTATCTCATGAAAAATAGCAACTTCTTAGACAACCCGATAGAATCAAGATTAGTACTCGAGAGTTAACTAACGCTATACGCAACGATATATATAACGCTATACGCAAAAAAACGAAACGAAAATGAAATATTTTATACTATAAAACAAAAGATATAACCTAGGAATTTTCAAGAAAAGACTGAATAGGTGGATTATAGCTAAGCGTGCTCCACCTTAGGCTGCAGCTACACTTACCAACAGGTGTGCTGGCAGCCAAATGCTTAGCTATTGCCCATAAAAAAATATATATATTAAACTATAATAACTAATTCGATTATTATTAGATTAATCACAGTTATAGGAGGCTAATAATAATACGCAACGATAGCGCGGTCTAATTTTTCTGTGGTGTCATCTAGATACCTACTCGCATTGCTGTGTTCCGATTTGAAGGGCACATGAGACTTAACACCTTTGTCTCAGAGTGGTGGACGCAGTGCAATGCATCACAGGACACGTCCTTAAGAGTTGCGCTTAGTGAGGCAATGCATCGTTATGGAAGTGGTTACCACTTATCAAGTGGCACGAGCTTGTTCCATCATTTAGTTGTATAAAAAAAAGACGTAACTGTAACTATGACGTGAATGTATGTCTTTACTTTATAGTGTGAAACGACTGTTTGACATGACTAGAGTGTCGTAACTGTGTGATCTGATTTTGAATTCACAGCTGAAAAAACCACTGAATAATAATAGTAAAAAGAAAGATTGCAGCTCCTTGCGCAAAAACAATAATCAGATGGAGGTCAAATATATTAGTGTTCTATACTCAAACACCAAAACCGTTACTAAAAGAGCTTTTTATTCACTGTTTTTAGTGAATAAAATAAGCTTTTTAGAGGGGGAATGGTATAAACAATATTTCTTTTTACAGTAGGACATAACACTAACTCATCAAGCAAACAAACTCACCAGCATAAAGAATGTAAGAAGGTCTCAAGGACTTGGCCAAGGACCAAGGTAGATCAGGTACAACAGTGTGGACCACACAGCCATGCTGCAACAGCGTTATTGAATACGCGAAGTTCACGCCGGAATCTTTGAGGTCCACGCTGTCTTCTAAGATCAGAGATGTGGTTGAATCGTCCAATGGCTGTAATAAAATATACAAATACAAATACAAAATGTTTATTTGCAACACAAACTTAAAAATAAAGTATACAATTAATTAAACACGTTTGAGGACACGAATTGTGCCTAAATATACAGTGGTGCAAAAAGGCCCCATCTCGGCATGTGCAGGTTTTACAACCTGCGCTGGTCTTCCGCTGGGACCGCGAGAACTTAGCAAGTTAATCTAAATAAATAAATAAATATTAAACTAAGTGGACGTAGTTACCTATACAAGTAAGAGTACCTATAAGACTCATTAGAACTAGTTACACTGCGCGATACTAAGAATAACGGTATAGTAAAAAATGAAATCAGATACAAAAATAGTACAAATAAATTTCACAACTGATGTAAAAATACAAAAAAAAAATACAAAATAGTTTATTTGTTCAAAAAAGAAGTACATCAAATAAAAACACTATGTACAAGTTAGTACTACAAGTATTTATAATACCTTCTACCCAGGTTTGGTTGGTAGGTAAAGAACATACATAACTAATAACTAGAGCTCTAAAATTTGAGGGGACTACCTACCCAAAATATATATTACTAGCTTCCGCCCGCGCCTTTGTTCGCGTCCTGTTGGATCCCGTTGCTTTTCCGGCATAAAAAGTTGCCTATGTGTTAATCCAGATCACGGACAATTATATATTCCATGTTTCATCCAAATCTGATCAGTAGTTTTTGCGTGAAAGAGGAACATACATACATCCTCACAAACTTTCCCTTTTATAATAATAGGAAGGATTGTTTTGGCTAGGTATGTTTGTGTGCTCTGGAAATCTCGACAGATCGATATAATTTTGTAAAATCACTACATAGTATAAAGTAAAGTCGCTTCCCGCGTCTGTCCTAATGTCTGTATGTATGCTTAGATCTTTAAAACTACACAACGGATTTTGATGCAGTTTTTTTTAATAGGTAGTGTGATTCAAGAGGAACGTTTATATGTATAACTAGCAGCGCCTCGCGGTTTCACCCGCGTAATTCCCGTTCCCGTGGGAATTCCGGGATAAAATATAGCCTATGTTCATCAGGGATAATGTAGGATTCTAATGGTAAAAGAATTTTTTTAATCGGTCCAGTAGTTTCGGAGCCTATTCAATTCATACAAACAAACAAACAAACAAAAAATCAAACCTTTCCTCTTTATAATATTAGTATAGATACATGATCATCATCACTGCATTGCACCCGTGCGAAGCCGGGGCGGGTCGTTAGTGTGTAATAAACAAACGAGCATCTGAAACAGGGTGCCTAAAAAGAAACAGCTTACCACTCACCTTGTACAAGTAATGATGGCAGATGCAAAGGATTCCTCTCTGATCACACACGATCTGCAGATCGAGGCTGCAGTCGTGCACTCGCAATGGAATCGCATCGTCCTCGTACGCGCCGCACGCCGCGCCTTCCGCGGAACCCGACACGTGCGGGAGGCTTAGCGGGATGTTTAGCTGATGGAAGGAACGTACAGTAAATTATAAGGTAAGATAAGATATGATAAGATAGGATATGTTTATTTGCAAGAATATAAGTTACAGATTAGGTCTTAAGTGTAGAAATAGTGCATTATATTCTACCTAATGGCCATGCAAATACCTACATAGAATTGGATTTTAAATAAAACATAATATACATTAGACACTTGCACATCCTACTATAATATTATAAACGCGAAAGTTTGTAAGTATGGATGGATGGATGGATGGATGTTTGTTAGGTACTCTTTCACGTAAAAACTACTGATCCGATATGGATGAAACTTGGAATATATATTGTCCGTGACCTGGATTAACACATAGGCTACTTTTTATCCCGAAAAATTTACGGGAACCAACGGGACGCGAACGAAGTTGCGGGCGTCACCTAATTAAAAGAAATTTTTCTTGTGTCTTATGAGAAAGGACCTGGCGCAACGCAGGTCTCCACTCGAATCAATTTAATACGGCAATTCATTACTTTTATTATTTTTATGTAGTTATTTGTTCTATCGAAATCTCTCTTGCAGCGGGAATCAGAAAAACCTGGGCTCTATGGCGTTTTGCGCCATGTCCTTTCGATAAGACATTCAGTCGCTTCATTGTTTAAATGAGACCGTAAATATTACAAGATATTTTTTCTTATGTCGGATAAGACACGCGCCATACTAGGGCCTTATACATCATGTCTGCCCTCCTATAATTAGAGGTAGACAAAGAACACGCTTGTATCATAAGAGTCGGGGTGTCTTCGTATGCGCCGCACGGTGCCGCTGAGCCCGATACGTTCAGAACGCTCATTTTTAACTGGCAGAGTGTACTATAATGAATGAATTTACTATAGGGGTATACTGAGAGCACGCTTGGTTACCATAAAGATAGACAGAGGTAAGTTAGGTCACAGATCATATAATACTATACCTCGTTAGGTATAGAGTAGGGATGGGATCGCATGCCAAGTCTTCCGCCAAGCCCTACACATGCGAGAGCCTTACCAGTAGGCATAGTTATGTTTACTTGTTGTTAAGATGTTGCAGACTACGATTGTGTCACACATGAATTTCCAGAGATCAGAGATCACGCTTATTTTATGCAGGATTAAATTAAACTCACCACAGTCTCATATGGCAGATCAGCGTGGAATTGAAATGCCGATAGAGTAGGCGTCATTTCACAGGGAGACTTCACTTCTTCGCCTTCTGCAAAGCTCTGTGTCGGCTGCCGGTAGTGGATGTAGTACAGAACCTTAAAATATTAGGTTGATCTTTATAAATGTATGTGTTGTGTATGCACAAGTATGCGAACATAGCTTAACATATAAAAGCAACAAGTAAGGTAGTTAGACCTAGAACTTCTAATGTAATTCTAATTCGCCGGGGGGAAATGAGAGCTGCACTGACTAGGACTTCATAGCCAGCTTAATTTTTGAGTGTGACCAGTAATATCATACCTGATTGAAACAGTCCCACTGCGCCCATGAGAAAACCTTGACAATAGTCTCTGGCTCTGGATAAATGCCATCAAAGCCCCACTTCTCAGTACCATCATCACATTCATTCAAAAACATTGGCGAGCGGTAAATTTTGACACCTAGACAAGAACAATAGGAACACTAAGATTTTCATGAATAAAAAATTTTTTTTTATAGTGTTTTGTAAATAAACTGGATAAGAGTTCTTACATGCCAAGTGCTTGAACAGTAAAAATCTGTCATTTCGGATTCCAGGGCTGTATTTATTGCTTTTCCCATACACATACTGCACCATTATCTGCTTAGTTGAACCCTCTTCCACCTCTTCAGGGCCGCTCTTCTTATCAGGCAGCATACATATCAGATAAGGGCAGTACAAGGGTTCCTTGACCTCAGAGTCTTCAGTGGGTAATTTTTTTACAACATACACTAGTAAGCTTCGCGTAGCGTTCACGGAAGCTTGAATAATATTCAGTTTTTCCTCAAATGTGTGCAAGGTGACCAAGGTTTTGGTTCTGTTGGTGTAAACTCCAATGTTTAGAACCTCCTTGCTCTCGACATCGGATACCCAAGTCAGGAGCTGCGATCCATCTTGTTCTTGGCCTAACAACCGCCATTCTCGTGCTGTTACCTCTGCAAAGATAAATGACTTTAGAAATAGAAAAGAAACACTCAACTTTCATACAGAAATATTGATTGTTTTTTATACAAACCTTCATTGCCTTGAGCTTGAAGAACGCCGCACAATTTTACAGCAATATTTTGTGCAGCCATTGCTAATTGCCCACCACTCGATCCCACGGAATGTTTTCTTTATTTCACAACAAATTACAGCATTTTAAATCAAATCGATAAAAATCCCAGCCGTCTGTTAGTTTTTTCTTTTCTCATTCTCGCACACAATTCTATCAGCTGGCGCCCAGCTGTATTCCGAAATGAATGTAGCAATTTCATGTAGACCAACCTCAAAACAAAAATTACGTTTGTGACGTTGGCACTACAGCGCTACCGCTTTTGCAGTTGCGCCAATCAGAAGAAAGCAATGATTTATGGTTTGGGCTCCATTTTACGTAACATAATATCACTTAAATATTGTAGAAAATGGTATTTTCTATGCTTCGTGTATATTTTAACTTATAAAATAACCAAAAGGGCTTTTTTACTTCTCATCTGCTACAAAACATACAAAACCATCGAACTACATTTTTAACAAAATTTTCATATTGTTCTCAAATTTTATTCAGTAAAAATATTTTAGTGTGTTAGGTATTTTTACCATAAAAACGTAAATTATCAAATTTTTGTGGTTTTTTAATTTATTATTGAAGCTGAAAGACCGAAAATATTTTCTGAGTGAAACGAAACAGCTCCTGTAAATGACGTCCGTTTTCAGTAGAAACAAACGTGAAGTTAGTCATTTGTGAAGCCGCGGTGTAGCGAGGTTTTGCCGCGACATTTTCGCGCGGAAAGCCGGGCGTTATCGAGCCGTGAAAAGCCTGGAAAATAACGTGTAAAATTAGAACTTTCCCCAAAGTATTGCTAGATTATCTAGTTTTCGAGACGATAGTACTTGACTGTGAAATAAGTACGCTAAAATCCAACAAAATTGTGTTTTAAAATCACCCCCACGTATCTAGTGCTTGAGGAAATAAGTTTCATTTGATTTGGATTATTTTGTGAATGACCAGGTATGATAAGTTACAATAAATTTAAACTGGATTCTATGGGATATCCTCTGCCGTAACTATTAGTTTGGGTTTTTTCGGATTTCCATCAGTAAATAGGTTAGAAACCTTTGGTGGGCGATAAGCCAAGCCAATTATGTGGTCAACTAATGTCTCGTATTTGAAGGCTTTATAGAGATACAATAGTGTTATTTCAATTAAATATCTCTTATCCAAGAATACGGTGGTGTTCATATGCTATTTTTATCAATTTCCTTTTGTGGATGTGCCAAGAAACCTAAGCTTGCGACGTGTCTAATGGCTGACGGGAGGTTTTTCGCGCGCGTTTGTGACGGATTCGTGGCATTTTTTACGGCAGCTGATCATCAAAATTTTTAGTTTTCTCCATTGAAATCAATAGATTATGAACTGAGGTGAATGTAAAACCCACAAAAACGTAATTTATTTGTCTAGTACTACCTAAAATATCGTCTTGAAAAAAAATCTCCCGCCAATCAGCAGGGGGCACGCCGAGGTGCAGCCCTCCATTTGGCATTTTTAAGCTCAGATAATGCATTATTTCGGGGTACAGGCTCTTCTCAAATGCTCCGTACTGATTTAGGGCACATGTGGTTTACGATAAAATTGGAAATTTGCCCTCAATTACGGTCGTCAAGTGACATAACCCTATTTGAATACTAAACATGACATGCGGTAATTTCTAGGCATTTGCACCTACTTCCCCAACTTGAAATGAATTTACCGATAACTTAACTGAATGAGCGTTATGTTTTAGGTCTAGAGATAGTGAGCCAGGCCTCCTGTCCCAGCTACAATGGCTGAAACTGGGTATGTAAACACCTGATCCATATTCAATAAGATTCTGACCTTGATGGGGTTTGTTTACTTATTGCCAGTGACACTTGTTCACAGTTCCTCCTATGAAGCCAGTGAGAAACGTTTGAACTTGAAACGGAGAAGGAATTCATCAGACGATGAGGTCTGTACCCTTTGTAATTTATTCATTAACTTTTGAGCTAGTAACACACCTTCAGTAACTTACTCTGTATTTGTAGCTAGAGAATCAACCTCCATCAAAAATTTCTCCAAAGCAAAATGATGAGTTGGATGAGCAGCCAGCACAGAATGTGGTTGTGGAATCCTCATCCTGCTCCAGTGACGATGAAGGATCTCCGTTTGAGAATGTAGAGCAGCCGAGGAGTGTGTTCACTGACTTGGAGTACAATGCAGACAGTCTGCTGAGCCCTCCCAGTGTGCCTGAGACTTGTGTGCTTAGCCCACTCGAGAATGTGGCCAGGGGAGAGTCTACCCCTCATTCCAATAAGAGATCTAAGTGAGTGCTGAATTTGTAAAGATATCCCTCTCATATGCCACCCAATTTAAATCCATAAAAATATTTTTAGCAAAGAGCTATTCAGTGTCAGTTATATTTAGAATAATAGGTGGGCTGTTGCATACTGACTAATAAAATGCCATCTTATATACTTCATCAGTAGGAATTGGAGATCAATTTTATTTAAATACAATTTCTGGTTTAGATTCTTATCATGTTGAATTTAAAGATTTTTAACATACATTTAACTTTGTTAATCAAACAGTAATCTTTACTTAATAGAACAAGTTTATAATTAGACAATTATCTATAAACTGGGTTTCGAGATCAGTCCAATTTTTAATCAGGAGATATTTATAGATAACAAATGCAATCTAGGTTCACATTCAAATGCATAGAACTTATCCTAAATTTACCAAATTACTACAACATACAAAGCAAGGCAGTGACAGACCTTACCACACCCTGTGATGTCAAGACCCTTGTAGGAATCACCTGTTTTTAACCCTGACATGGTCCTGCCTGGATATTCCTCAAAACATAGCAGTTTTACACAAGCTCTTATCTTACAGCCCCAACAAGCCTGCTTGCCCTGTTCTGCCCAAACGCAAGTGTCCCCTGCCCGGCCTCTCCTGGGCAGATCCTAATGATGTGTGGCACAGTATGTGCGAGTGTGACAGACGATCCTGTGCCAAGAAGAACCCTAACATGTTTGACAACCACCCCAACCTACAGCCCCGGATGAGAGCTATCCTCCTGGACTGGTTGAATGAGGTAAGATAAAACAAACAATTCAGTTTTTGACAATAAAATATTCCACTAGATATCATGCTTGTACAAGCCCAATAGTACTTAATACTTTAAAACCAAACCATTTTACAGTAAAACAAATAACACCCAATAGTCAACATGGAGACCCCACACCAAGATCCAATAGGACTCTGTGTAGAGGGCATTGACCTCAAGTTGTTGACATAACTGCCCCAAATTAGCTATACTAGTTCAGGATACAGTGAGAGTGGTCTGCCTTTCTTCGATCTAATAATAGATGGAAACTGTTGACAGCTCTAAAATTTTTAGATGCATCAGGTGCTGAAAAAAATGCAAATTCAATGGGTTTAGTTTTTTGGCCCACACTATGTTTAAATGTAGGGTGTTTAAATATTTCAGCTTTATCTTACAATTCAGGCTGACAGCTACTTCCTGAAGTGTCTATTAGTCACATATTTACTTGTGCTAGACAAAGTCAAGACCAGTGGAGAAAAATGATATCTCCAGTAGTTTTAAAACCCTTTCAGTATGGAGCAATTAGTAATGGTGCTTTATAGAAGTATTGCTAAAAACAAAACCAATTTAGATATTCAGAAAGTAAGGTGTTCATTTGTAAAAGGTTTCTTTATTGCCCATAGAATAATAATCTCTATTTACTATACTTACATGACAAAAATACTGTTCACATGCTCTACTGTTTTTTTTATATTGATTATAATATTTCACACTGATAAACCAATACCTATTCTGATAAGTTCGTGGGAACTACGTTCAGAGCGAATTTTTTCAGGATATGCACTTAGATAGATAGATAGAAGATAGAAACACTTACCAACTTTAATGTTTTTTTTTTGATGAACTAACAAGTAATGTTTCACGCTGCTAAAGGGTGGAAAGGAAAGGTAAGACAAGTAGTACCTAGTACCTACCTACCCACATAATTATTGAATCCGAGGATGTATGAAAGTGATGTAAGAATGGGTTCAGTGACCCCCTTTTTGCACTGTGCAATGACCTCTTAACCAACACGATTCCAATCCACCATTATTTATTTTTTATTTGTGTTTGACAGTTAACTTTTAATATACCTCAGCTGAAGTAATGTAATTATTGCAGATTATAGAATTGAATTTCATTTTGTAATTTCGTGAGATCTTTTTTTTTAATAACTTTGCGAATATTTCAAGGCTTTTAAGAGATCATAAATTTAACGACCCTAAGCAAACGGACTTCTTCCTTACGCCTTCTTTTTCGTAGCAGACATTTCTTAACGAGTTCCAATTTTAAAATGACACGTTAGGGCAATATCTCGTGTACTAGGATATCTTGAAGAAAGCAGGAACTAATTTAGTTTATCCGGAATGGAAAGTGGGACGCGTACGATGTTGCGATAACAAAGTAGTAACGAAAGCTTTGCTTCTAATCTTGTAAGTTTAGCGATAAAACTGTTATTATGACGTCGCAGTGTGACGTATGCTAAACTAATAATGTAACGTTTTGCTCTACTACTTCAGACAGAAAAACTTACCTAGTAAAAAGAGTAAGTTTGAACGAGACTCGAGTTTTTAGCCCGCGTAATGATCATTGACTGCTATTCTATATCCGGGACCGATTTTGAAGCACTAAAAGTGCCTCAAGTGGTCACACCCTAAATTATGACCGTGCTGAATTTTGTGTTAGTCTTCAGATACTTAATCATTACTTAGGAATGACACATTTCTGTTGAGATTTTCTATTCAAAGACTTAGTTTTTTACGTGTTCCACATATTTTTGGGGTCATCCTTACCGGCTCGTAACAGTGCTCAACTACAGCCCCTACTTTCTCTCAGGAGACCTGTCTTATTTAAAACAATTTTCTGCATGCACATAACTACGGATTAGGACATTTCATCATAGATAAACGATTGAGAGGGATTACGCTGGAAGGAGCACAACTTAGTAGTTACCTAGTGCATGTAGAATTGTAGAGTACTTTGTTTAATTCATGTAGAGTTTGCCAGTTACGTTCACCTTGAACCTCACCCCTAAGAGAATCCTTCAGTTCCTAACAGCTGCAGGGTTTAGTGGTGAACTGTGAACGCCCCGAACAGGGGCGACATCTACAAAAGTGGCGATCACAATAGGCCTTTCAGGCCGCAGTGATATCACAGCCGCAAAAAGCTAATAAAAAAAATACGTTCACCTTTTATAATTTCAAAACTATCACGCAATTATAACAAGAGGTTATACTTTAGATAAAGTTATGAATGTATAAACGTACGGTGCGATTACATTTGTACTTAGCGCCAATGATTGTAAGTACAGTACTTACGTACTAGAAGGTGCTCGAAGTTAGGTCGTAAATAATTTATTTTCAAAGAAAATAATAGTATGTTGTGAAAGTGTAGGTCAGTATAATGCGTGTTTGCCAAATCAGGGGATTTGACTGAAACTGGTCGACCTGAATAAATTGCATTAGATGCTAATTTCTCTGACACCAATAAGCAGTAATTCAGATATTTTTAATACCTATCTTATTCCAATCGGAGCCCTACTTGAAGAGCTACGAAGGCACAGACAGACAAACAACGTTGTCAATCTTATAACACTGCTTCCGTTTTTAGTCACCACACGCGACTTTGCACGTAGAGCTCGTAGAGTAAGAATAGTTATAGAACCTCGCCTAAATACCGGAAAGGCATATGCCCTATTTGCTAGTCTTATTTATCCTTGGAAGAATTTATTTATCTCATAAATTAGTTTGAATTTATTTTTACACTGGACTAAATGAATGTAAGTTAGTTCTACGCGTGTAGCCTAGAAGAAGGTCCTACCTAACGGGAGTTGGGAATACTAAATAACTAAATAATTTGTAATACGTATAGGGAACGGTCGGCGCCCTATAGCACTATACTACTTTTACAATACAATTTTGCTTTCTAATCATAAGAAAATGAAAAGTTGCTGATTTTCTTCGTAAAACATTTTTAAACCTTATTATCATAAATTACAAATGTTTACACCTAACACCATGAGATAAATCACACCAAAATGACCGTAATAACCCTAAACCTTATACCAATAATAAATCAGCTTCTATCCTTCTATCAATGGTATTTTGTATGTAAAACAATTTGTTTTTTTTTATATAATCAAGCGCTTCATTGTACAAAAAGAAGCTGAATAAAACCACAGTTTAACAATGTCTCAATTTTTTATGAGCGAATCCAATCGAACACCTTTGAATGTCATAGACGTACCTGAGTCATCCAGTTAGGTACTTTATTTCTACACTTAGCCGTTATACGGTTTTAGGGGTTGAATTTTTAATATTACTTTTAGTAGGATAACTATGTAATTTTGGCCAATCCTGCGATTTGAAAAGGTCATAATATTAAAATATTATATTTGTTTTTTCTGTTTGTCTTTCTGTGAGTATTCACTTCACTAATGTGATGTTCAGTCTCCACTATGATTATGTTATCTACTGGGGTAGTCTTTAGCGCTAGTTTAGAAATATTGCTGTGAATTTCCCTTAGTATTTTATGAAACCGGGGCAGTACAGGTAGCTTATTCACTTGCTCACGTAACTCACGTGTCGTCTTCGACAGAGTCCCGTATCGGGCCTCTGTGCTTTATTGATTTAAATAAATTCAGATAACAGTTTCAGTCACCCAAATCGTATCGGTTTTGTTCAGTGTAGGTACAATAAGTCATTTTATTTAGTGGGTTTTAGTCCTCGCGGAAGTAAAAGACGTTTTAAAATTAGAATGTCATTTTAACGAGACTTAATCGCGCGTACTTCTTGACTCATCGTAACAAAAAGTTAACTTAGAATAGACTCATTACGAACAGCTGTTGCTAGGTGGTAGGGTACATAAATTGAAGCCTATGATACGCTTGCGTCTTGCTACTTGACGCCCGCATGTAAATGGCCATTATAAATTCAGCTATTTAAATCTTCGAATGCTCTTTTTTACGGGAGACGAGACAAAGCGTTGCATTGATCTAAGATAAATAGAGGATGAATAAAAGTTTCAGGGAGGATTTGAAGAGGCATCTTCCCGGCATTGGGAAGGAGTTTCTAGCTTTGCTAGAGCAAGCTAGTGATAGTAAATATGTTTAGGGAGGCCTACCCTACATCTTTAGCAACGCCACGGCAACAACCACAAAAATGTTACACTAAAAATGACTGAGATAGCCTACTTCTAGGTGGTTCTTTGTGAAGCAGTTTGTGGCTAATCTTCACTAAGCTAGTGGTTATTTAATTTATTATTAAAGCTGTTAGAATGTTTGTTGAACGTTTTTTTGTGGATCTAACGTTCATTTGTATGTTTGTTGTTATTATCGAACAATACTAAAAACTGATTTAAAATTGTAGCTTATGTCAACATGAGAAACCACAAACCTCGATCGTGGTTGCTCAATTGAAAACAATTTAATTTTTATTCAAAGTAATAGCGACGGGCGGAGCTGATCAAGTGTCTTCCCCACAATCTTTTTCTTCATGGTTTCATAGCACAAATTAAACCAATATAATTTGTGTTTCGTCGACAGGTATGTGAGGTGTACAAACTCCACAGAGAATCGTTTCACCTGACAGTGGACTACATTGACCGGTATCTGTCCAACACAGAAGACGTGCAAAAGGGACGGCTGCAACTTATAGGTGAGACTATCACGTGCATAATATGTTTATGCTATTTCATCTTCAAAATTTGACCATACACAAAATATTGTAAACTTGGAGAAGCTCAGTGTCCTTATAAAAACGTCGTTGGTATTCCCCGCGTTCTACAGCTGTGACGTCATTCAACAAAAATACTCTATTTATTCCAGGAATAACATGTCTATTCATCGCGGCTAAAGTAGAAGAGGTATATCCGCCGAAAATCGGGGAGTTCGCTTACGTGACCGACGGCGCTTGTACCACAGAGGAGATCTTACAAGAAGAGTTATTGATACTGAAGATTTTATCTTGGAGCATCACGCCGATCACCATTAACAGCTGGTTGAATGTGTACATGCAGCTGGCCAGTGAAGGGCGGAGCGCTAAGCGGAGGTTGCTTGGCGAGAGTGACGTTGGCGCGAACGCTCTGAGAGGATACACGTTTGTGTTCCCTCAGTATTCGTCACTCGAGTTCGTTGTAAGCGGTCAGCTGATCGATCTCGCGGTGCTGCACGTGGAAATCAATCAGTATCCATACAGTGTGTTGGCCGCAGCCGCGATGGCTCACTCTTTCAATAAGGACGTGGGAGTGAGAGTTTCTGGTAAGACTATTTGTCTTTTCCAAATGTATTCAAGAGTTTAACCTAAAAATAACCATGTAGCAACAATAATAATTATTTTAGCTTATTGATAAAGTCGTGATCAAAAACCGTGATCCAAGTATTCTTGAAATCTGATTAAACCTAGCAAGATTTCTTAGATAAGTGACTGATAAATTCGTGACTTATTTAAAACCCGAAACTTCATCTAATAATTTATTAGACACAACTTCGATCGGCAAGGCGGCCCGCTTGTGTAAAAAACTCCTTTGTTCCTTCGAATTACTAATCCATAGTACATATGGGAAGCCCTTCAACCGTGCGAATTATTTCGGCCGTTTTCCATCCACCGACATCCCGCTATCTTTCCAAACCGGTCCATCGACAGACCTACATAATCTTCGCGTACTATTTCAAGCTAGCCACGGTTTACAACAGGTTCGAATGCTCAATTCCAGGGTACACATGGGAGGCCCTGAAGCCGTGCTACGATTGGCTGTCTCCATTCGTGTCGGTGGTGAGAAGTGAAGGCGCGGTGTGCGTGGTTCGCGGCGGAGACGGCGAGTTTGTGCAGCGCGGCGCGGGACTACAACTCATCTGTCCTGATGTTAATCTCGACGAGAGCCATCGGATACAGTCGCATAACGTCTCGCTCGATATGTTTGTAAGTAGCGTTCACTACATAACTTGTAAAACGTCTAACACCGGAATAAGATTTGAATAAGGTGCCGTTTTGACTGTGTGTAGTTTTCTCTTTCCTTGTTCTCTTAGTTTTTAAAATATTAATACTACCTTGTGTCTGCGATTTCGCTCGCATGGTACTTGAATAAAAATAGGTTTATTATGTTTACAAGATGATGAACATTATGCTCACCAATAAATCGTCATCATCACACATTATCCAAATTAGATCCCCATTTTAAATAGTCGAACGTGAGCAGTGCTACAAAGCAAAAATCTTTATTCGTTTAGAGAGAATATCAAAAATTTTAGTATTCAACAAATTCTTAGTGAAATTCAATTTCGACATTTTCAATTACAGGATAAGGTCTACCAACTAATGGCTGAAAGCCAATCCTCCACCCAAGACACAGGAGCATCCACATCACAGGACACGGAGCACATATACCCACCGACGCCCCCGCAGTCTGACCACAAGAGCCCGAAAACCCCCACCACAAAGACCCCGTCTACGAGACATCTGACGTCACCTCTACCAGACCTTGGCTTGCTTAATGAAGAATGAACGGCCAGGACTCGGTAGGTAACGAACCCGCCGCTATGGACTAAGATAGTTTATTATCTGTTTTCGACTGATTTCAATATTTTATCTGCATGCATTAAAAATAACTAGTTTTGGCTCAACCAACCGCACCAAATCTTTTAGAAGTATTTTTGGTCAGAAGATTTAAAATCCAGTGGACATTTCCCTTGCACACCTAGATCTGTTGGGAAGTACGACGATCTATTGCTCAAATGTACAGCCCCATCTTTATCTCGGACTGCCCAATCGTTCTAAGTGTGAACGAGAAAAGGTCTACTTATTAGTGACTAGTACTCATCTGACAGTGCAGATATAATATTGAAAACAGCTGTTATGGCGATTGCCCGTACACAAAGTACATAATGTATATTGTTGTTATTGTTTTAAAATGCAGTTGCAGATGTTCATGTTTATACAGTTTTGTGTAACAAATAGTTAATTGTATGTTGCTACCCCCATTCTGGCAGCAGAGAACTTGTGAGCTCTCAATGATTTGACAAGGAGATTCATAGGAATGAATAATTTGTGTAACGAATTAGACGATCGTGTCCCCTGACGTAACAGTTGAGAGAATTTTAATCCTTTCTTTAGTAACATTCATTCTACATTAACAAGTTTCCATCCCATAAATTCTCTCAACCAATGGAAAAACAATTAGCGAGTTGATAACCTCGGAAGTGGCTAATATTTCAATTCGAAGTACGATTTCGGAAAATCCTTCTACACTAATCTCAATTCTAACGTGTGAGGGTTCGTTTCCTAATATTCTAACGTACGTAATCTGTGTTTTCTGTTTGCATGAAACTAACCAATGGAAGGTGACCCCGAAATACTACAGTTGAATATTAGCCTCAAATGATATCACATTAACAAGCAAAAAATACTACTTTGATGTAGAAAAAAACGCAAACTTACACTGCAACCTACCTATAACTGCAGGACGCATTATGCACTACATTAGATTAGTTCCTCGAATAGGCGAAATCCATATTGGTGTTGGTGTCTATTCTGTGTAGTTTTTTCTATATTATTATGTACTAGCTGACCCGACAGACGTTGTCCTGTCTTAGCTATTTGCAGCACGCATTCTGTCAATGTTATGTCAAAAGCACTAAGGTTACATTAGAAAAAATGTAATTATGGTGGTTAAGTATTCTCAAATTTTCTAATTTTCTGCGCATTTTTTTTAGTTTTTTCTTTCATAAGAACCTTCTCCTGACAATAGTAAACACAATAAAAAAAGAATTAGCGAAATCGGTCCAGCCGTTAACGCGTGATGCCGTGACCAAGGGAAAAAGGGATTCATTTTTATCTAGAGAGATAGATAGATAGCTACAGTCATCATAACCGTTCAAATTAGAATCGTCAAAATGTGCCAAAATTATCTATTGTATGGTGTTTCTCTGCGACTCTAAAAACGATTAATGCATTGACTTAATGCGAATTTCTGTAAATGTATGTATTTATTTTTATGACCTAAAACCTTGTTGTTAGACATTGTAGCGAAAGGAAAAAAATAATTTTAATGGAGCGCATAGAATCGGCACCTTTGCGGGATTATCATTATTTTCATAATGATACGATGATTATTTTGATAATAATACGATGACTTCGCTTCCGATAATAATTCTGATTCTGACTTCATTTTGAATAAACCAAAGCATTAGTGGTTTATTCTTATATTTGATGTCTCTATTCGTCTATATTTTCTTTGCTATTGTGATTGAAATTGACGATGTTGAGTTTTCTGAAGATTTGAGAGCTTTTATGTAATGGAATTTAGAACGACGCATAACTACTTAGTAAGTCTACTTCTTCCCTTTTCCAATTTTATCTGGGCGGGCTTTGTACTTCTGCGCCAGGACGCTCTGTCCTGAGTTGTCGTTGATTCAATGTTGAGGGCGTTTCTTTATATCTACATTATTGTGCCACCACGCGGGGCTTAGTTGGAATACCTTTGACGGTTTTTAACTGAGTAGCTGTCTGTTTTATGCCCGTCATCATCATCATCATCAACCTATATCGGTCCACTTCTGGACGTAGGTCTCTCCCAAGACGCGCCACTGAGCCCGGTCTTCGGCTCTTCTCATCCAGTGTTTGCCAGCTACATGTCTCAGATCGTCACCCCACCTAGCCGGAGGGCGTCCTACACTACGCTTGCCTAAACGCGCTCTCCACTCGAGTGTTAGTTTGCTCCAACGATTGTCAGTTCTGCGGCAAACATGGCCGGCCCACTGCCACTTCAGCTTGCTAATCCTCTGAGCTATGTCGACTACCTTGGTTCTCTGTCGGATAACCTCGTTTCGGATTCTATCCTTCAGAGAAATTCCGAGCATAGCTCTCTCCATAGCTCGCTGAGCGACTTTCAGCTTGTGGACCAACCCTACTGTCAGTGTCCACGTTTTGGCAGCATAGGTCATGACAGGACGCATTGGTTGAAGACTTTCGTCTTCAGACATTAAGGTATGGGTGACGAGAAGACATGTTAATGCCCGTACCAACGCCTAACTTAGTAAGTACTAAAGTTGAAAAAATAAGCAGACTTATCACGTTTACATGCTACATGAATAATGATTTGCTTGTACACTCAAGGCATCAGATCGATGTTTCATTTACTCGATTTTTTGGTTTGGTTGTATAAAATTGCATTTATGATGTCTGTTCATTATTATAGGACCTACATCATTAGTTATTATTTCAGTTGATTATAGGATTGAGATAAAACATTTAAAATAGATCACCCAGAGATAAGTATAGAGAAGGTTGTTTTTACGGTTATCAAGGTTTTCTTTGGTGCTGTAAAACTTGAAACACTATGTTGTAAACATTCCAGAATATAACATTGTATGTAAGAATATTTTTGTTACTAAAATTTTGCCGCTTTGCATAATTCACTTTTATAGGAACTTTTTTTTTTAATAATTATTAACTTACATCTTCAATCAGAATGGTCGCGTGCAGTATACTTTCTATAAATATTAGTGATAATATGGTTGTATTAATTTCGTGTTCATATTTCATAAGCTTATCAATTAATGTGTAAATATTATATAAAATGCATTATCCATTTAATCATTTTGAATCACTGATATGTATATTCTGTAAAGTAATGAGTTGTACATCTGATTGTAGCTGTCTTATTTGTGATGTTTTATTTTTATTTGTACGCGACATTCGTTCATCCTATTATATTAAGTTGGTGCATTACCTTAGTATATCTTTAGGGTATATGCCGTTATAGGGCGACTATAGAAATAAATAACTAACCTCTGTCATAAGATTTCTAAAATCATTTGGAAAATATAATGTTAGAAATACAAACCAAGATAGGTGGCCGCCACGTTTTCAATTCCAAATCTCAATCAAATACATTTTTACTTTTCAATTTAAATGTTTCGTAGATTAACATTTTCTTTAGATGATAGATTTTTATTTTCTGATTTGCATGTATATAAAATTGTTTATTGCTTGATCGAAATGAACAAAATCTGTTCGTGAGACTGACTTATAAGACTTGAGGGTCTAATAGTACTTCTTAGAAAAAAAAAATATTTCTTTAGTGCTAACAATTTTCGTACATCTTATGCCAACTCTTAACCAAAGACTGTCGCTCTGGAGTAAGATCTTTGAATGAATACTTTCTTCAATTGTAATGTTTTATATCTTGTTTTTTTTTTGCTTAGTTTTTTCTCACTTATGGCTAGCTTTTTTACATAATGTAACCCGATTTTGAATGAAATGTAAATACTTAAAATACTATTTAATTTAGTAGCTGTTCTATAATCGCGATGTTCCCGTTCGACTGACTTGTCCACAATGCGATGTGACTGAATTATTACTTGGCTTGGTATTTATAAAAAAAAATCAATGGGCGTAGTAACGGTGAATAATACTAACTGTAGGATTTGGGCGTTCTGCCAACAACAGATAGTTACTAGCCCACATTGATAAAGAAATATTAGTGACTACTTTTTTACGCGTTAAGGAAATACGAACCACCGTTTCCGATATTATTTGCAAATAATATTGCATGTTGTGTCAAATTACAAAGGTATAAAGTATGTAATTGTACAAAAGCAAGTTTGTACCTAAAGTACATGTAATCCGCGGGTATTGATGTTAGTAAATCCATTTTAGAATTAAGTTCAACGATTACGCTTATCCTGTAAGGCGCGCCTCGCCTTTTAAATAAGACTTAGATTTGTTATCAGAATAATTTAAATATATTCTTAGCGTTAATAAATAAAGCACACTGTTAGGTTTAAGTTATTTTTATGTATATCAATTTATTTGAAACTAATATAAAAACCTTAATTGTAATAGAATTTTAAATTGTATTCTGAAATGGTGCGTGATGGATATATTCTGCGGGCCTAATATGCGCACCGCGAGATATTTGTCACGTCGTTCTGTCAAAATGTAAGCATTTTGTACCAGTTTAGGAAATAATGCATTATCTGTGGTACCTAATGGTGTCGACAAAACGCGCCATAGTGTACACTTTTGACAGTTCTTAGTCGTCGTACCTCTCTGAGGACGAGATAATAGTCATGCAGAAATGTCAAAAGTTGAAAATTCAAAGGCGCGGTTTCTCGACAACATTACCACAGATAATGCAATAGTTCCTAAACTGGTGCAAAATGATTACATTTTGACAGAACGACATGACAAATATCTCGCGGTGCGCATCTTAGGCCCGCTGGTGTGATCTCAAGACAGTTCCATATATCACTTTTCCGGGAGTGGTATACTGTTTGGTGTTTTAATAATTTCATAAGTACTAAAATACCTATTAGAATGTATTATCTCGTACATAACTATAATAAAACATGTAAAGTACATACAAGTAATGTATAGCACTCCTGGAAACTATTTGTGTTTGGATATGTTGTCATTTTGTGCAATAATGCATTGATTGATCACATTTTGTACTCGAAGTCGCGGCTATATTGCCGGTGTATTATTAAATAAATGGTGTTGAAATATCAATAACTTGTTTCGTTTTGCATACCTATGCCTAGCTTGCTTGCGCGGCGCTGAGATCGGCAATGCAAATAGGAGCGGTATCTTCTGATATTTCTCAACTTGTGTTTCGTACAACATAATAAATCTTCCTACAGTATGGAAGGTAGACTAGTTCAGCGTGATTGGTAGAGTGTCGCGTTAAGAGCGACATTTAAAAGAGGCAGGGGTATTATAAAAATATTGTACCTTTATTTGGCATCATTACTCGTAATTGAACATACGACTTAAAATCACAGTAGAAAATAATTGCAATGGAATCATGAGTATTAAAATAATCAACATAAAAATCTTAAAATCACTTGGGATTAGAAATGCTTACGTAACTAGGGACGAGGATCTGCCATCCTGAAACAAAAAACCTTATTTTAATAATTATGTAGGTACTGGATTAAGCGTAGTTTGTTCTAAAACAACGTGTTTTAACGAAGGTTTAAGCCAGTCTTTTCATTCAGAGGGAGGCCCAAAATACGATAGAGCATTCTAAGACAAAGTTAGACATATCTTCATACATCGACTTATGCTGTACGTCTTAGGTTTCACTGTCCTTTTGAAGGTATATTTAAAATAAGTTAGTTACAAATGTATGCTGATCTGCGGTCCGGCGTGCACTGACGACGCGTCCTGCGGCGTGAGGAACACGAACTGACGACTCGTGTTCTTCAGCGCGTGGTCTATCAGCAGCTCCATCACTATCTTACGGTTCACGTTGTCCTGCAAGCAAACGATTATATAAAAGATAATTGTCAATCGCGCTAAATTATCAGTCATAGTCCTTCCTGACGGTAAATTCAGTTTTCGAGTTCAAGATTTAGTACCAGTAACTGAACATGCAAAGAGCGTTTGATATTTGAGTAGTTGTGACATAACTACTTAACTAATTACATTTAGCTTACAAGCACTAGGGCATTGCAATGACTTCCTTACAGCACTGAGGGGTCAGCACGAATAAATGTAACAATCGTAAACGCATCGTAATGGTATCGTATCCGAGATACACTGCGCGGTGACGCAGCAACGTTCGGCAGTCGATCTGGCGTTGACGCGCAGTGTTATTCGAATAGATTTGGTTTATGTACTGCTAGATTAGTTCGCGCTTATCCTTGGACAGTAGGACACTCACCATAAAGACGTCAAACTCGTCCATAAAGTAGAATGGTAGCTCGACACATTCCCACAGTGCCATTATAAAGGCCACAGTGGAGTAGGACCGTTCTCCGCCGGACAGTGACGAGGTAGATGATGCGTGTCGCTTGCTGCTCGATTCGCGTCCCGTGCATAGGATCTCTAATACACCGCGCGCGTTATCGATGTTCATACGACCCTACAAACATTTACAAACTTATAAACATCGAATATTGATATAATCATCACATGGAATATAATTATATATACTTACCCGACTAATACTAGGTTTTGAGCAGAATTTTATAATATTTATCATGAAATAAAATGTAGGTACTTACAGAATAGCCTCGTAGCGTCAGTATAGATTGGAAGCAGTATTGCACTCGCCTGGCGATGTACGTCTGCACTCGATGACAAAAGTTCAAGTGCTTGTCTGTTGTACTTTTGATCTGCAAACGGAATGTACATTACCTACTTCTGTAACCCAATAGCAGTAGGAATTAGGGATCCTTACTAAAACCCAAGGTGTGAATATTACCTAAAAATTCCTTATTCTATTTACATGCGCGCACGAAGTCGCGGACAGACAGCTGGGACTAAATAAAATAGGATGTAAAGTATAGCTTCTCATAAACAATAGTAGGCTTAGGCAATTTGACAGGCGTCATGGCTCAGTCGGTAGTAGCTCTGCCTTCCGTGCTGTGGGTCGTGGGTTCGATCCCCACCGAGAACAAACATTTTGTATGTTGTAAAACATAGATGTTTGTTCTGTGTCTGGGTGTTTCTATGTATTATAAGTATGTATTTACAAAAAAAAATGTATGTATGTATTCTATCAGCCATCTAGTTTCCATCGTACAAGCTTTGCTTAGTTTGGGACTAGAAGGCGTTGTGTTAAGTGTCCGTGAATATTTATTTATATTTATTTATAATGAAGTAGTTACTTATTTATTATAGTATGCTAAAATGCCCTAGCGTAGATTATAAGTATACTAACATCATCAATGAGCAGTTTGAGTCGGTCCAGCGTGATCTTAGTGCGTCGGTATTTGCGCTCCACTTGCAGCAGTTTCTCCGCGACCTGCGCCTTCGAGAGTCCGTCGCTACGGATCGAACTCAGCTTCAACTGGGTTTTCTTTAATTCATTCGTCACTATTGCTTTGTCCCTGGAAATAAGTGAAATGTTAGGCCAATAACAACTGCTCGGAACAGAGTTTCATCGAAGTAAATCGCGAAATCGCAAGTTTAATCCAAATAGCATCAATAGTTTTTGCGAGAAAGAGTAACAAACATGCATACATCCATACAAACTTTCGCGTTTCTAATATTAGTAGGATAGGATAATTTACCTCGGGTTATCTATCCGTTGGCACAGCGTGAGAGCCTCTTGTTCCTTCCTCAGTATAATCTCCCGCTTTTCCTCGAGAATGGCCTCGACTTGCGTGAGTTTGATCTTGTCTTCGCGAATGCGTTGTTGCCACGTGCGACTTTCAGTGACACCTTGGTCGAACTTGTTCTGTTCTTGGTCTATTTCCTCCTGTTTTCAAAGAATTGAAAGTTCAACACCCATTTTTACTTATGGACATTGGCTTTGGACATTTTTCTTGTTTGACATTAGTCGTGCAAATCGTAATTTCTACCACCGACTGGAATAGAAAGTAAGGAACTAGAATAGGTTATAAGTTTGACGGCGTTCTATTTGTATCCGTAACCTCTCAGATCTTAAAGGCTCGAGCAGACCGGATGCGTACACGTAGACGTGCACGCATCCGATCTACTCGAGCCTTAAACGATTGCTCAAATTTGAAAGCGGTTTTTAATGTTGGTTGCCAGCACCTGGTGGAAACTGAAGCTATAGTCTAGGGAAGAAAGTAAGTAAGCTACAATAACAATTTGTACAAGATTCTGAATTGTCAAACATGCACAATGATTGGCGGTGGAAACGCAATTCGATACATTCACGGAGTTGTGCATGTTTTGTGTAGACATCTTCTTGGTGAAAATCCATAGTAAATGATGCGAAAATTGGTGGTACAATCGTTTCCAAGTTACGAGGATATTCAACAGCACTGAAAACCAGTTTTGAGGAATCTCAAGCATAATTGCAGTATGAAACATTTGGTGTAGATTTTACGAACTCGAGTCCATTTACCAAGGAAGGTCTGTGATGACCAGCAATGATGATGAGGATCTAGGAAGATTTTATGGTTCGAGAGGTTAAAATTAACTTGTAGGTACGCGTAGGTACTATAGAAATAATAAGAATTTAGAAGTTACACAATCTAATTTTACATAGCTTGGACTCACACTGAGACTCCTACAAGTAGCTGTGACTTCCTTCAGCTGGTTCTTGGCGGCCTTCATCTTATTATCGTATTCGTCGATCTTGCGTCGGAACTCACTATCCTTACTGGAAGCTGCGTCTAGTTGCTCTTGCCAAGTGCGCAACTTCACTTTCGATACGTTCAGCTCTTCCACCTGGTAGAAAAAATTAAATATGTAGACGTTAAGCGTCATGTGCCAGAATGCACACACTCTTCTTTTTTTTTTCTTCTATTTGTCTTCAAGACAGAACACGGCATTGCAAGCATTGGGTGAAAGAAAGTTGTAGTACTTTTCCGGACAAAGTCGAGGTGAGTTCACAGGAAACTCTAGTTAGTACCACAGAATATCTCAGTACTATTGAATGATGTGAAGTTGGACTGTATTGTATGTAAGCAGTTGCAAGATCTGTCTGCAGCAGCTTCAGTATGCAGTTAATCAGAGGTTCTTTTTTCTTTTTTCACTTCACCGGCATCAAGACAGCTGATCCCTGCACATGGAGTGTATATGTACGTACCAATACATTATGATGCGGTGTATTTTCCTGTTCCAGCGCTGCAGCGGCGCGCTGTGCAGCTTCACTTTTCTCGTGTCTAAGCGCTAACAGCGCTTGAAGCGCTCGCGACGCGGCCCGTTCAGCGTTCCTCGCTTCAGTCGCCTCAGCGCTGAGTTCCTCCCCGTGCGCTTCAAGCGCTTTCAATGCTGCTTCGCCCTCGGCGATCTCGGCTTGCACTTGTCTAAATACAAAGGAACATACAATCAGTAGGTAAACTTTCATGTAACTCACTCAGTTTAATATCAAGGAACAAAATTTTTGATTTTAAATAAATTGAAAAACATTGTACATTCGTTTGCCTCACTTTGGGCTTGCACACAAAACTGCGATGCGACGCGATGCGAATTCACAACGCAGAAAATTGCGACACGAATTTTTGCGATGCGATTTCGTGCGGCAAGGCTTTTCCTTTCCGCGATTAGGTTGACCATTCTTTCGACGATCGTCAACCGTACTTAACGTATTTTGAAAAGTAGCTCGTGACATGGATCGTAAAAAGAAGTGTGCACTTTTGTTATTGCTTAGGAGATACAGGAAAGAGAAACAAAGAGGACTCGCGAATCAATTCGTTTTTGCGATGCGTCGTGCGTGCTCGCAGATTGTTACGATGCGTTGTCGCATCGCAGTTTTGTGCACAAGCCCTTAATAAAAATAATAATAAAAAAGACTTTATTTCTACTTCTTAACATAACATAGGTATAGGTAAATCAACTAGGTATTCCACTCTTATTTCTACTCTTATTACTACCTTAAACTATTTCTTCTTCAGCAGTAGTCGCCTCAGCGGCGTACAAGCCCTTAGGAACTTTTAATCGGCCACACCGTCAACCCCGAAAATATTTATAGTTAACGTGATCCCTTTTAAACGTTAGCCTAATTGTTTTTATTGTGATACCTCTTCCGTTCAGCGGTGCTGACTTGCAGCCGCTGACTGGGTCGGTTGGCGCCGCCATAGCTCCTGTAGTTTGGCGCTGGATAGTACTCGGACGAATCTAGCGTCACTATCTTGGAGCAATTTTCTGGCACGTTTTCTTCGTTATCCGATAGACGGACTGCGTCTTCTGTTAGAGAGAGAGAGAGAGAGAGAGAGAGAGAGTGGTGTGAGTGGATGTTACTGTCGAAAACTAATATAGATTGTTCAGCTAACCATTATCAGCTATCGTCTACTGTCAAACAAAGATCGCACGTCGCAATGCAGCGATGAAATAATATCTTGAAATTGTTTTAAACTGTTTGATGCTCATAGAGTGGAATGAAACATGGCTAAAAATTTTATTTTTGAACCTAGCAGGATAGACTCCAGACAATAGATAAGAAAGTTAGCGACCAATTATCTTAAAGGGTACATATTATCCACCATCAATGAGTAAAATATGACTCAATGTGGGAATATATGACTTACCATGTTCGGGAATGACCAGCATGGCCTAAGGCTGGCTTGGCCGATGAGGAAGTTAGTATCCACGTACAGCATAAGCTTTACTGAGGGTTACATCGATTGCTTGCCGAAATGTCCTTCCTGCTATCATGCTTCCGATAAGACGTGCTCGATTAGCGTGCTCCCAAAATACAACTTAACCTAGAGTAAATGACTTACCATGTTCAGGTACGAGCGAGCAGGAAATCCTCCAGACTGGCTTGGCCGATGAGGAAGTTAGCAACCACTTACTGCACAAACTCTTTTGAGGATTATATCGATTGGTCCTTCCTGCTACCCTGCTTCCGATAAAACGTGGTCGATTGGCGAGCTCCTAAAATTAAATGACTCACCATGTTCAGGTACGAGCAGTATAGCCTCTAGACTGGCTTGGTCGATGAGGTAGTTGGCTACGATAGCGTCGGTAATGTCCACAGAGTCCAACGCCGACAGGAAGCCACTCGCGCGCACCTTGTTACGTCTCACGTCGTGCACTTTGTCCAGGAACTTACTGCACGTAACGCTCGGCTTTGACCCTTTATTGTAAACCTATGGATAGAAGAGATGCACTCACAAACGCTGGATAAGCTTAACACCTGCCCCTTGATGATTATTTATTTTTTCACCATCCAAATCTGACAAATTACAATCTGTAAGAGATATGAGCGAGGTGTTTAAAATTATATGGCAACAAGCTGAGTCGGGACCGATTTGGCTGCATACAGCGCGGAACGAGACTAGCTAGTACCCACTTGTTACGTTAGGTTACCTATAGCTGTTACTCAACTATTATTTTATTTATTTATTTATTTGTTTATAGACGAGCAGCTTTCGCTGATGTGTCTACGTGAGACAGTGTTAAAATTTTGTTGAAATTATAGTCTCTTATGTTTGGTAAATTCTTTTGAGCACTGATTTATTTGTTCGAAGCCAGATGTCTAGTTTGTTTTTGAATGCATTGACGGAAGTAGCTGTAACAACGTCATCTGATAGCTCGTTCCAATTGAGAACCACTCTATTGCTGAAGAAGTGATAAGCGGCAAGGGAGACGGAGGGGTCACGGTTCAACTTCAGTTGGTGACCACGTAATTTTGTTTGTTTCTTGTAGGTATCTTTATGTTTGCTATATTTTCTGTATTTTTCTGTGTATGTCAAATAAACTATCTATCTATCTATATGGCGGAAAAAGTTTAATCAGTTGCCAAACCATTAATGGGTACAATATATGTACCCATTTATTATTTAAAATTAAAAGGATAATCTAAGAACATTTTCGTACTTAAATATGTTACGTAATAATTATCTGTACAAGTATTCTAAGATTTGCTGGAACAGTGAATACATACTAATGTTCCTATAAAATATTCATACTTTTTTAACCTTCACTGTAGGCCAAAAACATACTGCTGAACTTAGACGTCATAGACATTCCACATACTCGTAGCTTCCAAGGAGAACCATAATGAGCTTGCTCCAAGCACCGACTGCCCATTTTTTTTAAAGATCATGATGTCTGACCTGTCCCATAATTTCAAACAGTTTCCTGGAGTCTTCCGGCGTGTTGACACAGAATGCTTGCATATGGCCGCCAACTATATGCTCGATAGCGCCGCACCATCGCTTTTCTTTAACCTTTAGGTATGAACCTGGAAATTGTACATGATTTAAGACCTTTGCACACAAAATGTACACAGAAATTACATGTTTTTTTTTTAATAAATAAGAACCAGCTGACCGAGCTTTGCTCGTTATTTTTATAGTATTTATTATTATGTACATAACCAATATGCAGTACTTATTTAGTTAGAAAAGGTTCTATGCTCATTTGATTTCAAGTAATTTCAGCAGTTACATCTATCTTTGTCATGGGCGGTCAAATGCTGAACACTGCCATCTATAAACGATTAAAAGAATAACTTCAAAAAATAGTATTATTATTCGCCAATAGATGTCGGGAAGAGTCACATTTTTCTGTTTAAGTGTTTGCTTGAAAACACGAATAGAACGACATTTTCTGGAAATAAGTCCTAGCTAGATCGATTTATCGCCTCCGCAATCCCCTGTATACTAAACTTCATGAAAATCGTTGGAGCCGAGATTCAGATTATATAGGTTTATATATATATATACAACAATTACTCGTTTAAAGGTATTAGATAATCCCGTTGACATACCAACAGGCCCCCTCGGCGGTGCTGAGAACTCTCCCTTAGCGACGGCTCGCTTCAGCCTCTGACATAGCTCCACCATGTTGTTGCCGTACACTGCTAGGGAATCGTTGCCGCGTGACTCTAACTCGCGGAGTTGCTGTTTTAGTTGCTCTGTAAACAATAAGTTTGATTTCTATTTTCCTATTTCCTACTTTAGTACCATTACTCAATGTGGTAGTCATTCTGCTTCTATAAAAATCTATATGCGATCGACGTTTGATATGAGCACACCGATGAACTAGTAAACAGTTTGCAAACTACACACTTCCATAAGTAGGTACAGCAGGAAAATTGAAATTGTTCAATTGTGTGGTGATAATAAAAATGTGGTTACAAGTTCTTATATTATTGACCGAGCGAGCGAAGCGAGCGAAGCGTCTCAGTTTCCACATTGGCCAAAAATGCGTTTGTCCGGATGTCTGTCTGTCTGTCTGTCTGTTCTCCTCTACGGGTCGCATTTTTCAACCGATCTGGACGAAACTTGGTACACAGGTTATATGACTTATTAGAATTTTTTGTCGTCGGGGATTTTTGATTGGAGGGGTACTTCCCCCAAAAAGGGGGCTATTTGATATACTGGATATCTCCACCAAATGAGACCCGTTTTTGATTATTCTTTTTTTATTTGAAAGGTAGTAACTATAAGTTGGTCTCATAAAAGTTTGGCGAAGATCTGATAAGGATCTTCAGCATGATGAACAGGATAGCTCATCAAAAAATCGATGGTTTTCAATCAAATTTGAGAGAAACACAAAGGACCTCATTCTCCACAAGATGATGCAAAAAAAATCAAAAAAATCACAAAACGGAAAATGCACTTGCACATTACATTCCTCAAAAATTTACAAAATTAAACAGAAAAAACATCACATCACACACACACACACACACACACACACAATTTTGCATTATAGTTAGTTTTCAATACGTGACAGGCTGCAAGCGTTTCGTCGCTGTTAGAATACTAACTGATAATTATCTTCATGATGTTTTCCTTCACTGAATGAGAGCATCAGCATAATAATAAGCCTTAAATTAGAAATTAATAAAAGTGCACTTAAAGACTTTCAGAAAACACCTTACACGACATTGATGATGTTGATTGATGATGTTGAATATTGAAATATTTAGTATGCTCACGAGGTCTACAGCTCCCAGAGCCACTAGTAGTAGGTTTCACATATTTTACCAAACACATTAATCATCATCATCATCTCAGCGCGGTATCACCCACTGCTGGGTTTAGGCCTCCTTCATGTTATGCCAGCCTCCTGTCTTGTGCGTGCCGCAACCAGGTGTTTCCTGCGACCTTTACGATATCATCGACCCATCGCGCTTTCGGACGACCCAGATTCCTTCGGACTAATTTCGGCCACTATTACAAACACATTACGGCATGCAAATGCAAATTAGAGTAGAGTTACACTGCACTCTACTTGCATGTATGGAATGTTCTAACTGATAGACTCTCAGTAATCTTACTAGTTCAGTGTTCTTACTGGTAGACTTCGTGGTAGACCGTTGATATTGTACTGTAGACCTAGTAAACTTTAAAGTGATCTTACTGACAAAGTCCCTTTGTCTAATACCTGGTTTACACTTTGATAAGTATCAAGCGCGAGTGACAAGTGCAAGTGTTAAGCGATAAGTAAAATCAGCGTGTAAACGCATACCTGTTAAGTGATGAGTGCAGGTAACAAGTGCAAGTGAGAAGTAAAGTGATTAGAAGCCGTGTCTATTTTGACTGTTAAGTAGGTTCCCCCGCACACCCGCGCTCTCCCCGCACTCGGAGCGTCGCCCGAACGGGGTGCGGTTATATGTATACGGGCTATTTTTTGAGTAATAATTGCTCGGCAACACGAATGGATCAATCTGGAGTAATAAATAGCAGAATCAACTAAACACTGTGTGAACGTTCTGAATACACTTAAAACTTGACACCAAAAAACACGTTAACTAACCGCTTAGCACTTCGCACTTGTACTTAACAAAGTGTAAATCAGCTATAAAATATCTTACTGATAGAGTCCCTCTGCCTGTGCGTCCTCTGCGAGTGCTGGTCGGCCTGCGCCTGCGCATGCGCCGAGTTAGCGCGCGCTTGCGTGACGTCATTCTGTGCAGTGTTGTACCGCGCCTCGGCAGTCGCGGCGGCTGCAGAGGCAGCTGTCGCCGCTGCCTCCAGCGCAGCGCGCTGGTCCGCGGCACTGCCTGATCTGGACATATATTAACTGTAGAAGAGGTCTAGTCTGACACGATAGGCCACGTGACCAGTGCCTCAATCACGAATAAATGTGACAATCGTAAAAATATCGTAAGGCTGGGTTCCCACTACGCCAGACCGGGAAATCTGCCGGGAACCGCACACCGGAACAGAGTGTTCACATTACACCGGGATCCCACAAGAAAATCGGACAGTTAAGTACTCACCTCAGTTGAATTTGGACCTAAAAATGCGAGCCGAATGACGCGAGGGGGCGAGCAAGGGACAGATACCGGCACAAACTCGTTCACATTACTCCGGTCCGGTGATTCTACCGGCACTTCGCAGTGACAAAACGCACGGTAAAAATGGCGGGCTCGGCAAAAATGCCGGACCCGGGGTAATGTGAATAGCTCTATATAAATTGTACAGCCACTAGCCCTACCGGCAGTTTTACCGGCCCGGCAGATTTGCCGGTCTGGCGTAGTGGGAACCGAGCCTAACGCTAGCGTATCTGAGATACACTGCGTGGTGACGCTGCAATGTTTGGCAGTCGAGCTGGCATTGACGCGTAATATGATTCGAATACGTTAGGCGTCACAGGATACCAGCGTTGTAGTGGTGCATATGATACTATAGCATTACGCTGAGTATGAGTGACGACCTATTTTGTTACCATACAATTTTTATAAGTTTGTTGTAACGATTAAGTTTTTAATTGTGAAACAAAATATTTTTTTTCTTTTCTATTCTATACTTTATGCGGCGATTGCCAGATTTGTTCGTGATCACCCCCCAGATAGCTAACAGGGTAAATGTAACTTACTCTATGTTCCGTATCTCCCTTTCCAAATCAGCTACTTTCCGTTGTTCCCTGGCCATCATCTCGCGTTGTTTGCCTGTGGAACTATGCGCGGTACGTTGTGTACCTTGCACCTCGCGTACTTCCGCTTCTAATGCTTTTAGTTCCTGCTCTAACGCGGAACGCAGTTGAGTCTTCTCTTTGAGTTGGTCTTTTAAGGCCCTGGGGTAGAAAAATAATCATCAAAATAAATACTAGGAACTAGACCGCAAAGATAGATAGAAAAAAATATTCCTTATTGCACACCAAGAAGAAAAACAATAAAAGAAAAATGAGTTTTAAGTTTGAGGTTCAATGGGCGGTCTTATCGCTATAAGCGATCTCTTCCAGACAACCTTTGGATGGACAGAAGCAAAGGTTCTGGATTTTTTTTTCAGGCAAAATATAACAGTTCATGAATCTAAGTTTAAGATAAATCATCATCATAAAGAAGTATACTGCTGGATATAGACCTCCAAAAAATTTTCGAGAAATGATTTTGTGCTTCTCTATCCATCGACTTTCCGCTATTCTAACCATGTTTCGGATTTGCGGCCACTATTTGAGAATCTTTGTTCCCCAGCAGTTGCCAGTTTGTGGTTCTGCTCACAATATGACCAGCAATAGCCTCTTAGAGATAAAATAGTATTTAAACTTCATCATCATCATAGGCAGCTTGTAGTAACCCACTGCTGGGCATAAGCCTCTTCCCTTGAACATCAATTTTGAGCCTTTTGCATCCTGGTCTTCCCCTGTACGGCAAGAACCACATCCACCAATCTCGCTGTTGGTCTGCCAAGGCCTCTCTTGTGTGCCCTAGGCCGCCATTCTGTCAAAGCCTTACTCCACCTGTCATCACCAAATCTGAACTTGTTAATAGCATTAAATGTTGGACTTACTGAATAGCTTCATTATTACTGCCATAGTTTTGCTCCATCAGTCTGAGTTTCTCAGCCAATTTCTCCATCTTGGCCTTCTGTTTGTCATGTTGTGCTTGTATAGTATTAGCTTCCTTCTCATATTCAGCTATCTCACTCCAATAGTACTCATTCTGTAGTGCTTGTTTCTGAATTTCTATCTCATCTCGAGATTGAAGCTGCTCATGGCTGGTCTTCCACTTTTTGTACTCCTTTTCTAGCTCTACACAAGACTGGAAATAAAATAACTAATGTAACAGATGCTCACAATAGTAGTTTTTCTGGTTAAAAGCTGTTTACTATTTTTAATAAATACCAAGAAAGTAGCATTTGAAATTGTTTAAAACACAGTAAAAGATTACTTATAAACTGGGGTAGGTACCCCATTTAAATAAGTTTTAGAGCCTTACTTTTGCGACTGAATAGTTTTTTTTAATGTGAACATAATATATACCAAAAAGAAATATATCATTCATTCATACCCTTAAAAATAACTTACATCTTTCTTCTTAGTCCATATTGCTTCAGCTTTATTGCAGTTCTCCAGAGCCCGCACATAGTTGGTCTCAGTCTGGTCCAAGTTTGTCGCCTTTCTGAACAAGGAGTACTTCTTCTTAGAGTCAGATGCATGGAAACTCCTTGCATCATCTTGGTTGAGGACTGATATAGGATTATCTACTTGTATATCATGGGCCAGAATAATCGCGTTAACTTCTTCATACTTTGTTGATATTACTTCTCCTGAAAAATATAAATAGTTTTTGTATAAAAGCTAAGATACTCTTTCTTTCTCACTATTGCATCTTTCTCACACTTTTTATGATATGGGAAAGAAAGTTTCTGAAGGAATCAATCATTGATGTTGCCTCAATTCACATTTGGTCACGATTTAACAATATCTATGGGCTTTGATCAACAATAGGGTATAAAATATCATGCTTTTTACCTGTTGCTGACTTTACTTTATAACTCGAGCTTCCAGAGGAATGTAGGGTCCGAACTATAGTAATATATTCTCCATAAACATTTGGTTTGAATGCTTTTGAACTGTTGTTCTTTATCTTGATCTCAATTGTAGCTGAATTCTGACCTTTCTTGATAAATGCTGTAACATTTAGAAGAACTTATGATACAGGAATTGAATTTGTTGTGGCTTAAGGAAATCATGTAACGGAAATAATATATATGCTATGTGTGACTGGGAAGGTACTAATGCAGAAAATAGGTAAGTGGTACTTGTGTGGTGTTGTGTTCTACCTGTGGTAGGTTAGGTTCACAACACCGAGTGATTAAGAAAAGACGTACTTACATGATAAGCTACTTCCTCTATTCGTAGCAGAGGCTCTGCCTCCTAAACCGACAACTAGTGCCGTCAAAACAGCACTTTTACCGCTGCCGTTGCGACCAACAATAAAATTAACATTCCTGTTCAAAGTAACTTCTAAGTTCTCATGACAAAAGAAATTTCGAACGTGTATGCTGTGAATGCAACCGTCGATATCTTCTTCAATATTTTCCTCATCTAATTCCATGTTTTTCATAGAATTTTCTCTTTTTTCCGCGCGAAACCAAAACCACCACAAAAACAAAACAATCACACCCACACAGGCATATTTTTTCTGTGCACAGTGTGCACTGCACACCACGCACACAAACAAAGAGAATGCAAAAAATGACACAACCACCACAGCGATGAAGTGATCAGGATCACAGACGATGTATCATAATGGACGGAGCCATAGAGACGTTGCCAGCCCGCCCGTCATGTCAACGCATTGCCTTGTTTCCTTATCTATTACTATGATAATCACGTTGAGTAAAAGAGAAAGCTATAGAAAGTTTGGCAACTCCGCGCTGCCTGTGTACTTCGTGTCCATGTTAATGTTGTGACCGACTAGTCGGTCACAACATTGCTACCGGTGTACGTAAAAAGGCTAAAATATTTCAGAAAGATTGTTATTACAAACGAATATTCATTGGTCTAAAGAAATATGTCGTGCTGTGCTGTGTACACGCTACCAAAGATTTCACTCCGTCCATTATGATACTTCGTCTGTGGATCTGATGATGGAGTCGATCACAGATTAGTTTTATACCATGTCTGTGGAGTCGATCTCATTGGGCGCATAGAATAGTGAAATCTTTGGTAGCGTGTCAGTTTTATGTTGGTTGAGTTTCTCAATTTACATTAGTGTGCGTGAGTAGGGAAGAGAAACTATTACGAAATATATCGATAAAAAATGGTCGCATAATAGTACTAATCTCGAAACACACTTAACTTTACTCTTTGTATTCAATGACTTAAATCCTGTCTAATTGAAAGTTCTTAACCCTGGGTCATCCTTATAACATTCAATTCTGTAGAAGGAATTATCTTAAGTTATTAAAGGTCCGAGAATCCCAGTCCCAACTATGAATTATGATATTTGAATATTAAAACCATATCACACGAAACTAAAAAAAAAAAAACTATGTGTGAAACTAATCTGTCGCCAATCATCTAACGGTGTGTTCCCACAGCCTCACTTGTGAGCCGATCTCCATTCCAGACTAGGCATGCTTACCATCTTCGACTACAGCGTCACTTAACATCCGGTGAGCTGGTGGGCAAATGGCCTATGTTGTCAGTAGTAAAAAAGGAAAGTGAATGTAATAATTTAGCTACTGTTGGCTGAACGCTTGGACCCTCGTACATAGCCTACCTATCAAGGAAATTAAGTTGATTTAAATTAAGTTTGACGATAAAAAAGTTATACCTATATTATACCACTACATTGGGCAGGCATGATCTCTTACCACCAAGAGTGCCTTGATCGTTTCAGTACTTGTTATAATAATAAATTAAAACTAGTAGTTCGCCCCGAACTGAGATCTCGTGATGGTCGGAGGTTAATAAAACCCAAACAATTTTTATTGACCAATGGTTGTAATAAACCTAAAACAAAATATTTTATTAGTAACTATTAAATAGGAGATTTCTATGGGGGCACCCCGTACCCTGCAGTGGGACGCATAAAACGGTTAAAACGATGCGAAATGTTAAATAATGATAAAAACTGTCATTTTAGGGTGCCCGCGTAGGTAAATAGGATTTTAATATAGGTAACACAAACAAGGGTTAAATATAAACAAAGGATAAATCAACATGGTTGTAAATATCGATAAAATCTTAAGGACGCTGCAGGCACATCACTAGCCGGGAGGCGTAAAACAATGTATTTATTTATCATGAATTAAAGCTTTAAATCCACAGTTAACTACGACTATTTGGTAATTATACGATGCCAGGGACGTATATCTTTCATGTAAAATACCTATATCACTTTAAAACTTCATTAATCAAGATATTTTTGCCAAAAAACTTACGTGTGAAATGATAATTCTGCGTCTTTTAATGATAATTCTGCGTCTTTTAATAATTCTCCACCTTTGGTTGTTCTTGATGGACAGAACACAGCACAGCACGACATATTTCTTTAGACTAATGAATATTCGTTTGTAATAACCTAATAACAATCTTTCTGAATTATTTTAGCCTTTTTACGTACACAGGTAGTCGTAAAAAGGCTAAAATAATCCATGTTGTGACCGACTAGTCGGTCACAACATGGACACGAAGTACACAGACAGCGCGGAGTTGCCAAACTTTCTATAGCTTTCTCTTTTACTCAACGTGATTATCATAGTAATAGATAAGGAAACAAGGCAATGCGTTGACATGACGGGCGGGCTGGCAACGTCTCTATGGCTCCGTCCATTATGATACTTCTTCTGTGAATCAGAAGCAAGCAGCTATATCCGCTTTTTGACACTTGACAGAACTTTGACAATTAAAATGTCAGATTTGCTTATGGATTTGGATAATGTTCACATTACACACTATCGTTCGCACGTTCGCACTTTCCTTATTTATAAAATGTACTCTGTGGTTCGCACAGCGCATCAAGCACTGCTCCAAGCAACTAAAAAAAAAAAACGTAACGTAACGCCATTTTTGTGTTTCGAAAATCACGGGAATCGGGGAATAGGTGTTTTGTTGTTGATAATCATTATACCTGCTTACGTTCCTAAAGAAAACGAAGAGTGTGTCTCCAGTCGCTAAGTTATTTCTAGACAGGTAAAGCAACACGTTTCAAAGAAATTGTATTTACTTACGACGATAATAAATCAAGGTAAACAACATTGTTGATCTCACGTTATTGAATTTAGCGAAAATTGTTTGGGTAAACCATGTGTGTTGTATTTTTGCAATTAGCTCATTTGTCCAACAAACGAAACACCGCTTTTATAGTTTTAACCCCCAAGATCTCCTCTAAACAATGTAAACTTCTGGTTATTTTTGGGTAAATCAAACACTGTAAACAAAAACGTGTCACTTGTCTGTATATTTTTTAGGACCACATTCTCGTTATTGTGTATGTACCTACCAATATAGGTACCTACTTGCCAAACCAGATACGCAATTTGTACCCTCAAATTTTTTGAATGTGTTTCCTACTTTGTTCCAGATATTCATAATGGGTGACTCACCATTAGAAAATGACCCTCCAAGGGATGTAAGTACCAAGGTATTGAAATGGGAATCGAAGTGACTTTGTTGTTACTGATAAAACTGTATGTTTTCAGCCGAAAGAGTTGGAAAAGTTGGAGGAAGCAAAACTGAAGGCAAAATTCCCAAATGCCATGCTTGGGAGAGGGCCTGGTGGACATTCAGCATTTCTACAGAAGAGGCTAGCTAAAGGAGTAAGTTGTAGCTTCATGTTTTTCATGTTTTATGTGTGCAATGTAGAACTTATTTACAGGGTGGTTTAATTTTCAGCAAAAGTTCTTTGACTCTGGTGATTATCAAATGGCAAAGCAGAGGCCGAGCAATCTCGCTGCACCATTCAAAACACCAGCTGTACCCGCTAAGCATCCTACCGGAGATGCCATTCCAACACCGGAAACCGTCCCCATTCGTAAGACATCCATCATCCAGCCTAAGTTCCAGCAGTCGAGCCAAACATCTTAGCCATGCCCTACGATTATAAGGCCTCATTTATTTATACATCTGATTTTGCCTGAGCATCTCACTGCAGCGCTTTTTATTTCGTAAATTAGCACAGATTGGCAACAATTTATGTTTTTAAGTATTTCATTTTTTTGCACCTGTAATGATTTTAAAACATTGTGATGTTTCTTGTAGCCTATGTTGAAGTTTTAACTAAACTTTTATATGAACAACCTGTTATGTATAAAATTAGGATATTATTGTATGTTTAGGATATGTGCGCACTTATAAGTACCATGTTGCAACTAGCTGTCAAGTTCCATACCAACAAAAACTATCAGATGTCATATTACATAGTTGCTTATCTCAAATCATTTAAATTTATTATATGTCCTCGATATGAACATGAGTATCATGATGAATATAACTTCTAAGAAAAGTCTAATTTCGTAACATAGTTAGTCAAAGATCATCTTGCACTAACCAACGGCTTAGTATGTCAATCATGGATTATTTTAATATGTACCTATTTAGCATAGAAATACTGGGATTTGAATTTGTTATTCGTTGTAGATCTTTGTCCCTGTACATAATACCATATCATTATATTATTAGGCCCGTATTCCGTAGCCTTACTCAAGCACTGATCCGTACTCAAGCATAGATTTTTGTATGGAAATCTCTACTCAAATCTATGCTTGAGTATCGATTTCTGTCTAGGAATACGGGTTACTTTCAATAAATTGATGCTGATATTGTAACAGCTTTACCCAATTCATTTTCTTGCTTAACAAGTCATTGTAAGAAAAGCGTGTGCCACTTAAACTAGCCCAGTTTATAAAATTCCGAGTGTTCCAATGTGATAATGTAATCAATCAAGACTACAATGTCTTGATTGATTACATTATCTATTAATCTATTAGTGCAATATAAGAGCAAATCTTATATAGCTCAGTTTTTATTCATTTATAGAGATATTTTTCAGTATGTAAGTACTATATTTCAATCTTAAAATAAATAAAATAGTAAAAGCAGTTATGAAAGTTCAGGGACATACAAACCACAATTGAAGTCGCACGAGAGTGATATGTGTATGTAAGGGATTAAGTGTTAGCGATAGTAAAATTAAAATAAATTCTTGGTAAAAAAAGCAATTTCATTTTTATTTCAACTCTGTGCGTGTTTCCGACTGAGTACAACTGCAACGTGACCTTAGTCTAATTATTCGAGAAAACAATGTTAACAAATGAGATTACTATAATTATAATACAATAAATGGCACAGGATAAACAAAAACTTATATAACAACAGTGAGTGAAAAATGTTGTGTTACTGTTCCTCTCTTTTAGGAATGATTCCCAATTTCCGACGCTCTTCGTGTTCGAGTATTACGAGTTCCAATTACTTCCAATTCAGATCTTGTACTATGGTTATATTTGACTACTCTCTGTAACAAAAAAAAAAACATTTAAATAAGCAGAATTAGTCTTACTTTAGGTTTTAAATTTCATTAGTGCATGGGTCCATGAATAAGTCCACCGTTGAATAATTGTGTTGAGAACTATCAGTAAAATTTTCGTTTTACAATCTGTATTGCCACGTTGACGTCTGCAGCAATATTTCAGTTGATCATTGTCGTGTTATCCTCACCTGGATTCCAGTGCACGTAATCAGGTGTTGCAGCCGCCTGGTATTCGCTGACCAGCTCGTCGACAACAGTTCGTGATTCATCAAACTCTTCGAGGGATTCTTTGAACATTGGCTCTTTCCGGAACACCTCTAGGAAAGCTTCGCGTTTGCGTAACTTATCGTATTGCTGCACGCATCTGTCGAATAGCTGAAAACAAAAGCATCATCGTCATATCAGCCTATTAGAAGCCAGTCTCCTAATAGATTTCATAAAGGAACGATTTATCGACTCTCAGTGATCTTTTAGCAGTCGTAAAATGTTAATTACAGTTGCATCATTGAAATTGGTTGGTATAACTCCATATATTATTGAATAAGAAGGTAAAGATCGACCTAAACTTTTGCAAGAGTTACAAAATAATCTTCAATTGTTACTTATGTTGCCGACTGTACTTAGAGGTCGTTCAAAGTACCTATCTAACTTTCAAAAGAGTTTCAACTCACCGAGCAGATATTCGTGTGGTTCGCGAGCAGTAAGCCCGAAACTTTATGCGTAGCTTGGACGTATGGCGATCGGCGGGATAGGGCTACCTGGATAAACACGCAATGACAAATTAACATACATGTCCCAACTATGATGTTAGGTAATGTAACGTTTTTTACGACATACCTAGGTACTTCCTCAGATATTTAGATCTAAAGAAATCAAAAAATTAACACTCCAATAGGAACTCTAATCATTCAAAGAGATAAGTGAAGAATACGCGGTTCAGAAGCGTTCAGTAGGGGCGGTTTTGAAAACTGAAATCACCTGTATGGAAGCTGGTCCCCAGGGTATAAACGAGGCAAGTTTCCTTTCTCGAATCCTCTGCAGAGATTTGTGTACTTGTGATGGATCCACTTCACCCTGCAACATTGATTTATATAGAATAACAATTAAAAATAGTCCGAATGAGAACTATCACATTAAAATCCATTCATGTAAGTATTTTCCTAGTCGATCTGACAGTTGCAGCTGTCCGAACCTACAATCAGCTGAACAAGTTAAATATTTAGGGGTCAATCTGGACAGGCACTTGAGATGGGACATTCATATTGATAGCCAGTCTAGTAGAATTAGGAAACTAATATACATCTTTAAAAGCTTACGCCATGTTGCAGATTCGGAACTTGTTAAAAAGATTTATGTGTCTCTGGTCCAATCACTATTAATATATTGCCTCCCGGTATGGGGAGGAGCCCCAAAAACACACTTAATTAGTATAGAACGGGCCCAAAGATGTGTACTTAAAGTAATGTTTTTCAAGCGATTTAGGCATCCAACTAAGCAACTGTTCCATGATAGCAGACTAATGAGTGTGAGACAGTTGTATATTTTACACGTGATTCTTTATAAACATAGCGAGCTCCCTTATAATACAATACTCGAACAATTAAACCAACAAAGGCGACGACATAATGTCTGTCTGATCCCATCAAACAAAACAAAATTCACTAATAAACAAATCCCTTTTTTATCATGTTACCTATATAATAAAATAAATAAAGAACTCAATATTTTTGAAATGACTAGAAATAAACTCAAGCGCGCAGTTCAAAACTGGTTTCTTACAAAAGACTATGGAGAAATTGAGGAACTACTTAAAATTGTAATGTAATACAAGTCAAGACCGTAGTAGAAGTCAAATTTAATATAAGTGAAATACTTAACAGAACACTAAAATTCAAAAAGTCAAGTAGAATTAGTTTAATTAAAAAAAAAAAAACAACCTAGTAATAAATTGGAAAAAAAAAACTAGCAATAAAATGTATGATAGACTAAGCGAGGATAATCAATATATAAAACAAAAAAAAAAAAAAAAAAAAACAAAAAAAAAATAGATTACTTTAGTACTGGAAGTCACTTCTTGTCGCTACTACATCCGTGTCAATTCGTGCCGGTATCAACAACACATTTTTTACTGCGGGTACTTTGATGCCCAATAACTATGTTAAGCCAGTGAAAGTATTGTTTACTTTGTTGTAATTATTCCATTGTAATTTATGTGCTACAGTGGTGTCCACCTACTTACTGCAGGTACCTATATGTAATAAATCTGGGATGTGATCACGTTAATCGGGTAGGTACCTACGTATATATCTACCATAAATGCTATGATATGTTTCAACACTTCCACTGAAGCAACTATTTACCTACCTACTGATTCCATAATATAATTACCTACCCATTTCCACCTACAACAAAAAAAACCTAATGAAACAAAATAGTGAATACCCTATAATTTCGAGTGCCTGCTGTTCGATGGCTGCCTGCCTATCTGCCTACCTGCCTAATTGTGTGCTTATTACCGACATTACACTCAAATCCTTTTGGCGGAGTGGGTGGCATGACGGGTGGATTGAATAGGTACATTACCTATGTGGATGCCTACCCTAGATGCTCAATAACACGTAATTGTCCCTATACCTACCTGCTAATTGTCTACTTATAATTATAATATATTTCCCTTCAACATTAAATTTCGCACTTCTCTACTCGAATCTATGCTTGAGTAACGATTTCTTTATATTGTGTACCTACTTTTGCCACACTTATGTAACGACCTATCTTTTCGCCGACAGATTCTTACGTTGTGCTTGGTAAATTAAACTTCAGGTTCCATTTATAAACAATCTATTCGGAATAATATCAAATACATTTTGGTACAACTCGTCACAACAAGATTCGCTAATGTTCTTATATTCTTGGTTATCCTTCAAAGTTGCTACTGTCAGGTGACATTTATGACAGCGTCATGTACACAGGCATCTCACAGTCGGCCATCCTACTTAGAACGAGTCTCTTCGTTCGATTCAATCGAGAGCACCGTCCATAAACACATAACAATACAAGTATTTCTACAAATACAAATTAATTTGTTAACAATTCACAATAAATCTAATTTGTACAAATACATATCACCTAACTAATATATCCACAATAAGTACATCATTCATAATACTAATTTTTAAACATACATTTTCTGTTATCATTTCTAATCCAGCAATTATGCTAAGTTTTCTTATTTATTCATAATATCACTTTATGAAAAGATAATTTATTCACCAAGAAAATTACAACCAATACAGCATTTACTATAGTATTCACAATATTTACAAAATACACATGAAACAGCTGAGCCATCCACAAACCGTTGCAAACGATTTATAGATAGCTCATTTATGAAATCTTTAGTTAGTGTTAAAGTTTATTTTAGTCTAACATGCGGTTTTCTTATATCTATCAAAATTAGCGTCATTAATCAAGATTAAACTGCGAGTATCTATCTCAAGTTTGGCGGCAAGGTCGTATGCCGGTCATGCCTTCACTTAATCGTAGAATGGGCGGCAAGGTCGTATGCCAGTCTTGCCCTCCCTCAATCATCAATTGGGCGGCAAGGTCGTATGCCAGTCATGCCCTCACTTGTCGTCAAATTGGGCGGCAAGATCATATGCCAGTCATGCCCTCACTTAATTGTCAATTGGGCGGCAAGGTCGTATGCCAGTAATGCCCTCACTTATCGTCAAATTGGGCGGCAAGGTCGTATGCCAGTCATGCCCTCACTTAATTATCAATTGGGCGGCAAGTTCGTATGCCAGTCATGCCCTCACTTAATAATCAGGGTGGCAAGTTCGTATGCCAGTCATGCCGTTAATCAAACATAGATTGGATGGCAAGTTCGTATGCCAGTCAAGTCGTCAGTTAATCATAGATTGGGTGGCAAGTTCGTATGCCAGTCAAGTCGTAAGTTAATCATAGATTCGGTGGCAAGTTCGTATGCCAGTCAAGTCGTCAGTTAATCATAATTGAGCGGCAAGTTCGTATGCCAGTCATGCTCTCACTTCAAAACTGTTTTGACGACTGTGACTTCTGCTGTGCCGTGCGTGACACAGCTCGGTAACTCACTGTTCACTGCTACGACTCCTGCGACGGCTGCTTCGTCGCTCTTTCAATTTCTGCTGGTGCGGCTGCATTAGCTACAGCGGTGGCTGTGGCTACCACTGTATCATGTCTTCACTCTGTAGCCGTTGCCACGGCTGCTGCTACACGGCTTAGTCACGCTTTCTGTCAATCTCTGCTGGTGCGGCTGCATCAGCTACAGTACCGGCTGTGACTGCGGCGACTGTGAATATCACTGAATCGTGTCTTCGCTCTGTAACCACTGTAACGGCTACAGCTCCGACTGTGCCGATCACTGACTTTTCACTTTGTCTCTTATCCTGGAACTCAAAACATGACGTTAAGTTCGTAATTTCTAAGACCAGTTCACTTGATAACTTTAGTTTTCTCTATTAGGGATCATAAGTTCCAGTGCGTCTTGGACAAGGTATTCAAGTACCTGCTTAACATTAACAGGTCAAGTAGCTATTCAAATGAGTAGGCAAAATCAATTATTGAGTTTAATATAATATACTTTTCTCCTCCTACTCTACGAGCTAAGTAAGATGCTAGTCAATATTATTTTGTATTGAAATACTGTTTTCGTTAGTATTGCAATATTATCTATCGTATAGCACAACTAGTAGGTACAACGTGTACATGTAGTGCAAATAATCATATCATGTATAGTCATATTTTCTATTTTTCTTCCTGGATATTTTTGTCTTATTTTCCAAATCTTTCTTTGTCTTATCATCGTTATAATAATATATAGATCTAAAAAATGAAATAACCAGGATGTGGAGATTTGAAAGGTCTCCATCATTCCGATAGTCCTTTCCGCAAGCGGTGGTATCCTTAAGCAACTATTTCTATCACTCGCCCTTGAAATCAATCACTTGATTTGCCGAAGGATACCTTTTCACTTCTACAAAAAGCAGTAATATTGCATTTAATTTCTAAATCTCCTTTTCACTCATCATCATCATCATTATTATATTTTACATTCCCTATCCGTGCCCCATCGTCGGGTATCGTGAATCTGTGCAAGGAAATTTCAATTTGTGGTTTCTAGCTGTTCGGACACTTGATCAGACTAGTGTTTTGGGCTCCTCCCTCTTCTTTAGTAACCTCTACTAAAGTGCTCGAAGAAGGCAGACGCTTAGTGCGTTCCAACATAAGTTCTTTCAGCATGGAGACGTTGATTGTTTTGGCTGTCCATGACATCCTCAGGAGCAGTCTCTGACAGCATCACATCCAGAACGCATCGATGCGCTTGCCTTAAGTGGTTTTCATGGTCCATGTTTCATAAAGAGAAATGGAGAAAACCAGCGTGCACACTATGTGTTTCGTGAACTCGTTCATCGTGTCATTATGTAACAATAGTAATATTGCCTTATATTGCCTAATATCTCTCTTAAGCGTATTAGTTCTTACATATTCAAATCACTACTAATCACTACATAGTATAAAACAAAGTCGCTGCCGCTTAAATCTTAAAAACTACGCAACGGATTTAGAAGCGGTTGATTCAAGAGGAAGGTTTATATGTATAATACATCATCAGCATCATCACTGCATTGCATCCGTGCGAAGCCTGGCGGGTCGCTAGTGATTTATAAACTAAATAGTTGTTAGTATTTTCTTCCAGCTTCTGAGATATAGATCTCTTTTTGGATGTAGATCTCCTGCATCTTTTCCCACTATCCTCTAGCTGATCCAGTCTTTCTCAACAATTGGAATTGAATAATATAAGTAATCAACCAACCGGCTGCATGGTCTTCACACGTTTATTTACCCTAATGGTTCTTTCTATTGAGTAGTATGAGTGGTCTATCTGCTGTCGTTACTTCGTGAAATATGCCTCGCACATTTCCACTTTAGCTTGAAAGCTTAGTTTTCTGTTTCATTAAATCGCTTCGCACTTCGTTAATTTTTTTCCCAATCAATCATTTATTCACAGAGATTCATTTTATGTCATTGAATTACATGATCTTATGCAATTATAAACGGCTCAACACATTCTGTTTTTTTTTTATGCTCCTGTTCATTGCTCGTATGGAACTTTGTTTTGTCGTTCATTTTGTAGGTAAGCATATTTCAAGCTTTCTCTGCAAACGTTTCACTTTACGCTCTCTTTTTTTTTTACAAACACTATAATATGATGATTACTTCACTGTTTGGAATCGTTAGGCCATCTACCCTGGCTCAGAGCCATATTTTAACAAAATATTATTTGACAGTTACGAGCTTCCAAAACAAATCGCTTAACGCTTTTCTGCGGCAATCAGCACAGGAGTATTTGTACTCTACACTATTCATTTCTGAGTCTAGCCCACTCTCGCATAAATAGTAAGTATACAAATTGCCTGAAAAGTGTACCCTTAAGTGCACGAATCATTTCCTCGAATTCTTCAAGTTTTCTAATAGTAACATGGTAACATAATGCTATTGCATGCTTTACTACAAGGCTATTATCATAAGGAGCCTGTTGAATTCCCTGTATTTGCTGTATACTTATTCTAAAGCTTGTATATCATCAGTTTTATATTTATATGAATATTACGTCTGAAGTAGGTACATCATTTCTCAGGTACGGACTCTGTGTGTTCATTTTCATCTTAAATAGGTAGGTAATATGATTGAATAGTTCGACAGCTTTATTATTGACTCCATCAGATTCAAGACTTTTTCCAGGTTTTAGGTTTTTAATTTCATTGAGTACCTTGTAGTTCGCTTATTGGTTCAATTGTGCTGTAGTTCGATGTTGTCTTTACTACTTTTCCTGTATAGCTCTTGGTAGGAAGGTGCTGCATGTATAATCTCAATGAAATCTATCTATCTCTCTCTCTCTCACATCAATAAATGAAGTTGTATGTAGGTTTCATTTTTTTTTTTAATTGGTCTTTTGGTAGTTCTTGATTTTATAAAGTTTTCGTTTGTTCATCTGGTTATCACATTTTATCCTTAATTGCTTAGCTCCATTCTAGTTGAATTGTCAATTTTATTTTGTTTTATACTCATTAGCTCTGTCTTTCTTTTTATTGGTTTTCTGTACTTTCACTTACTTTATTTTTGCTTTAATGCAATTGTCGTAGTATTCTTTTATACTCGTATACTCAGGTGGTTCGCATTATCAGTATTATTCAAATTGAAATTAAAGTGTGATTTCTCCTCTAAAAAGCTTATTTTATGCACTGAAAACAGTCGATAAATAGCACTTGTAATCACTTTTTGTTTTTGAATTTAGAACACATCACTATATTCGACCTCCATCTCATTGCTATACACACCCTCCTTGCGCAAAATACTCGTTACAAACTCCTTGAGATTTGATTGATCGACATTTTCGACAAGCATTCAATGTATATCTTCTCTTAATCTTTTTTTTTTTTTTTTAGGTCGTAGTCATGGTATAAAGTGGAGTATACAAGTGCCTAAAATGGATTCATATCAAGGGCCATGAATCGCTCGCATCGCTCTTTAAATCACATGCTTCGCTCGTAATTCAATTATTATGAATCACTACAAAGGTTGTCTGGAAGAAATCGCTTCCTAGAAATAAGACCGTCCATTGTACGTAATAGTGCAATCTTATTATTTCTATTTTATTTTTATAAGCTGTCATAAGGGGTTACATTACAATAAAGTATTTCATTCATTCAGTTATTCACTTTCTGCGGTCGTGATTCAGTCATTAGGATCCTTCACTTGCTCGTGATTCATCTATAGACATCGCCTTAAACCCGTCCTTTATTCACTAATAGTATAATATATGTACTAGTTTTCACTTTTTATTTTGTGTCTTTAATTTAAATTCACTTTTTAAGTTAAATACCTACTCTCTAATCAATTTTCAATGTATTTACTTTAAAATTTCGATAAATGTCACTTACTTTTTCATCCCTTCATTTTATTTTATTTTATTTATTTAACAAAATCCACAGCTCTTAGGGTGTACAGAGTAGGTATCTTATAAATTCATCTTATAGCCAATAACGAATTTTCAAAAATAACGACCGTCACTAAACGACTACCAAAGTACTTCCAAAGTTTTGGATAAAAGTGTTGTGAGGATGTGTGAGAAGGTGTAAATGCCTGAGTGTATAGGGGGTTCTCCTGGTACGCCAGTCTCTTCATACTTAGAATATCTCTTTTTTTTTCACTCGCTCAATTCTGTGTTTGCATGTAGTCTATCATCTTTCATCTTTTTTTTTTTTTAATAAAAATGTGCCTTTATACTTGTTATCATATCAGTGTATAATACGTTGGTGACACTTAAACAAATCACTTCCGACCATTTCTATGTTTCCCAAGGTTAAGCTTATAGCATTTATGTCAAATATTTTATCACTTTATATCGCCTATAGTGCTTTTTTTTTTATGATTGCCACTGCACAGCAGCTTTAGATACAAAAATTTGTACTTTAAAATTATGAAAATGGTCAATCGCAATTATTGATTTTATGTAAATCGGAAATAAAAAAAACTGAGTTGTCACTCTAGCACTCTGATATCAAATCTCTCAACTATGTCACATAACATACTAATTTCATTTTAATTTGTATCCTGCCACATAACACTTGTGCTCGATATCAAAGCTCTAACATTCTCATATTATTATTGAAAAATATACCTTTATTAATGGTTATCAATACCATGGGGATTCACTTTCTTGTAGTATGTACATCTCAATTCCTGGCAGCCGGTCGCTCTGGCTGCGATAAGACAATTCACATAGTCATCTCTGAGTCTGAGTTTGAGGATGTCTCTCGCTCCTCTCATCATCTAGAACTTCATCCAGCAATACTGATGGCTTGTCTGCAACTCAACAACAATATTTTCTATGTAATTGTTCAGTAGTCAATGTGTGGTGTACATAGTAGGTACGTACATAATCATATTCTCAAATTCAGTAGGTAAATACCTATACTCATTTCAAGCTCATAGAAAATAAGTCTCTAAGCTTTTATTCAATAAAATAACTCTCATAAGTCAAAGAGCTTTTATTCAATAAAATCTCACTGATCACTTTGAATCCTCTTTAGGTTTTGTATGATTACTGTAATAGGTAAGTACCTATAATTAATTGTGCATCGACTATCACTACAATTCATAACTCAGAATAAAGTTTGGTCATCTGAGATGAAATTAACTTGGTTTTCACTAAAACTTTACCTTCGGGCTTCGATGTCGACATGGGCATTGGAAAAAACTGTGTAGTATTTTTCCCATCTTTCCACTTCTGAGCTGTAACGACCTATCTTTTCGCCGACAGATTCTTACGTTGTGCTTGGTAAATTAAACTTCAGGTTCCATTTATAAACAATCTATTCGGAATAATATCAAATACATTTTGGTACAACTCGTCACAACAAGATTCGCTAATGTTCTTATATTCTTGGTTATCCTTCAAAGTTGCTACTGTCAGGTGACATTTATGACAGCGTCATGTACACAGGCATCTCACACTTAGTTACGCAATAACTGACCGAAACAGGGGGGAGTACTAATATCCTAAACACAAGGAAACTTAGTTAGGAGTTAGAGCTCAGCCATGTACTCGTAAATTTGTTGCCATACTGAAGACTGCCTACCTACCTACCTACCTACCTAAACATTGATAGATTCAAACTGCTATTTTGTGGAGACAAACTTATTAGTCTGAATGAGCCTAGTTTGTCTAAGTACCTACCAAACCTGGGTAGTAGGTATTATAAATACTTGTAGTACTAACTTGTACATGGTGTTTTTATTTAATGTACTTCTTTTTGAACAAATAAACTATTATTATTATTATGTAAAGATTTTTTTTTTCTCGAAATATAAATATTTCGGTAATAATGAAGCTCACGGGCCTAAGCCAAGTGCGAATCATAATTTGTTTGAGCATTTGTGTCTTCCTGCAGAAATTTTATTATTATTATTATTATAGAAACAATCATATCGAACTCAAATCGTAGAATCTACACGCGACTGTGTAGTCGCGTGTAGATTCTACGAGTTAAAAAACCGTTAGGTGTCTAACGGTTTTTTAGATCGTCGCGTGTTTAAAGTTATAAAAGTCATGTCGGTAATCTCAGCAGTTTAGACACGCTTATGCCATCTAATCTAGCAAGAAATTGTAATCATCCGGCGGATATAATAAATGGTTGATATGACCCTATTGCCCCTGTAGCATAGTTAGTACCTACATTAAGTATTCTGTTGCAATAGTTAATTATGTTTATTCTGTGCCCTTACAAATGATCCCTTGTATTGTAAATAGGTAAAGCAGTTTGGCTGTCACAAAAAAATAGAAAAACCTGTAGAATTATATTGCTGGCCATGGTCATCGATTTCCAGAAATCTGAGTGCTTATCATTGGAGTGATTACATTAGCACGCAGCAGACTCGCGTAATGGCCATCCCCCGCGAGTCACCTAGTCGCTATGTACCACACCCATGGGATGTATTATGTATCCAATTCTATGGGAGACCTCACGGGGCCTTCCCAGACTCAATTACTTAACAATATTATTTTTGGGAACGATATGTGGTGGGATGAGAAGACATACAGCACTCATATGGAGTAATTCTCACCTGTATAATGTTCAGTATACTAATGTAGCAGTGTTGGTTCGTCCGGTCCGGACTGAGTGACACCATCATATTCTTTGGTTGTAGCAGTCTTTGCATTACGTCGAGTACGGTCGTTTTTCGGATTTTCGGAGCCTGTAATACAAATAGTACCTACATAAATCGGTAGATATATTTCTATTATGTAGAGGTACTTCCAATATCTTCCAGAAATGTCCATGAATATTTAAAGAACGCAAATATCTCTAGATCAAATTAGTTTAGGTGTATTTTTTTGTAACTCTGTTTTACATCAGAGTTTTAAAAACCTGCTGCTATGGTCACCAAACCAAACGTGTTAGCAGCTTCTGCGCTTTTTTGAAGTCTTTGCGTTACAAAAGCCCAACTTCCCGTTTCCCTATAGATGTGTGCCTAGATCAAACCGCACTATACGAGGGGTTACCTGGCTGACTGTATTGAGTTCGTGGTCGGCTGTGAGCGGCGTGTAGCCCGTCATCAGGAAGTGCAGCCGCGGGGTGGGTATCAACGGCGCCACGAGACTTATCAGGTCATTGTTCATGTATGAAGGATACCTGTGTTCAATATACATGTGTCAAAATGCGCTCGTGGCGTAGCTTGCTTAGTCAATCTTCGCCGATTATCTAAGTTAAGCGACGTTCTGTGCGGTGCGGTTGGATGAGTGACCATGGCATTTACATCTGAGTGCTTCCGTGCTTCGTAAGGCACGTAAAACTGTCGGTCCCGGCTCTGGCAGTCGTTAAGCCACGACAGAGGCATTAAAGCAGCTTAAAAACTCCACCATCAAATTGTTGACTAATTCATACAAACTTAGGTAGCATCTATTAAAATTTCAGACAGTGAAGTTTACCTTAGCGTAGCAGTACTGGCGCTCATGATTGTAGAAACTAGTGTATTAATCTGCGCGAAAGAAGGGTTCTTGATGTGAAGGCGATCGCTGGCAATCCTGTTCAGAGCTGTGTTATCGAGCACCATCACGCAATCCGCACTTTCCGTTAGTCGCTTTAGTGTGAGTAACGAGTTGTATGGCTGGACTACTACATCACTGAGAAAAAAACAAAAAAGTAGAACAAACCTATTTCAGAAAACAAAAAAAAAATCCTTTTTCGCTGTTTCTTTGTTTATACACAGCTAGCAACTACCAACCTATATGTATTGTATGTAAATTGTGCAAATAAATGTATATAATGTAAAGAAAAATACAAGGTGGATAAAACAAACGTCAGCGTGCAATATGTCTGACCTTATTTCATCTAAGTTAGGGAACACACTATATGTCTGTACAAGTTTCTTTGGGAACCTGTCTGAAAGGTGTTCTAGAATGTAGGAGCCCATGCCTGACCCTGTGCCTCCCGCTATTGAATGGCACAATACAAAACCCTGAAACAACATAAACCATAAAATTAGATACCTACCATAATCCAAAAAAATATTGCCATAGTGAAAATCAATGGACATCAAAAACTTTGATCATAATTTTTACCATATTACCAAAATAAAAAATTATTTTATCTTGACTAGTTAAATCTTGGATCTATCTAATCTAGCCTTTATTTAAGTTTTAGAGGGTTTGTTGAACTCAAAGATAGTAGATATTCAAACATTTCAAAGGTTTTTACCTCCAAATTATCACTGCCATCTGCTTCTCTGTTTATGATGTCAAACACTTCTTCATTCAATTTCTCTCCCTGAGCGTATCCGGATGCCCAGTTGTTCCCCGCACCTCCTCCATGTTTTGATAGGTATACATTTTCTGGATTGTATAGCTAAAATTAAGATTGTATAAGTTTGCATATTTTGCCAAACTCAAGGTCATAAGTGCATAATATTCTAAGCTTTATAATTTGTTGGAAGGTTCATACAAGAAGCCAGCCTTACCTTTATGAAGAAAATTAGTTCCAATTTCATGCTTGAGCGCTTCAAAAAAGTTATGGTATTTAAAGCAGTACACTCAATATTTCTCACTGTACCTTAGCATAGGGTGAAGTCATGATAGTGTTAATGACTCTGGGCTCCAGGTCCAATAGCACAGCCCTGGGAATGTAATGGTCATCATCAGCCTGATAGAAGAATACATCTTTTCGGTCCGAGCCAGCAGACGCGAACTCCTCGAGTATACCATCAGGCGATATTCCGTGCTCCACGCATAGCTGCTTCCAAAACTCGAAACCAACTGCGAAACGGTCAATAATTGTAAATAACACCGGATTTTTTAAAATAACCGCTCAATAGTATTCACTTGATTTCTTCACTTACTTTGATTCCCACATTGTCCCAATTGAAGCGTTATCATTTCACTTGGCATCTTGTATTAGTTTTGTAACCCTTTTTCTGTTCCAAATTCTGAATGCCTGCTTTCACAGTTTTCACGATAAAAATGTAAACAAAACATCAGCCGCTCGCCTTTCTTTCAGTCGCGCATTCAGGGTCCGGTTATTGTACAACCATGGAATGTACAGCCTGTGAAAACACAACCGTGGAAAGCGCAGTCAGGAATGCACGACCGTGGAATTCATGTATAAAATACATGAATTCCACGGTCGTGCTTTCCTGACACGTGCTGAGTTTGTACGGCCCGATTTTGCACAGCCCGGTAAAACACAACCATGGAATTCATGTATAAAAAAAAAAACTAAAAAATACATCAATTCCATGGTCGTGCATTCCCGACACGTGTAGGGAATTCACGCCCGTGGAAAGCACAACCATGGAATTGATGTACTTGCTCCTGATTGGTCGATTCATTCTATGCTTCGTTCAGATGTAACTACAGAGTAAAAATGGTACTAGTGTGAATTTAGTGATTAGTAAAGTACGGCTTATTTATGGTCAACTTCGCAATCAGTCAACTTAGCGTTCGGTCAAAAATAAAGATTTTATTTTTTTGCCAATTTTATGGATGGGCTCGCTTCGCTCGCATTTTTCATAAACAAACCTAACCTAACCTACTCATTTGTGAAAGTCGATCTTTCGTAAAAAAAAAAGAACTTCAGTTTATTTTTTTAGCAGATTTTATGGATGGGCTCGCTTCGCTCGCATTTTTTATAAACAACCCTTTTTTTTTTTTTTTTTTTTTTTTTTTTTTTTTTTTTTTTTTTTTTTTTGCGCTGGGAAAATGCAAATGACGCATCCCCCCTCCACTGGAGAGTGACAAGGGGGGTATGTGGGACTCCCCGGCCTCCCCAAGGCCGGTATACCCACTAAAAACCCAGCGGCGCTCCTGCGTCGTCTTAGTGGGGGGGACTGGGAAACCGGCAGAGCCTTTACATCCAGTCCCTCCCCAACGAAGCCCGCCATTACAGCGGGGCCCGCACGCCCCTCCCCTGCAGGGTGGGGCCTGGGAACGGCAAGCGACTCGGCCGTTCCCGTCCGCCCGCAAAGGTGGCGAATGTGTGCAATGCGGGGCCGGGGCTCCATGTCGGCCCCGCCATTCGCCACCATGCGTCAGAGCGGCGCGGGACAGTTCCGCGTCGTCCCGCGCGCTCTTCCCCGCTCGGGGGCCCAAGGCCCCCCCACGAAGCGGCGCAGGACTGTTCCGCGTCCTCCCGCGCGCGCTTCGCCGCCTTCTATGGGACCGCTCGTCCCCCACGAAGCGGCGCACGAGAGTTCCGCGTCCCCCCGCGCGCGCTTCGCCGCCCCCTTCTGGGACCAGGTCCCAGAAGGTCGTCCGGGCCACCAAACAAGGGGGCCCGGACCCACCTGGATAGACCGAAGTCTACCCTGCCTCATCACACTGTGCCCTCTGCTACTCAGAGGGACACGCGGAGAGGCCCACCGTGTCGAGTTATTGGCCACCGCTAACAAGATCCCACGAGTGAGAAATTATTAGCGGTGTTTACCAGGGTGCACCAATCCGCGACTGCTACCGTTCCCCCAGGACGAATCCCAGGGGACAAGTAACAGCGCAGACCTCTTGGAGGTTACCCGACCTAGCACCCCTTTATAAACAAACCTAACCTAACCTACCTACCGATTGCGAAGTTGACTATATATACACACTAATAAAAAATATAGGTACCTACCTAAGTAAAAATGAAATATTTTGTTCTGTTTACGTTCCCTTTCAATCGTTCAATCGTTCACATAGTCAGGCAAGTAAGTGTTTACCAAAGCATAGGTGATGACGTATTTTGGCATCTAATTCCCAGGTTGTACATTCCGTGGATGGGCATTCCCGGCACGTGCTGAGCTTTCACAGCCATGGAAAACACAACCAAGGAAAGTACAGCCCCGGAATTCGATGCCATTTGGCAGCCAATTCCATGGCTGTGTATTCCCACCCTGTGCAAAACATTGTACGGCCTGGAAAACACGTCCCGAGATTGCACAACCATGGAATTGGCTGCCAAATTATACGTCAATTCCTGACTGTACATTCCGGGGTTGTGTTTTCCATGGTTGTGAAATGACGGCACCCGCGCATTCACCACGCATTTCGGGTTTTTTTTTTTGCTATAATGTCAGCATTCAGCAGGCTACTAAACCACCCCATAGAAGAAAAAAATATTCTTGCTATAGAGCCGGACATACTCATTTTCTGTTACTTCAGAATTTTTTATATTATTTTATTCTTCCGAGGTTTTCCCTCGTTTATTTTCGTTCTCCTTCTCCACAAAGACTAGGGACTAAAGCTAAGCAGCATCAATATCTGGATCCAGACACTGTTCCGTCTGTTCCTGGCAAAAAGATAGGTACTCACCCACGCCAGTCTTTAAGTTGTCATGCTTGTCTAATTATTGTCAAGTCAGTAGTCAATCAATTCAAACAAAACTTAAAAAAAATATGTCAGACAGACGGAAGAAAAAAAAAACGTCAAATGAAAAAAGTGACTGGTGTAGGGTGTAGTGTAGGTGTGGTGATGGTGACTGTGGTGTGGTGGGTGCTGTGGTGTGTGATAAAAAGTCAGATTTACAATAATTATTCATTCAAACATAAACCCTATTTACGTAATCGTACATATTTGTAGGTATTGTAACTATAGTAATGTGTCTGCTACTTTCCTAACATTACACTAAAGTTTTCATTCAAGTTCATCACTTGCGAAATTCAGGTATGTATGGAGGTGTTCCGTAGTTGATGGCCTTCGATTTGCATATTTCTCAACTTTGTACACAACCTACGGTTTGAGCAGCATTGAATATTGGTAGTACCACCGTGGGCGTGACTTTCTTACTTGCAAGGTTCCCTGGCAAAAGATGAGATTATTTATAGTAAGTAGGTACCTACCTATACTTGGTAGGTGCCTACCTACCTACTTGCTTTTTCAGTAACTTGTGCTTTTAAGTTTTTATGTTGCATCTACTATAATATACAATTATAAACATGTACCTACCACTTAATTTGTGCATGGAATTGTTGATCGTCTGTCTAGTTTGTAACATAATTTCTTATGTTCAGTTTCGCAGCCAATTAGGTGAAACTGAGTGCAATTAGGAGTCACAATGCCGCGCAAATTGCTGAAGTTCCTCATAGTGTTTGACAACACGTCACTGCTGTACTTTCCTGGCCAGTTCCTATCAGGAAAGGTGCTTATGGAACTACAAGACGACACTCCAGTTTTAGGTAAGTTTCACCTCTGTAAAATAAGTATATACCTACCTAGTTGAACTTGTTAATAAGCATTAGTTATAATCCGAAATGAACGTAAATACTCACTCTGTTAAACAATTATTTTTTTATTATTCTCTTATTATTCTGATAAGTCAATTGTTACTCAAGCAGATTTGAGTAGAGATTCTCACAAAAAATCTATGCTTGAGCCTGGATCCATTGAGTAGTAAATGTGAGTACTGAGCTAACTAGCATAAATCTTTTTTAGGATTACATTTCCATGTGGTCGGCGAAGGTGTGGTGAGAGTGGGATCAGGAAGACATGAAAGACTGTTTGATAAAGAAAACTACATTGACTTTAGAATGAGACTTCTTGGTGAACCTGGTAAGCATATTAACCCGTCAACCGGCGGAAACGCCCCGGGGCGTTCAAGTTCGGTTCAAATTCATACCTACTGTTCGTTGACGGATTAATAAAGCCTAGATCAGCATCCCTAGCCACCGAACAGCCACAAGAAAACGAAGAAGAAGCCTAGATTGTACTGCTGGACATTATAGCCTATTAGTCTAAAATCAAACTTAAATTCTGTGAACATCTTGACATCTTTCTATTCATAAACTCTTAGGTCATGGATCATCAATCCTGTCCCCTGGGATCCACAGTTTCCCGTTTAAGTTGGGTCTACCCATGGGGCTACCTTCAACATTTCTTGGTACACATGGCTGGGTGCAGTACTACTGCAAGGCAGCATTGAGAGAACCCAATGGCCTGACGCACAAGAACCAACAGGTCTTCATTGTGATGAATCCCATTGACTTGAATGATGAGCCCCCTGTTTTAGCTGTGAGTATCTTTTATGTGTTAAATTTTTTTTGTAAAACTATTTGTCTTATCTATCAAGTAATATACATTTGGGAGTAACTTCTATATTAACCTACCTATTTGCTATTACATAATTATTGAAAGCATATTAGCATATCAGATTTATCCAATCTCTTGTACCTACGTACTACAGAATAGTCTTCATACACAAAATTGTAGTACAACTTTTATATAAATAAAATACTTAGTAACATTGATGTAGTAATGTTCAATGTTACATAAAATAATTCAATGCCTTTGTTTAGCTTACTGTGTCATCCCATGAGAAATTTTTAAGTCTCAATTTTATTGTTCATTGTTATCTTATTACCTTGTAAGGTGATATGGGACTGTGGTTTTGCATCACTTCATTCACCTCATTGTTATGTAATTATTATGAGTTATGTGATCTAAAATTAAATTACTCTCTCATGTTGCAAAATGACAGTATAGTTTTGTACCATTATTTACTGGATATGTCGTCGTTTTCCATCCTACAGCAGCCTAGCAGTAACTACGAGAGTAGTATTTATGCATGGTTCCAATATAGGCAGCAACAATAGATATGCATAGGGTAAACTACCCTAATATTGGCACCCCCACCAATTGTTGGCACTTCTCTGATATATCCTATTTACTAAGAAAAAGCCAGACCTCACGATGTTTATTATTATATTAAGTTGTTGTATATATAACAACATCGTGAGGTCTGGCTTTTTCTTAGTAAATAGGATAAATCAGAGAAGTGCAAACAATTGGTGGGGGTGCCAAGATTAGGGTAGTTTACCCTATATGCATAGTTGTAATATTTCCGACAGCAACAGCTGGAATGCAGCATTGAGCACCGGCTGGGCGTGGGGTGCGTGGGCGGCGGCGGCGTCTCGTGCCGCGTGGCGCTCGACCGCGGCGCCTACGTGCCCGGCGAGACCATCCTGCTCACTGCCAGCCTGCACAACCACTCTAGAACTACTATCAAGAGCACGAGGGCTGCGCTTACAGAGGTCATTCTCACTTCAAATGTGTTTATTCCTTAAAAACACAACAGCATGTTTAGTGTGTCCGTTTTACGTATCCTACAAAGGTGTCGTCACTACATAGTATAAAGCAAAGTCGCTTCCCGCGTCTGTCCTAATGTCTGTATGTATGTATGCTTAGATCTTTAAAACTACACAACGGATTTTGATGCAGTTTTTTTTATAGATAGAGTGATTCAAGAGTAAGGCTTATATGTATCGGGCGGGTCGCTAGTAAACTATATTTTTTAATATAGAGGTTGAGCAGCGCCCCTAGCGGGTAGTTTACAAAACTGATAAATCTCTTTACAAAATTGTAGTTTTGCAGACTTTGCAGTAAAACAGGTTTGAAAAGTTTTGCTACAAAGTTCTAGATGTCAGTAGCTCTTGGTAATCGCAGCCAGCGGTAAGCGCGTGTTTAGCAAGAGCAATCCGCTAGCATCGTATTTAGGACATTTTCTGCTGCACATATCCACATGAACTAACTAAACTTCAGTTTATAGGTAATCCATCTGCCCTCAAAAGTATACGAATGTCACAGAATGTAACTTTATGTATTGTTACAGACGATCCAATACTCAGCGCACGGCAAGCTGGCGGCCAAGGAGGTTCGTGAGCTAGCAGTATTGGTTCACGGCAAGTTGCGAGCCGGAGCAGCTGACGAGTGGCTTCACGAACTACTCTATGTCCCGCCACTGCCGCCCACTAACCTGCGCGGCTGTCATCTCATCTCCGTGAAGTATGATGTATTCGTAAGTCAATCTGATACTTATAAGAATGTTTTGGTGCCTAATTTGATCCCATTGTAACTGGCCAGCAGCCTGTCTCGAAGTAGACAATACAATCACTTCAGCACTTACTTGCTATTGGTAAAACTCTGACAAGGTAGGCATACCCAAGAGTATCTTAAAACCGCGTTTTTTTTTTACGCCACGTTTGCGGCGCACAGATTTTGAACTGTCTGTTGCTTATTTACGTTTTTTACACTATGAAATGAAAGCGCCTTTCCAGTTTATAATTGAACCGAAGAGCTTGGACAAGGAAGTGAAACTCCAGCTGCCAATACTTCTGGGAACGTATCCATTCCGAGATGAGAACTCTGAGGCGCCGCCTACGCATTACCCCAGTACGTTGCCGATATTCCGGCCGTGGTTGCACGAGAAACCTAACCATTGATTATTTGACAATGGGTCTTATCTAAACGAACGAAGGTAGCTTTTGGAGTGGCGCTAATCGCTGCTGCATTTAATCGTCACGTAAGTCTAGGGTTCACCAACAGCTGCGGAACAAATGTTTTATATTTAACTGTGATCTATACCTGCAGGTTATTCCTTGATCTGTGCTGTGGTGAACACTAGCCTAAACGTATTTACTAGATTATGAATCTCATTTTATTGACTTTGAGTATTACGATTCGAATGTTTTATGTATATAATATAAGTAGGTACTTTTAAGCCGGGAATTCACTGTCTGTGCGATGTTCGCTAGTGTAGGACCGTCGCAGACTGTCTGCCGGTCTAGTGAATTCCCCGCTTTATATTGTTATGGTGCAATTTGGCTTAAGACAGTTAAAAATCTACTTTTACCGTTTTATGGTAAGTTAAATCTAAAATAAGACTTATACTGAACATAGGTGTTACCAGCACGGTATTTTAATTTTGCAATCGGTCAACTGTAACCCTTTGAACTGTGATCGTGACACGTATGTATATCCCGCGGCACGCTAAAGGTATTTCTTAAAAGCTCATTGATTGGAATTATGTCGGTAAAACTGTGCCATTTACTAAAAGAAAAAGTAATGTTTAAAAAACAATGTCTAAAAAAAACTATACCTACTTGATAATATTAACTACAGTTTTTATATTAGATTGTATACTAATCTAAATGTATTTAACTAACCTGTGATATACCATTCCGTCCATTTATTATTGTAGTCTTATTACGGAACTATAATCAAGTATAATATTTTACTATACTTTTGTTATTTCACTTTAGAATTAGTACCTTATCAAGAAAGCTTCAGTTGACACAACACATTTTTTTACGCGATGTTTATTTTAAAACATGACCATATTACTTACAAAGTATTACAAAAGTATTTGCATAATTACAAGGGAGAGGGAGATATATAATCATGCGTCTCATAATTTTACGCATGGCAACATCGAACTGAAGAGAAAATATACATCCACCACTAGTTTTGGAATCTTCGAGAGGAACTAACAAACGGACTTAATTTTTGGTTTTATTAGCGCACGCGCTGATAACATAAGGACTAATAGAAGATCTTAAAAATATATATTAAAATTATTTAATTTACAAATTCACCTCCCAAATTATTAATGTATAACACTGGTTAAGACAAATATTGCTTCTAGCTGTACATACCCACTTGCTTGAAATAAAGATATTTTTTAAATACGGGCCTCCACTAATGGACGCCAGCCTTTATACGGGGCGTTGCGGTCGGTCGCCCTGCGCCTAGCCTTCGCTATTGTACGATATTCCATACAAAACATAGGCAGGCGTATTTTTTCCCGGCCCGCCTGGTGAACGCGAGCCTTCAGCCGTGAATGCAACTACCCAACTATATCGGGAAACAGATGTTTGGGTTGCCATGCCACTTGCTAGCTTAAAATACTTCAGAGTGAAGGCTCTTGTCCAAGTATTTGTTTTACTATGGCATTTTTCCGCGTATTTACGTCGACGAAGTTTCATGATAGGCAAGAAAGAGAAGCAGGGTTGCCAGCTTATTACAAAGACTAATGCCCAGCGCGAAATAGGGTCTGAGACGTAATCCCAAAGCTGTTTCAGCGAATGTTAAATGAAAGTTCAGACGCCATGACTTAGTTACGACTAGAGTTTGACCACGCTAAGTTTGCAGCGCTTAAAATATCGCCGAATTTGAAAATTCATACTTAGTTGAAAGCACCGTCTGTTCGGTGACAACGACTTAACAACAACCTATATACCACAATGTTTGCTACTGTTGATCCTTTCCAGTTCCCATTAATTACAGACTTAGCATGGTCAGACTCTACGCTATTTTGTTCGCGAAGGTCGCCAACTGCGCAGTTCATTTGTCTATAGTATGCTTGCCGCAAGTTAATAGGATCTGAGACGAAATCCTCAAATTGATTCTAATATTTACTTAAAGTTCAAACGCCATGCCACTCCCCGCGTAGTTACGACTACGCCATCTTGTTCGCGAGTGAGAGATGCAGTGTTGCCAGCTGCGCCGTCCACTTGTCGAGTGCGGAGTATCTCGCGGCGCCGCGAGCGCTGGACTGCAACTCAAGGACGGAGTTCACTTGGTCTATGCGCCCGCTGATTGTGCTGTGAACAAACGCTTGGATTAGACAAGTTCATCTTTGACATAAACTCTGTTCTATGTAGTATCTAAACTCTTTCTTTTATTACAAGTATAAAATAGGGTAAGTTTCATAGGATTTTCGATCTAATTCTATCTAACTGACGATGTCGTCGGCACGTCGTGATCGCAAAAAGTGGGTTGAAGAGGAAGGCCCAAACTTTTATTCCTTACAATCCAGCGGTAGATATTTTTAAGCTGATGATGATGATGATAGCGAAAGTCGCTACTATAAACAATCCATTCAACAAACGCTCGGACCCATAACTTATTCAACTAATAAATAGGTTATGGGCCCAGTTCCATAAACATTTACACTCACTTATCGAGGATACACGTGACGAGTAGATTCTCGACTTCCTTCTCGTCGATATTGAGCTCCTTCGAGATGAATGGGATGTGTATGCGAGTGTACGGTCCAATCAGTTTGATGAGGACCTGCGTTCTAATGTTGCGGAGTAAGTCTTCGATGTGCTCTCGGATGAACGGGTCGTCCATTATGTTGTTCCTGGGATATACCAAAGTGAATTAATGACTGTTCGTGGGTTATATCAAATTATACGCCAACACGGGTGTAATAATAACGCATGCGTTTTTTCTGTAAGTTTAATACATAATGTAAAAAAAACGCTAACATAAGGAATACAATTTTAAAATGTTTTGGATAGTTCGTCTTTTGGATACGACGGTACTGGACTGCTTGATATAATATACGATATCTTGTTTACTTCAAAGTTTTTCTATACTTTATTTCCTCCAAACAGAGCTTTCCTGGAAGCTGATGGTAAAATCCTAGGTTCCCTTACCTGTTGTGTTTGAGTATCGCCTCAAACTCGTTGATATCGTTATTCTGGTAGGCCATCACTAAATTAGTCATAGCGAGGATCTCGGGGTCGTTCTTATACGGTTTCGCTTCTTGAGAGTCGAATGGGTTTATACCTGATTTCATGAGCCTGAAATATGAATTTATTATTATCTACTGTAGAAAAACAAAAGATGTAACATAACAAAAGATCGAATAAGCTGGATGTCAGTCAACATAATGAATGTTCAAATCTTATACATGGACCGCTATTGTCTGAAATAAAAAAATTATAAAAAAATAAGTACATGAGAGACAATTATATCAATATATAATTTGTTTAGTACAATAATCTGCTAGTCAACTTCTTTATGTAGTAGGTATTGCCGATACCTATCGGCAATACTGTGACACTGCGATGTACCTATATCGCAGTGTCACAGACGTGGGACTGGGGCCACTGGTGTTTTCATGGAAATTACTTGGCCGAAAACTTCATGTAATTTTGACGTGATACTAGATAGATAGATAGATCGTTTATTTGACATACACACAGAAAAATACAGAACGGACGTAGAAAATATAGCAAACATAAAGATACCTACAAGAAACAAACAAAATAATAGCAAGGGTACTAGCAAGTCTCGTTCCGCGCTGTATGCAGCCAAATCGGTCATTTAGTACTTACATGTTAGCTAGTACAAGATATTTGAGACACGTTGTTCTCCTCGGACTGCCAGATTCGTCGTAGTTTTTGAAAGCCTCGAAAAAATCTGTGTGTGCCTTCTCGAATTCACCTTCTCGTAAGTGCATTTTGCCGCCGCATTCTGAAATGAAAAATATTTTAAGAACCTAATACCTAAATTGAAGCATACAAATAATCACCGAGCGAAACTATAAAACTATCAGGGAATACACGTTTTTTTATCAACGGCGACGAAGCTTGGTATTAACTTTATTTTGAAGTATTGGGAGATCGAGGTCTCATGTCCTAGTAGATAATTTATTCAGGTTTTGATGAGTCAACTGTGAAGTTAGCGAACTGGTGATGTGGGGAAAACATTCAATTTAAAACTGCACCTCGCCTCGGCAATTTTCAGGCATTTTGAAGAGCGATTTAGATAAGAAATTTATGAAGTCTTACACAAAACCAGATACCCATAATATGCTGTTAGGATAAGGAAACTCCAATGATTATTTAAATATAACGCACGTAAAACTAAGGGACACCTTATGTAGTACCTAGTAGGGGATATTATTACCTCTTATAACGCCCATGATAAGCGGATGCGGTATTGCCGACTTGATGTGCAACGATTGTTCGTACAGAGCTTTTAATTTCTTGTTGTTCTTCTGCGCTGTATACATTTGAATCTCTAGTGCGTATATCTCTAGTAGTTGCGTGCCTTTCTTCAGATCGTCTTCGCCTTCGTCAGTCTGGAATGTGACGCTATTATCTTTAGTTTCAATGGAGATTATCTCATCTTCAACTTCACTTCTTTTCCTTTTAAGGACTCTCTCACGTATGGGTGTCTGAAAAGAGCCTATGACTAGTACTTTCTACGGTTGGTAGAAATAACCAGTGTGGTGCAATTAGGTAGGCAGTGAGGAGCGTGCGACTTTGTTTTGTACTAGGATTCCCCACATATTACATCATACATACATGGGGATTACAGTCATGTCATGACTAATCACCATGTCAAATCTCTTGGGTCCCTACCTAACTTAAGGCTCCTAACTTTACTTTACTCAAAGTCACACTTGAGCCAGAGTTTTTTTGTGAATTAGCAAGGTAAATTTATATGCATAGGGACTGGATGTCCTATAGTAGGTGCCAAATAACACCGCAATACAGGTCATTCACCCACCTTCAAAACGATGTCGCAAAATTCAATTTATGAATGGTAAACAAACAGTACTGCGAGATTCGAGCGATTATCGTCTTAGCGACAGGTTTGTATGGAAAGCGACAGAATTAGCCATTAATAAATTGAATTTTGCGCCATCGTTTTGAAGGTGGGTGAATGACCTGTATTGCGGTGTTATTTGGCACCTACTATAGTCAGAATGTAGGTGGTTGAAAATTAAACAAAATGTATAAATGGTAAAAACTATGAAAGGTTACCTGACAACTTTGATGTAGTTGCTTCAATATCTTGGCTAATTTGTTGAAGTCACCTCTATCATAGTAGAGCTTCCCTAGTTTTGTATTAGTTTTAAACCACAGCCGATCATTCTTAGCATCTTTCAGAGCGTCTAGTGTGGTTTCATAGAAATCTTGAAGCAGTTCCATCTGTAAATATCGATTTCACAATTCAATCATCATTTTACTATGCTGATAAAATTCATAAAAGTCTTACAACTTGCACCAGAAGTAAAAAATCACAGTTAGACTGCACGGGTTCCAACCACAGCATCAATGCACATATCTGTATCTAAGAAAAGACATAAGAAATTAATGAAAATGTATTAAGACAATGTTAAATAATATTGTTTGAAAATTGATGAAGTACTTGTAGTACAGATAAGTTTTTTAGCTCGATAGATTTTTATTGATTTGCTTTTGGTACAGTGTAAGAAAAATAGTAAATGATACACACATCACTTGTACTCACATTCCTAGATGTTGATATATAGTCTAGGATGGAATTTATAGATTTTTCCGAGTGGTTTCGGGTGACTGCACTCTTGATGTAAGTTAGGAGTTGCTTATACCTTGCCATCATTTCTGTGAAATTACTCTGAAAATAGTCAAATGGCTTTAGGCAATTCTAAATGAGACAGAATTGTTTTTATGTTATTTACACATTTTTATGTAACCCATTGCAAAACAAGTCTCTTCCAAAATTCTCCATTATCTCTATTTTTGCCAATATACCACCTTGAATGTAGAAATTGTATCATGGACATCCAAGAAATATATTTACCAATTTAAAATTAATCTTAATCATCTGTTTGAGCGCTTTGAATCCCCACTCTCCCTTTTCCCCGCCCTCAAGCTCCAGCACTCTCTGGAAGCTCGTGAGGGCGGCCTGCGGCAGCTCTTCTTTTAATGCCTTGCTATTGTAGTACTGGTTCTCTAAGTCCACATCTGGCTCTGAATTACTGTCTTCTGAATACTCCTGAAGGATAAGACCCAAATAAAAATATTCTTTAGTAAAGTCAAAATTATAAAAACGGAAGTCTGATATGGGCAAGCGTAAACTAAGACTTTCCATGACCATCATGGGCGGAGAGAAGGTAACAAAAGCAGAATTAATCACGCACAAGGAGGTAAACAGGAGTTAATCTAATAAGAAATGGTGTAGGTACATTTGATGAGTTTACATTCACAGTCAACAAAAAGCTATAAAGAATGAAAAGCTTTTATAAAAAGAGCTCGTATGGACCAGAAGTAAGAAAAGAAAGGTTCGTATTCGTAGGTCGTCGGTAAAAACACCGCGATCCGTTGAGATTGTGAAGGCAGGGAAATCAAAGAGTTTGTGGGGTAGTGTTTTTATTGAGTTGCTAATACCAATCCATAGTCCTCCTCTTCTTCACACATATAATCGTCGTCATTATCAGACATTTTACGAGTCGGTAGGCTATACCTATTTCTAAAAACTAAGAACAGAAAGAAACACAACCACACACAGCCAGCACAAGCGTGACATATTGGAAAATAAAATAAAATATGACATTGATTGATTGCAATACAAAGACATTGACAGTGCAATTGTACTGACACTGACTGTTAATTTACCAAATTACATTTTTTTTTACTTGAATAAGGAATGAACATAATTCAGACGTCATTGATTGGTAGACTTTAGGACCAATAGAAGAAAAGCAAAAAATATTATACTCCCGCGTAAATTAATTTACTCAAAAGCCCATGTTTAGTAAAAGTTTTTGTAATGAAAAAGGAGTACAAAACTACTTCTCACAGTTTTTGTAAATAACTAAAGACATCTCCGTCATTTTTCAAGAGTAGTTTTTCGTTTATTTTGAAAATCATTTGGATTGGGTGGGAGGACTAATCTCCCGCTTATTCTAAACAGCTGTTTTGTGAATGGTTCATTAGCGGTTCAATGAACTGACGACGGAAACAGCTGAAGTGTATGTGGTTCGAAATGTGCTGTACGGGTTTCAGTTCCTTGGCTGTACGTACTTAAGTAGTACCTACCACAGACTTATGTATTCTATTTTATGTAGATATGAAAAGTACTAATCCATACGAGTAGGATAGATTTTAGAGAAGATAGTTTTTTTGAGAAGATAGTTTTAGATACGATTTTACCCTAGCTAAAGCTGAAATCAAAAAAAATGGTCTCATTCAACTGACACCATGCTATGTTACACGAATAACGTATTTCGATTCGAACCTAATTTATTTAGTTCATTCCTTATTTCCGTCGTTTATTTAATTTCCCGCCATTTATAAATGACAAGACGGTTCGTTCGCATCGCATTGTGTAAATAAAATTCCGATTTGCAAAAGTAATTTGTCTACTAATTGACAAACTGTTCAGCTCTTCTGGCCAATGACTTTAGATAAGTTCGTATCCTAAAATTATAATGTCTTTCGTAAACGGCAAGGAAAATGTTCTAAATGGCATCAACAACGTGCATATCAAGGTTAGTTAATTAGTTACACTTATCGCTTTTTTATTTATTACTATAGATTCACGACCTATTTCAGAGGTATAAAAGTGTTAACTGTTGATAATGTAGTCCCCAGTTAAGAACAACATTCTTACCGAGAGAAACGGCGACGTAAGGGAAGAGAAAATGGAAGTGGAAAAAGATAACCAAGTAGCGGAGTTCGACCCACAAAAGGAGCCACTTCTTCGGGAAAATCCCCGCAGATTCGTTATTTTCCCCATCCAGTATCCTGACATCTGGAAGATGTACAAAAAAGCCGAGGCTTCATTTTGGACTGTCGAGGAAGTGGACTTATCAAAGGTAAGTTTGATACATAGACCATTTAAGTAGGTAGGTAGGTATACTTATTTAAAACTTAACTTGCACTACCTACCAGGTTGATTAGGAAAATTCTGTCCAATTAGATATTAAATAGATTTGTCAATTTGTTTGAGTCATTCGGCACTAAGTAACTGCCTATTTATTGATGTGATAATGGATATTCTAATTCATGCCAAACTAAGTATCCTTATGTTGTATAAATAAATAAATATAAATATTTTTGGACATATTACACAACACCCTCTAGTCCCAAACTAAGCAAAGCTTGTACTATGGGAACTAGATTGCTGATAGAATACTTATATAAATTTTTTTTACTATCTTTTTTACTACATAAAGGATCCTACATTTTTTATTCATACCTACCATATCCAACAGAGAATGCACACTTATTTATTTCAATCTGTGGAACATAATTTACCTGATGGTAATCAATCATGACTTTTCTAGGATCTGCAAGACTGGGAGTCCTTGAAAGACTGTGAGCGTCACTTCATCAAGCACATCCTGGCATTCTTTGCAGCTTCAGATGGCATTGTCAATGAGAACCTGGTGGAGAGGTTCTCACAAGAAGTGCAGGTTACAGAAGCTAGGTGCTTCTACGGATTCCAAATTGCGATGGAGAATGTACACTCTGAGATGTATTCACTGCTCATTGATACCTACATCAGAGATCCTAAAGAAAGGTAAGAATTTTGAAAATCAAAGAAAATTATTGTTTATTTAATAAAATCACGAGGAATATTTAGAATTGTCTTTATAAACATACTAGGTGATTCTAAATGTCAGGACCTTGGTTCCTACTATTTTTTTCTGATCTTATAAAGAAGTTCTTAATCTTCCCACTCGTCCCACTATACAGTTTATGCAGATGAAGTAAGAAACGCAAATCCCATTGGTCCCACCTGTGGGACAACCCAGTAGAACGAATGGGAATGAATGCAAAAATAAGTATTGTTGGTTCCTTGTTTCTATTCTTACCATTGTCAAATAAATGGCATACCCAATAGAGAGGAAAATAATTATGGTTTGGTTAATTTCCTTTTGTAGCGAGAATCAATTTAAAAACTCCTAGTTCAAACATGACTCAGTCCCTCATTCAGTCTTACATAGTTAGGTACTAGAATACTTAATCTTAATAAATTCTTTCCCAAGTAATTTATCAATGTTAATTAATTTCCTTCAGTGAATGTTTTTTTTATTTTTATGCATATGTAATTATTTTATTTCCATACTGAATAATTTGTAAAACTTTATCAAACATATGTATAAATTTAACTTGTTTCTACTATTAGAACAAAATGCGTATTTATTCGCTACTACATAATATGTGGTTTTATTCTACATGTCAATTTTTTTTTTCTTATAGATAAGTAAATATAGGTGCACACACGAAACCTTGCTAATATAATTTTTTTACTACACACAATGTTATGGGGTACAATTGATCTCTGTTGCTTCAGCTATGCATGCATGTGTTACATTTGTCAATAAAATACTTGATTTTTTTAATTAAGTTCTCTCGATGTTCCCAAAAGTAGAAATAAATCGCAAGAATTGTTTTTTCCACCTATGGCTGAGATAAACTGAGGCATAAGCCTAATGTTTAGATACATTATTATGTATCGGCGATCCTGCACTCGATTCTTGACCGACCAGACAATTAACCCCCTAGTTACAGAGGTTCTAACAGTTCTAATTTTTGAATTAGAACTGGCGAAGGGACTGGTGGGCGAGCGGAACGCTATCGAACTGGCTTGACGCATCATTAAATGAGATATCTATTTAAGTCTCGAGTGTAGAGGAAAATAACATGTTAGTCATAATAATAATTTATTTACCAGAAATAGGATACAAGTTCTTACGCTATATTAAGTAGGTTCAACATATTCCACCAAACACATTGGCATGCAAGTTCAATAGGTAGGCAATAGGTAAGCAATTGTATTTGGCTTGAGCAAGTTTTAAGTTGTATTGCAGTGTCTACACTAAGTACGAGACTTGTGTTGTTAGTCCATGATATCAAGATGGTTACCCCAAAAAAACATTATAAACACATCTATTTATAATTTTCTGGCTTCCATTACGTATCACTACTTAGCTGTAGCCTTGTAGAAAAATAACCGAGGACATTGGTTCAAGCAATTAGACTAGCAAGCAAGCTCGTATGAGTTTAGTGGCTACCTCTGGCGACGAAGTTTTTAGGCCGCCTTAAGGCCTCCGTCGTGGCTTAACGACTACTAGAGCCGGGACCGACAGTTTAACGTGCCCTCCGAAGCACGGAAGCGCGATGTCAATGCCACTAACGGTCACCCATCCAAACAGTGACCGCACGATAATCAGTGAAGATTGGCTAAGCAAGCCTAGCCACGAGCGCTTCGTGACTAGCACACTGGAGCTTAGGTATACGGTTTGAATGGATTTTACTGACTTAGACTTGAGTTAAACCAGCAATATTTCCAGGGACTTCCTGTTCAACGCCGTTGAAACTCTGCCCTGCGTCAAGAAGAAGGCCGACTGGGCACTGCAGTGGATAGGCAGTAAAACGGCTACCTTTGCAGAGCGGATAGTTGCGTTCGCGTCCGTTGAAGGAATATTCTTCTCGGGGAGTTTCGCTTCAATATTCTGGATGAAGAAACGCGGTCTGATGCCGGGCCTGACCTTCAGCAATGAACTGATCTCTCGTGACGAGGTTTGTAACTATATTTTTACAAGCTTTTAGAGCCACTTCCTTCGAATTTAAATTTATTAATGGAATAAATACATAATTATACATAGTTATTACTATACTGCTATTAGATAAAGAAATTGATTTAGCAAACTTTCCTCAACCAATTCAGCCTTATATGGTCAAGATAACTATTATTTTAGACCACAAGCATCAGAGAATATTGATAACTCAATCAATAACTTTGATAAACCAGGAACTGACCTAATGATAAACTATGTACTGTGTGTTCGGAAATAAGCCTCCCATTTATCACGCAGCTTAGTGCCCTTGTTTGAGTAGTTGTATGTAGGTATTTAGCATGTGGATGGATAAATTTTGTATTCGTATAATTTATTTGCCGAGGAAACCTCAATTAGGCTGTGGGTGGAATAAGTACGTGCTAGGCAAACCCAACTCAAATTTAGGCATGTTCTAGACTACCAGCGGGCATCCTAACGCTGCATACCTAATTTCGACTAGATGCTGTTAACTTGCAATTTTGGTAAATAATATTAACTTTGCACACCTAGGGCCTACACACAGACTTCGCGTGCCTAATGTTCAAGCACCTCGTACAAAAGCCTTCCAAAGCCAGCGTGCTGCAAATCATCAAAGATGCCGTCGTCATTGAACAGGAGTTCCTCACAGACGCCCTTCCCGTCCGGCTGCTGGGCATGAACTGCGAGCTTATGTCGAATTACATCGAGTTTGTGGCGGATCGACTGCTCATGGATTTGATTGGAGAAAAGGTTAGTTACCTAAATACATACCAAATACTAGATATTTTTTTTACGAAGGTATGGGGGACATTATATATTGCGCAGTTCCTTGAAAACGAGTATCGGAAAGTTCCGAAGTTATGTTAGTGCACTACTTAGAGATTTATCGTTATTCCTGAATGTCTCAAAATATCAACGATTTGGAACCCTGAAGAAAACCATGCATTGCATGTCTTACTTAATGTAATAAGTGCGTGTCCACATTTCCGGAAGTGGCAAATAAGGTAATTAGCTACACATCTGGTGCACCGTTATAAAACGGTCATGGCAACACGCTTTTATCAGCCACCTGTTACAAAGATAACTAAAATGATGTTCTATCAGCTTACAAGTTTCAATTTAGTCTCCAGTAGGTATACTTTAATAGTCTTCATATATTTTTTGTTACAGCACTACAACACAAAGAATCCATTTGACTTCATGAACCTCATATCCCTCGAAGGTAAAACCAACTTCTTTGAGAAGAAAGTCGGCGAGTACCAAAAATGGGGCGTTATGTCCAACCCACTTGACAACGTTTTCACGTTAGATGCAGAGTTTTAAGAACAAACCTACACGTAAACTGACAGTATTATGTACCAATTCCTAGCACAAGGCAAACTTGAATAGTATAATTTACTTCAAGAATAATAACAGATTCAGAATAAATACATTTCCTCTTGGAATTATACTATACAATTTCCTATTGTTTGCGGATGGATCTTGGAAGCGGATGAAAGTTTGACTGATCCTACACAATATTATGTAGAGTAGCTTTGCTATTACTCTTGACTCCAACCAAGTATGATGTGGTGGTGGTGAAATAAATTCACCAAACTATGTATGCAGAGCATCACGTATTTTTTTGTAAAAGTTGAATTGATAATATAGATGAAACAATCAAAGGTAATTTGATAAGTTAGTTAGTAAGAATATTTGTAAGGACACTAATACCAGTAGAGCTGGTAATCATGGTCTGGAGTCTTGACCATTTTCACTGTTGTGCCTGATACAAATTGTGACTAGTTTAATTTTGTGTAATATTTTAGGTAAGTACTCTAAGGGATAAAGTTGTAAGTTCTAAATATTTTTTAATAAATATAAAATGACTATGTATCTATTTCTTGATATTTTCGATTTAGAGTGAGATTCAAATGGCAATATTTGTTAAAAGTGCAACATTCCTTGCAACTTTTGTAATAAAATTTATATATTTTATAAAACTTCGCAAAATACAATACTAAGCAACTATAGTTGACCGTTCTATTATTATAATAGTGCTTTGACATAAAATGTTTTATTTACTGTACAAATTGTTTAATTTATGTGTAAGCTCCAAGGGTCTTCAAGTACTTATCACCAAGAAATTTTTTTTTTTTATAGATTTTATAACATTTATTCCTTATTCATCCTATCAAATAGCCACACATTAAAATCATTCACATAAATTACAGTACGTACGACCATACTCTGGTGCGTTTAATTGGTTATCCACTCAAAACCGCGCAAGATCTATTACAGTATTTATAAAATGCTAAATGCGTTCCTTCTCCACATAGGTGTTTTAATTTTTATTCAATAAAATCTACCGATATAACAAAACACGCGGACTGCGTGGTAGAATTTCTCCGATTAAAAATGTTACATGCAAATGAAACACTTATGTGCAAACACACAAAAGCGACTATTTGTTAGCAGCCTTGTCTTTGGCAAGACGGCGCAGCAGGCGATGCCCGGACAGGAAGGTGAGCCCGCCGAGAGGCAGGAGGTAGCGCATTGTGTCAAACATTGACAGTTGCAGCCACAGCACTCCATACAAACCCAGAGAACCTATGGACATAAGATAAACATGTTACATCGGTACTTTATGTACGGACGGACGTGTTTTAAAATACCTTAGTCATCGTTTTATGATTGTGCAAAGGGAAAGGTGTGAGCAGATGGTACATTTGGTGGTAGGATGGAACGTAATTAAAGGCTCGAGCAGACCGGATGCGCATACTTGTATACCTACATTGTAGTCACGCGCGTAGTTACTGAGTTGTAATGTATGAAACTGTACGAAACAGGACACACTGCTTGTGTAACGTAGACGTGCGCGTCATTACGCAAGCAGTGTGTCCTGTCTCATACAGTTTCATACATTACAACTCAGTAACTACGCGCGTGACTGCGACGTAACTACGTCGTATACTCGTAAACGCATCTGGTCTGCTCGAGCCTTTATAAGTGATGGTTACCTCCAAGTGCAAGATGGAAGATCAAGGCGCTGGGCGTAATAGGGAATAGGGAGAAGTTGATGCCGAGTTTTGCCCACAGCGCGAGCAGCAGCAGCAGCGGCGCCGCGCACGCGCACGCGAACACGTCCGACACGACGCGCGCCGGCCGCGCCTCCGCCGTGCGGAACGTGTGCGAGATCTCGCCCAGTGCGCCGCGATACGCTTTCCTTGTTGATGTTACTGCTTCACCTGTCGACAACGCACATAATCTCGAATATAGTGCCTTCGGTAACATCGCCGAACTACTAACTCCGGATACTAAACCATTCGGCGATGTTTTTAAATGATCATTTAAAAATATCGCCGAATTGCTTAGTTACGTAATTTATCCGGACTTACTACTACGCCGATCTTACCAGAAGGCACCTTATATCGCGGACAAGAGGCTCGGCCGTACGGAACGGGCGCGATATCTCACGCAGCCGACGCCAAATTCTGAGTTCCGAGGCGGTCAACTGAGTTAGCTGGTAAACTAATTTTAAGCCAATCTTTTTGAATGGTGTAAAGTAACTACGACGCAACTAATTACAGGACACAGCGCGTGTCGCGTCTTGTGTACTTACTCTGCGCGGTATACTATTGCGGCAACGTTTAGACCAGAAAAAAATCCGAAAAGTTAAGATGTAATACTAACCAACTGCATTAGCTTGTGAGCCGAAGCTGAAGTGTACTTCCCCAAGAGGCCACGCGATGGGATTGGACACGGCGCTGTCGCCGAGATAGATAGTGAGGGAGTACGCTCCTGACACACTGTTTAGGTGTTTCGCGATTGCGCCTACGTTCTGTAGAGAAATATTTTATTTATTTCCATGTTATCAAGTACGTTATCATGAAGGAATCAAGAGGTGATGGATGATTCCCTTAGGATACTCATCATCACCTTATTTTTTAGATAGTTCATGCATAAACATATAAACAGTTTTCTAGCAGTATTTCAAAACAATTATATGAATAATGCCAGCAGTGGTTGAAAGTAACCCACCAGTTCAACTTTATACGCCTTAGCGTTGTCGGGTTCAGCCACGAAGATAGTCTCGTCATGTTGGTTCGCGACGCGCACAAACGCTTGCTGCACCAGTACAGCCTTGTTGTACTTATCACGCACTGATAGCTTCAATGATACCCTGCAATATAGACATACACGTTTCATTTTCAGTTTAGGTTAAAACTTTATGAAACGTCGCGCGATGCTTTCGAACCTGCTTAGGTACCTATGTAGTTTATCCCTCTATCTTATAAAATGTTAGAGTAGACATAATGTCTTGATTACATAACAATATGGTAAACCAGACCTAATGTCTACTCTATCTTTTTATAAGAGACCATTTAGCTATCTAATTATACTCACTTCTGCAAATGATCAGCCTGCAGCTTCTCAGTAAGTTTGTTAGGGTAGGCCACAGTAGTTATCTTAGGGCTGGTCGTTCCATCCACATCGCCGACTCCAATCTCCACGGAACTCACTTGGATGTCTCCTAAAACCGCCACGTTCACACTGGCCGTATTACTACCCGCGCTCAGTGCAATCTTGTACAAGCCATATTGAGTCTTAATCTTGCTGAGGTTAAGGATGAACGTTGTAGGCTCGTTCGGTTTAGGGGTGAGCGGCTGCTTGGATAGGACTACGACGTCATCGGCTAATCTCGTGCCGGATTGGGCGACTACTTCCTCGGGCTTTAGACCTTGAATCGGCTGACCAATCAGGTTCGAGATGTAGATTTCAATGGTGTCAGAGTCGGATGTGATGTGCTTCTTGCCTTTGATGGAAATGCTCATTGGTGTGGGCTGAAACAATTACAGTCAATAGTTGAAAACGAATGCAGTATAACTGCAAGAGAGTGCGAATAAAGCCTTGCCTAAGAGTAGAGTTGATGCTAGCGAGCCGTGCAGCTACGCGCCAGTAATACCCCTAACATGAGGCTCACACCTGAGGCTCTTACCTGCAGCTCTAACAAGAACGATTTCTGGGTAACTCCCATTTGTTCTATAGAACTGTTACGTCTAGAACTGTTAAAACTTTTTTTATCCCTAATATCTGGTAACTTCCATTTGGGTAGGACTATTGAAACGAAAACTAGCCCTAATCAGCTAGTTTCAATAGTCCTACCATGGAACTACAGAGATAAAAAAGTTTTAAAAACAGTCCTATAGAACAAGTGGGAGTTACCCCGATTTCTTGACTGGTTCCATCACCACTTTAAGATAATACTGGTTGGTAGTTACCTGTTCCTGTGCGAGTAGAGTGGCCGCTTCAAGCAGGGCGGCGGCACCTCTAGCGGTGGTGAGTCCGCGACGCGCCACGAGGTAAGCGGAGAACTTTTGTAGTTGAACCGCGGTTAGCGGAGACGGCTTCTGATGTGCGCGGTATGTCCTACAATACAATAAGCTTAGTAGTTCGCCTCGAACTGAGATCTCGCGATGTTATCAAAGAGAAATATCGCGAAGAAACATATTTTATAACAATGGTTAAAATAAAAGAAACGGTCAGAGTACAGCAAAGGGTGTGCAGTGCTAAAGACTAGAACTAGGCAGATTTTAAAGATGGGCTCGCTTCGCCCGCATTTTTTATAAACAAACCTAACCTACTAATTTGAGAAAGTCGAACTTTCCCAAAAAAAGAAATGCATTAACTTCAGTTTATAGCAGATTTAGGTCACCTGAGGCTATTCGATCACTCTAGGTCACCCTAGGTCTCTCTAAGTCACCCTAGGTCACTCAAGGTCACTCTAGGTTACCTGAGGCTATTCGATCACTCTAGGTCACTCTAGGTCACCTGAGGCTATTCGATTACTCTAGGTCACCCTAGGTCTCTCTAGGTCACCTGAGGCTATTCGATCACTCTAGGTCACCTGAGGCTATTCGATCACTCTAGGTCACCCTAGTTCTCTCTAGGTCACCTGAGGCTATTCGATCACTCTAGGTCACCTCTAGGTCTCTCTAGGTCACCTGAGGCTATTCGTTCACTCTAGGTCTCCCTAGGTCACTCAAGGCCACTCTACGTCACCTGAGGCTATTCGATCACTCTAGGTCACCCTAGGTCTCTCTAGGTCACCCTAGGTCACCTGAGGCTATTCGACATTTATTATATAAATGTTTGTTAAAAAAAATTTAAGTCCTTTTTATCGAAATTTCGGCAGTCTTTTTTACCTAGCACTGCACACCTTTGCTACTCCAACCAAAGAAACTCATAGACCCGTATTCCGTAGCCTTACTCAAGCACTGATCCGTACTCAAGCATAGATTTTCATACAAAAATCTATGCTTGAATACGGATCAGTGCTTAAGTAAGGCTACGGAATACGGGCCTTAGAAATGGAAGCCTCAGTATTTTATCAGTATACTATAGTAGTGCTATCTGTCGACCTACCAAAATCGATGTAGATCTGCGCATCGGCCAGGAGCTGGCCGGTGTCAAATTTCACACGTCTGCGCATCGGCCAGCTCCTGGCCGATGTGCAGTCCGCATGACCGTCTCTGTTTTTGAACGAAATTAATGCCCTTAGGCCCGTATTCCGTAGCCTTACTCAAGCACTGATCCGTACTCAAGCATAGATTTTTGTATGAAAATCTCTACTCAAATCTATGCTTGAGTAACGATTTCTGTCTCGGAATACGGGCCTTAGTCTATTGCTACACTGCCATAGACTTGTAAAAACGCTTCGTTCAAAAACAGAGGCGTGTAGCAAATGTACAAATAACAACCGCCGAAAGAAAAAAAGTTCACAAATTCATTCCATTTGAGCGCGCATTCTCAGCCGGTGAGGTGTTTTTTTCGGTCGTTTTTGCTTGTGGTATTTGGTGTAAAAAGTAATTGTGAGTGTTATTGGTGCTGTAATAACGATAAACACGTAAGTTTTTATTGTTTTTACATTTCTTGGTTGCGGTTTTGATAAAGTTTTCATTCAAAATCTTGCTAATTTCATCAGCCACCTAATTTTTTTTTGCGAAGTACTCTGACAAAATCCCTTTGTTTTGACCTAAAATCTAACTATTCACACTAAAAAACCAGTGGAATAGATCAACAAAACATATTTTAATATTTTCTAAGTGTTAAATTGTTAGAATGTAATTAGATTTCTTTAAAATAGTGAAATAAATACTAGCATCTACGTGTCGGCCAGGAGCTGGCCGATGCGCACGGCCAGTGAAAAATAATTAATTTCTAAATGTTATTGTATGGTAATAGGTGATTATTTTATCACGAATAAGTACATTGTAAATATATTATATACTAATGTTTTTGTATAACTCATTGAACCTACTTTGTACTACATTACATGCCTACATTCAAAGTATGTATTTGGAGGTGATTTTCAAGAGGTCTGGTATTTATTTCACACATCGTAAATATATTATGCTTGGGATCCGAGAACCTTTGTTTATAACAGTGTTTATGAACTACTCTTGTGACTCAAGCCATTAATTAGGCCACTCGACCTTCGTCAAGTTTGTAAACAATCTTAGAAGTTGATACTCGTCCTGTGCGCCGTTATCGGACTCTTTTTTTTTTGTGATGGTTTTTTTTGTAAAAATTGTACGGGAGTTTGGTTTTTGTTGAATTTAACTTAACATGGGGTCTTTATCGATGGGAATAAGCCATTTATTTAAATAAAAAAGTGGTATTTTTTTAAAAATTTTGGGGTTTTGGCACATAAAACGGGAATCCATCCATTTTTTTAATCTTTGACTTGGGCTAGCGAAGTGTAAATTTATAAACAAGTAATAATTATTATTCAGTTAGTTAGAATATTTCAAGCAGATTTCAAAGAGGTATAATAATACATACATAAAGTAGTAAAATTAAAGGCAATCATCAATCATTTACCACGCGGAATGCGCGGATTCGCGAACCGCAAATCAACCGCGAAGGTCACCGCGCAAACTCGCGGATTACTTTGGCAGCTAACAGGTTAAGCGGTTCGAAAGTTATGCAATAAAAAACATACCAACAACGCCGATTCTTCCAAGTTGACAATAACATTTTCGCTCGCTCAATCAACAATTTAAAATAGTAGGTAAGCGCCAACCGCTTACTACTTTAATGGAGGTACCTACTAGGATAAAAGAGAACTGGCAACACTGGTGTGATATGACATCAGTGCTTCAGTGTTCACAGCACAGACCATATTCCTTGTTTATGCGCTGACAGTACGTCCGTGCGTAAGTCAGTGTCAGTGTCAGTGTCAGTGTCAGTGTTATGTTCGTTCGGGCATGATTGGTTTGCGTTGCGTGCGTGTTATTTTTCTTGTTTTGTAACTAATTTTCAATAATCTGGCGCAGACACAGTTTAGGTTTACATTAAACATAAGTTTGAAAGTTCTTTAGTTAACACGTTGTAAGTACCTACTTATGCTTTGCATTTATATGTTATGGCCCGTTTACTGAGACTGTTACTGCTCAAGAACTGATCTGTACTCAAGCATATATTTTTGTATGAAAATCCCTGATTTTTTTAATCATTAAAATGTTGCAGTTGTGAAAGAAAAAAATTCATTATGAATTCTAGAAATATCCCAACAATAAATAATGAAATCAAAAGAGAAAACATCGAACAATATACAAAGGTGAAAACAGAGCCTACAAATGAACATTATGACAATTTACAAATAACCTCTGAAAACAGCATAGAAAATAAATTTTCATTAAGAGATTCAATTATTTTCAAAGAAGAGTTGCCTATGGATGATACACATTTGGACACATCAATACAACTTAAGGAGATTAAAAAAGAAGTTCTATCAGGTTCAGATAACAAATCACCTCCACATGAAGCTATTGAGGCTAGATTAGAAAATCAAAATACTTACAGGAATGCAATTGTTTTTAAAGAAGATCTGGATGATTTGTATGAAAAACACCTCCTTAAAGAGGAAATGAATATTGGACCAGAAGTATTACAAGCGGTTATGCTACAAGATACGGACAAGAATATTGCTAAAGCTAACTATTCGAATAACAAAACAGACAAACAGGTCTCTGGAAAAACGTCAAGAAAACAAAGGTATGATAAGAAGAATGTATAATGTTTTTATATTCATTGGTTTCGGTTTTGATAAAATTTTCATTCAAAATGTTGCTAATTTCATCAGCCACCCAATTTTTTTCTGCAAAGTACTCTAACAAAATCCCTTTATTTTGACCTAAAATCTAACTATTCATACTAAAAAAACCAGTGGAATAGATCAACAAAACATATTTTTATGTTATTTAGGTGTTGTATTGTTAGAATGTAATTAGATTTCTTCAAAACAGTGGAATAAATAGTAGCATTCAATGCATGAGCCAGGAGCCGGCCGTTACGCAGTTCGCGAAACACAATCAAGGTCAACGTTGCATCCATCTTGACGGATTTAAAAAGGAATGGATGTGGCATTTCAGTATGTCATAATCATCATCATCATCATTTCGATATTTTTTTATTTTTTTTTAATGTTTTGTTAATTATGTAACTAACTAAATAGGTACCTACGTAATTATAACTTTGGAAAATCATCATTTCGATTTGTGTTTCTATGTTTTTATGTTATAGTAATTACTAGCAACCCGCCCCGGCTTCGCACGGGTGCAATGCAGTGATGATGATGATGTATTATACATATAAAGCTTCCTCTTGAATCACTCTTCTATTAAAAAAAACTGCTTCAGAATCCGTTGTGTAGTTTTAAAGATCTAAGCATACATACATACAGACATTAGGACAGACGCGGGAAGTGACTTTGCTGTATACTATGTAGTGATGTACCTAACTAACTCACTAGGTAGGAAGTAACTAAACTATAGACAGTCACATGCAAAAGTGTCCATTTCTATGGCACATTGTAGAAAGGGTCCTAGCATATTTTTTTTGTAGGGGCTATTGACCTTCTTCAAAGTAGGTATTTTCTTGGTTTATTTTTGTGTTGGTTTGGTTGGGGTTGTATTTGCATGGCTTAGTGAAAGACGACGTGACGACTCACACGAGGAGGTCCTCAGACTAGCCGAGGATGCGGTTCTGGTGCCAGAGGTGGTGGTGCTGGCCTATAGCACTAGAAGCGTAAAAATGTAGTTCGTTATGGTTAATTTTTTTAGATAAATACAGTTAAAATGATAATTAATGATGCTTTATATCAAATAATATTTAAAGTCCACCATTTTTTAGTGTAAATATAATGAGGGCGGAAGATTTACAAGGGACCCCGATGGAGCGCGCACTGACTATAAAAAGGAGGCGTTGCTGGGAGCCGGCAGAGCCAGTTGTAGTGCCTGAGTGCCCCGTGCCATCGCCGGTACTGTAAGTTCTTTTTAACAGACTTCAAAAAAGGAGGTGGTTCTCAATTTGGTTGTATTTTTTTTAATGTTTGTTACCTCAGAACTTCGTCATTTATGAACCAATTTGAAAAAATATTTTTTTTATCTAAAATACCCTTTCGGGTATGCTTCCAGATTGGTCCCATTTTTTTTTAAATTAATGTTTCTTACCTCAGAACTCCGTCATTTATGAACCGATTTGAAAAATACTTTTTTTATCTGAAAGGGTATGCTTCCAGGTTGGTCCCGAACTGCCATCATCATCATCATTTGATGATGAAGGCGTATCAAATTGAAGTCGGTTTTTCCAGTTTTTTAAACTTATAAATTATTTATCATTCATTCTAAGCAGAAGTAAATTATTCGATTGCATAAAAACATTCTGTAATTTTAGATTACTGGAAAGTTCCTCTGAAGTGCAGGAATGGATGAAGGTGGAAAGTGCATCCCCAGTACCGACATCCGTGACGTACGTATAAAAATTGCAATTTATTCAAAAGTTTTTTTTAGTGCATTTAATGCAAGTTTATTTCCTTTATATTAAGCGCATTTAACTAGAAACTAATTAAATCTGTTGTTTTAGTGCCCTCGAATATTGTGCAGATGCACAAGCTGGCAGCAGCACATCTTCAGCTCCCATATCCGAGCCGTAAGTATAACATTGCTTTTTATTTACAAGTTTATTTTCTTTGGTGCATTTAGATATAAACTTATCACAACTCTTGTTGTAGTATTAACACAAGAGTCACCAGACCGCTCCGAGACTCGGACATCTTTGATGTGCTGCATGCTGGTATGTAGACATTTCAATTTATTATCATACCTAAGATTGCTTTCAACTTCATCCCAATTTAAAAAAAAATGATTTTAATAGGAAGCGAGGAGGAATCCAGTGACAGCGAGGACGAGGAAATGGCAGTAGCTGTACCGCTACCTCGGTCAGCTCGCGTTTTCCTGGAGACGCCGGAGGATGAAGAACAAACCATCGATCGACCACCTATCGATGAAATTCCTCAGGCCGAACATTTCTCACAGTCGTTTTATAATTTTGAATGGAGAACGTTTCCGAATCCTCCAATTCAACCAGAATTGAGGAGAGAAACGTTCTCCGACAGTAATTGTGGACCCACAGTTCCACTAGTAGATCCCTATGATATATTTATTGCCATGTGGGATCTTGCTTTTATGGAACACATCGCGTTGGAAACGAACACCTACGCGCAGCAATACGCCGAAAAAATGATGTATGAGGGCAGCCTCCAGCCTAAAAGCCGGATTTGCGAGTGGAAAGACACAAACCCAGACGAACTATATGTGTACTTCGCTATAATGCTCGCAATGGGGGCTGACGTCAGAAGTCGTATGGAGGAGTATTGGTGCAGCGTAGGAAACGTTTTTTCAACACACATGAGCCTTAGGAGGTTCCAGCTGTTGAACAAGTGCTTGCATTTCGCCAACAGCTGCAACCTGGTAGGGCGGAACCTGGACGCTTCCGAGGCGAAATTGTTTAAGATCGAACCTGTGATAACGCACTTAAACAACAAATTCTCCGCTCTGTACAATCTAAAGCAAAATATTGCTTTAGATGAATCATTGCTGCAGTGGAAGGGTTGGTTGTCAATTAACCAATTCATCCCTAACAACGCACTCGTTGGCATAAAATCGTACGAGATATGTGAATCGCAGAGTGGGTATTTGTGGCGATTTGAAGTACATGCCCACCAAAGAGCAGATTCTGCAACATTAAATTCACCTGGTGACCCCATGGCAGCATACACGCCTACTCTCGTCCTCAGGCTAGTCCAAGATCTGGAACATCGTGGACACACCCTCTGGATGGATAATTTTTATAATAGCCCGGCACTCGCTCGCAAATTGAAAACCCTTGGTTTTGACTGCGTCGGAACGTTACGAACCAATCGGCAATATGTGCCGGTTGAGTTAACGAACCTGACCAAAAGAAATATGCGTCCCGGTGAGTTGGCGGGGTACACCTCAGGAGATGTGGATCTCATGGTATGGAGAGATCAGAACCGTGTGGCGACGATTTCTACGTATCACGGGAACTCCATCTCCACCAAGGCAGACGGTACCTCAAAGCCCATACTCATCCGAGACTACAATGTCTGCATGAGGGGTGTGGACAAAAAGGACCAGATGCTGGCATCATATCCCATCGAGCGCAAGAGGACGAGAGTATGGTACAAAAAACTGTTCCGACGCTTGTTGAACGTTTCCGTATTAAATTCATTTATTATTCACAAGTCCCAAAATATACCTGACATGTCCCAAAATTTGACCCACCGCGAATTCCGCACTAAATTAGTTTTGACTCTCCTCTCAAAACATTCCCCCTGCCCCCCCACAGCATACACAAACGTTTATGAAGTGAAAACGCACTACGCAGGCGAAAACCCTTTTATCCCGAGTGGCAATAGCCGACAACGCAGGGTATGTGTAGTGTGCCATAAGCGCACATCGACGCATTGTGTAGGTTGCGGCAAAAAACCGGTTTGCGCAATCGGTTGCTTTAGATTTCTTCACTCTTAGATTTTACAGACAAACAGACTTTCAGATAGACGGACAGACAAACAGACTTTCAGATAGACGGACAGACAGACAGACAAACAGACTTTCAGATAGACGGACAGACAGACAGACTTTCAGATAGGCAGACAGACAGACAGATTTCACCATGAATACCCAATCTGAGATTCACAAAATGCTCGTGCGTAAGGCTCATAGCTGAGATACACATAATCCGTTCGATTTTTTATAATTTTTTTACTTACATGTTGGCTTGATTGTTTAAGTGCGTTACAACCACTGCCATCTCAGTATAATAATATGTTCTAATAAATACTTGGATAGGACAGGGCTGAAGTTCCACATAGAAAGTCATCATTTATGTATTAAAATTTTCATTTAATTTATGTATGTAATAGTCTTTTTAGTTGTTAAGTTATCTTTAGATTTATGTTATAGCTACCTTGTTATTAAGTAATTTAAGATTTGTTTATTTTTTTAAAAGAATATTTTTATGTTTGCTCCTATTGTCATACGATTAAATAAATAAATTTATTAAAAAATTTTTTTGCCAATATTGTAAGGGCAAGTATGCCCGAAAGTGGGTACAGGTTACCTATAAAAATAAATGCCAGTCATCACCTTGTACTGTCAAGTCAAAGTAAAATTAAACCAAACATTTATTTACTATAATATATTATAGGTAGAGTAGAGGGTACAATACAATTTTTTTTGGTTTGTTGAGATCTTTTATTCTGTGAATACTGCATATTATGATGATGGAAGACAATAACCCCTGGGCTGTAATGTAATTTTAAGACTCCATTTTGCAGGGTTCTAAATGATTGTTACTCTTACAAACAAATTGATTAATAAACATTTTTCAAACAAGTTGTTAAATTCATTTTTAAAAATAAGAAAATTTTGATCAGAATTAGAAATCAGAACTGTTTTGAATAAGTTTATACTGGGTGGCCTGAGAACTAAGGGAACAACAAATATTCCAGGATTTTTATCAATTCAATTACTTTCGTTAAAGAAATATAAGTTTTTAAACTTTAAGAAACCTAGAGCAAACTTTTGACCCTTTTGTTTACAAAAAGGTCAAAAAATTGCTCTAGGTTTCTTCAAATTGCATAATTGTGTAATAGGTAAATAGAAGCCTTAAACTTCGATAATAAAATGTTACCTCAAGATGGTGGTGAGCAGTAGAGAGGTGACGGGTAGGCCTCCTTCGTAGTGCAGTACTCTGGCGTCTGTCTCGTCTGCCGCGAGTAGGACGCCCTCGGCGTGTGCCATGGTCCACGCGCCGCATCCTATGTGCTCGCACAGACCAAACACGTAGCCGTAGCTGGGGACATACATTTGGTATCATCTCACAGTCATAGATCTTTTACATCCAGTCAAAATAATTATAACCTTTGAAAAGGAATCTCTGTTATTGGAATATTTATTGAAGTGTGGCTTTACTTACTTAGCAGGAGAGTCGTCTTTCTTCAGTAACTGTACGAGGTTTTTCAGTCCATCTTCCTTATCATAAACAGAGCCTTTTCCGAGAGCTTTGAGAGTGTACACAGCATAATACAGTTCTTGGATAGTCACATCTTTTTTATCAAGGACCTGTGTAGCTGCACCCAAGACATCGGGCTTCAGCGAGTTTTGACAGCCTGTTAGGGCAGCCGCATTTGTCAGGTAATACACTTGCTCAATATTTTTGAGATCATATTTTATTGTTTTCAGCTCCTGAAAAAGTTAATACAGTAATATTTTTCACAAGTTAACTTATATCAAATGGATCTTTATTCAATACAGATAGGCACATGTATCTTTAAAAAAAAAAAACTCACCTCACAAACATTAGGAAGGTTTACATTCAGGATTTTCAAACCCTTGATGGCATGGTACAGTGTAGAGACATCTTTACTCTTGACACTTTCCTGCAAGATATTTTGCAGTCTCTTCACATCTATTGTGTCTTGTAATGTGTCACCATTGCTCAGTGCTAATGTACTCAGTAGGAGGATGAATAGAGCTAGAACCAGAGAGTGAATTCAGTAACAAATACATTTGGTGAGGTTTGCTTCATGAGATTATTTGAATGAATAACATAATCAGTAGGTTAGGTAGGTATAGTGTGCGGAAATGTTTCTAAATGGCATCTAATTGGAATTTTTTTATTGGAGCTTGTAACCAATAAACCGGCGGCGGCGGCAGCGTCGTCCACCAGAAAAGCAATGACGTGTCCCTAGCATTCCGCAACATTGATTTTGTAGGAAGACTCAGATTTAGTAAGCTAGGAAAAGCGAACATACGATAGATAGAGCCATTCACGAGATCAGGTGGTCAATTAATATTATGTATTTTCGAGGAGTTTACAGGGTTATTTTATTTGATACCATGCATCATACATACAGACAGATACCTTCGACAGATAAATTAAATAACTAATCATATCATACCATGGAGATGCATCTCAGATGATAAATACTTCAAGGGTTGTGTAATTTTATGATAGTTTATGCACAATTATTATCAGTTTCCCATAGAATAATCCTTAAAAATAATATACCGGCGGCGGTGCGGCAGCGACGATTTTCACGAATTTTGTTTGACTTGACTTGACATGACATTTCATATATCATTCTTTTGACAGAAAAAGATCGACGTAGCATTTAGTGCTGCCATTATAAGGCCAATCACAAGTTTTGCTATCGAGTTGTATCAATAATGTGTGCGCTATCGCTTGCTGACTTGGAAGATTATTAAGACAGAAATGAACAAATGAATACCTATACAATCTACAACTAAAATGCCTAGCCAAGCCAAACAATGCAACGACGCGACGGTCGGTCGGCCACCATCGTAATTGTCATTGTCATTTTTTTTGACTTTGACGTTTTCCAGACGCATGAGCCAGTCCACTTTTGCAAATTCCAAAATCGAAAAACTATTTCAAAGACGGTCTACTTACTGCTAGTTTAGTTATTCAATTGTTTTGATTAGGACACAAAAATGGCAGCAGTTGCTAAAATACCGGCGCTTCTCAACTGTAAGTAACCCAGCCATCATACTGTAGTTTTGCTCCTACCAGTTATGTAATTTGCAGTTTTATGGGTTATCTTGGTCTTAATCAACGATTTTCTGCCAATTTAACCTAAGGATTCTGGACCCTATACCACCCCAACTTTACTATAATTTTCATTTGCAGCGGCTGTGGCTCAGGCTCGCCCGAAGTTTAATATCTTCATGAAGTATGCTCGCGTCGAATTAGCCCCGCCTAAGATGAGCGAGATCCCCCAAATCAAAGCTGGACTTGGTAAACTCATGAACAGCGCTAAGACTGGCGCCTGGAAGGAACAGACCGTGAAACAGGCGACTGTCAACACCTTGATTGGTGCTGAAGTACTCTTCTGGTTCTACATTGGAGAGTGTATCGGCAAGCGTCACCTTGTCGGCTATGATGTCTAAGTTATGAATTAGCTAAGAGTACCTATGTAGATATTATGTTCAGCAAAATAAATTACTAATTTAAATCATCCTTTCTTTTCTCTTTAGCATCTTTCCTATAAATTAATAAGATTTACTTCGAAGTCTTTTTGCACACCCTTTGCTATCTAAAACTACAACCCAAGATTTAGTTTTGAGGTTGAAATAAAACAAGCTATAATTATGACAACTATAATACAGGCTTAGAGTTAGAGAGGTGCACACTGTTCCATAAACTTATAAGGATTGCATGCACTGGTGAACTTGAGTTCTGCCTCTACCTCAGGGGGTCCCCTCAGCCACAGCCTGTCTCTGTAGTAACTTGAACAGGTCAGGAACTCTTTGTCTGAGTATCTTCCTACTTCCACTGGCACAAAAGGGTCCAGATGCTCAAAGCCCTGAAAAAAAAACAGTAGGTGGGTAAAAACATAAATCAGTAATTTTTTAACTGAAAGAAATAACTTAAAATCGCAGAAAAATTGTTAACTTATATGTTATAGGTACTTTACCTTTTTGTACAGCATATATTTAGGCAGGTGGCTTTCCTGGTGGTCTTCAGGAACTGCCAATTGATCTGTAGACACTACTACCACACCATTTGTCTGTAAAAGTAACTTTTCAGATTAATCATCATAAAAAAAGTCCTTATTCACCGAATATCCTCAGATTTTAGTTTAGACTAGTTTACTCTTCTAGGTAAATCAATAAGCAAGACCAGTTGAGCTATCTATAAATCATTTGCAACGGTTTGTAGATAGCTCATCTGCTTCATGTGTATTTTGTAAATACTATGAATATTGTAAATACTTTATTAGTGAAGTTTTTATTTTCTTTGTGAATAAATGTAATTTTTATGAACAAGACTGGTATATTTGGTATGGTAACAAGTCTATTAACATCAATAGTAAAAAAATTTGCAAGTTACCCAATCATTTTTAGTGAGCTCCAAGATAGATGTTGTGAGAGTGACCTCATCTGGTCTTACACTTCTCTTTGTAGGCGTGTACAACCGCGTCAGGGGATAGAAGAAACTGTTGAACCCATCTACAGCCACAAAGGTCTTGCATCTGTAAAGAGATAAAAATGTTATTATTTATTATAAAACTGTCCTAACGGAGATCTTACAGATGGAAAGTTTCTGACTGATAAATGGCGGCATAAACTGACTAGGGTAAGTATTAAGCTTACACTTTGCTATCAGACAGGGCCTTGATTTCATGGACGAGCGCGTCAATGACGTCACACGCGTATTTCACACGCGTGATGCCGTGTTCTACCAACGCTGAGATTGGTGCACCAGCTTCTGTCATTTCGCGTTTGCTCCATACATATTCCTTGCTGGTTTTCAACTGAAATTTGTCATTAATTCAATTAGCATGTACATTTCTACACTATGAATAAGCGACGTGGTTCTTTGGTTGTCACATTTTCATTGAGAATCTGTGATGAGCTTGGAGCCTACTCTTGGATACCTAGGTACGTAATGTTCCTGGTTAGTCTGGTTACTTGAATTTGTCACCTACTAACCTAACACTAGGATACCTAGGTAGGTACCTTCTACTTACCTAATTTACCAGCACTTTATGAAACTAACAGGTTATCGAAATGAGACAGATAAAAACTTACATGTATTATAGGTAACGCAAGACATACTACAGAAGCCATCAGAAACTAAAAATATGAAAGTAACTTGAAACGAAAGCTGTAGGTAACTTACATCTGGGTTCTTGAGTATTGCTTGGTTCTGTGTCTTGAAGTGCAGAAGCCAGGCAGCTGCATCAAGCGGCAGGTCAACAAACCCTTCGCGCGTTGTAGAGTTGGACATCTCTTTGTGTCTCTGCACGCGTCGGAGCCACTCTGATACTGGAAATAGTTACCATTTAATATAATGAATAAGTTTATTGATACTATTAATTTTCCCACACCTAGGCCACTGCCAAGTAGATTCTTGAAGATCAAGACTAAGTGGCACTTAGGAAAACCCAAAAGATTTTTATAACATCCGGAAAGTTGTGGGATCCAGTATATCTTATAGGTACACCTTAATTAGGCAAAGGCACTTAAAAATTATAATATGTATATGAGAAATATAGATAATAAATATAGAGTAATCTGAAACTTACCCCAGGGTATGTGGACTATTAGATACCCCTGCTCATGTGCAAAGTGCAGAAGATGTGCCATTGTTATTGATTTGCCCACTCCTTTCTCACCATCTGAATGCACATTTAAGAAAATACCACAGAATAATGTTGGATACATTTTTATTCATTCAAGGTCAAAAATCTTTTACTCAGTAAAAACACACGGTTTATTCAGAATAGTCTACATGATTTTAGAATCCAATTCTTTATGACTAGAGCCTAGAAGAGCAGGCAAGAAACTATGGTCAATTTACTTTTTCACAAAGAAATAGTTAAATGTTTTTAGGCTAGGTTGGGCTCCAAAGGTACCTACTGGACCCCTGTAAAACGGTGGAAAGTTGATTACATAGGTGATAAAGTCATCAGATCCAATATTTAAATTTTACTAGACCCCTTGTAGAAAATATACTTTTGCTTTTACATTTGATATGAGGTAAATTATAATTTTGAAAAAGGATACACAACACATATCTGATAACAGGTTGGTCCATGTTTGTATGTTTGATGCAGTTGATAATATCCAAGGCAGGCTGCCGAACCATGATGGTAGTCTCTGTGAAGGTTTTGGCTTGTCTCGTGTAGCTCTTGGGGAAGCCTCCATGAGCAAATAATTGTTTGCATGTCTCTGGTTTTAAAGTGTAGAAGAGGCCTACTTGGTTTTCATTGTGCTGTGCCTGGAATATAAATATTTAGGTAGGTAACTGGTAACTATAAAATGTAGTATCACTGATCTAATAAGGTACACCAGGAGGCATCGTATAGCTCCTGGTTTGTTTATAGGTAGACCTGTATCTAGGATAGGAATTAGCCAGTTTGCAACGGTTTTACTTACAGGAGAGTTTTCTGTCGTTCTAAAAGTTGTGGCCTGTGAATAACGCCGGCACAGTTGTCGCCAATTACGGGATAGCATTGTGCTACAAAAAAATATATTTATGTATTTTAATAAAATTAGCTAACTTTGACTTTTGAGATTAAAATAAAAACTAACAATAAATAGGTGTTCGGTGAAAACTAACCTCTAAAACAAAACAAACTGCAAAGTCCATTCAATCAATCAATACTTGCTATTGTCACTGTCAAAATCAGGCAGTTTGAATAAAAATACGTTCGTAAAAATTAAACAGTAATATGTTTCCGGTTTTTAGCCCACTTCAATAAATGAGGAGGTTCTCAATTCGGTTGTATTTTTTTTGTAATGTTTGTTACCTCAGAACTCCGTCATATTTTATGAATCGATTTGAAAAAATCTTTTTCGTACCACTTGCTCAAAAAAGTGACATTCTATGCCACAAAAAGCGAATATAACAATAGTCATTTTTAATCTGTTAAAAACAGGGAGAGAAAATTGTACTGGATTTCTTTCATCCTCTAGGGGGCGAAAGTGATTAAATTTGGAATACAATTTATACTGAACTACATCTGTGTTTACACCATTGAGTTTGTATACAAAGCATTATACATCTTTTTGAAAAAGGAATACGCATTTATTATGCAGGCCGTATGAGCTTGATGCCTTTGCTTTTCCGACAAAAAAATATTAGTCTAGGAAAATGCCGCGTTTTTGTTTTCTTCAAATACATAAACGTTAAGTTTATTTTAATTTATTTTTATAAATAAGTTAATGTTCTAAAATGCTATCTCATATTATTATTGTGCTAATTTTTTCGCAAATGGTACGTAAAGTAGAGTATTTTCCTCGGTGATAAAGCTGTCTTAGTCTTGGGTGAACTTAAATCCCTCGCTACTTTCAGGACTCGTCTTAAATCCCTCGCTTCACTCGTGATTTAAGTTTTTAACACCCTCGCTACGCTCGGGAGTAAACTTCGAGTCCTTCGTTACGCTCGCGATTTAAATCGTCACCCGCGACAGAAGACACTGCTTTATCCCCTTGTATAATAATCTATTTTTATCTAAAAAGGTATGCTTCCAGATTGGTCCCATAATTTTTTTATCAAAATCGGTTTAGTAATTAGGCAGTTAAATAAGAATAACTGGAAAAAACACGTCATACACGTACACGATATTGCATATTTCGCTTTTCTGTGACGTTTACGAGCAATAGAGCAGTAAGTACCCACGAACAAATCTGACAGACGCCGCGTTAGCGTATTCGAGTTACATTGCGCGTCACTGCCAGCTCGACTGCCAACCGTTGTAGTGTCACCGCGCAGTGTATCTCGGATACATTGCGTATTTTGCTTTTCGTGGTGTTTACGATCAATATAACAGTCAATCAATGAACTGCCATCATCATCATCATCATTTGATGATGAAGGCGTATCAAATTGTAGTCGGTTTTTCCAGTTTTTTAAACTTAAAAATTATTAGTCGAGTCGTGACGAGTTACTACTTACCTATTTATCTTACACTAAAAAGGTGCAGTTGAATAAAACGAAATAAATATATAATGAAGCATGTATATTACTTCTAGTTTTATTAAGTTTTATAGACCGAGCAGCTCCATCAAGATTTGCTTTGCATTCTTTTTTTCTTGAAAAGACTTGTAGGTCTGACATCTGTATCTATCTTATTTCTGTTATTACTTGACTTTTCTGTAACATCCTTCACAACAATAGTCTGCTTTACAGGGAACACTTCTGCATCATTACCATTTGATGATGAACTAGCAGTTTCCGCTTGGCTAACAGTTACTTGTTTCCTTGGTGTAGTTTTTTCATCAAAATCAGATTCATACCGTGATTTCTTGAGAATTGAAGTTGGTTTGCTATCAAAAAGATGAGAATAGGCATCATAAATATCACTTGGCTTTGAAATTCCCTTTTCTATATTGTATGGCTCATTGCTTGGTTCAACATCACTGTGCTTAAATGTTAATTCCATGGTTTCACTTGTAGCTTCCTTCTCATCTGCAAAAGATATGCTTCTTTGTAAGTTACTTGAAGTTGTTTTCACTATATTTTCTTCATCATCTGATTCTGATATATTTTCTGTTTCTAGAACATCATCCAATCTATCCATTTCATCCTCAAGGTCATCAAGTTCATCCATTTCATCAAGCCTGGACATTAGATCCTTTTTAGTTTTACTGGGTTGTCTGTCTCTGTTCTTAAGTTCCAGTAGTTTATCTTCTAGTTGATTTTGTTTATCAAGAACTTTTTGAAGTAAATCAAATTTTGTACTTTTATTTGCTTCTTTAGCTTCATAATCTTTTTGGCTACAACTTAGTTCCTCTACCACAGTCTTGCTATCATTATTTTGTGGGATTTTATTATGATTAAACTTATTAACATTCTTTGATGGTTCATCTTCAAATGTGCTTAGTAAAACTTGTTCTTCATTGACTAAAAAAGAGTTATCTTTCCTTTTATCTTGAATTTCATTATAATTATCCATTAATTCATTTTCTAATTCCTCTTCTAGTTCAAGTTCTTCTAATCTATTCCATAGCTCTTCATCTGTAATCTCTTGAGCCTCAGCCTCTTTTATTTTAACTTTTTTTGAGTTTCTTACATTTTCTCTGTGTTTTTGTCTCCATGCTTTATCCTCTTCTTCAGTGAAGACCTCTACAATTTCATGACCTTTATCAAATAAATTTTGGCGGGTGAATGATAGATGGTTTTCTAAGTATTCTTTTCCTTTTCTGAATGATTCCAATTTTGACTCGGCATCTGAAACATCCAGAATAATGAATTGTTGATAACAGAATGTAAATCACATTCCATTGACTGTATACTTGTGTTGGTTTTCCTGTCAGTTCTTCTCCTTTTTTACCTACCTTTTATCCTATGTTTTCTTAGGATATCGGCTTGCGCCAATGAGCATTTCACAAAGTAGTCGGCTCCAAGTGCCACAGTAACTTCATTGGTATGCTTCAGTTCCCCCCTGAAGAATACTCGAGACCCAATTGGCACAAGTGTTGGGATTTTCAGTTTATCAGAGTAAACACTGAAATCTAGAGCTTTGAGGTTATTTAGATAGTCTTCCCAAAAGAGAAGATTCTTCTCATTGTCAGATACACTCTGAAAATACAATGTTTGTTTACAAATACAACACACACACATTCAGCACATCAAAAATAAAATAAATATTAGCTCGTCGTGTCAATTATACGTAGGTAGTGAGTTTACAAAATCGAAAATAGGCACCTCTTGGTATAGTTTATCAATAAAACTCATAACTGCGTGGACAAACTATAAAAACGTGTTAAATTACTCCCTCAGTTACTCAGTTAAATACTCCAAAACTCCAACAAAACTCCTTTGAAGCACGAAATAGAAAAAAACTTTTGGTTTGGTAATTTTTTTTTTCTTTTTTTCGCTCCTCGGAGCAGGCTATAGTTATTTTAAAACCATACCGCCTAGTCTAACGTTGTTTTTTCCGTTATGTTAGTTTGTTTTAAGCGTTGGTCTTGCGTAAATGATAAGTCAAGTCAAGTCTTCGTCAAGTCGGCTGTCGTTTGTTTTAAAGAGAAAATGGTGGATTTTCCCTCCAAAACCTGAATCGAATTTTCACATTCAGAAAAACCACTTTACACACATTTATTCCAATGGCTCACACTTTATGTTACGACCTAAGTATTATTGGTTAAAATTCCACCAAAATTAAACTACAATACTTACAATAACACAAGAAAAACTATTAATATAAAAATGCTATATGTTGTTCCAAAAAATGACAAAATTCGAATCCTTGGTTTGGTAAGTAAAAAATAAAAATAGTGATGTACAAAACGGAAAATAACTCACAAACAAAAACTACGGTCCGGCGTGTATAGTTACGTCACTGTCACCAAAACCAAAACTGTCATGTCACAGCTGACGCAACAACAAATCGATTTTGGTTGGATTGATCCATATTTACAAATTTTAGAAAATGCTAAAATTTATTTGAAAAAGTGGTCAAAGTGCAGCAAAAGTACACAGATCTTTAGAATAATTTACCATGGATCCATGCAAAGCAATTTTACATGAATTGTACGTGTACTGTGAGTGGAATCCAGAACCGGAGTACATAGTAAGATAACCAACATATTTTTCTGATTTTATTATGTTCTAAGCACAGAATAACACGTTTTTATTACATTTTGTGTAGTTTAAAGTTTAAAATTGGTCTTTCTTCCTATTTTCGATAGTAATAACATATTTTAACTTATGTTTTCAGCAAAAATCAGATGGCTTATTATCTGAAAGAATATCGTCTCTTAAACGCTGGTTTAAGCATTTGGGGCCTAAAAAGACCTTATTCGACAGTATTGCTGCGTTAGTATTTATTTCTAACTTACCTGAACAAGCCTGCTTACTTCTTAAGCATTATATTTTTTATGGTCATATTTGCAGGCACAAAGAGCGCCAACAGAAATGGCAGATAGCTCTTGGAGATCAAGGGAAAGTAATAGCGGTTTTGACTGATACCATTCTTGAGTTCAGAACCAAACGGTCTGATTATTCTACTATCGCTGCAAGAACTACAGGCAAGTTGAAGTTACCTGTTAAATTAAAATCTTAACCCGTCAACCGGCGGAAACGCCCCGGGGCGTTTTGTGCGGTCCAAAAACCGGTTTGCGTTCTTTGACGGGTTAATAAAATTGTAATATTTCCTTCTTTCATTTCATGAACAATAATTGATACAATAATGTAGTGTTCACTTTATGTCAGCAAGAACTGGTAGTTGCTACCTACCTACTGATATTTATAACAAGAACTTACTATCAAGAAAGCATTGATATCTCTATGTGCGGGTAACTACTAGTATGTACTTATATTTACTATTTTCAGTGACTAGAGATCCATATCCTCAATGGAGAAAGATGGAGTGGAGTCCGGACTGTGCATTTCTGGTCCTGGCATATGGCATTGGTCATGTAGATTTCTATGATTTATCTGCTTCAAAACTGTTTACAATTGAATATGTAAGTGTAGTGGTAGGATTGTATTACAGTTTGATAATCACACATTAAAATATTGTTCCTTAAAAAAGATATTTTTCTGTTGGTGTGATCAAAGTGCAGAGTCATTGTCTGAAAAGATCTTTTTACAGCAGGCACTGAAACACAAATACTGATGTTTATAAATTAAGTGGAAATTTTCAGGAATGCTCTAGGCCTGGTGGTCTTGAATGCACTGATATGGCTCATGCGATTGCCGACATCATATTCCTGCCAACAACTGCTAAAAGCACTGAGATTAAATGGTAAGTTGGCTGCCAAAAGTGTCGCTTTTTTATGTGGGACTTGTAGGAATTGGAAGGAATGGATGAATTTGGGACAGATTCTACCTAGCATTGGGCAACCTCACAGGGATCATTTTTAAACTAATTATAGTAGAGTATGGCTGGAATACTCAAATGCCACTAAAATTAAGTTCACGCTTAAATTATTGCCATCTATTACAAATGAGTAATGTCTACCTATTTTTAAAAGTATGGTTTACCAACACTTTCTTTCACCTTCAACATCATCGTAAACATCATCTTATAAAATGTTTGAAATTATATCTACCAAAGATCTCATTCATTTATAATATATATATATATATTTATTATCCATGTGAGTACTTATTTATATTGTATGTATGTTTTTACTTAGTAGGTTAGTTAATAGTTTATTATATTCCGAATATGAATTCTTCATAATTATATTGCTCTACTACAAATTCCTATAGTAGGTATTTATTTTTATATGCGCCCCGTTCTTATCTAATCTAACGTTCCTGTCCATCCAAAGGTTGTCTGGAAGAGATCGCTTATAGCGATAAGACCGCCCATTGTGCTTCATATTTGTTTTTCATTAAATCCTTGTATCTTTTTTCTGTTATTTTGGTGTACAATAAAGATATAATCTCATCTAATCTAATGTCAAACAGAGGCAGAGCTAATTTTCAGTGGTGCTTAAATTTGAGTGACGTTTCAGTATTCCAGCCTATGTGTATCAAGATACGGGAAACCCAATAGTAAAACCAGGTAATTAGTAGTTTGTCCCAAACTGAGACCATAATCACTGAATCCTTCTAATATTCAATACATAATAATATGTAAATATACAAGGTGTAGCATAATTACCCTATAAGCCCGAAGGGGGCGTAATCAGACCGACCACCTGAGTGCTTGGACGTGTGTAAAGGGTCAATAAATCGTAATTTAAATTTTCACACAAAAGTACAACTTTTATTATTTTAGAAATTTGCGACGACCCGAAGTGTTTGTTTACTATTTGCGTAAACCCGTACACACGCATGCACACGTAGGTACCCTCCTACCGCGTCGCACTCACACGCTAGCTGTGTGTAGGTACATTTTAAGTAAAAGTTACGAGCTCATTTCATGAATGAAAAACTTCGATATCTCAATAGTCGTGGAACAACCACTGTTCGCCATGACCTGTAAAATACCCCCCCCCCCCCCCCCTTCGGATTTATAGGGTATTTATGTTACACCGTGTATATCACAAGAATCATCCACGAAGATAACGCGGCAAACAGCTTTTAACTGGATTATCTCTACCTCGTTACTTTTAAACTGTCTTGTAGTAGTGTATATCTTGTCTTGTTTATTCTTAGGAACTGGGAAGTACTTTTAGTGGGTTACGATGGCAGTGTCCGAGCATACATGATATCTCTGACTGAAGGCTGTGCATTCCATCACAAGTTTCAGTTTAAAGGAGGGCTCAGTGCTGTGGCTTATTGCCATCTGCATAACACTATGTATGTGGCGAAGCTGCCCTACCCTTCGGGCACTGTAAGTATAGTCACGTTTAGTATTACCTTTCACGCCTCTACATCATCATCAAGGGATAATGGCGTCTGCAGTCCGAAATAGTTTTTATCATAGCTCTCTGAGTCAGTAAAGTTGTAGGTTTATATAAATGTGATACAAATTGCAACAAAATTGAATTACACCACCAATATCATTTTTTTGTAATCTTTATTTATTTATATAGATGTTGAGTCGTGTCCGTATGTCGGTCCCATATTGCTTTCTACCTGTATGGACCTACTCATTGACCAGCTTGTCCGTGGGCCGGTAGAGCATAATAGCTACCTCAGGATGTCTGAGAAGCTAGCACACTAGAAAACAGACTGACAAAATTAAATATCCTGAAAGTCATCTAAGACTTACTTGTTCGGCGGACTTGGCGGGCTTTCCGCAAGTAGGCCACAGATGGGCCCTTTTTGCGTGATAGGTGGCGGCAGTTACTCCAGCCACCCGATATAGTCATCTAAGATAAAGTTGCCCACGAACACAAAATTGTGCGTGCTTGTACAACTAGGTACTACCTGTAAAATTGTGCTTTAATTGAATATAAGGCTACTGTTACACATGCTTTAAAATAGCATGCTGAAAAGCATGCTAATTAGCATGCTCCCTATAATCTCAATGTAATAATTAGCATGCTAATTATTAGCAAGGTTTCGATACACATGCTAAATGAGCACAAAGCATGCTAACTAGCATGCTAACTAGGATGTGTAACAGTACCTTACGCAGATAGAAATGTAAGAAAATGTTTCAGGTACCTGATGCAGCTTACAGCTATGGTCTAACGGCGTGGCGCCTTCTCAACGAGGATCCCCATGTAAAGCTGTCGGTGGTGTCTGATAATATTGTATCGCAAGCCAATGATAAATTCAAATTTTATATCCCGTTCACATATAATAAGAAGCTGGTGAGTTAACTTCCTTACCACATCAAAATTAATCTTTGAACTATTCAATAGACATTTAAATTGAAAGATTGTTTTGAAAAAATACAGTGTTAATTTGTATTGCAGGCGGTTATTATCGAAATGCAGTTATCGCCCGACATCACAAAGCTCGTCTGCATTCACTCCAATGGTGACATAACAGTATGGCGTCTGCCTCTACTGAAACTAATACATAAGTTTCCGTTGGCTTGTCAACCCGGACACGATCTGAGAAACCCACTTGTGGATGACAAGGAAATGAAGAAAGACGTCGGGGTTTTCCATCCAGCTGTTGTTAATTGGTGGAGCAATGAGGTGAGTATGTTCTTTTAGACTGTATGCGAAACCGGTGCATTGTAAATAAATCACCTAGCGGTAAATATTATCGTGCCCTATCAGGGTTCATATTGGAAGCTATTACCTTTATTTAAGGCGTAGGGTAAAGGCAGACAACCTTCTCGCTCGCACATTTCTACATTTTTGAAGATATAATATAACTAAAAATGTGCACTTTAATTTATCGCATTGGTACAAGTTTTTGGTCGGAAAACTTGTTTGGATCAATGTGATATTTTTACTGAACCTTTGCATTGTTATTCTCTCGACCCTGAAGCTCCGCAATTTCACAAAATTACATTTAGTTATATTATATCTTCAAAAATTTTGAAATGTGCGACCGAGAAGGTTATCTGCCTTTACCCTACGCTTTAAGATCTATTGCACCCACATTATGAATGCAATAAAGAACTTGAACTTGGGATTGACTAGCTAGATAGGTATTCCGTTGGCATATAGCCACAGTTCAGAAGTTGTAAAAAAAGTGCACTCGATTGACTACAGTATAAAATAACTACTGGTAGTCATAGGCCGCCCTTGGCTCAGATATCAAGGAATAATCAGTTTGTGCCTTCTCCATCCATCGACGCCCGTGTTCTACGTTTCATTGGAAATAAAAATAGCATGAACTCGATAGTTCTACTGGTCGTGGTCAATTTAATGGGATAGAATGTAAAACGGCAATGTACGACAAACTCACTACAGACAGCCACTTCTCAAAAGTTTTGCATTGCTATTTCAGCAACTAATAAAAACAATGGTCCTAGAAATAAAATGTTCTTTCCAGGAAATAATTATTTCCCGATTCAGCGGAGCGGTATCAGTCTGTGGTATCGTAGATCTAGTAAACTTATTGTCGAACCGAGCTGAGTTCTTACAAGGGGCGCCGAAAGTAACTCGTGCGTATGACGCCGCGTTCCTGGCGCTGGAGTGTGAAGCGGCTGTGTTGCCGGCCAGGCGGAGCCCTAGCGATGAAACTGTAAGTGGAAAGAAAATGTGGACCTAATATACCTGATATCTTTAAATATTTTCTAGTCTAGGTAGTTTGCTACCAGCGGGGCTAGGAGTTGTAATGTGGTAATGCTGTCGACAAAAAGCGCTTTGTTTTTGTCAACTTTTCACACTTCTGCGTGATTACAACTCGTCGTACCTCTCTGAGACCGAGATAATATTGACGCAGAAGTGTGAAAAGTTGAATATTCAAAGGCGCGTTATCATTTTGCATCCTAGCCCCGCAGGGGTATGTTTGTCCGGGATCTAATGTCCGTTTTATGCGGAATATTTGAATTAGGTAAATGGACCGAGAGTATCTTTCGCTATAAATATAAAATAAAGCCGCTAGAAGCGAATTCAGGCGCTATGCCTCGCAAATGCTGGTTGAAAAGGTTTGGTAGACTGTTTAGCCCCTGTTTTATAATTCGAGAGTGTTTGATTAATTTTATTGATTCTTTATATACAGATGGAGGTGGTAAAAGTAAATGAAGAAGAGGACAGCGTATTTGAAATGATAAAGGAGATGCTGAAGACTGTGATATACGCCATCACAGATATCGAGACATTCCAGCCTAAGCCGCGCCGCATCACATGTGTGTCGCGAGTGTACAGACTACTGGCTATTAAGAGCACTACGCCCTCTGAACTGTTCTCTAGGAAGGTTAAAAAAGCAAACATATTTATGAAAAATACTAGCTTCCGCCCGCCATATATTCCAAGTTTCATCCAAATCGGATCAGTAGTTTTTACGTGAAAGAGTAACAAACATCCATCACAACTTTCGCGTTTATAATATTAATAGGAAGGATGCTCCTAATATAGGAAGGATACTCATAATAAAAGGAGATAGAATAAAAAATAAAAAACACTTTGGCACTACTAACTAAATGGTTTGTGAGAGGAACGGCTCTGACTAAGGACATACAGATTCACAGGCATGACGTAACTTGGGTCCCTTCAGAAACCTATTGAAATTTACTGTTATGAAATATTTCAGATTGAAAGCGGACAATACAATGAAGCTCTTAAATTAGCAGACACCTTCAAATTAGATAGCGATTTGGTGTACCAACAGCAATGGCGTAAGAATCCTGTCTCAACTGACGCTATCCAGAAGTATTTGGTAAGAATGTATAATTTAAATAAGCATTTATTCGGTAAAATCATAAGGATATCTTTTAAAAGTCTTATAAGCTAGCTTGGCACCATTAAATCTGACAGTCGTCGCGTAAATCTAAGAGTATTCGAATCATATTGCGCGTCAACGCCAGCTCGACTGCTAAACGTTGTAACGTCCCCGTGCAGTGTATCTCGAATACGCTAGCGATTAGCAGTCACTCGTCACGTTTTGAAAATCCGCAAAGCTTAGTACGTCGGGATCACCAATGAAAAGAACACGGTAGGATATGTGTCCTCCTACTAAAAGGGAAGATCTTCCTTGCCGAGCGAGACCTTTGTCTCGCGGTCCGAGGAGCAATGGATGGTATTCGGTAGTATTACTTATATTCAAACTCCGTGATAACTTCGTTTGCGCGATCTAGAATAGTTCTCATGTAGCGAGCTAGATGGCGCTACATAACCATTGATATTTCAGAGCAAAGTATCCAAAAAGATTTGGGCAGTCCACCAATGCGTGGATCGACTCCCAGAAACGTTGCCAGCTGCCAAGGAACTTTTACAATTCGGCCTCGAACTAACGAACCAGCATATCTTGGAGGAAATAAACAAGGAATCTGAGGAGCCGATAGAAACACACGAGGATATAGCGGTGGAACATTTGAACGCGTATACTAGCGAGTTGTTGCGCTGTCGACATGTTATGCTGTTCTATAAGGAGAGACTTCACCTTTATGAGGTACTAGCTGGTGACCGCGAAGTGCAATTTGCTACGCGAAATCTTTTAGGCGTTTCTGAAGAGTTCGCGTTCCGTTGGATCTTGTTAATTTTCGGGATTTAAAGTAGCCTATGTAACACAGATCCAGGTCACGGACAATATATATTCCAAGTTTCATACAAATCGGATCAGTAGTTTTTGCGTGAAAGAGTAACAAACATCTATACATCCTTACAAACTTTCACGTTTATAATATTAAGTAGGATAGAATAAAACTGCGGGCCTAAGATGCGCACCGCGAGATATTTGTCATGTCGTTCTGTCAAAATGTAAGCATTTTGCACCAGTTTAGGAACTATTTCATTATCTGTGGTACCTAATGGTGTCGACAAAACGCGCCATAATGTACACTTTTGACACTTCTTAGTCGTCGTACTTCTCTGAGGACGAGATAATAGTCATGCAGAAAGGTCAAAAGTTGAAAATTCAAAGGCGCGGTTTCTCAACAACATTACCACAGATAATGCAATAGTTCCTAAACTGGTAGAAAATGCTTACATTTTGACAGAACGACATGACAAATATCTCGCGGTGTGCATCTTAGGCCCGCAGATGTGTTTGCCAGATCTCAATAAATTTCATTGTCCACAAATTGTATGCTTGGTCAATATATTCCGGGATAATGCAGTCTAAACTATAGCGGAACACATGACAAAGTTATAGTTGCCCGCGCAAACAAGAATAAACAGGCATATATTTGGCTTTATTTTGACATATTATCTTTGTTGGCTCACCACAATATGTCCTATTACTACTAAAACCACTTACCATATAACATATTACCACTTGTTACGTTAGGTTACCTATAGCTGTTACTTAACTATTTGTTTAGTTTCTTGTAGGTCTTATGTTTGCTATATTTTCTACGTCCGTTCTGTATTTTTCTGTGTGTATGTCAAATAAACTATCTATCTATCTAAAACAATATATGATTCGCAGCTAATCCTCAAACAAGAAAAGTCCACCTACGACAAGGACGAATACCACCGCCTCCGTTGCAACAGTATTCTCCACAGCGCCATGGAGATCGCTAAAGAAGGCCGCATATTCGCTCTGCATTGTCTATGGCCGCACGTCAAAACCACAACTGTCAAACTGGCGATTTTAGAAAAACTACCAGAGACAATTCCTCCGTTTTTGTACCAACATTTATTGCCAACAGTGCGGCCGATAGATAAGGATACTGTTGGCGAGGAGATTGTGTCGTTTAGTATTGAGGTGCCGCCGCCGATGCCTTACGAACATGACTGGTGTAGGAAACCTATATTCAGGTAAACATAGTTTGAACTAATCTACTCTGAAAAACTGCTCGTACAAACTGTGGAACGAGTTGCCTGCCGATTTTTTTCCGGGAACATATAGAATGAATCTGATTAAAAAAATTACCTTAGGCCGGTTTCAGAGCTCGACCGACCATCGGTGCGTACGTCAGTCGCTATATCTATGCAAGTCTATGAATGCGCACACAGCTACGCTGACGGTACGCGCGTACGGTCGGTCGGTCGAGCACTGTTTTCAGCCATAGACTTGCATAGATATAGCTACGCCAACCGACGGTCAGCGCTGACTGTCGGTCGAGCACTGTTTCCAGCCTTAGAGTCGTTCAGAGGTAGACCGACAATGCTTTTCGTTTTGTCGGTGTTTCTAGGTGACTGGACCGCTTATCATGACGTGGGCCGTAAGCATGTTTGTCTATACTTACATAAAAAAGATACCTTCAAAAAACTATGTATTTATAACTACAGTTTTTTTTTGCAAAATGAACTTGTAGTGTGTTTTGAATCATTTTAGTGTGACACGATATTTTTTTTATAATAATGTAAATGTTTCTCTGTCAAAGTGCTTAAAGTTTATAATCTTTTTGTGTGTGTTTAAGTTTCTCATTACCTACTGTTATTTGACCAAGATGATGGGCACTGTAGTGATATCGCCTACGAGATCAACCCACCTCTATACAAAATGTACTTTCACAGATCTATATGGAGTTCAAACTGGTCTGAGGAATCTACTCCAGACACGGAAACGGCCAGTGAGCTCTCAGAAACAGGGGACTTAGCCACTTGGTACTCAAAGCGTGCGAGGGAAATAGAAGAACGCAGTTCCATAGTCACTAATGCACTCACTCTAGTAACACTGGCTCATTACGCAGGCGGCGTCCCAGGTAACAACTTAATTAGACGACTTTTGTGGCGCAGCGCGTAAATGCTCGGTTGAAGAGCAGGTTACTGGTTCGATTCTCTGCAGGATTTTTTTTTTGCCGAATATTGTTTTATTTTTAGTACCATAGTCGATGTAGTCCTTTTGTTGTCCTGCCGGGCTAAGATACGCACGCGATATATTAGTTTACTCGTTGTGTCAAAATGAAGGCATTTTGCAACAGTTTTTGAACTATTGCATCGTCTGAGGTAATGTTGTCAAGAAATCGCGCCTTTGAATCTTCAACTTTTGACATTTCTGCGTGAGTGTTATCTCGTCTTCAGAGAGGTACGACGAGTAAGGCTGTGTCCACAGTCGGCAAACTGTTAACGGCTTACTGAGTTTTGCGTATTGGTTTAGTACACCCTTCCATATATTTGCAACGGAGTGTCCACATTTTTCTGTTTTGTGTTCACTTTACGCAGTTTGCAGCGTTACGTGCGCCGACTGTCTCAGTAAGCGGCTAACTCATAACAGTTTGCTTGCGACGCACGAAAATTGATCTGAGTTTGCAGCTAACTCAAATTTCAGTTCGCCACAAACTTTCGGCTCACTCAGTCGGCCGCTCACAGTTTGCCTACAGAGGACACAGCCTAATAGTCTCGTGGAAGTGTCAAAAGTTGATAATAAGAAGGCGCGTTTTATCGACAAAACTACCGCAGATAATACAATAGCCCTAGTACTTATAAGTTCTTGTGCTTTGTATCTATTTTTTATTTGTTTTCAGTAAATATTTGGAATGGTTTCAGGTCTTGAAAAAATATTCTTCGATCTAATAACCCTTGACACATTAGTGTATGATATCAATAAGGAGGGTGTCACACTGAAGGATTTAGAACAAATGTCCGTTCCAGAGACTTGTAAGGCATTGATGAGCATGGTAAGCAAAATTTTAAAAGCAGAGGAATTACTCAATTCGCTCAGTCAAAGAGATGTACTTAGGATAAAAGAAAGATACAACTGGCTTCTAATTTTAGCTTCACTCAAATTACGGCCCGCTTCCACTCCAAATATTGCTATGGGCTATTATGCACTAATATTTTAATCCTTAAGACCTCACCATGTAACATAATAATTGCAATAAATGATATGAATATGTAAGATATTTCTCTCCACTTTCGCCGAGAGCTATTAAACCGTGTCGGAGCCTGTAGTAACCTAGATAAATGCTACTCTTCGTAATATTGTAAATAATGTCGTAAATAAGTAAATTGTAATTTTCTTTCGAAGTATTTTATAGGAAAGTTTACCTTAATATCGCTTCATAATTATTTTTTAAAGTTTTTTGAAAAGGTCAAGAAATACAAAGTAAAATGTTGTTTGTGCAGTCGGGTCCAGACACGTTTATAGACGATATAAACCGCATTTTAATGCCGTTCTTGCGACGCTACCAGAAGCTACAAGGCACCAATGACGCTGGAGACATTCTATACGAGTATCTCGAGATGATCAGTGAGGAGGATCTGTGTCCTATACTTCTGGTAAGAATATAATAAATCACAGAGTTTAAAAAAATACAAATAATATACCTAATTCAAAATTATTAGTTTGAGAGTTTTGGCACTATAGTAGGTGCCAAATAACACCGCAATACAGGTCACCATCCACCTTTACCTCGATGTCGCAAAATTCAATTTATGTATGGTAAACAAACAGTACTACGAGATTCGAGCGATTACGGTCTTAGCGACAGGTTTGTATGGAAAGCGACAGAATTAGCCATTCATAAATTGAATTTTGTGACATCGGTTTGGAGGTGGGTGTATAACCTGTATTGCGGTGTTATTTGGCACCTACTATAGAAGATGTTGTGTAAAATGTGAAAATGTGTGTTGCGATTCTTATATTTTTGAGGTTTATGGTTTTTAAAGTCGCACGGACTACCATGGCATAGAGGTGCAATAAAATAAATCGTATGAAGATACGACCCAAAGACTCAGCCGGTAATTGGTTCAGAAACATTTTAACGCCAAAAAACTTGCTCTTGTATCCAAATAAACATAAATCTCCTAATATTAAAACCGTTAAACACGATACATATTATCAGTTAGTTTATTTTTAAATAAGAAACATAGTCCGGTAAATCTTTGAATTTTCGAACCTTGTGTTCCCAGCTGATGCAAAACCCAGAGGAATACGACTTGGACTATCCAACTCGTGTGTTGTTATCATACCGCTGCCTCATGGCATACACGGGGACAGATCAACTGGACATTGCTACCGAACTGCTTGAAGCTATTCAGCCGTAAGTTACTTATCAACATATCAACCTATAGAAGTGAAGTCCACTGCTGGACATAGGCCTCTTCCATAAAGTTCTAGAAGGAACGATTAAACGCATTTTTCATGTACTGGATTACTTCTTGTCCAATTAAAAAAAAAATATTCCTTACAAAATAAAAAGATGCGATGTTAACATTTGGATCCGTTTAACCTGAGAACGGTTTAGTGATTTTCCCAAAACGTGGCTAAAAACTGTCCCAGAACAAAGATCTGTCTTACAAAATAAAACCGCATAGAAATTGATGCACTACTGTCGGAGATACGAGGTCACAGACAGACAGGCACATGCACTAATGCCTCAAACTTAGAACACCTTTATTCTTTAATTGGGTAGTTAATTTGGTATGCCTAACACTGGCGCAGCCGGTAGGATCAAAATTCTTATCGGCAATTTGCTCAATAAACTTTTGTGTTTATAGGGAAGGCGGATGTTCAGAGGCAATTCGCTCACATCTCCGCGAGCTAGCGCAGGTAATTACCGCTAGTAACACGCTGAACTCCCGCGGCATAGCAGTGCCGCCGCGAGCATTAGCCGCTCGGAGCTTAGAGCCGCAACGAGCTAGGGCGCTACTGGCGCGCCTTGCCAGAGACCTTGCCAAGGGGTACGTACACCTGTCATACATATTAAGGGGCGTCCATAAATTACGTGAGGTGTTCTAGGGGGGGAGAGGATCGAGCTAAATCTTTCCAAATCTCACTTTAGGGGCGAGCGGGGGGGGGGGGGGTCTTGGCAAATATCACGTAATTATTTTTCTCGTAGAAAACGGTGTAAAATTGCATAAAAATTCAGAATTAGAATAAATCTTTCTTAATTTTTGTTTGATATTCAAGAGTGACCACTGGAACCAACATATCCAAGTGTTATTTAATTTTATGATTGTGATTTTAATTCACAAATACTAGTCTTTGCTAGTCTTCATTAAAAGTAATAGAACCGTTTTTTTTTTGTTTTTTTTAATAATCCAACACGTTTACAGCCAAAATAGAAGTCTTGAAGAATCTCGCGTGAGATTAGGGCAGGGGGGAGGGAGTTGAGGAAAATCTTACGATATCTCACTAAGGGGGGGACGAAAAATTCGCAAAAATGCCTCACGTAATTAATGGACGCCCCCTTATCGCCAGTAACAGCTATAGCATAGACATTTTTTAATTGCTAAAATTGTATTGCTATTCGCGAACCTTGAAATGTGGAAAATCTAATTTCATTAGTTCAGAGTTTCTTAGCGTATTTTGTGGGGTGATCACTAACATCTGACCGTCGCTGCGTATTCGAATCATATTGCGCGTCAAGGCCAACTCGACTGTCAAATATTGTATCATCAGCGCGCAGTGTATTTCAGATACTCCACGGTTACGATACGTTTGCGATTGTCTTGCCATTGGTCTCTAGAATAATCATAACATAAATTACTGTAAAGTTTTCGTTACTAGTTTTACTACGTAAACAAAATTTTAAGCAAATTAAAGACCACTAGTTGTAAGTTAAGATAGTGCTGTGCACAAATGGTTGGCTTACCTAAATAAATAAATAATTAAACAGCTCAGAATTTTTTATAAAATTGTAGTGAAGCGAAGCCGACTCAAGCCGACTGGGAGAAGCTACTGAAAGACATAATGGAACTACAAGAGATGTGTTTCCACTGCATTTCCATCAACCAGTGCTATGAGGTGAGTAGAATTCACACACTCATCTCTACTCAGTCTCAATGATGTATTGGTAGCTTTTACCTAATTTTACCGTGGAATAAGAATTACCAAATTGTTTCAAATGGACATGCCAAAGGTTATGAACGTAATGAAATGATTTTCGAACCTTGTACTCTAGTATTATAATAATAAATATTCTTGGACATTACACACAACGCACTCTAGTCCCAAACTAAGCAGAGCTTGTACTATGGGAACTAGATTGCTGGAATAATACTTATTATACTTTTTTTTAATTGTAAATACATACTTATAAGACATAGTAACACCCAGACACAGAAAAAACATCTATGTTTGCCACACACAAGTATTTGTTCTTGGTGGGGATTGAACCCACGACCCACAGCACAGAAGGCAGAGCTACTACCGACTGAGCCATGACGCCTGTCATATTCCACAGATCTACGCATCAGCTCTCTTAACATCAGGTGACGCCAGCAGTATTAAACTAGCCGGTAGCGTGTTAACTGTCGAAGCTAGTGGACCTTTACCGACTCGACCTCACGCGGTTCCATACGCACAGAGTGTCGCTTTAGTGTTGCAAGCCGGGAAGGAATACTTTAACTCTGCATCGGCATTGGACGATCCAGCCTTAGAACTCGCTAGGTAAGTCTATTGAACTTTATATCCACTGGAATAAAGTTGGTAATTGCGCAATACACGCCCTACGCACAGAGTGTCGCTTTAGTGTTGCCAACAGGGAAGGAAATGAAGGAATACCTCAACTCTGCATTGGCAGTCTATTGCTACGGTAACAAGGCTGAATATTGTACGCTAACTCTAGTCTGAATACTTCAACTTTGTATCGACTTTATGCTAGGGTATATTGAACTTTATTTCTATTACTATAGAGTACAAAATGCTCGGTTTTCAGCTAGCGAGATCAAATCTTTTGCAGATGCTGCCTGACCCTAATAAAGGATACAAATACGGTGATACAAGAAGAGTTGGATCTTATTTCAGCATTACATATCATCAGCTCCTTCCATTTGAATATTCTGCCTATACAAGGTGAGGCTCAGAAAAGTTAATCTGAAAGTGCCATCTATTGTCGCGGCGCGGAACCAAAACTAATGAATGAATGAATGAAAACGCTTATACATAAAAACACTGAATCATATGAAATAAAACAAAACAGTGGGCATTAAATGTGCAATGGGCTGCCTTATCGCTCAGTAGCAGTCTCTTCCAGACAAAACGAATGTTTCCTAGTTTCTCAGCATGCCAATAATTTCTGTATAATCTGTTTCGCATATTAGTTTGTAAGGTGTACCTACGTACAAAAAAGAATTTACATTCATTCATTCATATTTCGTCATGGCTTAGTCGGTAGTAGCTCTGCTTTCCGTGCTATGGGTCGTGGGTTCCATCCCCACCGAGAACAAACATTTGTGTGTTGTAAATATAGATGTTTCTTCTGTGTCTGGGTGTTTCTTCGTATTATAAGTATGTATTTACAAAAAAAAAATGTATGTATGTATTCTATCAGCCATCTAGTTTCCATCGTACAAGCTTTGCTTAGTTTGGGACTAGAAGGCGTTGTGTTAAGTGTCCGCGAATATTTATTTTTATTTATTTATTTATTTATTTATTTATTTATTTATTTATTTATTTATTTATTTATTTATTTATTTATTTATTTATTTATTTATTTATTTATTTATTTATTTATTTATTTATTTATTTATTTATTTATTTATTTATTTATTTATTTATTTATTTATTTATTTATTTATTTATTTATTTATTTTAATTGTACTTCTTTTCCAGTGCGCTTAGCTGAGAGCAAGCTACAGTTGATAGAAGACTGTTTGAAGTCTGATCCGAACGCGTTCTACGCGACCCACAAACTGCTCAAGTTGGCTGCGCTACTGAGAGTCGAAGGAGATGATGAGGTCTCCAGGTAAGACTGATTCTTTATCCGAAGAACAAAAGCACAGAATGGCTATACCTCGCCCGCCCCCATACGAACATGTAGCGCCATCTAGCGCGCCACATGCGAACTATCCTAGGTCGCGCAAACGAAGTTATCACGAAGTTTGAACATTATACCTGGTTTACACATCAGCTTTCTATTTGAAAGCCTGTTTGAAATTTCAAGAAAACCTTTGATAAGTTACCATGTTATGGAGTAAAAGATCGTTCCATTTTCAAATAACACGACAGTAATGAGTTTGCTATGTAATTTATCTGGCCGCTAAACACGCCGGCAATGGATTTTCATACATTTATTGCCGGCCGCTGCTCGCATGTGTTTGGCCAGTACTGCATTTTCGATTTATCTCGAAGAAGCTTGTCAAAATAATGCTTTAATTTCCAAGCATGTTTGAGAAATAATTGTGTATTGTTATACAGGGAAGGCGAAGTGTTAATGCGTGTGTGTAGTGACGCGAACTCCGGCCAGTGGTCCGGCCGAGTGGACGCCGCCAGGCGACTCGCTGCACTACGATTCCAACCGGCTGCACTCGTTATAGCACAGGTAAACTATTCACTCATTTTTAACTAGTGTAAGAGTATCGCGCTAGTAAACCGTGTGATCCTTGTGATATTACGGAATGAAATATAATTGACGTTGACTTTGGTGTTTCAAATTTCAAATATGTATGAAATGAAATAGGCCTTTACATCTATTCAAGATAATTTATACAGTGTCAGGAGGCAACCTATGCCTACACTTAACGACACACTGTAGTGCCTGGGACAATGTTTAGATGGAGTAGGCTTGCAGCACCTATACCATCCTCTCAGCCTAGTCTTTTAAACCTAGAACTTTTAAAAAATGGAAAAATTACTTGCTCCCCCCCTGCAAATTCAATGTCTCTTCTCCCTACTGACCCCACAGAAGTCAGAAGTGTTGTATGTCAACTTAAACTACGTAGTGCACCTGGCTGGGATAAAATAACAGCGATATTACTCAAAACCTGTATCATGCATCTGGCAATACCTATAGCTTTTATCTGTAACCTAAGTTTTGAAACAGGTACATTTCCAGCTTCTTTAAAAAAAGCTGTAGTATGTCCCGTCTTTAAAGCGGGTGATAAAAAAAGTCCCTCAAATTACAGACCAATTTCCCTACTGTCAACGCTTTCTAAAATTATTGAGAAACTGATGAAGAAGAGAGTAATGAGTTATTTAGAGAAAAATAGACTTCTAAGCGATAACCAATACGGTTTTAGAGAAAAAAGGTCTACTGAAGATGCAGTTCTGACGCTAACATCCAAGATAACATCATATCTTGATAGTGGTGATAAGTGTATAGGCGTCTTCTTGGATCTCCAAAAGGCGATTGACACGGTGTCCATCCCGATCCTACTGTCGAGACTAGAAAGCGTTGGGATTAGGGGGCTGGCTTTGGACTGGTTTTCTGATTATCTGACAGGTAGATCACAGCATGTTCGTGTCGATAATTACCAAAGTGAGAATGCAACGTGCACCTACGGTGTACCGCAAGGCAGTACACTAGGACCCACTCTCTTCCTCATTTATATAAACCTTTGTTGTACTGCTCTACCCGGCCTAGACTTGTTGATGTTTGCAGATGACACTGTGCTTCTCGTGCACGATAAAACATGGCATAAAGTGATGCGACTGGCTGAAAACTGTCTTTCCGATGTAACAAAATGGTTAGAAGATAGTCTACTGTCCCTTAACACCAGCAAAACGAAATACATGTGCTTCAGTAAGACAGCATCTGGAGACCCGGGAGATAGTGTTAGTGTCATGATTCACACGTTCCCATGCAATCGTCATTACTGTCCTGAGCAATGCAACTGTTCAACTCTTGCCCGAGTTAGCTCCATTAAATACCTCGGAGTACTCATTGATGACAAGCTGAATTGGAGTACCCACATAGCATCATTGGCCTCTAGGATCAGAAAACTGATTTATATTTTTAAAATCCTTAGAACAGTCGCGGACAAAAAGTTAATCATTCAAACATATAAGGCGTTGTGTGAATGCATATGTAGGTACTGCATTTGCGCTTGGGGAACAGCATCTAAAACACATCTCATTACAGCTGAAAGGGCCCAACGAGCAGTGCTAAAGGTGCTCCTTTACCTACCATACAGACACCCTACCGTAGATGTTTATAATATTGCAAATGTTCTCAGCATTCGTAAGTTGTTCATATATGAAAGTCTTAGACGATACCATAGACACGTGGTTCCTGTTTTGCCTGAAACATCCAAACGAGTAGACCGATGTCCTGTACCTACTGTCAAATCCAGATTTGCCCAAAAACAATTTGATGTGGTTGTGCCCCATCTCTACAACACTTTAAATAAAGAGAATAACTATTAAACCTAAGAGTAATAATGAATTTAAAGAAATCTTAGTGAATTGGATTATGACAAGAGACTATGAAGGCATTGAGGACATGCTTTCTGGTTTTTATTTTTAATAGAGCAATTTTATTCGGCATTTAAGAACACATAGGTAATCTGCTATTATTATTATTTTTTTTCTACACACATGTTTTACTTTTACTATACAGTTACACACATTACTATACAGTTTTATTATTACACAAATTATTACCTATTCAGTTTTACGTCTACACTTGATTATACACTTGTAATGTATCTATTTATTACTCCTATCACATTTTTGTTTCATAGCATTGTTATCTTTTTTTGCTTTCCGAGCTTCTTAAATTTGAAAAATTATTATTTTATTCTAAATGCATGTTAGCTACTAAGTCTCAGATTTTATTATTAGCTAAGTCACTGACGACAATAAAAAATCAATTGAATGTTTTAATTAGGAGAAACCACTGGCTCCCGAAACACAGTTTATACTAGTTCGGGATCCTCTGGATTCAAATACTACCCTTTCTGTAACATTTTTTATGTCAAAGTAAATAAAAATTTATTTATTTATTTATTTATTTAGTCAGCCATATCCACAGGAAAGATATCGTCAATACGTAAATATGTATAAGATCTCATAACCATTGACTATCGAACTTCGAATTCATAAATATTTGAGTAGCGCTCTTAGCGGGACGTTACGTTGAATGCTAACTTATATGCGTTAAAAAGTACACACTAGGCCCACTAATTATGATAGCACTTAAATATTTGAATAACCGCAATCTAATAGTGTAAACTACCGTAATCTTGGCACCCCCCCCAATAAAATTGTTGGCACTTCTCTAATTTATCCTATTTACTAAGAAAATTCCAGACCTCACGATGTTGTTATATAAACAAAACTATCATAATAATAAACATCGTGAGGTCTGGCTTTTTCTTAGTAAATAGGATAAATCAGAGAAGTGCCAACAATTATTGGGGGTGCCAAGATTAGGGTAGTTTACCCTATTATACAGACTATTTTCGTCGTTAATTTGAGTTCATCATCATTATCATCATCATCAACCTATATCGGTCCACTGCTGGACGTAGGTCTCTCCCAAGACGCGCCACTGAGCCCGATCTTCGGCTCTTCTCATCCAGTGTTTGCCAGCTACATGTCTCAGATCGTCACCCCACCTAGCCGGAGGGCGTCCTACACTACGTGCGCCTAAACGCGCTCTCCACTCGAGTATTAGTTTGCTCCAACGATTGTCTGTTCTGCGGCAAACATGGCCGGCCCACTGCCACTTCAGCTTACTAATCCTCTGAGCTATGTCGACCACCTTAGTTCTTTGTCGGATAACCTCATTTCGGATTTTATCCTTTAAAGAAACTCCGAGCATAGCTCTCTCCATAGCTCGCTGAGCGACTTTCAGCTTGTGGACCAACCCTACTGTCAGTGTCCACGTTTCGGCAGCATAGGTCATAACAAGTAGGACGCACTGGTTGAAGACTTAATTTGAGTTGAGTTTGTGTAATATGTGTAGGTAGCGGAATACGCACACACGGACAGAGAAACGCGCATGGAACTATACGCAGCCGCCGCCGCACACTGCGACGCAGACTATATAGAAACCATGCTGCAGGCCAGGTACCTTACTTACGCTTATTTACTTACTAGCTGATACTCGCGACTTAGTACGCGTGCGAAACTTTCCACCAGTATACGGTGAACCTCGTGCCAAAGGCTGCTTTTGGTTTATAGCGCGATCACACTATGCCGAAGTGGGCAGGGACTTGGGCAGGGAAGCGGACATCATTCCGGAATTAATCGCGGCATGAATGATTGCCGCAGCAACATCGCCTTTATTCTCACGGAGCTAGGGCATGAACTTGGGCAGGGAGACGGGACAGCGGCATGTTCGTGTTCACGCCACTTCCCTGCCCACTTCCCTGCCCAAGTCCCTGCCCACTTCGGCATAGTCTGCACGCGCTATTAGAGAGTTCAAGCTGTATCTAAGCATCCACGTTTTATAATAGTATAGATTTAACTCTTTGTTGCTCTAAATGAACAAAATGTACAAGTGGGCTTAATGCTATAAGCATTGTCTACCTTACAGGTCGAGAGAATGGTTCGCGTGCAAACTTAAGAAATAAATTTACAGAACAAGAACAAATGACACTTATAATAAGGGTTATATTAGAGTACCTACATGAGCTTCAATTTCTATTATGTTGAAGTATCAATAAAGACTAGCATTTGTATTTTGTTTTTAGTTTGTACTCATACTTATGGGATAAGACTCCATCAGCAGAAATTACTATTTAGATCTTGCTTAAGAAATATCGCAAATAATTGTGCTTGTGACATTTCTTTCGATTCAGATTAAACGAACCTATTAATTCCTGATGTACATTTTAAAGCCTATTCAGAGAAAAACACTGCGATTTAGAGGGCACGTTGACTAAATGTGCACTATAATTTATCGCATTGGTACAAGTTTTTTGGTCGAAAACTTGTTTGGATCAATGTGATATTTTTACTGAACCGTTGCATTGTTATTCTCTCGACCCTGAAGCTCTGCAATTTCACATAATTACATTTAGTTATATTATACCTTCAAAAATGTTGAAATGTGCGAGCGAGAAGGTTGTCTGCCTTTACCCTACGCCTTAAACTGTCGTTTCTGGCTCTAGCGGTCGCTAAGTCATGACGGAGGCCTTAAGGCGGCCTAAAAACTCATCCCAGCTTGCTGGCTTGCTAACTGCGGTATATCTGCCTGCTGATAGTAGACATTACTCAAGCAGTATTTCGTTTTGATAGATTGCAGTTGGAACTGGAAGGGCTCAAAGAAATGGGAGTTACTATGAAGGAAACGCACAATTTGTCTGAACGCTGCCCTTCGACTGACGACGAATATGCCGACGCCATTACTACGGTAAAACTATTCTATTTTTATATATTTACTTCTTTGCCTACCCTATCTTCTTTAAGTTACCTACTATAAAATGCTATAAATAAATAAAATATATCCTTGAACATTACACACAGCACCCTCTAGTGCCAAACTAAGCAGAGCTTGTACTATGGGAACTAGATTGCTGATATAATACTTATATACATTATTTTTGTAAATTCATATAATACATAGTAACACCCAGACATAGAACAAACACCTATGTTTACAACACACAAATGTTTGTTCTCGGTGGGGATCGAACCCACGACCCACAGCACGGAAGGCAGAGCTACTAACGACTGAGCCATGACGCCTGATTAAATTTAATTTTGTCTTTTGTTTCAGCCTATAGTTGAGAAGAAAGATTTGGTCCCGTCTCGTTCCGAAAATAAAATACCCCTATTCAACTATTTACTGGATTCCTTTCAAAATAAGTTCTCAGTGAAGTAAGTCATTGTAAATTTTACTTCTGTTGTAATTTGAACTCTTTCCCTGTAACAATAAGCTCGCATTTTCCAGCCAATCTAAAACACCGATGGAACTAGCCAAGCGTACGGTTCACGTGCCAGAGTTTTACAATTCAATATATCCGGAGCACGCTGTATCGGATAGCTATTATAGGTAAGTACATTTCCACTATGGTAAAACACTGGAAGGATTAAATACAATGCTCAGAGATCTCAATATTGTCACCCAACAGGTACCTAAGTCTTTTTTTCCTGTTATTTTGGTGTACAATAAAGATATAATCTAATCTAAGTCTTAGACAGGAGTCATGGCACATTCGGTAGTAGCTCTGCCTTTCGTGCTGTGGGTCGTGGGTTCGATCCCCACCGAGAACAAACATTAGTGTGTGGCAAACATAGATGTTTGTTCTGTGTCTGGGTGTTTCTATGTATTATATGTATGTATTTACAAAAAAAAATTATATTATGTATTCTATCAGCCATCTAGTTCCCATAGTACAAGCTTTGCTTAGTTTGAGACTAGAAGGCGCTGTGTTAAATGTCCGTGAATATATTTTTTTTTTTGGAACGTTCATAAAGTAAGAAATATGTCAAACGCTTATATTGCATCTATATCGGTACATAATGGTATCGATTCTGTGACCTAATTTTACAGCTCTAAAATTATAGCCGTCTTTGTCAATTCAGTTTATGAGGACGGCAACATTTTTAGAGCTGTCAAATTAGATTAGTTTACAAAAATGCAACAAGAGAATCGATACCATTGGCAGAAAATTCTAGTTTTGAGAATTGTGGGTCATTGGATCAAACGATTTAATTATGTAGGTTTAACTTCGACAAAAAAAAAACTTTTTATCCCGGAATATCAACAGGATCAAACACGCGGACAAAGTCGCAGGCGCAAGTTAGTAAAAAATACATAAACTGCGCAACGGACTACGAACAAAATCCGAAACAAGGAAATTCGTAGAAATAATAGAATTATTAATTTATTTAATTAGAACGGTCGCACATAACCTTACACTAATTAATTAAACACTACCAATAAAAATGTCAAAACACAAAAATTAAATAGATGAATGAATGAATGAATGAATGAAAACGCTTATTGTACATAAATAACACCGAAACATATTCCTATGATATAAACAAAACAGGTTGCATTAAATGTACAATGGGCGGCCTTATCGCTCAATAGCGATCTCTTCCAGGCAACCTTTGGATGGAGATAGATATTAAATAATAAAATAGTTGTCTTTTTATTTTATTTATTTACAGGGTTTAATCGCTGAGCGATTATAATTACCCTAATATATACAACCTAACTCAACAACTAAAAACAACCTAATATACACAAAATAAAACAAAACTTAATCCCTAACTAAGCCTACTTCTGCTAACCTATATAGCATCTTGGCTCCGTCCTAAAACGGACTAGCCAAGATGCTATTTACTATGCCCACTGACATACTCCTTCCGAACGCACTTACCCGGACACATTCGCGCAAAACATGTATAATATCCTCTACTATACCACAATCAGAACAATTTAGAGATGTAACCTTATTCACAAGGAAATAAAAATTGTAGTCCTTAAATTATAAGTAACTAGCGACCCGCCCCGGCTTCGCATGGGTGCAATGCAGTGATGATGATGATGTATTATACATATAAACCTTCCTCTTGAATCACTCTATCTATTAAAAAAAAACTGCATCAAAATCCGTTGTGTAGTTTTAAAGATCTAAGCATACATACATACAGACGCGGGAAGCGACTTTGTTTTATAACTTATTTTTTTTTAAATTAATTTATAAGTAATATATTATGATTTGTTTATGATAGGTACGATCGTTTCGCGGTACCCAAAGTACTGGACGGACGCACGCCGGTCGGTCACGCAGTACTGCAGTGGTTCTATATACAAAACTGCCTTTATATTGAGAATGGAGTTGATGTAGACGCTCAACAGGAGATGGAAATGGAAAGCGAAGGTATGCACGAACTTATAACAAGGTTACATCAAGTTTATAACTGGGTAGAGGTCACTGAACCCTGAATTTTTATACTATTGTAAAACTGTAAAAAAGCCAAAAACTGAAATTAAAGATATGGATTTACTAAATAAAAGATTCTGATTCCGAAAATCGAATTTATCTTTTTGTCTGTTTGTTGGTTCGCGGTTCACGGGGTAAAGTCAGACAACCTTCTCGCTCGCACATTTCAACATTTTTGAAGATATAATATATTATATCTTATATATATAGCTCTGCAATTTCATAATTGAAATTGCAGAGCTTCAGGGTCGAGACAATAACAATGCGAAGGTTCGGTAAAAATATCACATTGATCCAAACAAGTTTTCTAACCAAAAAATGCTTTAATTTATCGCATTGGTACAAGTTTTTATACATTTAGTTATATTGTATCTTCAAAAATGTTGAAATGTGCGAGCGAGAAGGTTGTCTGACTTTACCCTTCGCCTTAACTACTGGACCAATTTCAATTAAACTTATACCATTCAGAAGCACTTTTCCCGGATTGAAACATAGGCTATATTTTATTCTAATCAAAGAAATGGATTCTTAGATCCAGCTTAAACTTTCTAAACCAAAAGCAGCCATTTGCTACGAGATTCATCATATGCTGGTGGATATTTTGGTGTAAAGTTTTGCACGCGTACGAATTTTAAGGTATAGTAGGTGCCAAATAACACCGCAATACAGGTCATTCACCCAACTTTACCTCGATGTCGCAAAATTCAATTTATGTATGGTAAACAAACAGTACTATGAGATTCGAGCGATTACCGTCTTAGCGACAGGTTTGTATGGAAAGCGACAGAATTAGCCATTCATAAATTGAATTTTGCGACATCGTTTTGAAGGTGGGTGAATGACCTGTATTGCGGTGTTATTTGGCAGCTGCTATAGTATTTCGATAAAACTTTTTTTTTTGGAGAACCAACAGCTTTTACAATTTGAATAGGCAATGGTTAAACTTTGGAGGGACAGGTGGAAGGTACTAGACCGCGCGGCAGATCGCCTATGCGATGGACCGACTAGATAAAGTCGGCGGTAGGTGGAAACCTACAAGAATGCTCCCGGATGACTATAAATAGAGAGAAGTGGCGAGAAATCGTGAGGCGTGCCCCAGCCATTGATAAAAGTAATACATAACGACCACGACCGCTCTGCCAAGAGTGTAACGAAGAAGAAGAAGAAACTTTGGAGAGCCAATTAGAGGTTGTTTAGTTCCCGGATGACTATAAATAGAGAGAAGTGGCGAGAAATCGTGAGGCGTGCCCCAGCCATTGATAAAAGTAATACATAACGACCACGACCGCTCTGCCAAGAGTGTAACGAAGAAGAAGAAGAAACTTTGGAGAGCCAATTAGAGGTTGTTTAGTTCCCGGATGACTATAAATAGAGAGAAGTGGCGAGAAATCGTGAAGCGTGCCACAGCCATTGATAAAAGTAATACATAACGACCACGACCGCTCTGCCAAGAGTGTAACGAAGAAGAAGAAGAAACTTTGGAGAGCCAATTAGAGGTTCTTTAGTTCCCGGATGACTATAAATAGAGAGAAGTGGCGAGAAATCGTGAGGCGTGCCCCAGCCATTGATAAAAGTAATACATAACGACCACGACCGCTCTGCCAAGAGTGTAACGAAGAAGAAGAAGAAACTTTGGAGAGCCAATTAGAAGTTCTTTAGTTCCCGGATGACTATAAATAGAGAGAAGTGGCGAGAAATTGTGAGGCGTGCCACAGCCATTAATAAAAGTAATACATAACGACCACGACCGCACTGCCAAGAGTGTAACGAAGAAGAAGAAACTTTGGAGAGCCAATTAGAGGTTCTTTAGTTCCCGGATGACTATAAATAGAGAGAAGTGGCGAGAAATCGTGAAGCGTGCCACAGCCATTGATAAAAGTAATACATAACGACCACGACCGCTCTGCCAAGAGTGTAACGAAGAAGAAGAAGAAACTTTGGAGAGCCAATTAGAGGTTCTTTAGTTGAAATCGGTTGATTCGAATAGTTTTTTGTTCCAGTGATACAAAAATGTGCGGATGAGTTATTGTACGCGGACACGAGCGTGGGCGTGGCCTGCTTGGTGCGCGGCGCGGGGCCTAGCGGCGCGGCCAGCCGCCTTGTGGGAGCAGCAGCGAGCGATATCGCCGTCTCTTGCGCACTGTACGCCGCGACCGTGCATTGCAACTCTGCACGTATGAAGGACAATGTGTACCGCGCTACGCCGAGACAAGTTAGTTAAACATTATAGTTCATTTATTCATAATACGGTATTACATGTCAATTTAAGTCGATGTGGATTACACTTACATACTCATAAAGTAGGTAAGTAACAATGTCAAATAACAATTAATTAAAACTAAAATAGGTAATACCTACTTAATTTACCTATCTACAAAGATTAAGGGCCATAAATTCGTCAAAGTCATAAAACGACTGACTGATAAGCCAATTTTTCAGTTTATACTTAAAGGATTGCGTCGATGGTGCGTCAGTGACGTTGAGCGGTAGGCGGTTGTATACCGAGGGCCCCATCACGTACACTAGCTTCTCTGTCTTAGCGAGCCGTCTTGGGACTGCTCGCAATCGTTCAGTGTGCCTGAGAGGGTACCTAGGGGTATGAGAGGGTACATTAGACAAGTTAGTATAAATAAATATAATGTTAGTCAAACATTATATTTATTTATACCATTCCCCCTTTCAAAAGCTTATTTTATTCACTGAAAACAGTGAATAAAAAGCTTTTCTCACTGTTTTGGTGTTTGAATTTAGTACAAACTAATATAATTTAACCTCCATCTAATTATTGTTTTTGCGCAAGGAGGTTGTATACAACCTCCAATCTTTCTTTTTCTTGTAGTCATGGTATAAAGTATAGTATGCAACTCTTGAATAAAACGGATTTAAACCGAGAGCCATGAACCACTCACGTCGTTCAGGATTCTTAGCGAGTAATTCAATCATCATGAATCACTCCCTATGGTCGTGATTCAGTCGTTAGAATCCTTCACTTGCTCGTGATTCATTTATTGCCCTCGCTTTAAATCCGTCTTTTATTCACTAGTTCCATAATATACTATTATTTTTTTGTTCATCTAGCTGCTAGGTGCTAGGTCTAGTAGGTCGTGTTTACTTTATAACACGAATAAAACGACATTTTCTGAAAATGAGTCCTAGCTAGATCGATTTATCGAATTTCATGAAAATCGTTGGAGCCGTTTCTGAGATTCAAATATAAATATACAAGAATGTAAAACGGTTATAATCACAAAGAAAACATATACAGTACCTACAATATTCACAATATTTACAAAATACACATGAAACAGTTGAGAATTGCTCGTTTAAAGGTATTACATAGATAACTGCTGATTTCTTCATAACTTTCGATCGATAAAATATCTGAATAATAATTAGTATAAATTCTAATCTAACAATTATTTCCAGTTAGCAGAACAAACATTAACAAGTAAAAACATTCGCGAAGAGCAATTGCAACTGATACGTCAATGCATCGATCGCCTTTCTGGTATGTCGGAGGTAGAAACACTGCGAGCTCTCGGACTAAACGTGAATGGAATACTATTCAACGCTGACCCTGACTACAGGCGCGAGATGATACTGCGCGTTGCCAGGTGAATATGAATCTTATAACGTACTAACATAGATGCTTTTTAAACGGTGTTAGTCCTTCAGAGTTTGGTAGAATCGCAGTGGCTTTTAGAAGTAAATGTCAACGGAGTTTTCAATGCCTACACGTTGCCAGATGAATATGCAACTTATTTCGTCGCAATAAGGATATGAATTGAATATATATGCGCCTGGTAGAAGCAATATGGATTCTCTGATTACATCTAGGTTTAGAATTGGCGAAGATTAAAAAGATGCAAAATCTTTGCCGAAACCCGGGATCGAACCAGGGACCTTTAGATCTTCAGTCTAACGCTCTCCCAACTGACTACATAATGTAACTTTAGAACTACTAGGGGAGGTCGGCTGCTAAACGGCTATCTATCATATATTCTATTTTTACTAACAGCACACAAACAGGAGATTGAGGTTTATCTACGTTAAAAAAGTAGGTAACATAAAATTGGCCGCCATCATCTTATTTACTACCATGTCGTATTAATCCACTGCCGGGTATAATTCTTTTTCTCCGACTGTACCGAACTATACTTAAGGTAGCCTTTCGAACTAAGCGTCACAGACGCAGCGTCTATAGCGTCACCAACGCCGCGTCACTAACGCCGCGACAGTGACTCTTTGGTCACTTTGGATACCCACAACAGACGCACAGTCGGTTCACTGTTTCGCCGCGCACCGCCCCGACCGGATTGATCTTTAAGCAGTCTTATCATAAAACAATAAATCTCAAAATACAGCGACACTGCAAGCGCGGCCGAGCGACTGACGCGGCCGTCTGATAACGCGGTCACCGCGGCACTGTGACGTCACAGGCGCCGCGTCACTGTCGCTGCGCTCGAATCACGTTCCCTAGAATTTCATACATTTGCATAGAACATCGATCTGTCGCTCTGTCGCGGCGCCACTGACGCTATAGACGCTTAGTTCGAAAGGCTACCTTTAGATCGTTTTGGGTTACAAGTTTTTTGATATCTGCATCCAAAATAAACATACTAATAGACGTCTCTTTAGCGATCACTTATTTATATTTTTTTCTATGTCTCTACAGACTACCAGGACAAGAGAACTTAGAACTGGCCTGTTCTCTCAGTGCTAAGTACAAGGAGGACGCATTAGAAGCGTGGCTGCAACACGCGTGTGCTTCCCCTACTCAAACTCATCTCACTGGCAGCTCACTGCCTGATGCCGATAAGGCGGAAACATATCAACGGTGAGTACACTATAATCTTAGTCACATTATCATAGTAATCACTAATTATTATATTATAGTCATACCTATACCATATCAAACGCTAACACTTTTGAGAAATAACGGGTTTTAGGCAAAACCATTTTGCAAAAGACTGGCTTTCGCACGCGACTTCGTTCGCGTCCCGTTGGACCCCGTTGATTTTCCGGGATAAAAAGTAGCCTATGTATTTCAAGTTTCATGCAAGTCGGATCAGTACTTTTTGAGCCAATTCGTTACAAACATACATACAAATTTTTCCTCTTTATAATATTAGTATAGATTGAACCATATTTTGTAAAAAAAAATTGAGTTTGCGACAGATTAAAAAATTAAAAGTACTTTTTGATGAATTATTTAACATTATTCAATTGAACTTGTGTCAAAGAATACTTATGTTTAACTTATTTAAGAATAACAGTGGAGTTATTAAAATCGTACCTTAGGTCAGTATATACCTCTTAGCCCTAATCGTGTATACTGAGTCTCATCAAAATAAATGAAAATAGTAAAATATTACATTAGCTTTCTCACTTTGTTCTCGTAATATCTTATGAATGTTTTAATTTGTCTAACAGTATTCTAAAAGTGCTTTACCCGGAGATCAGTGGCGGTAACCACGCGGCTCTCATACAAATATTCACAGTTCTGAAGGGACTGGACGAGAAGCACCTGGTGTCGGGACTGACCGCGGCAGATCACATCAAATTGCTAAAGAAATGCAAAGCCGCCTCATCGGGTAAGTGCGTCAGTACATTCACACCGGTATATATACCATTCCCGAAACATTCGGGGCTGTACGTCAAAAAAAAAAAAAAAAAAGATGCTCTTTTTGATATGTTATAGAACTAGCGTCGCTCGCGTCGATCGCAATGTTCTTATTGTTGTTTTGCATTTATTTCAAAATAAACTGTTAAATAGTGTCCAAAAACTTCGTTATTATTCACAATCCTACATAATATTTTATGAGTTTGTATGGATGCACCTATGGATATTTGTTACTCTTTCATGCAAAAACTACACCCGATTTGGATCTCGGAATATAATATTATCCGTAGCCTGGATTAACACATATAAAATAAATGAAATGAAATGAAATCCATTTATTCAACCCATTGGGTACTAACACACAGATACAACAGAGAGAAAAAAGTAAGTCAGACAGGTAGGAACAAAACAGAGTAAGTGGTAGGAAAGTAGGTACAAAAGTATAGCAAATACCTAGTGTCGGAAAACAAAAACAACTAAAAAATGATGCTAGTTAGTCCTGTCCAGCTCTGTTGGTACCCTTGTGCGGTTGAAAAAGTTGTTCTCAGCATGTGATGCCCCACATGCATGGACCATGACATGGAGCAGCGCTGCTTTTCAGAACACATAGGCTACTTTTTATCCCGGAAAATCAACGGGATCCAACGGGACGCGAACGAAGTCGCGAGCGGATGCTAGTACTTTATAGTTGCATCAACCTAGAATTTTTGATTCAGAAATTAAAACAGTGAATTTATTCGGTAATAAAAGTTATTATTAAACACACGATGCAATAAAACTCACAAAAAGGCTAGGCGGGAAATCACACAACTTGCGAGTACTGAATCAATAGTTCAGATCCAAGACGTGAATAAATAATAAATAACGGTTATTGTACACTATTTAAAATGAACATAGACATTTATTTATTTGCCGCTGTTGCAAATAATATAAAGGGTGTTATTCACCGCAGAACTGGACTACAAGCTGATAATAGAGCAAGCGCCAGCAGAAGAGCTCACCGCACACTTACTATCGATAATAAAGCCGGAGAACATCGGCATGATCGCTAAGTTCCTGCGCACACTTCCCTCGAACGTCAAAATGTCGATGTCCGTCAACGCGCTCTATACTAAATGGCTGACCAAGTATTTCTTTAGTGTAAGTAAACTATTTAAGGCGTATGTAAAAGGCAGACAACCCTCTCGCTCGCACATTTCAACATTTTTGAAGATATAATATTTAGTAATATATTATCCAGGTGCCGAGATCTCAAGAAAGCAGTAAGAAGTGGATGCAGCAGTATCGACAATGCGCGAGCTACTTCAACAAACTTTCTAAGGAAGAGTTACTCAAGTTCCTAGAAACTACTTGTTTCTCGTTTGAAGCCATTGAAAGGTAAATCAGTGTGCTTAGTATAAAATTCTTTATTTTATTCGGAAAACAAACAGTGTTATATTCGACAATGTCAACTTAAAAACTCATCACCAATTAGATGTTTCCGCATATATGATTCTACATAAAACTTGTTTGTCTACAAAAGAAAATTCGACAGGTTTAGGCAAACAGTTACTCGTACCTAAATACCTTCTTATAAATGTAATAAAATGAAATATGCGTTCCGAAGCATCCTAGTAATTATAATTGATTTATTTGGACTGGAGTTGTATGTTTAGCGTTATTTTAGCGTAGGGCTTTAAAAATCTAAAATCGTTTAACTAGTTTGTCTGTACCTAAACCCGCGATGATAATTTAGTTCTAAACAATTCTCTGAGAGATACCAAAACCATTATTTTTTTATGTGTAGAGTTCCACACGGCACTCGGAGTTTGATGTTAATGCAAGCCGTCGATTACTGCACGCAAGAACAGGAGAACGAAATCAAGTCCAACAAAACGTAAGCAATCATATCGAATAGGAATATGATTTGGTGTTTTTTTTTTTTTTTTTTTTTAATAGTGGTTAAGTATTTAGGTAACACAAAGCTTATATAGAAAAAGTATGTACACTAGCTCCCACACTAGGAAAACTTGTGTTGTGGGTAGCTAGTCCTCCTTCGCATTGTGTCAGTTGGGTTCTTCACTATTGTAGGCTTTGTATTTATGTACAATAAAGCGTTTTCATTCATTCATTCATTCATATATTTGAATTTGGTCCCAAGTTATCTATCATAATTATCTAGGCAACTGGATGTTTCCAATCAACAATGCGATGATGATGTTGATGATCGTAATAATGTATGCAGAGCATAAAGAAACTACAATCATGTGATTCCAAATCTTTAAATCAAATTTTGATCCTACTAATATTGTTTCAAAGTTTAGATGTTTGGATGTTTGTTTTTCAACCACGCTGCAACTGCTGGTCCGATTTGGATGAAACTTAGAATATATTGACAGGCGTCATGGCTCAGTCGGTAGTAGCTCTGCCTTCCGTGCTGTGGGTCGTGAGTTCGATCCCCACCGAGAACAAACATTTGTGTGTGGCAAACATAGGTGTTTGTTCTGTGTCTGGGTGTTTCTATGTATTATAAGTATGTATTTACAAAAAAATGTATGTATGTATTCTATCAGCCATCTAGTTTCCATAGTACAAGCTTTGCTTAGTTTGGGACTAGAAGGCGTTGTGTTAAGTGGCCGTGAATATTTATTTATTTTATTTATTTATATATAGTTCGTAACCTGGATTAACACATGGGCTTCATATTGCATGGTTCCAGGGAACAGACCTGGGCACAAGTGGGTCAAGAGCTGACTCGATGGGCGCGCTTCCTTGAAAACTTCCACTCGCCTTCCGTACAGAACATCATCGACAACACACAGATACCCAGGGACAAGCTTTGGCCGTAAGTTTTTTAACATAAACGCATATTTTTATCCAATGAGATGAGCGATTATTCGAAGAAAGGCGTTCCACAGTATAGGTAGTGAAGGAGCATTAAATAGATCAATATATATGAAACTCTTTTGAAGCTGACTTAGAATCAACGCACAGCCTAAACTATAAGTCCTAGAGGTATGAAATTTGGAGGGTAGTACTCTTATATAGTGTAGGGGTGCACTAAGAAAGGAATTTTGAAAATTCACACTCTACAAGGACTAGAACGCGAGCAACGCCGCGAGAGACGGCTAGTGTATGTATATACAAGGTGTACCATAATTACCCTATAAGCCCGAAGGGGGCGTAATCAGACCGACGACCTGAGTGCTTGGACATGTGTAAAGGGTGAATAAATCATAGTTGAAATTTTCATACAAAAGTACAACTTTTATTATTTTAGAAAGCAACAACCCTAAGTGATTGTTTACTATTTGCGTAAACCTGTACACACGCATGCACACGTAGGTACCCTCTTACCACGTCGCACGCACACGCTAAAATCTCAAAAGTCGTAGAACAAACACTGTTCGCCATGACCTGTAAAATACCCCCCTTTCGGACTTATAGGGTAATTATGTTACACCGTGTATATCTTATAAATAACGCTCAACATTTGAATTGTCGTCGTACAGTGTAAATAATGTTTTCGTGTGCTCGTGTTACTTTTGAGTGATTTTTATATATCTGTGTCTGGGTGTGACTATGTATTACAAGGATGTATTTACAAAAAAAAGCCCTGTGCGTGCAGTCCCTACGCGCAGAAGAAGTTATACTTCGAGTGCCACGCATTCACTCTCGCTTTGTGTTTAAAGTGAAATTAATTTAGTATTTATTTTTATGTACTTAACCAATTCGCAGTACTAAATTTTCACTTCAAAGTAAAAAGTAAAAAGTTGCAAAAGTCTATAGTGTCGGTTTGGATTTGAACTCGTATCCCGTTGTCGGTCTGACCGCATTCTGACGGATCACTGTTCCGCCAACAGAGCTCTGCTCCTGATGGCTGAAATTACGGCTATGTTTCTTTTTTTTTTGTTTGACGCTCTCAGTTGGAAGTCGTATAACTTCAAAAAATGCTGAACACTGCCATCTATTATTTGATTGTAGCATTTGTAGCGTATAAGTCTCTGTCTCTTTCTATTCGGGGGGAATAGAAAGAGACAGAGACTATGTCCTCCCGTATAGCGCAACGTTGTTGGATGTCGCATTAGAAGTATAACTTAAAAAAAGTATTCTATCAGCCATCTAGTTCCCATAGTACAAGCTTTGCTTAGTTTGGGACTAGAAGGCGTTGTTTTAAATGTCCGTGAATTTTATTTATATATCTTGCAGTGAAATGGAAGCGTCTCACGGCGACGTAGATAAGATGATAGAACCGGCGAGTGGTTTAGTGGACAGTTACGAGATACAAGCGAGTTGGCTCGCCTCGCTCCTGCAGTGTCTCAATGTAGATCTGTCGCCGCATCAACTGTTCAAACATCTCGCATTGCGACTGGACGATGTCAAGTGAGTATACTATAACTTGTAAACTATAATCTTATGAAGTTAAACGAGATTCGGCATAATTTTTTTCATAAAGTTAGAAGAAAAAAAATTACTAAAAAATTCCCATAAAAGCAAGCAAGCTCGTATGAGCTAGTGGCCAACTCTGGTGACGGAGTTTTTAGGTTGCCTTAAGGCCTCCGTCGTGGCTTAACGACTGCTAGTGCATAAACGTGACGTCACTCACTTGACTTCATTATCATCGTCGGGCCACTTCATTCAGTACTGAATACACCCCGAGCCTTCCTTAGCTTGTGTCATCCATCACAATCCAGTGTTATTCTCATCCATTTACAACTCATCTTGACTATCTGAACTTTACCGCATTCTACTATTAAAAAATCACTACATAGTATAAAGCGAAGTCGCTTCCCGCGTCTGTCCTAATGTCTGTATGTATGTATGCTTAGATCTTTAAAACAACACAACGGATTTTGATGCAGTTTTTTTTTAATAGATAGAGTGATTCAAGAGGAAGGTTTATATGTATTATACATATATTAATATTATAATATTATTGTTATTCTAATAATTAATTTAACTTGCTTCTGACTCTGACTGTATTTTTATATTACTATTTTTTTTACTATTAATTATGTTTCGTTAATATTATTAGTTTAAGTAGTGTAATTGGCTCAGGCCGTTCTGGTTATATACATAAATAAACTAGTGGCTCTGGGAGCTGTAGACCTCGCGAGCATACTAAAAGTGAGCTATTTACTTATAGAAAAGTTCAAAACGCAACGATAGCGCGATGCAGGACTGTTACACTTTTACCAGCGACATCTAGTTGTTAATTAGGTACTAAAATTAACATGCGTTTGGATGAACATTTTGCCTTCCAAGAACTCTTTTCTTTTTTATCTATAATGCAAAATATTGTGTGTTTGTGTGTGTGATGTGATGTTTTTTCTCTTCAATTTTGTAAATTTTGGAGGAATGTAATGTGCAAGTGCATTTTCCGTTTTGTGATTTTTTTGATCTTTTTGATTTTTTTTTGCATCATCTTGTGTAGAATGAGGTCCTTTGTGTTTCTCTCAAATTTGATTGAAAACCATCGATTGTTTGATGAGCTATCCTGTTCATCATGCTGAAGATCCTTATCAGATCTTCGCCAAACTTTTATGAGACCAACTTATAGTTACTACCTTTCAAATAAAAAAAGAATAATCGAAATCGGATCTCATTTGGTGGAGATATCCAGTATATCAAATAGCCCCCTCTTTGCCCTTTTTTTGGGGGAAGTACCCCTCCAATCAAAAATCCCCGACGACAAAAAAATTCTAATAAGTCATATAACCTGTGTACCAAGTTTCGTCCAGATCGGTTGAAAAATGCGACCTGTAGAGGAGAACAGACAGACAGACATCCGGACAAACGCATTTTTGGCCAATGTGGAAACTAAGACGCTTCGCTCGCTTCGCTCGCTCGGTCAATAAATAAAATAAATCATCATCATCACTGCATTGCACCCGTGCGAAGCCGGGGCGGGTCGCTAGTAATATAATATTTTCTATCAACAATCTGATTCCCATAGTATAAGCTTTCTTAATTTTGTGACTAGATGGTGAAGTGTGGAATTTCCATGTATATTTATTTATCTTTCAGACATTGCGAGACCATAGTAGACCGTCTCGTCAGATACAACAGCGAAGGCATTAAATTCCCCGAAGATATAATCGAGTTGTTCCTACAAAAAGCAGTAGCATTGGGTTTACCAGCGCACAGACAAATCGGCCTTATGACGTTACGCGGCGCGCAGAGTGCCGACACTGAAGATTTAGCAGCCATCGCGCGGTTCAGTATCGATATATTTAGAACCGAGTTCCCGGATTTACCTTATGCTAATGAACTCGCTGGTGAGTGGTAACTACATTCTGATAATGGGTCTCACGCCAGCATGGATTGATATAGATGCATAGAATACGCAGCTGTTTTTTATAGTGTTTAGTTTACCCCTTTACACTAACCCCCAAATTCATAAACGATATTGAGGTTTATCTAGAAGTGGGTTCAGGCATTGCGGTAGATGAATTCTGATTGACTTATGCGAACTGCTTATGAATTTGGGGAATGAACTTTTAAAAAAGACATTTTTATTTAGTACTCTAATATATTTTAAACTAGCTTCCGCCCGCGACATCGTTCGCGTCCCGTTAGATCCCGTTGATTTTCCGGGATAAAAAGTAACCTATGTGTTAATCCAGGTCACGGACAATATATGTTCCAAGTTTCATCCAAATCGGATCAGTAGTTTTGGCGTGACAGAGTAACAAACATCCTCACAAACTTTGTTGTACGGACTGCTTATGAATTTGGGGAAGGAACTTTTGAAAAAGATATTTTTATCTAATCTAATATATTTTAAATATTGGACTAAACCTAATTACTCTATCTAGATCATCTTACTTTTGCATTCATGAAAATTTACCTGGTGGTTGAAAAATAGATGTTTAAAACAATAAAAACCGTATTCGTATATGTGCAGAGGGTGACTTGGTGTCGGAGTGGGGTCGTCGGTCGGCGTTCGCGTCATTCGTAGCGGCGGCCGCCTCGCTGCAGCAACGCAAGGCACTCGTTGATATATTAGCTTGCTGGCCGCCGGTTACAGACAAGTGAGTCTATCTAAATATACAACGTGTAACATAGTTACCCTATAAGCCCGAAGGGGGCGTAATCAGACCGACCACCTGAGTGCGTGGACATGATCAAAGGGTCAATAAATCGTAATTGAAATTTTCATACAAAAGTACAGATCGCGCGGCGAGAGTTTGGCTTTGACCGTTATTGCGCAGAAATCAGAAATTGGGTATCAACGGGCAATGCGGTGCTCTGATTGGCGCTCCAATCGTTCAACCATGCGCAGTAATCCCCTCCACCCGAAGGTCAAAGCCAAACTCTCGCCGCGCGATCTGTACAACTTTTATTAATTTAGAAATTTGCAACAACCCTAAGTGTTTGTTTACTATTTGCGTAAACCCTTACATACGCATGTATACGTAGGTACCCTTCTACCGCGTCGTACGCACACGCTAGCTGTTTGTAGGTACATTTTAAGTAAAAGTTACGAGCTCGTTTCATGAATGAAAAACTTCGAAATCTCAAAAGTCGTACAACAAACACTGTTCTCCATGACCTGTAAAATACCCCCCTTTCGGACTTATAAGGTATTTATTTTACACCGTGTATAGTGTAGGGGTGCACTAAGAAAAGAATTTTGAAAAGTCACACTCTACAGGGTCTAGAACGCGAGCAACGCCGCGGGAGACGGCTGGTCATCTTATAAAATACTAGCTGATACCCGCGACTTCGTGCGTGTGCGAAACTTTCCACCAAAATATCTGTCACCAGCATACGATGAGATGAACCTCGTAGCAAATGGCTGCTTTTGGTTTAGAAAGTTCAAACTGTATCTAAGATCTGTAAATCTAGCCTTCATCTATTCAATGTATGACGGCACTAAAAATATTGCCGTCCTTATCTCATAAACTGAAATGACAGCCAGCTAAATTTTAGCGCTGTCAAAAGGTTAGAAAAATGCAAACAAAATTGACGCCAATTTAGAGTATCATTGGATTAAGAATGAAAACATCTTCAGGGCCGTAAGATCAAAAGCAGTTTAAACTATGGGTTTCGTTAACTACGATTACATTTGATCGATGGATTATTCTACTGTCATCTCTGTCAGTTTAAGCTACCGATGGTCGATTAACTACCATTGATCTTATGAAATAATCGGAGACTGGAGGTTACACTCTATTTCGTGGTTTAAACCAATATTAATCTTACGGCCCTTAGTTGATATTCTGCACGTTTATTGAAGTGAAAACTTCTTTAGCACCGTTGTGATTTGAAAGTCGATAAAACGAAAAAGCGAGGAAACGAGAAGAAAGATCCCTAATTAACGGATTGGATCGAAGCGAGACTAGCTCGTAGTGCGTGGGTTCAAGTCTCGAGCAAACTCGTTCACTTTATGCAACTTTTTTTGAAGTGTAAACTTCTTTAGCATCGTTGTGATTTGAAAGTCTTTTTGAAGGTTTCACTTCTACCACGTGTGAATTAGAAACATGTTTTTTTTTTTTCTAGAAATTTTTTTATTGATTATTTTTCCAGTGGATCGAAAAGCCTGCATTGCGAGTACCTACACAAACTACTGCAGAATACAGCAAAAGCTAACGAAGAACTCATTTACATTAAGCTGCTGATGAAGCGACCTCTGCTTAACGACGAGGTACGTTCACCCTTATCAAAATAATTACAAAATCTTTCTAAGAATCTACACGCCGGCGTATGTATGTAAAGAAACCTAGCTATCTATGAATCAAGTGTATGCTTGTATAGTAGGTGCCAAATAACACGGCAATACAGGTCATTCACCCACCTTCACCACGATGTCGCAAAATTCAATTTATGTATGGTAAACAAACAGTACTAACGAGATTCGAGCGATACCGTCTTAGCGACAGGTTTGTATGGAAAGCGACAGAATTAGCCATACATAAATTGAATTTTGCGACATCGTGGTGAAGGTGGGTGAATGACCTGTATTGCCGTGTTATTTGGCACCTACTATAGCGGACCTTGGCTGAATGGCGTTATCGGCTTTAGATAGAGTAAGATAAAAATCTGTAATTCCATTTCACAGTTTCATTGGTCCATATCTCGAACACCAGCCGTGTTGGCCGAGTGGGATTGCACCTCGACTTTCGATCCGAAGGTCGTGGGTTCGAATCCCGGCCGTGCATCAATGGATTTTTCGTTTCGGAAAAATGTATATGCGCATTAACACGAGCTTAACGGTGAAGGAAAACATCGTGAGGAAACCCTTGGCTTAGTCAGCTCCGCACGTGTTGACCTTGTCTTTCCTGTGGATATGGCTGACTAGGCTGAGAGGGGCTGATCGTTGCTCACGTCCGTAGGAATTGCCACCATACACTACACACACCACGTATCCCCGGGGTGGCTGCTGCACCTGTTCCAAGAACCTCACAGCACCACAATCGTTCAGCAACAATATATAATATTGTGAATGATTGTTTGAACGCCATACGAATAAATAAATAAATCTCGAACAAAGTGTTAAAAGTGTCACTTTATTTGTTAAGTCGAGAGAGAGAGAGAGAGAGAGAGTCATTTAAAATGGTGAAAAAAAAAATAGAACTAACAACGTAGTGAAATGCAATTCCGTTATAGAAAATTATGTGAGACAAATGTTAGAACTGACCACGAAAGGAAGGAAAATGGCGACAAATTTTTCTTTAGTCAAGTGAGCAGAAGTCACCTGAATTAGTTGATAGTAGTCTCTTTATGTATTTCTTTTGTTTCCAGGAGATTCAGTATCTGTGTGCTGACGTACCGGGCGAGTCTATAATGAGCATGTTATGGATCGTCGTACTCAACAAATGCCCCAACGCTAAGGACTACATCTTGAAGCTAGCGGATGAACACAGTGTAACTATGACCATCCTACTAATATTATAAACGCGAAAGTTTGTAAGTATGGATGGATGGATGGATGTTTGTTACTCTTTCACGTAAAAACTAATGATTCGATTTGGATGAAACTTGGAATATATATTCTCCGTGACCTGGATTCAACGGGATCCAACGGGACGCGAACTTACTTTATCATAATACAGAGTTATTAGTTCCGATTAGTAATAGAGCAATGACAACAGCGTCTCGAGGCCTAAAAACTTGAAAAAGTCACGATGTTGACCACTATTATGTACAGTATCTCCCGGCATTTTAATTAGCTGTTTTCATTCTGCAGGAAAGCATAAAACAACAAGAAATGGAAGAAAACCTGGCAAGAAGCCTCCTAGAGCTGCAGATGCTGATACCCCTCGTGCCTACGGGCCTGTACCCTCACCTCGTTACGTACCTGGTGCGCGCGAGTGACGGCCCATACACTGTGGCTTGGGCCGTCGAACTACTCAAGGAAGCTGACTACAAATCTGAGGCTGGACATCTGTATCTCTACGCTGCGGGAGTCCCGACTCAGCTTCGCGGCTTTTCGGAAACTATTAAATATTGTTATAATTATTTCATGTTTGAGAATATTTGAGATCAGATGATCGTGTGATTTTTATTCATTTAGTTAGTTACATATATGTATCGCTAAAATATTCCAATTGTGTAAACGTAATCATTAAATTAAGTAAACAGAAAAACCTAGTACATGTTATTTTTAAAATATCCCGCCGGAAACCCTGAGATGAAGATCCTACCTTCTTCTATCTGTAGTATGTGGCTGCGAAATAGAAGTCATGCTGTTGAATTTTTCATTTACGTTGCCAATCATAAATTAAAAAAAAGACACGTCAGTGTCAGTATGCAACTTTTTTATTGGAAATATTGTCAATGTCACAAATTTTAGGTTAGTTTTATTTATTTTTATTGGTCTGTCTTCTGTTCTGTCTGTAAACGTAAATCTTATTTATTGCTCTAAAATAAAACTATCAATAACAATGTTAAGTATAATCCGAAGTACGTTACGAGCTCCCGCCAGCAATATCGCGCGAATGTTTCAAACATCTGCGCCGCTTACAACAGAGAAGTTTGACCACAAAAGGATCCCGCTATCTGACGAGGGTGTTCAGGGAGAGAAGCTTGTTGATCTTGACACAGTTTTGAAAGCGTAAGTACATTAGTAGTTCACTGTACAAATCACTAAGTCTTTCATTTTTATGCTAAAAAGTGTAGACACTGACTATCCGGTTGTTCTCTACCGGGATGGTTTTAGGCATTTTGTATGTTTGCCTATTGAGTCTATTTTATTCAGTTCAAAGTCTATGATCTGCCTAAGGGGTTGGGGGAAATTTATTGAAACTATATCTTCACTTAACTTCACTATATTGTTATTGTTTTGCAGATACAATCATTTATATTGTCGTTACTTTTACCAACATATTTAATTTTGGAATGTAAACATTTATTTATTTATTCACGGCTTGTCCATATGACAAGTGAAACGGGGGCGAGGGTTGAGGTGTGACTGAGGTTCAGTCCTCAAAACGCTGAATATGCGAAACGCATTTTGTACGCATCCTATACCTTAAACTGTGTCACCACAAGCATATTTGGTGAAATTGGTGGAGACGTTTCTACAAGGTATTCATAAGCTCTTGAGAACCCATTTTGACGAATCTGAGGCATAAATTGCAGTTTGAAACATTTAGTTCATCTCAAAGTATTGAGATTTGATGAACTGGAGAATCCAAGGATTGATGGTGGCCAGTAATAATGAAGAAGATATAAGATTTTCAGGGTTAGGGGTTTTCTAATTTTTGTAAATTGTTCTATTTCAGAAAACAAAATATCTTTCCTACTTTAGAGTCAGATAAATTACTCTTTGATGGAACTCAATACAAAGAACTACCAATCATCAATATCAGAGTTTCCAAAAACAACACCATTATCACAATGACAGATTATGGTGGAAAAGTAAAAGCAATTCGATCCTGTGGCATGGAAGGTTTTAAGAACACAAAGAAGGGAACCAATATAGCCGCTCAGACAACTGCAATTGCTTTAGCCACAGTAAGAATCATCAATTCAGTGAATATGATTAGATCTAGGATTTCTCTTCTTGTCATGAAATTATTCTTTTACAGAAAGCCATCAACAGAGGTGTAAAAGCTGTGAGAGTCAGAATGCAAGGCTTAGGACCAGGTAGACTGGTAAGACCAACATTTCATGACTATGTAATCCATTTAATTTTATCTTCAAGTTCCATTGACATTGGGCCTATTAATTAGCCATGTATTCTCCAAAGGTACACTTTCTTTCAGACACTTGAGATAGCTTGCTTTGCTTTTCCCCTTGTGATACTCACTTTCACATAGTCTTACTGATAATAATGTGCATTTTAATCATGTATTCTGTGTGAATTAATATCATAATTTGTATTTCAGTCATCAGTAAAAGGACTGCAAATGGGAGGCTTAGACATAGTTTCAATCACAGACAACACACATGTCTCATGGAACCCACCTCGACCCAGGAAAGCAAGAAGACTGTAAAAATAAGCTGTTGGTTTAGAGAATTGTAATTATTTAGTCAGTAATAAATATTGTATAGATATTCAACAGTTTTATTTTATTACTTATGTTACTATGTACATTGATTTGAGTTTTTTGTTAGAATCCATATTTGGATTGTGTTTTTCTTTTTGTCATTCTATTGTTTGCCCATTGATTTTGCAATTCCACTTCGTTTGCTTTTGCCTGGAAAAAAAGAACGTATTGGGTGTGAGCAGTTTTATTAAATTCAGTAGGTACTTTGTCCCTAATTTGATAAGATATATAAAATTGAACCAGATTTTTTCTATGGCATGTATGATTTGGATGAGTCATCCCTACTTTTTCATTAAAATATGTAGATAAAAAACCTCACTTGATGTGCAAGGTATGTGATCTGGTGCTTCCGTTTCTGCATGTTAGTTGGTTCGTTGCCTCTCTTCTTGCTGGCTGAGACTCGTTTACTTGTGTCATCCATCAGTCCTTTGAGCAGCCACTGCTGTGCATCAGCTAGAACCTCCTTCTGATTGACATCCACTATTTGGATTTCTTCTCTTCTACGTTTGCCTCGAGATCCACATAATTTTTGAATCTAGAAAGGTAAATTTTATTTTAAAAGTACATTGCCAAGCAGGATGTAAATGAAAAAAGAATTTTTTTTCATTTGAATCTATAAAAATTAGCTGGTAATTTTTAGAAAAGCTTCAATATCAAATAAATTTTTTAACATCGGTATTGAAGAATACAATACGTTAGTATACTTACAGCTTCGTCATCTAGCACCATTTCAGTATTGTTACTACTCTCTGCATCAGTGCCATTACTGTAACTTGAGCCAGCTTCTGAATCAGCATACTCTGAATTACTCCCATCGTCTTGCACCTCCTCGGGATTCTCAACCACATCCTTCTTGAAATAAGACTCAAGTTTGGAAATCTTTGGCTCTGCAGGCTGCACTTTTGGCAACTCTAGAGGTAACTCCAAAGGTTCTGGTAGTTCTACGGGTTTGTTGAATGAGAAGAAATCATTTTGCACATCGTCATCACTGTCATCAGAGTTCTCTGCGACTACAGATGAGACTGGCTTTGGTTTTCTCATGGAAGATGGCAATGGAACTTTTTTCTTGACATTAGGTTTCTGTGTCAGAATGTTGGGTATCAAAGATTTTGATGAGCCTGTGAGTAATCCGTTTCTGGGTTGGGGAAGCATACTGAGAAGACCAGACTTTTTCTGAAATAGTAACAAGATGTAAAATTTAATATAAAACATTATCTATGAAACTCAAATAGAAATAGTGAGTTGTAGAACACTTACTGCAACAGCTGATTTTTGTTTCACTGCTATCACTGTACTTTCTACATCCTTGAACTGAAACACACATACATTTTACTCTTTTGTAAACTATCAGAAAAATAGGTCAATAGACCATCTCAATGACATAGGTATTCAAACTTTCAAACCCTTACATCACTTAGCAAAGGAACGGTAATTTTAGCTTTTGGCTTCACAACATCTGCCGTTTCTTTTTTGTGTAAAAACTCATCATCTTCTTCAACTACAGCTATCTTTTTGGTGGATGGTTGTGGTAACAAATTGAATAAGGCAGGGCCATTTTCAGATGTGATTTGATCAATATCTGGCTTTGATACATCTTGTGGAACTGCTGACTCTGAAAATACAATGGTAGATTTAAATAAGGCAGGAGCAAATTGTGTTCTATTTACCGATAAATTGATGGGAGCAACAGTTACTTTCAGGCTTGGTGATCAATTCAACAACTGGCGTGTTTTGGCTATCCTCGTCTTCATATTCACTGGAATCACTGTTATCGTACGCAACTAATGCCATTGATAGTATATGTAGTAAAATAATACTGCAGCTGCAGAATAGATTTCGAGAAAAGAAAATGGATGTAAAGAAAATTAGTTTTCTATTTCTAGATCTTTTGTTTTGGTTTTTTTGACAATCAAATGAATCAAACCAGTTTTGAGTTTGACTTGACGTACACTAAAATAAAAAAACTTCTTAACACTAATGTATCACTAGGTAGGTACCGTTTTGGAGGAGCGGGTAAGAAAAACCTATATCAAGCCACCCGGCCACCCAAAAGGCTTGTTCCTTGTTCATTCATTTCATTCCCCCAAAGAACACCGACATTGAAAACAAATGTCAATGTCGTTTCTACAAAAAAAACAGTGGATTTGGGAAAGTGGATTTGATTTGGGGAATTTTCTATTTTCTTTCTCGCGCAGGTTTTTCCACGGTTTTTACACCTTTTTGTACGAGCGTTTGATAGTATTCAATAGGTACCTACGGCACTCCCGTTTATTGCTACATAGAACCGAAGCGTTCTCTAAATAGGTACCATCTACTATCTACTCAGTTTCTACAAAATAAAAATGCCGAAGAAGTTCGTTGGCGAGAACAGTAAAGCTGTTGCAGCGCGAGCACGCAAAGAAAATTTTAAACAAGAGAAAGATATAAAGGTCAAGAAAATGGCAGAGGACGCCGAATGGGAGGATAACGATGATAAACTGAAAAAGAAACAGCAGAAAAAGGTTAGGCTTGTTGCTACCTTCTTTTTATCGAATGTTTTGAGTAGGTAGGTAGGTACCGTACCTACTTATTCCTAATGTATTTCTACCCATAGGATGACCAAGAAAAGAAACGCCTAGAGCAGCTACAGAAGAAAGCAGAAGCAAAGGCTTTATTGGAAAAAGAAATGGATTCCATAAAAGTAACTAAGGCAGCACCACCACCAGCAAAAATCACTCGAGCACACATCAACCTAATGAAGGAGAAATCTAACAAGGCTGAGCCAGCCGTACCTGCTGTGAGTATTTTGCTTGTTTTTTTATTTCTTTTATATCTCATTCCTTTCTTTCAATCTGCCCGTACGGGCATTTAACTAGTTTGGTCAGTTCACATTCAGTGCATAAATAGCATGGATGGCAAACACCCAGTAGTGTCTCCATATTTATAATTTTCTCTAAGCATAAGCTATATGAGGTCTTGGGGGGCTCTTATCTCATTTTGCTTATTTAATTTTCGTATCATGACATCCAGCCCAACAAAACCCAATTTATTTGCAGGCATCAAAAGTGGTGCTGGTGGATGAAATTCCACTGGAAGAGAATCTCAATAGAATACAGCTTGATGGAGAGGTGGCACAAACTGTTGATGAAGCTCTCATCATCCTTGGGTAAGCATTACAATAATTATCCCAATAAGCTAGATAGATAAATGATATTTTAAAGAGATTCTAATAACACTGAATTTAGTTTTTATGTCTATTCTCTATTATTATTTTATTCATTTATTCCAGTGACAACAATGAAGTAGATAAACACCCCGAGAAGAGAATGAAGGCGGCTTACAATGCCTTCGAAGAAATCAACCTACCGAGACTCAAAGCCGAGAACCCTGGTCTCAGACTCTCTCAGCTTAAGCAACTGGTTTGGAAAGAGTGGCTCAAGTCCCCACAGAATCCAAGCAATCAGAGAGTATAGAGTCTAGGGTGCTCCATGAACATTATTATTTTATTTCCATTTGGTTTAATTGTGCATGCTAAAAAAACGGCTTTTTTACTTTGAAATACCAATGTATTAAGCGCAGTCTTACTTGTTAGGACATAGTCATTATCATTGTAAATAAAACGCGTCACTAGTAGTTCATTCTGGTTCATTACTATACTGTAAAGGTATTCCTTTGCGACCTTCTTCAGCCACTTTCACTTCTGTCTCTCCCAATTTCTGTTCAAGGCCTTTCCAGGACCTGGCTTGTAGATTCTGACCAATATTATCCAACGCCCAGTTTTGTTTCGCCACTAAATCAGTACTATCACCTTGGAATGCATCTATTTTAGTTTCTCTGATTTTTCCTGTAATCAAGCTCACATCAGTTTCTTCCTTGACACGGTCTATATCACAATAATGCCTTTTTCCTGGTAGTAATTCATCAAAATCTGTGACATGAGTGGTGAAGTAAGGCTCCCTGTTTGAGTTGAGAGCCACCTCCAACTCATAAGGGTAGACTAAAGGTTTGTAGAAGTCTCTGTTACTGTACAGATCATTCTCTGGGCATGCTATCATAACATAGATATCGATCTGAAAAACAAAAAGACCATAGATACAGGCTGTTCCAGAAATAATAATATACTGTAGTTCATAAGAGAATGTTGTAAAGGGTACTAGTCAAACAGGAGTAAGAAAAGACATGTGTTTTTACTACCTAGAGCTCTAAAATTGTCTACCAGAGAAAAAAAGATTTGCACCAATTATTTTTCTTCCTTTTTTAATTTATACGCGATCAGCTAATAAGCCATAATCAGATTGTGTAATTTATTACCTCAGGAAAGTTTGCAAGCTTGGCGACATTAGGCTTTCCCACTGACACAATATAGCTCTTCTTCCCATTAACTCTACATAGCTGTTTCATCTGACTGATAATATCCTTGGTCTGATCTCCAGCCAACTTGCAGATGAGAATACCAACTGTATTGGCATCCTTGCATTTTTCCACCAGGAACCTTCGTCTCTTGAACCAGACTGTTTCCTCCATACGCTCAATGGTGCTATTGCTTGGATCTAGTAGGTACCATTCTGAGGCTAGAAGATAAAATCATGTCAACTAAATTGAATACTTTAAGTGGTTAGTTCCACCAATAGTATCACTTCATGTGTGAATGTGTGGAACACATGAAGGTAACTTTTTGTAAAACGTTTGGGAGGAAGAAGAAAGTTGCATGAAGAAAAGATCCACTAAATCCACTAAATCACTTCATGTGTGACTTCATTCACACATGAAGTGATTTAGTGGATCTTTTCTTCATGCAACTTTCTTCTTCCTCCCAAACGTTTTACAAAAAGTTACCTGCAATGGATATAGTGTAATTGAACAAAGTCTGCCCTCTAGGCCCAATATGGATGCAAATACAATTTTCCAGGGTGTCCACTGTTGTGATCTCCCCACTTGCAGTCTTGATGACTCTTCCCAAGAACCTTCCTGGAGACTCTTCCATCTCTATAAAAGCTATGTAACTGCGAGGGTACCTTTGGTACCAATTTTCAGCAAGAATATCTGAAAACAATCAATTTTATCAGCAATATCTATCAAGTTTGAGTGTATATGAGTTTTATTCGAAATAGCCTTATTGGTATAATGTTTAAAGATAGTTGAACATGGAAAATAATACAATTTCTTGAAGATCTTACCTTTGCAATGTTCAAATGCAGGATCGTAAAACAAGCAGAAACTTGTATCATTATCAGAAGTGAACTTATCACCGAGAAGCTTCATCACTGCCTCTATGTCCAAGTCTGTTTTATGCAGTACTGTGAAGACTGGGATGTTAGTTTTGGAGAAGCAAGTGTGGCCGTAGTGGACTACCGCATCGCTTTGGACGTGCATCGCCGCGACGGAGTCGATGCAGCAACTACAAATAGGTTACCTATGTAGAAAGCTAACAAAATCACTAAGACAGAGGGTAGGCGGCAAGCTACGTATCATTTAATAGGTACTGCTTATATACCTTGCGTATGATGTGTCTCCGAGAATGTACAAATCCACATCAACTCTGTTCTTGATTTCCTCGTAAATTTTCGCACTTATACCCAACAAATCATCCGGGAACTGAAGGCAGACCTAGAAAATAGAGCTGGTAAGTTTCTAATACAGTTATTATCATAAGAACTCAGTTATCGTTTATTTACCTTCGAATAGCTGTTGTCTGTAATCCATTGGCAAGTTTCAATTATGTCGAACCTTTGAACTAGATCACCCAAATTATATTCGTTAGGAGGCACTTTTATCTCGCGATCGATGCATAGTTGACCATCAGTAGTAAAATTTGCCATTCTACGCTATTACACCATGAATAGGTACGATGAATTTACAAAATATCACGATTCGTTTTGTTGTTGCAGTGCAGTTGTCTGTCGCTGTCAATCAAGTCAATCCTTCCGTCATTCATTCCGTTTGCAAAACCTACTCCACAGATAAAAAAAATAAATCAAAGTGTTTGTACATATTTTTATTCTTTTGTATAAACCTAAAGCTAAATTAGGCTTTGAAACAAACTAATATCCTTCATCACTAATAGAAATAGTGTAGCCTGGGTATGCATCTTTAACCAGTTGTGCTGTGATCTCATGGTCGGCTTTGCCATAGCCCTGGGAGTAGCCGTAGATATGGATCTTCTTGTTATCAGGCTCGTGGGATATTCTGCCACCTCCTAGTGGCTCACAGTCTAAGGGATCTAGCTTTGGTTGCACCTACAAAATATGCAAAATTATTATACCATACAAATAGTATTATACTGGGACCATAGCAAGTATTTTTAAGCATATTTTTATGAACAATGTACGTAGATACTTACCTCATCAAATATATCGGAGTGGTAGTTACACCTCTTGTAACCCCTGACTATAGTTACTGAGGGCTCTTCATTGTTCTCTTCCTCACCATGTACTTTGATCAATATATATTTGAAGACACCGGAAGGATCAATATCCACTTTAGGTATAGCTTCTAACGATATTGAAGACATCTTTCGTGGTACTGAACAATCTAAAATTGAATGAGATAACATTTACTCTGAAACCTTATCCGGCCTAACCAACCAGTCATAAACAGCTCATAATAGGGATCGAGTGCGCGGGTTCGCCATGGTAGAACCCGATTAGGACGTTAATTTAAAAATATTATCCAGGTGTTCATATTTATAGCATGAGCTATATTGAGTCCCCAGAGAAAGAGCATTTTACCAAAATGATAAATAAATACCACTTACATCGATTAATGACGAGACTCTTGCTTTTAGGAGCAACCAAAGTTTTGATGTTGCTTTTGGTTACAGCAATTATGTTTCTAATCATTCGTAAATACTCTGCATGAAAGAAAATTACTGGAAATCCAAACGAGCCGTGTTTATTTGTTTTGAATATGAACAGCTGATCCAAAGCTGATCGATCGGTAGGTACCTACAGAGTATAAAGATATGACATGGATTTCCCGAACGTCACGAGTCAAAGAGGTGTCATGTCGCTTTTTTATTTTAGTATTTTTTAACTATGGTGAACTATGGTCTTGTTTTTTCTTTTTTCTTATCTGTGTACTGGAGATTTTATTGTTATGGCTAAAAGAGTTTTGTAATTTGATATTTTACTTGAAAATACTCAAAATGGATGCTAAACTCACAGGTTAGTTACGTGAAACGTTGCAAAATAACTGCTTTTATAAAAAATATCATTATTCAGTATTTTGGTCGGTGTCAAGGTTATAATAATGAACGTAGGATGAGTACGTAGTACCTACCTACCTTACCTTCCCCATGGCATTTCTTTCTGCTTGTCTGTTGATTCAGCTGGTAAATTCATCATAAAACACAAGTCACTTCGAAACAGTTGAAGTTAATATTGTAAAAATTTTGTTTTGATAATCTCAGTAGGTAGGTAAGCTGATCCAATACCTTCCAACAAACAAAAAAAATAGTAGCTTGATGTTCCTATCGTTGCCTTTGATATGCCTGTGTTTATTTGCAGGTATGTGGGTTACCTTCTTCACTGCAGCCGGCATACCATCTGATGTGTCTGCGACATATGCCCTCACATTCACAGAGAACCGGATACAGAACGACATGCTACTGGATCTTAATAAGGAGTATTTGAAAGATATGGGCATAGTCCGTATGGGAGATGTCATAGCTATACTGAGGTGGGTATGTTAGATATTTGTATGTAAGTAAGAGACAAGCGGGTAGAAAAGGCGCAGTACATAAAATATTAGAATAATATATACATTGCGCTTTATTGTTTAATTGAATAAAGAAATAATATTCTTAGATATTTCACACAATGCCCGCTAGTCCCAAACTTAGCAAAGCTTGTACTATGGAAACTAGATTGCTGAAACCAAACAACCACCACATGATGTGGTATCCTCTTGTATTTTTGATACACACAACTCTACTCTTCTACTTTCTATTACTGCTAAAATATTGTAAAAACCTACAAGTTTCATTAGTTCCAATTGGTACTTAATTGTAGTAATTTTGTACATGGTTGAATATTTGTTGTTTGTTGCAGGCATGCAAAGCAAGTGCATGAGAACACAGCCAGAGACAAGGTGCTTAGTTCAGCTGTGGTTATCAGTACCAAGGTGCCTGTTGCAGCAGTCGCAGGCCGCACCACTGTCTCACAGCCCTCCTCTCGTAAGTAGCTACAAATCCTTGTTTGGACCAAAAAAAGTTTACACTAGTAGTTCACCCCGAACCGAGATCTCGTCGGTTGCAATAAACTTTGCAAATCGCATCAAAATCGCCGTCTAGCTAAGTACCAGTCTTGAACTACAAAATCATTGAAACTCCAAGAAATGTTAGCTCACGTTATACTGGGTTTTCCAATTGTATAATTTTTACAACAACTCAAACACTATTAGACCTAGAATCAAAATAAAAACGGTTTTGGAATGTCTAAACAAAACCCTATCATATGACACCCCACTTGATATTTTTGTACGACTTTTTTTTTACTCTCTTTGTACCCTCATAACGTCACGACCCCTTGACCGATTTACTTCATTTAACAAACCAGTAAAACTTAAGAGTCCGTATACCTACCATTCTGTGAAGATCGGATAAGGGGTTCAAAAGATCTCGAAGAACAAACATACAAAGCATTTTTGTCCAAGTTGTCACCAAGATCGAGTGAGCGAAGCGAACGAGCTTCGCTCACTCGATCAATAATACACAATTTAGCAAAGTAGGGCGACAATCTGCGAAATGTAGCAAAGCAAACACTAGAGGAAAAAAAGCCGGAGGCTGGAGGAAGGCTCAGGTGCTCATAGGGAGGGACCTACTTCCATAAACAATCGGGAGGTGGATCTAGGCGCTGCGCTACGCAAATGCTGGTCGAAAAGGTTGGACGGACTGTTCAGCTTCTGTTCAATTGGGGAACAAGCTAAAAGAATATCAGTCTCTTTACCGTAAAACAAAAGAAAAGCATGAAATATGTTTGGTTTTCTCTTTGGTTTGGAGAAAGAAACATCCATTAGTTTTTCTTTTAAAATAACAACGTAATTCTGGTCTTCATGGTAACCATTCACTGGACTGATATGGATAGCTTATTACGACTCTTCGTTAATTCATAAACTTATATAACCCGTTCGTCCTACTGACCGATACCTAATTAATTTATTAGTATGTTAATGCGCGCCATCGAGCATCGGTGCGCGCACGCACGTCGAGAAAATGATAGGAAACAATCTAAACTTTCAGTTTACATAATACGTAAACACTTCCTTCCATACTCCAGTTAACAATTACTTAGGTAAAATATTGGAGGACCTACATTAATTTCACCATTGGTGATGGCACAGAGAGAGTGGTATTCTGGAGACGGGATACTAGATATCTGGCTGGATACAGCGTCAGGGGATATTTACCCATGCCTCTTACTGAACTACCGAAGACATACCTCTAAGACAAGACATCGGGTCCAGTAGGGATAGTCCACAAGATATCCAGAATTACATGCGATTATAATTACGTCACTATGGTTTCAGATCCAAGAAACAGCTTTTTATAGACTCGTTTACTTACAGCGGCGAGTCGCATATTGGAGCACTATACCCGTAACCCGGCCGTTCAAGAAGCGCCGTCAACATTGCAAACTGTCAAGAGGAAATCCAATGAGATGATGTAAGATTAAAGTTCCAACTAAACCACAATATGCAACATACTTATCATCGCTTACAGTTTCAGAAATGTCATGTGTTGTTACAGCAGTCCCCCAGAGTCGCAAATAAAGAAGCGACTGATCAGATTCGACGTGCCCAAACAAGATGCCAAAGAAGGTACGAATATTTCAACTAATCAGACTTTAAAAACTTCAGAAAATGTGCAAATATTGTGCTGCATACTTATAAATCGCTTTTTATCTTCTAGGATCCAACAAAACGGTGTTTGCCAGGCTGGGTAACAGCGATACAACCAACACGATAACTAAAGTAGCCATCAACCAGCCCGTTAAGCCCATATACGCCCGTCTCGGCTCGAAAGCCGCCGGCGTACAAGAAGAAACGCTGGCGCAAGCAATACCAATCTCCAAGGACGCACTCAAATACGAAGGTATTCTCAAAAGTCCACCTACGCCCATCCCAAAAAACGTGACAATCACGACAACTAAAAACGCGAGAAAGATATTCACGATGCGAGCCGACGAAACGCCGGTCAGCGTGAAGGACAAACTCGACCTCCCCAAAGCTAAGTCCGTTAAGTTTTCTAACCACATCCAATACAAGGAGATCGAGAAGGTTGGTTCTAAGGTGATCAAACCGAAACCGGTGCAGATCTTCAACAAGCCTGAACGGAGGCTAACTATGCCGGAGACAACAGACAGTGTCAAATCTCGACTTGGATTAAAATCTGTCAACAATCTGACCATCACAAAGAATGTGTTCAAACGACTTGGGGAGGTCTGATCTCTGCGATGCGTGCTGGTTCACGATAATTGTTTCTTGACGTGCGTGGAATGGTGACTGCCTTATAACCGCTTTATAACGACATGAAGTTTTGCCATTTTATACACGAATAAAAGAGTATCCAAAAAGTGTGATAAAGTAGCACGAACTTATAAAGCGATTATGAATTAGGGTGTGTTTGCACAGTGCATTTATAGAGGTAAATTAAGTTTGGTCGAGTAAAACAAAGACAAAGTGTTGCACAATTTAAGTGCAATTGTGTGTTGTGGACTGGACTAAGGGTCCGTTTCGAACTCATTCAATGTGTAGATGTAGGTTCATAAACTAATCTTAATCGAATTTAAACGTTATAGTACATAATAGGCAAAATGTAAATATATATTTACTGTTTTCTGTTTCCCAGCAAATGATTACGGTATTGAATATTCTTTAATGTTCTACTGACAGACTTGCGTCTTTATATTATTTAATAATTACTGACAGAGATTCTCTAACTATACATAGACACTTAATAATAATAAATATCTTTGTACATTACACACAACACCCTCTAGTCCCAAACTAAGCAGAACTTGTACTATGGGAACTAGATTGCTGATATAATACTTATATACATTTTTTTTTGTAAATACATACTTTTAATACATAGTAACACCCAGACACAGAACAAATATTTATGTTTGCCACACACAAATGTTTGTTCTCGTTGGGGATCGAACCCACGACCCACAGCACGGAAGGCAGAGCTACTACCGACTGAGCCATGACGCCTATCATAATAATGTCTTTGTCTTATTAAAAATATGTCACAGGTTGAGGAATGATGGGATAACGGTTGAATTTTTTCAACACTTTTTTTTTATTTAATATTACCTATAGGCAAACTTTTGACCACAATCTCACCACGTTTGCCTAGAAAAGATACCTATTCACTCTCCTCTTGAAAACAGATTAGATAAGGCTTTGTCTGTTACATGCTACAGTTTACTTTATAAAAAAAATAACAACTAATACAGTATTTACAAAATACACATGAAACAGTTGATAAAGATCGATAGAACTTTGAATATCGTTCCCTAAAATACTTATGTAGCTATCCTATACTCGTACCATAAAAGCTACCTCAAAACTCTGATGCCTAGTCAGTAGTCAGTTCGGTTCTCTGTTATTTCGTTATCTTTGACATAATATACACCTAATTTTAATATTAAATAACCTTTTTAGTTCTGGCGATAACATTTTGAACTTACATCGTTGTAGGTATTCTTTTAATTAATTCTTTGACTTGCATGATAATATAACCGCTTTTAATGTGTTCGCTTAGAAGATTATTTTTATCGACGAAGTTTTATGTATTATCGTAAATTATGTGTTATTGTTGTTAGAAAATAGGAATCTCTTTGTAACAACAAATCTTTGGATGATAATTTAGAATTTCATTACGCTTTTTTAATTCAATACTTAATTCTAAATTCATAATTATCTCAAAGTAAAAAGGACATTATTTTAATGATTATACCTAGGTAGTTAATAACAAATCCTACTAATATTATAGACGCGAAAGTTGTATGTATGGATGTTTGTTACTCTTTCACGCAAACACTACTGATCCGATTTGGATGAAACTTGGAATATATATTGCCCGTGACCTGGATTAACACCTAGGCTATTTTTTATCCCGGAAAATTAACAGAATCCAACGGGACGTGAACGAAGTCGCGGGCGGAAGCTAACATCTTATATTTTGACCAGTTCAAACAGATAACATTTTTATTTTTCATTAGTTAAAGTAAAAACCAACACCTTAAGACTACATAATTATTTTGTGAATAAGTTTAGTATAGGCGACCAAGAAATTGGTTTACCACTCTAAGGCTGAATATCATTTGCACGTACAAAACATCAAGGGCTATTTTCGCTTGACAGATTAATAACTGCTACGTCAGAATCTGTCATTCCACTCCTTAGCGAATAATTATGTTACTGGGAGATGTCATCAACAGTGGTAAACCAATTTCTTGGTCGCCTATACATAGTTAGGTATTCTAATGATTTTACTATTAAAATATTTTTTTGCATGCATTAACGCAGATGTATAAAGTACATCACACACTAGTTAAGATAGGCTACAATTTTGTAAGAATAAGTTTAAGTTATTTTAAATAAAATGTCTAAACTTTCTTCTGTGTTCCTATAGAACCTTGGATGAATAAACTCGTCCACACTCGTCCAAGTATAGAACCTAATGTTGACAAAACTCTACATTTGTAAAAGTACAAACCAGACAAAATCTATTCTACCGCAACCACACAATTTATTAATTCCAATGTTGCCAGTTATGAAATACAATTAGTGCTGCCAACCTTTCGCTTATGAAATCACTTATATAGAAAACCATAGATTACAGTCTCGTAATGTTTGTGGTCTATGATTGTCTGACAATCTGTAAACATGCTTTATACTACCTAGATCGTAATATTACAAACCTAGATATAGGGTCAGACGCCGCTTTACATATTTAATGAAATTTTAATTTGGACTTGAATAATGTTAATCGAAAGAAAGAAAGAAAGAAAACCATTTATTCAAACCACCACATAACATGAAAAAATCAAAAAGAAGATCCTTAACTAATACATACCTAAGCATAAGTAAGTATACAAAATATATACTTACAAAGCAAACATGTATGCTTGGTGAAAGGGCAGTCAGCTCAGCATATCCTGCCACGTGCTACCACATAACAGCGCTGGTTTTCAGCTGAGGCCTTTTTTTTTTGTTGACGGGGGGAATCTGCTCACAGACACCTTATCACACTTCAGGAATGTGGCAAGGTAGTGTGGGGATGGCGTACCGACCCACTAAACCACCCCGGTGGCCGGCCTCTCTGCCTGTCAGGGGGCTCCGGGACCTCTAAAGACCAACGCCGGTGCCCCCCTCGCAGTATGCCTGAGCACATCCCGGGAATGCCACCCATTGACACCCCCGTGCTCACGGCGACACCTGCCACCAAGTGTCGCCGCCCTCCCGAGATCTGCATACTGACCGACCGGAGCCTGAACTCCGGCCGATCGCAGACCCGAAAAGGCCCCTGTATGGCAGGGGCTACCACTCGCCCCCTCTCGGGGCAGGCAGCGCTGGGCCACTGTCAACAGCAACCCCTCGCCGCCTCCATCCCGGGCGCATCAGTCCCACCGATAGCGCCCTGCGGCCTCTGGAGAGCTGCGGAGGCGGAGGTACATCCCATGCACCAACCGCCCCATCGCTCCCCTGTGACACGGGGGCTGCGGAGACGGAGTTATGCATTGAGGGCTACAAAACATCCGTCCCATCGCCCCCGGTGCTCCACCGCGGGTAATTTTTTATAGAGGTTTTCTTCCTCGCAGCCCGGGCGGCTAAGCCAAGGCCCTCAGTCCCGCATGCCTGAGCACGCGGGTTTCCGAGCTCTGGGCGCCGACAAAGAAGGTCCCATTTCCAGTGTCTACTAGGTGGCAGTGTAAGTGCACGCCGAGCACGCCCCGCTTCATCCACTGCGCTCTTTGTTCACCAAAGGGACGCGCGGAGAAGCCTCCTCCCTGACAGGCTATTGGTTATCCGAGAGTAATCCAAAAATTGACTATGTGGGTTATAGCCAATCTGCGGATTAGTCTCGGACGTAACAGGGTACACCGTCCTGTTGAACTGAAGCTCACTCGGGATAAGCCACCAAGGTTGCCCCTAAGGCACTAGGACGCCGAAGCGCCCGCCCGACTATCCCGAGAGATCAATAGTTCAACAGGCGCTCGAGAAGGTTGCCTGCCGTCGTACTCCTTCAGCTGAGGCCTATGTTGACTCCACGGACATCCGTGGCGTTAATCCTATGATTACGACTAGAGCTAATGTAGGAGTTTTTTTTTGACGGATAGCGTTATTCAGATATGGTGCAACAGGCGCCCACAGTAACAGATTTCTAGAGATGTAGGGTACCTATCAGATGTCAACACATCAGTAGGTACCTAGGTACTTTCACTGGGTTTCCAGCCCAGGCACCCTAGCAGGCGGCTAGTGACCGTGACCGCTTCGTGCTACTGTGTAAAGAAAGTTACTAGGCTATGAAAGTATTCTAGATTTTCACCTTTAGATGAAGCCGCTATATCTGCGATGCAAAAGTTATGTTAGCCTTGGATCTCTCTAGGTATATTGAGAGGCAGATCGTAGTATGTTTTGTATGAGAATAGAAAGGAAAAATACTTTTGGAAAATCACACAAAGAGAAGTATCGATATTACAGATTTAGTAAAAAAAAAACACTTACATATAAAAATAATAGCGCCAAACCTAAATTAGAGCATTGGCAATCATTGGACTATGAAGGTGTGAGGCCCCTGCAATAATTAAAGGTCAAAGGTATACCCCTCTAATATCATTAAAGCCGTCGAAAAAAATGAAGTTCGAGCAACAACTAAAAACTAATCATATTTCTAAACGACCAATCATAAACTTGAAGCTCTTTTTTGTGAGAAATTGACAAACCGTTTGCAGTGCAACTCAAGTATTGTCATAGTTTAGTTGGTTTGTTCATCCGAGTGGAAAGTTTTCTCGCTGCATACGATTATTCAATTGAGCTTGCATCCCGATTGTCCCGGTTGTCAGATGAAATGTGAGGGAACTTAGTGGGAAGTGTGGGAACGGTTCTTACTTAAGTAGAGCCCACCCACATAACAATCTGTGAAAGGAGAAATGAAAAATATAGTTTTTCTTGCCATTAGGCTAGGTATCTAAGGAAGGCATATTCATTTAATTGTTTTAAAAGAAGAGTTAAGCTAGCTATCGCAGTCACTCCGCGCCAGAAATAAAAAAATGGAGCAGTTGCAGAAATTGAAACTGTTGTAAAAAAGTTAGTTACGTTGCGCTGCACCGTGAAGCTATCGATGGGTTTTTTTTGTGACATTCGCCGGTCGTTGTTGCATAATCAATGGCGTTGTAATGTAATGTAACCCACTAAGTAGGTAGATACCTAAAGATTTGAAATTATATCGGAAGTAATTTGTTTGTATACTTGGACAATTAAATTGAATCAATGGTGTCAGTGATGTAACGGTTTACGGTATGAATGAGGGGTGCAATGAGACGGTCCGTCGCGTCGACGCAGCGCGCGGCCACTGCAAGAGAAGAGATATAAACGCGCGCGAGGCGTCGCGCCGCGCAGTGCTGCCTCTGTCTTCGCACAACGTCCCGACCATGGGAGCAGAGGTAAATCTATGCTTTTTTTAAATAATTAATTTTATACCAGCAATTTGTCAAAAAAATATAATAAGAGTGACAGTGTTATTGGTGATACATTTATGCAGTGATTTTAGTGTATAATCGAGGACTCTCTTTGTCCCCAGGCCATAACCGCAGCCCTGTGCTGGTTCACGATAGGTGGAGCGTTAGCAGCGAACAATTTAAACATTGCGAGTGCGTCACTGTACCGCAACTTTGCTGATTCCGGGGTGTACGCCAGTGGTGCACCGCACGGCGCATACTCCTTCCAGGTGGCGCATGTCGCCGCGCCGCAACAGGCGGCGTCCAGGACCATCCCCGTTAAAGAACAGAACTATAGCTTTCAAAACATGAACGCTTACCTGAAGGATTCGTACGGAAATAGATTTGTGGAGTCGAATCAATCGCCGCAGTCGGTACCGTTCAAGCCTTTCCCTCAACAGTTTATCCAACTTCAGCAACTGCCAGCGCATTTCGCCCAACCGCTTCCTGCGCCTTCCTTTGCCGGATTCAAGCAAGCAACGCCACAGGTAATCGTCGGCTCGCACTATAGACTGCCCCTCCAGCCTCTTCAGACTGCCTCGCCGATAAAGCAACAGTACGGTTTTCCGCAAGGTATCTACGCAGGCAACGTCAAGAGCATTGCGCCTCAATCGGTCCCACACTCGCAATTCTACGGCTCTGCCATCCAATTACCGAGCCCCGGGCAGTCTTATTCTGTGCCAGAAGGACACTTTCACTATGGAAGTAAGGGGATACATAATCAACAGCGACTGGTGTCTCCTAGTCCTCCTACAGCGCAGCCTCAATCCACGAGCAACGAGGCTATTTATGCGAACGCGCAGTCGGAAGAGCAATATCACAACGACGAGCCGAAGCTCCAGCGACTGCCGGAGGCCTCTAGGGATGAAAGCTCCGAAGAAGAACTTTCTGAACTCCCTCGTCATATAATACATCATAGTGATAAAACGGAACAAAAAGTCCCGGTCAGAGAAACCACCGTCACCTCATTCATGAACGGAATGAAGACCCGCATCAACCTCAAAACGAAGCAGCCCTTACCACTTCTGGACATCAGTCTTCTAGAACCGTTGACGTTCGATAACCCACTCGTGCCTCAAGTGCAGCACTTCCTGCCGAAAATAAGTGAAGCTACTTACCATAAACTTCCCGAGTTTACTCAAAATGCTAAAAAACATCAAAAGCCAACGCAAAAGACTAAACATTACGACAATGGAAGTGATAAAGTGAAACCTAAGAAGTACGCACCGAAGAAAAAACAAAGATATCCTCTGGTTGAGGTACAAAATTCATACTACGACGAAATCCCGTCAGCGTCTACCGTAAAACCGGTGATAACGGTCAAAGGAACTCCTAACGAAAGCCCTGAATTTTCTTACGAAATAAACTCACCCAATTATAAAGAAACTTATAAAGAACAAGCGATAAATTATAATAAAGAAACGAAATCTGAACCTGTGCACTTTTCATACGGAACGCAAAAACACGAGGAACCTGTCCACTATACATACGTCCATAGCTCCAAGGAGCCGGTACATATTAAGGAAGTGCACTACGAAGGTAAAGGAGAAAGCCCTAAACATATAGTGCATAAATTCAAGTCAAATGAACATAAGGACGAAAAGCAACATGATTCTGAAGACTCCGACGAATCATCTGAAGATGACAGATCTCATCATCTTCACAAAGAGCACCGAGAACACCACAACGAACATGGAAATCTACATAAACACAATGAAAACCGTAATCAACACAGGGAACATCATGAAAATCACAATAAACATAAGGAAAAACACAACCAACACCATGAACCTTCAAAGAAAACACCTAACCAAAAACCCGAGCACAGAGAGCAAGAGTACCACCACAAGCCCAGTTCAGGATCCCATCACAACCAACATGACGATCATCATTCGTTTAAGCCCATACAATATTACACCAAAACAAGTTCAGGAGCTTTTCAACCCGTATCGGAGTATGAAGAGGAGATCCGGATCTCCGCTCCCATAAAGGTAAATCCGAATCAGCACGTGCAGCCGCAATCGGAACCTCGTCACCGGAATCCGTCTCCGACACCACACCAACATAGCTCTCCGCCGAAGCATGATGCATCTCATACGCAGCAAAACCATCACGTCCCGATAGCGCATGTGCACGAAAAGACTAAATCGGTCATAATTCAAGAAGAAACCCCAGAACAGTCAGACGAACATCTGAAGGAAATGTTCGGTAGAGAAGAGGACAAGGAGAAAGATTTTGAAAGGGCATACAAGAACGCAGCCTTCGGATTCCCGGCGTATGGTAAATCGGTCGACTTCGAAAAGGACGTCTACAACCCAGAGAGCCACATATTCTCGCGCGAACACGGCGATTACGACATCCAACACTCTCCTTTCCAACAATACCACGATCAATCCGACAACTTTCCAAAGAGCTCGCGTCTAAGCTACAAGGATGATATGGACAAAACCAAAGAAAATTATTTCTTGGATTATTCGATCAGCAAACCGGAGATTATGGCCGACCATTATAAGAATAAAGCAGATTATTACAAACTTTATAAACAGCAAAGACCAGACGATGAAAGTAAGAAAAAACAGAAGACTAGCGAAAAGTACACCGCGATTCCTTATAATTTTTATCCAACGCAGGATTTAAGTAAAATGAATCAATTTTTCGCACAATTCAAAGAGACGACTCCTTTCGTGCAAGAGTTTGACTACTCTAAAGGAGTGCCCCGAGATAGCTCGGCGCACTCAACGCAGCCTTATCACAGGTACAAAAGTAATACATTTTTTGTAGAACCACAATTCCAATATGGATTTGAACCGATATCGATACCCCGGCTACTCGACAGCGAGCTGGCCGCGATGGCGAGCAACAACAGTCCTGAAAGTGAAAAACCCGGCTTGAGAAAAAAGATTTTCAAAGAAAACTTTTACATTAAGAAAACAAGCATGTTAGACGCGGGACATACCTAATAGTTGATAATATTAGTACTAATTTATTGTTGATAATAGTTTTAGTATTATATTCGCCAAAATTAATTTAATACAAAGAAATTAAATTAAACCATTTAAAACTAACATCTATCTATTTTTTATTTTAATCCCAACTTTTATGCTTCTTAGCCTTGTTTGGCGTCAACTGGAGTTTTTAAATGTTTACAATACAAACTAGCGTTCGTATCAGACAGTTATACTTATAATAGTTCTGCAGTCTTTGCATGCTAACTACCGGATTTGAAGAAACCCTGTTCTTACGCACACAGGAAACAAAATGGGAAATGCTGCAGCGGAACGCGGCATGCTTTCTGATGTGATGTAACATAAGACTTTGGTTTACAGTTTCTGTCTGAACAAAAAAAAATTATAAGTTTAAAAAACTGGAAAAATCGACTTCAATTTGATACCAATAATAGTTAATTGAGACTATTCTTTTGATCGTAAACACCACAGAAAAGCAAAATACGCAATGTCGAGTACGTGGTTGTCGTGTGAAACGTCACAGGAAAGCAAAATACGCAATGTCGAGAACGTGGTTGTCGTGTGAAACGTCACAGGAAAGCAAAATACGCAATGTCGTGTACGTGTATAAGGTGTTTTTTCGAGTTATTTTTATTTAACTGCCAAACTACTAAACTGATTTTGATAAAAAAATTATGGGACCAATCTGGTAGCACTTGTTATTTTACCTTTCAGATAAAAAAAGAATTTTTCAAATCGGTTCATAAATTTATTTATTTATTTAGTACTTTATTGCACAAAATTATAAATTTGTTACAAAGGGTGGACTTAATGCTGAAAGCATTGTCTGCCAGCCAACCCAAACGTGGTGGTGTAGTGAGGAGGTTGGCGTGCGATGCGACGCAATGTCGTGTACGGATGACAATGACGGAGTTCTGAGGTAACAAACAAAAAAAAAATACAGGCGAATTGAGAACCTCCTCCTTTTTTGAAGTCGGTTCAAAAGCGTGGTCTAGCTCTATTACATTTAAGTAACTGAAGACTTGAGCAATGTTATCGATTATAAACGCAGAGACAAGTTGCAGAGCACTGCTTGAGGAAACCGATTACAAATGAGATGCAATACCTCTTTAGTTGAAACCTGTCACAGCCACGCAGGCTGAAGGTTATAAGAAAACCAGAAAATTTGTGACGGTCAATGAAAAACAGCATTCTGTTAATTCTTTAGAATTTAATACTGATACAACTTAATACAAAAGTACTTATATTATCTAACTTACATGACTGCGGTCTATGAATGAGAACCAAAACCATGATTCACTAAACTATTTTGAAGCTACGTGACTAGTACCATCTGATTCAATTTGTACGTTCTTTTCCTTTTATCTATAGGGTTAACATTTAGGTATGTAATGTCTTAAATAAGTTAAAATTATTTATTACAACTATTTAGAACGGAAGCAGTACATAATGATGTTTGAGAAAATACTGTTCATTCGACAATAGGTTAATGTCACTGGGAACATACCTACCTATACCTATCGCTGTTTTTACCATCTCTCAGGCTATATTTCGGGAAGAGCTGTGAACAATTGGTTCACAGCTCTTCCCGAAATGTAACCTGTAACACACCCAATAACCACAACCGTAGCCATTATACCCATAAAGGCCATCAATGGAGGTAAGAAGCCATGGCTGGCTTCAGTCAAATCAGATATTAGAGCGACGGGTCGCAGTATTTGTACGACAGGCTCGCAGCCCGACTCTCTCACGTACTTAGCCCAGGTCCGGTTCGTATACGTCAGTTCCCTAGGCTTTATGAAAGGCCTTCTGCCCGGCACTGACTTGTTCAAAGTCGTGTTGTTGCGGAGCTGGGTCTCATTATAGTGACAGTGCAAGTGCTTCTTTTTCTTGTTCCCTTTTACGACAATATCTTTCTCGGCGCTTTTAGCTCCAACTAGAACATCCAGGTCACCCTTTATCATGTTCGCCCAGTCCCACATCTCAGCGATCTTGCAATCGCACACGAACTTATTCCCTATCAGGTTTAATGAATGCAATCGAGGGTTGTTGACGAATACTAGAGGGTCGATTGTTGTCAAGTTGTTGTTGCTCAGATTTATTTTCTCTAAGTGACGTAATATTTCCAGGAACGACAAACTTCCTTCTTCCGATTTAATGCGGTTTCCTGATAAATTCAGATCTGTTAAATTAACTGTATTTTTAAAAGCGTCAGCATTGAGCGATGTTATATTGCAGTTACTCAGATCAAGGATTGTTACTTGTGAAAGCTGCTTTGGGAACAGTGGTCCTTTTTCCGGAATAACTAGAGGGTTACCACCGAGTCTAATTTCTCTCAAATCCATGTAAGTTAGGTTCTTGAAAAAAGCATTCGCGTTTAATGGTCTCTTCAGGCCACAAAACTCTAGCTCCAAAGTAGTCAGTTGCGTCAGATTTCCAAACAAACCTGCTTCTAGAGAGAGCAAGTCGTTACCGGAAAGTACAAGTCTTTTCATTGAAGTCATCTTTGAAAACGAATCTGGACCAATCAAAGACAAATTACTGTACCCCATGTTAAGGTACTCTAGATTTTCCAGTGGTGCTAATAGTCTCGTGAATACATTGACCAGAGGGTTATGAGAAATATCGAGTTCTTGAAGATTATCAAAAATGTTAAAGTTGTCGGGAAGATTCCGCAGTCCACAGTTGCTCATAAATAGTTTTTCTATTTTCGGTAACGGAGCCAACGCCTCTTGTAAATCAGGAGCAAAGAGAGAATTTCCAGAAAGGTACAAGCTTTTTAGCCTAGTCGCATTAGCAAAAGCATCACCTGAAATCGGGCCCTGTATTTTACAATTTGAAAGATCCAGTAACTCCAAATGATTAACACTGTTACCCAGCGTAGCTGCAACATCTAAATCCCGCAATTCGTTGTCTGCCAAAATGAGTGAAACTAGATTGGTACAGTTCGAAAAAGTATCTTCAGACAAGGAAGTTAGGCCGGATTTTCTCAAGTTTAAGTATTCCAATCTGATTAATTTCCCTAGGACTTCAGGCCAGTCTGTTTCGGTCAAGCTGTTGCCGGCTAGTTCTAAGTTTTTAAGGTTCACGGAGGTAAGAAATGCGTTTTCTGATATAGTCTTTAGTTTGCAGTCATTGAGTTTAAGATTTTCTAGGCTGGTGAGGACATCGAAAATTCCAGCTTCTATCGTTACAAGGGGGTTGTTTGACATGTCAACGGTATTAAGCGTTGTGATGTTGTCGAAGAACTGCGGGTTGATGGCGCTGAGGTTGCAAGAGCTGATATCCAGGTACTGCAACGTGGCAGAAATCAGGAACGGGCCTTCCACCACACTTATTGGGTTGTCTTGAAGCTCCACATTTAGTAGTCCACGGGAGTCACTGAAAAGTACAGAAATGTATATAATACCTAGAAGTCTGTATGATTTATGGCCTGCCATTGGTGCAAAAAGTGGGCTCGTAAAAAGTCATGCGCGTAAACAAGTGGCGTGTTCGGTCGGAACGGGCAAAACTCAATTTGCATTCGTTGTGTGACCATTATCTAATATTGCCAGTAGTTGGCGGCAATTGGTCCTCTTGCCGTGCCCTAACAAGATCACGAGCAATTTGAACAATTTTATCATCAGCACAGTACGCATTATGTGGTGGATGAATGTCATGTTTACGGAGCGAATAATAGACGTCTATGTGAAAATGTACCTGATGCGAGGTAAACAATAAAGCAGGTAGGTCAACTTATGGTTGGATGACTCATAGTAGCGTAGTACAATAGAGTTGGTTGGCACAGATTAAACAATGATTATCTTCCTACTGTAAGTGCTGCAATAATAACTACTGGATGTAGCTTCGCAAGAATGATAGGTAAGTAGTAGGTACTTACGAGAAAGCTTCTGGGTCGACGTAGCTGATATTGTTCCCTGACAAGTCCACATCAATCAAATACTCTAATCCTTTAAATGATTCCTTCTCCACCTTCGTGAGTCGATTATCCGCTATTTGTAGCCTTCTCATTTTAATATCACTCGGGAATGGCTTCAAGCTTGTTATGTTGTTTCCGTTCAGGTCCAAGATGTAGACGCTCAGACTGAGTTCATCGTACGGAACCTCTGTGAGGTTGCTCTCCGAACAATCCGTCACCCAGTTGATCCTGAAGTAGTGACAGTCACATTCGTCAGGACACTCCAGCTCGAAGCTGTCTCCATTGAACCCGGTTACACATCCTGTAGCCATGAGGTAGAAAGCAAGAGCCGTGAAGCGATCCATGATGTTAGTTTTAGGTTTTCATGTTACATCTGAAAAGAAAAGAAGACATCTATCAGCTCAGCTGCACGAGTTATCAATTACCTAGTAGTGTTGGGCGATAATGATCGCGGGGGCGGTGGTGTGTGAATTGATACACAATCTCGGGTGGTTAAATACAAGTAAACATGTTATTCACAGACCAACCTACTAATACTAGGTACCACTTAATGTTACCTACGTGATATCTATATAATTTAGTCAATTTGACATTTCTACTCGGTGATTGATGGCCTAACAAACTACCCAACCTACTCGTGTTCCCGAAGTCCAGTCTGTAAACAGTTCCACTTTCATAGATCATGAAAAATGAACCCTCTTGCCCTTGACTCCAGAAGTAGGTAGATCTTGGAACAGCTTGAGATGGTCCGGGAATTAAAACGATTGTGCAAGGACTCAAGGAGCGCTCGGCACAATAATGGTGCCTAATGAACCATATCCTGCGCGAGTGACTCGACCGGTTTCCCGCCAGAATTTTCCAGAAATGACAACAATGGCCAAATAGGTCACGCCCTTGTGTTTTTTACCACACCTGTTACTATTACCTACCTCTATTGTGGTTACTAGTGCCGTATATCTATCAGTAGATAGGTGATTTTTTTTGACAATATCATTAAATTCATTTAGTATTGTTCGTGCGGTTATCGCTACATCGCACGCTATCTGACTTAATTATTTTCTTTTCCCTAATTTATGGATGTTTACCTATGTTTAGATTTTTGTGAAATCTAAACGAAACCGTTGTACGCTTGGACTTACGGGGTGGATAAGATTAGGTAGGATCCAAAAACCATGCGCGTAAATTCTGAGAGCCCACCTAACTTTTAGGATGTTCTGCCGAAAACGCCGAACTGTCTGAACCTACTACATAATTATGTTGTAAAACAAACATTACTTACTTATTACGACTATTTTTCCAAGCACGGCAGACAGTTTCCTTTGTTCTTAAATTTCAATGAAAAATAGTAGGCTCTAGGTACATCAATTAGATTAACTACCTACATAATTTTATTCTACACAAAAAATAATTAGGTAAGTATTTGGACATTTCATTTATGAAGCCGGTTACTGACGCGCAATTCCGCAGGACGGTGTGAAAATAATTAAATTAAGGAACTAGGTAGGTAACGTAGTAAGTTACTTTACCTACCTGCTCTACTTTTATGCTGTTTGTTTACCTTGAGGCATGTAGGTACATCGTACCTAACTTACCTACCTAAGCACAAAATCAGTTCTTCCAAGCGTTACATCTTTGAAAACATCTTTTCTAAAGGCAAACCTAGCACAAACAGATTTAACAAAACCGTAGTCAGTTAGGTACTATTGATAATAAATAATTGACTTGCCTGTATGATGGAGGTACTTGTTTTCTGCAATTTCATTGAGACTTACCACTAGACTTAGGTACGTGAGAGCAAAGCGCGACGCAAGGTCCAACACCCAGTGGTTACTGAACCGATTACGATTTCGATTAGATGTGACGAAATAGTCACCGCTGACTCTACCACTAATCCTACAATTCGAAGGATTTACGCTAGCTAATGCATTGTCATGACACTTACACGAGTGTTATTCGGGACGCGTGCTCCTGACACCAACACTGAGAGGCTACTGAATGAATGAACCAGTGAATCGCAGCACCACTGGGCCAGATGCTGTGCTAATCGATCGATATTAGCTAGTAGGCAAAGTACAGGCGCTGTGTGAGCCTCGTGTAACACCTGCCATCCTAGTCTAGCCCTCGATTAACGTACCGACCTAGGTATTACTACCTACCTACCTACTTTTTATATATTGTGCTATGTAGAGCTCTTTCGTAAACTCTATGCTCGAGAGAAACCGAAAAGGGCAGTTTTGTTATGCCGCCTGATAGTTTTTAGGTGCGCTGTGGTGTGCAGTGCACTTGCTTGAAGATTTTACCTAGGTTGGGGTGCTCTTTTTACACCACATTTTTCAACTCTACAGATGGTACAGAGATGCTTTTGTATGAGCTTCTTGTAAAAGATCTCCTCATACTACGAGTTCGTCCGGGGAAGTAATACCACCGTACACTAATAACTCTGCCGTCAAGCAGAATTGCTCGCAATTTTTTTGAAGTGAAAACTTCTTTAGCACCGTTGTGATTTGAATCGATGAAACGAAAAAGCGAGGAAACGAGAAGAAAGATCCCTAATTTTCGCATTCTAAGTAGGTACCTAGACTGCTGGCCAAGCGGTCTTACAGATTGGATCGAATCGAGACTAGCTCGTAGTGTGTGGGTTCAAGTCTCGAGCAAACTCGTTCACTTTTTGCAACTTTTTTGAAGTGTAAACTTCTTTAGCATCGTTGTGATTTGAAAGTCTTTTTGAAGGTTTCACTTCTACCACGTGTGAATTAGACACATGTTTTTTTTATTAAAAGCTCCTGCTCTATGGGCGCAGGTGCAATTTCAAGCATATGAGCTTTTATGTCTTAAGCGATTGGCGCAGTGAATTGAAAAACAAGGCACGCCCTTAGTGGATGTGCTGCGTGAGTGAATGTATCGTTATAGACAGTGGTTACTACTATCGGCTTGTTCCATCATTGTAGTTGTGTAAAAAGGTACCGTGGAAGTAATATATCAATGAAACACAGTTTTAAGTACAAAAAATCTAGTGAAAACTGTAGTAATAACATCTATAATATCTTAAATATAGGTATAATATCACATACCTAGTTTTGTACAAGGTACCCAACCACAACTATACCAACTTGTTAACTAGGTAGTTAAGTTCCATAGGTACTTAGTACCTACGTAAATATCCTAAGAAAAAAAAATCTTATTGTAAAAATTGATTAACATTTTTGGTAGGTAACAAATAATCACTAGTAAAAGTCAGTATTGAGACTGAGTATTTCATTCCTGTGAGTTTTAACATGTCCTATCTATCTATCTTCTATGACATAGATTGAGGTAAGTAGGTACAAATAAAATAAGTACATAGTAGGTTTCTAACATAATATAAATAAACTCAAGAGTAGGTACTAAGTATATATACCTATTCGAGTATTTTCTGACTTTAGTATATTATTATGAGGTAGGGCATAGCATGAAAAAAAGAAAAATTTAAGACTGATACCTAATTCGAGCTTTTTACAGACTTGAAAAGGAGGAGATTTTCAATTCGGATGGAGAAAAATAAAAAAAATTAAACTAGATGATTTTTTTTATTTTTCTCCATCCGAAATTTATATATTTATTTAGCTTCGTCATTGATATCGATTCTCTTGTTGCATTTTTCTAAACTAATTCGACAGCACTAAAATTATATCCGTCATTGTCGTTTCAGTTTACTAGAAAGGGACGGCAACATATTTAGTGCTGTCAAATTAGGTTAGTTTAGAAAAATGCAACAAATGAAACGATACCAATAACCGATTTGGAAAATTCTTTTGGTCCCATTGTTTCATCAAAATACTAACATAACTGGGAAAAATAATGTTATCCTATAACTTTTCAGTTGTGTTTATATAGGTATACACTAGGTACCTACCCAAGGAACACCATCATCCAATGATGAAGCCAGAACCTAGGCAACATTGGTTTCCTTAGTAATTTTTAAACTTATAAATAAACTAACAATTTTTTCTCCCGTAGGATTTAAAAGTAAATGAATAAGTATTCATTAATCTAAGTACCTACCTATACGAGTAAATAATAATATAAAAACTAATTTAAAACTTAGTTTGTGGTATTCTTACTTTGGTTTGTAACAGTTTCAAAACTCAGACTACGGGCTGATCTGTATTACAGCACTAATGTGATAACATTATTACTATAGTAGGTGCCAAATAACACCGCAATACAGGTCATTCACCCACCTTCACCACAAAGTCGCAAAATTCAATTTATGTATGGTAAACAAACAGTACTACGAGATTCGAGCGATTACCATCTTTAGCGACAGGTTTGTATGGAAAGCGACAGAATTAGCCATTCATAAATTGAATTTTGCGAGATCGTGGTGAAGGTGGGTGAATGACCTGTATTGCGGTGTTATTTGGCACCTACTATAGTTTCGATATTAAGCGAACTGTCAAACCGTTAATATTATTAGTTATACCTAGATCATACTTATAGGACACTTCTTCTTATAACCTAGATTAAAAAAAAACAGCTTCTATTTTACCGTAGTCGAGTCTGGGTGGCCCGGCCCATGTGGCCCCAAAAATATACGGTAAACTGGTCTAGGTACTACCTACCTACTACGATCTACAATTAGATAATAATTATGTATCAGCATAACAAGTTTTGGCGGTTAAAACTGTAGTGACGTTAATTCCGAAGTGCGATAGATTGTGAATGCTTGTTTAACTTATCGACCATGTCCAAGTGCTCCATCTCCAAACCGAGATTCTCAACATCATTGTTCATCACCTGAAAATCCTGCTAATATTATAGGTAAACGCGAAAGTTTGTGAGTATGGATGGATGTTTGTTACTCCTTCACGTAAAAACTACTGATCCGATTTGGATGAAACTTGGAATATATATTGTCCGTGACCTGGATTAACATATAGGCTACTTACTTTTATCCCGAAAAATCAACGGGATCCAACGGGACGCGAACGAAATCGCGGGCGGAAGCTTGTGTGTCATAAATAAACTAGATCCATATTAAAAATGAGGTACCTATCTGAGGTAAATAAATAAAATATTTATGGACATTTCACACAACAAAAAACCTATTTTCAAGGGTATTTAGTATTTCGAAAACCAGCATCATAATGAATCAGTAGGTAGGTAGATAGGTATACGTACCTACCAATCAGTGACTTCATACGGAAATAAAGTTTCCGTATATTTATTTTCCCCGATTGTGAGGTAGGTATTCTAGTATCTATAGTATTATAATGATCTGTGCTATCTTTGTTAAATATAATTATAGCATAATTATTACCTTATTGACCATGTCCAAACTGTCCATCTTTGAGCCGAGGATCGCCACAATATCGTTGTTCCCAGCCTGGAACAATAACATGTTTCTTTATAATATAAACAAACATGTTAAAAATTACGAGTAGGTACTCGTAATTTTTACCATTTAAAATATTTATAATTTCAAAAAGAGACCTAGGTAGGTAATTATAATGAAAAAAACCCTTAGGAGCATACATACGTATGTAGGTACCTACCTTCTCTATACTTTGATGCTTTGTCTCAGTACCGTCGTCATCTTTGTAAGTTTCCATCAACTTTTTAATCTGTGACCTAAAGGAAAATATAACCGGATTTATTTATTATTATCTAACGTTCAAGTTTAAAAAAAATAAACATCCACTTATTGATGTAGGTTATAAATACGCTTTGCGCCCATTGCAGGCGAATTTCTGCGCAAACAGTTTTTTTTTAATATTCTTGGACATAATATCACGCAACGCTCTCTAAATTGTCATACCGCGTGCACACTATGCCCATGCCGCTGCCGGAATGTAGATATGGCGACATCAATGCCGCGGACTTATTGCCACAGCAACATCGCCTTTGTTCTCACTAAGTGGCATTAATGCCGGCAGTGGCATGGGCATAGTGTGTACGCGGTATATTGATGTAGCTTTGGGGGCGTCTATAAATTACGTGAGGTGTTCTAGGGGGGGAGAAGATCAAGCTAAATCTTTCCAAATCTCACTTTAGGGGTAGGAGGGTCTTGGCAAATATCACGTAATTATTTTTCTCACGTAAACTTGCATGAAAAATTAGAATTAGAATAAATCTTTTCTTAATTTTTGTTTGATATTCATAAATCAAGAGTGACTACTGGAACCAACATATCCAAGTGTTATTTAATTTTATGATTGTGATTTTAAATTACGGTAATATTCACAAATACTGGTCTTTGCTAGTCTTCAATAAAAGTAATAGAACAGGTTGTGGTTTTTTTTCAATAATCCAACACGTTTACAGCCAAAGTAGAAGTCTTGAAGAATCTCGCGTGAGATTAGGGGAAGGGGGAGGGAGGTCGAAAAATTCGCAAAAATGCCTCACGTAATTTATGGACGCCCCCTTTGCGTCCATTGCAGGCGAATAATTCACTAGACGGACATGCCCGCCGGACCACGCTACTATAATAGGTCTGTGCGATGTTCGCTAGTGTAGGACTGTCTAGATCTAGACAGACTGTCTAGATCTAGCATAGAGTAAGGGAAAAAAGAATAGAGATGACATACCTACGAAAAAAACGTGCATACCTAATCTGAGTCTGGCACAAAGATGGAGGCTTGCCGTAGAGCTGCGCGCACAATTATCGATATCGATAGTTAAATTGCACGGTGTTTACAGAATTTAAAAAATTCGCATATGAGTTTCTTTTAGATTTCTTCATAAAGGCTTCTACGAGTAGTACACACACACAGTGCCGCCGGCTTAGGTTGCCGCGTGCGGCTCAAGGTTACTTAGCTTATTGATTGAGTTTCATGCAGACTGCCAGTTTTTGCGGCTTGTGCCGGGGCATATGTGTAGGAGCCTTAGTAGAGTATCACTATTACTGATCAGCATACCACGCATTCATAATTACCAATGGAAATAATAAATAAATAACTGCTACTACAGATTTTTTCTGGTTTGTCGGACTATACCTACTTATTCTTTATTAATCTATCTTCTATTATTTTTCTATATAATATATCAAAATGAATCCTATTTCGTTGTCACTCAATAGCTCGAGAATGGCTGGACCAATTTGGATAATTCTTTTTTTTTTATGTTTTCTAAAAGTTCGTAGATGGTTCTTGCATTTAAAAAAAACTATGGTGGTACGTAGTGCGCCCGTGTCAACTTGTTACTAATATTATAATACTTAAGTGTAAAGGGAAATTAGTCAGGTATAATTATTTATGAACTACTTGGCACGATCATTCCTAATAAAACGAAAATTATCATTTCAAACAGGTTTAATAAAAACTGTAAAAGCCGTTCCGGTTATAATCAAGTTCTAAAAATGCCTTTTACAAGTAAAATAATTATGTTTACAATAATCAAATATAAGGGTTCATCAAACCGTCGATCCCAGTCATAATCAAGTTCGAAAAATATTTAAAGTTCGGTTAAAACATGTCTCTTCAAAATGCAGGGAACAAATGAAAATATGTTTCGTTGATCTATTTAAGTTTTCCAACCCAATTACATCCAGCCACTGTTCTTTTTTTTTTAGATGTCAGCAATCTAAAATAATAAAAAAGAAATCCGAGTTTAATTATATTCACCTGTCGCTAAGTTATCGATATCGATAAAAATGAAAATGCCGTACTACCGAAACTCTATTTACAAGGGAGAATTATTTTCTTATAAAATCACATAATATTAATGGTAAAACAGTAAATGATTACAGAAAAGCAAGAATATCATTTTAAACATTCCCACTAATAGCAAAATCTTTCAAAATAATAGGAAAAACAAGATATTTTGAATGAATTCGGTAACTTGCCTGTGCAACGTTATAATGGGATGTTTTTTATGGTGTTTCATGCGGCAACCTAACACACTGCACCTACCCATAATAAATGCAGTATTCTGCAAGTTCTAGCACTACTAACAAGCACAATTTTCGCGTAGAACACTAAATTTTCTTGAGAACACTGAAAAAAACAAGTCGCTATGACAACTGATGTACTTGATGTTGGCTGTGCTAAAACATGGCGACCGGCCGCAGGGAGAACTGTTCATAGAGATGTATAATGCCTGGTCCATAGATTCCTAGGTTCATGAGATCTAGACAGTCTGCGACGGTCTCGCTTTCTGCGCGAACATTTTGTTTATTATTCTTGGACATATGACACAACAAAGTCAAAGTCAAAGTCAAAAATCTTTTATTCAATAAAATCTCACTGATCACTTTGAATCGTCATTACGTTTTGTATGATTGATTAGGTATGATTACATTTTTTTTTATTGGATGAGGATGGACAACGCTCTCTAGTCCAGTGTTGGATTAAGTCAGCGCGGGGCCCGTAGCAACTTCTATCAAGGGGCCCTTGGGTAGCTTGAGCTTTACCGAAAATTGAGATTTTACAGTAGGTACATTATTGTCTTCAAGTAAAAAGGTAAATAAGTACTCATCGAATTTTTTGTGTTTTTGAGCAATATGATTTGAAAAAGTTGATACATTTTACGGTCAGTAAGCGATAGTGCACGGGGCCTGTATCATTTGCTACACCTGCTACGTGGCTAATCCGCCACTGCTTTAGTCCCAAACTAAGTGTCAGAATTTCATAGTAGCTACCTATTATATTCTAGTATTGATTGATTTGCATGTGACTGCGTACATTGCAGCGGCGTTATTTGCCGTATGTTTTTGCACCCCGCGCTCCGTGCGCAGCTATTAACTACATAGGTACTAAAATTATGTATGTAGTCGTATTATTAAAATTCAATGGTACTATTAGGTATACATACATATCTAATGTATTACAAACTGTAATGTTAGATTTATTATTACTCACGCGGCAGAATGCTTGTGGCCGCTCTCACGACGTACTTCGAGTAGGTGCAAAACTGCTTTTCTGATTTTTTCCGGAACGATGAGAAGGAGTTTCTGGGTTGCTGCACTCGCTATCTAAACCACAAAATAATTTACTACTACTGTATTCCCACCTAATCGATTTTGATAAAACCTACAAATGCCTACTCTTCTTTATACTATTATAAAACTGTAAAAAAGCCAAAAACTAAAATTAAAGATATGGATAAACTAAATATACAGATCTACTAAATAAAAGATTCCGATTCCGAAAATCGAGTTTGTCTGTTTATCTGTTTGTTTGGTCGCGGATCACGTCTAAACTACTGGACCAATTTCAAAGAAACTTATACCATTCAGAAGCCCTTTTTCCGTATTGAAACATAGGCTATATTTAACTGAAATGAAAGACGTGGATTCTTAGATACAGCTTGACCTTTCTAAACCAAAAGCCGCCTTTGGCACGAGGTTCATCGTATGCTGGTTGACGGATATTTTGGTGGAAAGTTTCGCACGCGTACGAAGTCAGTATCAGCTAGTATACAACTAAAATACCTAATGAATGAATGAAAGAAAACGCTTTATTGTACCTACATAAAGAACACAGAAACATATTCTTATGATTCAAATCAAAACAGGTTGCATTAAATGTACAATGGGCGGCCTTATCGCTCAATAGCGGATGCAACGGATTGTAGACAAACGTGAAGTTAGTTGTGATTTGTGAGTAAGGATTCTTTTTCATCATCATCATCATCATCATCATCATCATCAACCTATATCGGTCCACTGCTGGACGTAGGTCTCTCCCAAGACGCGCCACTGAGCCCGGTCTTCGGCTCGTCTCATCCAGTGTTTGCCAGCTACATGTCTCAGATCGTCACCCCACCTAGCCGGAGGGCGTCCTACACCACGCTTGCCTAAACGCGGTCTCCACTCGAGTGTTAGGATAGTAACGGGTTTGTACCTTGGATATATCTTTGTCTCGACAATGCAGAAGTCCAACAATATTGTCCGTACAACCCGCATTCACACACATTTCCCTCTGGAAATAAATGTAATTAATTTTGTATGCTAACATTTATTTTGCTGTAAGTAATGTTTGTTATTATTATACAAAATCAAATGAGAACTTAGGACTTGTTTAGATTTACATTGCCTAACCAAACTTAACTAACTAAATTATTTATATCTATCCTAGACTGTAGTTATTGTTGTGCTGGGCTTGTGTATGTCATGTTTCCAAAATAAATGTGTTTCTTCTTCTAAATTAATATAATTAGGCAAAGTACCAATATACCACGTGTAACATAATTACCCTATAAGTCCGAAAGGGGCGTAATCAGACCGACCACCTGAGTGCTTGGACATGTGCAAAGGGGTCAATAAATCATAATTGAAATTTTCTTACCAAAGTACCAAACTCCCCTTTCGGACTTATAGGGTATTTATGTTACACCGTGTACTTATATATGCACCTACATATAACACTATATTTATCATATTTTATTACGGAAGAACCCTAGATTAAACACCTATGTGTTATGTAAGATGAAACTTTTGTTAGTTTGTGTAAGTATAGGATCTTTTGTTGGAAATTCTCTGAAATAGCTTTCTGTTTAAATCTTCGTATAGTTTTAAACGTTTACCTGTCTTTCAGTACCGCCAAGCAGTTTATTGAACACGCTGAGAATGGTAACCTTTAGGAAGGGAGTGCCGCGATCTAAGAGCGCTGCGAGTCGCTCCGTTAGTTTGGGGACCGCAAGCAACGCGTCCGTGTACTGTTCGGGACCCTCCGCTACATATTTAACGGCTACGCACGCGTCTTCTGCACAGTAACACATGCTTTTTAAATACAGCTCACTTGTTAAATACACTTTCATCTTCCTTGTTTTGTTTACTAGCTGGTGGACTTCGTCTGCGCAGGATTAGAAGTGCGATTTGCTATGCGAAATCTTCGAGGCGTTTCTGAAGAGTTCGCGCATAAAATGTAGCCTGTGTGTCAGGTCACGCACAATACCTATATATTCCAAGTTTCATCTAAATCGCATCAGTAGTATTTACGTGAAAGAGTAACAAACATACATACATCCGTCCATTTCGCGTTTATAATATTAAGCAGGATGATCTTTTTTTTTATTTATCGTCATCATTTCAGCCCTTTTGCACCCACTGCTGAGTATAGACTTCCTCTTTAAGAAATATAATAATGTAATAAAGAATAAAAACGCTTAATAAATCCTTTCATGTTGATTACCTAGGTATAAACTTACCCAGTACGTATTTATCATCTCCGGCCAGCAACTCCGTAATGTGAGAGAGTGCCGGAAACACCAAATAGAGGTCCACAATGTTTTGACCTCCTTGGTTACTGTAAATAGATATTATAGGCTGCTCGCCTTTGGAATGCATTGCCTGTTGCTATCATACGTGCTAAATCACTACCGATATTCAAATCGATGGTCAAAGAACACTATCTGTCCTGTTGTCACTAATCATGCTTCATTCTAGATTTATTATTTTCCTAGTAATTAAGGTATAGGTATATAATGTTATAATAGTATAGTAGTCTATGTAGTTTATGTTATAGTATGTAGTTTATGTTATGGTATTGTAGGTATGTGTGTAGTTTACACACTAGATAATTTTTTTTTCTATAGCACACTATCAGCACTACGTACCCCAGGTAGATTACAACACAATCCTTTCCATTCAAGGTTGTCTGGTAGAGATCGCTGTTTAGCGATAAGACCGCCCATTGTATGTCATAGACATAAGTTGTTATTTTTCCTGTATGTTTAGATTTTAGTAGTGGTGTGCAATAAAGTATTTTCTATCTATTATAAAATATTAAAAATTGCATGTAGTTAACAGTGCCCCACGTTGGGTGCCAGTCACCCCATACCGAATTTCAAGTCAAGATACTTTAATATACTTTTTCGTGTTTCAAATACTAATAAGCATAAAAAGTCTGATTTACTCCTCAACCACTGATCCGGACCGTGATTTCCGGATCCGGATCAGGAAACAGAATTTTCTTGTCCGATGCTCAGAGTTTACCATAGTTTGTAAGTGCAATAAAGCATAGATTTTTGTATGAAAATCAACTCAAATCTATGCTCGAGTAACGATTTCCTTATCAGCATACGTTACATCTGTTACCGGCATAAGTAGATAGGTGAGATTACCTACCTGCACATGTTCTTATAGGCCCCGACAACTGCTTGGAGAAGGGCCAAGGGCGTGTTAGGTCGCATGAGTGGTAACATGGCCCATAGTGCTCCGTCTCCCAAAACTTTGTCCCTGGATTAAAATAATCAGAATTTTGTTAGATAAAGATAAAGATAATTTATTTTCAAAAACATGTGTAAATAAGGATGTTGTATGTAGGTACATAATTTGGTGACACAACATGTCTTACCGACACCATGTCTTACCGTACTTGTTTGCATGAAACTGTGAAATATACATCGTAAAATACGCAAAGTTACAAACATTCCTTCATCAGTAGATAACCACTAGGTACCTGATGGTGGGTCCAGCTCCTGCCATGCTTCCCAGAGTAATAGCAGCCAGCTCCCGCAGTTCAGGCCGAGTCAGCGCCAGTAGAGGTATTAACTTCGGGATGGCTCCAGCCTAGATGAAAGTTCAACATCAAGCGGGCAAGACAAATAAAATAATCGGCATACCCCCTAAGTGAGATTTGGAAAGATTTAGCTTGATCCCCTACCCCTAGAAGACCTCACGTACCTAATTAATGGACGCCCCCTTTCACCATTTTTAGCTAATTTATTCTGAATCCCAGATCATAAAATACCTAAAACAAATACCTAAAAAAAATACAAACAAATAAAAACAAAAACAAATACCTAGTCATTCCTGAGATAAAAGCGTTTTAATTTTCTAGATCGCTAAGTAGCCCCTCCTGCACCTCACAGTGCGGAATTTATTAGAAGAAGTACCTACCTATCGTCAGGTTAAAAAGACTAATACAAGTTTATGGCCGTGTGACTTCAATAAAAGATTTATGATTTGAAAAGTAAGGTATATTGAGTTAGGACACACGACACAAGTTGTAAATACAATTACAGTGATAAGAGAAGATTCTTAGGGCGAACAACATAAATCAATAAAGATATTTTGAGAAAGGGGAACAGTACTTATTTTCGCGTACGCGCGCCAGTCTGATGCAACTCGGAAGGACGCGTCACCCTACCACGCCACCGGAAGCATAGCGAGCCGGCGGGCGTATGTTACGTTTTGGTTTAACTGAAAAAGCTTCCGGTGTTGCCAGAGCTGGGCGGGTTGCCATAAGTTGTTTTTATTAGTGGAAAGATTCGCACGTGTACGAAGTCGCGGGTATCAGCTAGTTACCCATATGTGTAGAGGTACCTACACCGACTTACACATATCCGGTTACTTACATTAACAGCAGCTGCAGTGTCTTTATGACTTCCAAAGCATATTTTGTTGAGGCACAACGCAGCTTTGTACTGAAGGTCTGAGCTGTGGAAGTGGGAAAAATATTTAATTAAACCAAACGGATAAATAACTTATTATAGGTAGGTAGGTACTGAGATCATCGGCCGCGGCAGACGGACGGATAAACGTCGCGGATTCCGGACAAGCCACGTTTGGGTTGGCTGGCAGACAATGCTTTCAGCATTAAGTCCACCCTTTGTAACAAATGTATAATTTTGTAGTTACGTAATAAAAATAAATAAACTAAGTAGTTCGCCCCGAACTGAGATCTCGTGATGGCCGGAGGTTAATAAAACCCAAACAACTTTTATTGAACAATGGTTGTAATAAACTTTGCAAATAGCTTCGAAATCGCCGTCCAGCTAAGTATCAGTCTTACTTGAACTATAAAATCATTGAAACTCCAAGAAACGGTAGCTCACGTTTATACTGGGTTTGCCAATTTTATAATTTTTACAATAACTCAAAAACTATTAGACCTAGAATCAAAATAAAAACGGTTTTGGAATGTCTACGCAAAGCCCTATCATATGACACCCCACTTGATATTTTGGTACGACTCTATTTTTTTTTATGTTACTCCCTTTGGAACCTCAAACTTTCCAACCCCTTGACCGATTTACTTTATTTTTCAAACCAGTAAAACTTAAGAGTAATTTCCGTATACCTACCAAATTATGTGAAGATAGGATAAGTGGTTCAAAAGATCTCGACGAACAAACATAAAGTTGTCACTAAGATCTCGTTCGCTTCGCTCACTCGATCAATTAGTCGATGATTGAAGGTCACTAACTTGTTATCATTGTCCAGTGCTTCAACTAGTGGGCTTATTACTCCAGCTTTCACCATCAAGGAGAGCCGAGTTTTCAGTGCACTGAGGGTAATTTCAACTGCTTTTAACTTGGTGGCCGGGTCGTCGGACTTAAGATCTGAGGAACAAAGGTTTCAAGTCATTTTGTGAGATCTGTGCCTGTAGGTAGGAGGTACCTACGGCTGTATGGTGTAAACGCAAGGACTGTAAACGCGATCCATGGCTCCGCATAGTGTTCTGTCCATGGCGCCACAGACAAGTTCATAGTTCATCTGTGCATGGCGCTAATATTGGTTGGTCTGCCTTCCCTGGGGCATTATTCTGTATGACTTAGGAGATTCCTTGCCGTAACCGTATGACGTCACCGTAAGGAATGACATTTATGGCATAGGAAATACGGCATAGGCATAGGGCGATTTCACGCCGCTGTCTTGTCGTGCTGCGTAACGCGCTTGTATTGGTCATAGTGAATAAGGCCCCTGCTGTGGGTCGTGGGTTTGATCCCCACCAAGAACAAATGCTTGTGTGTGGCAAACTGATGTTTGTTCTATAGATGTCTGTAATGGGGCTCGCCTCTAAAAGTATTACGAGTAGGAACCCACTTACCTACGGGCTATCAAAATATGATTCGGAGTTCGGACTACTTAAGATAAGATAAGATATGTTTGTTTGCAAGAATATATGTTACAGATTAGGTCTTAAGTTTAGAAATAGTGCATTATATTCTACCTAAGGTATCAGGAATGCTGTTTGGGAGGACATCCAAATCTTTCTATTGCGGGATCCTGTACTATATTATAGTACAGGATCCCGCTATACAAGGATGAAAACTATTTTATTATCAATTAAATATGTCAATAAATATATTGCAAATAAGTTGTCTAAAAAATTTCAGTCCAGAATATGATTAATAAAAAAATTCACTTTTTAAACCTCGACAACTGGAGTTCAGCACTGATTTTTTGCAGACAACCCTATACCACCGTGTTCGTAATGAAATAATCTTTATTTAATTTAACTTTAATTCATTAAACATACCGATGCAAGTTACAGTATCGATTGAGTTTATGTTTATACCTGCCTACCCAAGAGTTGAGACGAGAAAAAACTAGTCAACCTAACGTTTGCATATTCTATAGGTGTCATACTTTCGATTGGTATGCAATTTGTCTACCAAAGCAGTTATTTTTTTTTTATTTATATACTGGACTGAAATTTTTTAGACAACCCATTTGCAATATATTTATTGACATATTTAATCTACTATATAAAAATAAGTCGGGTTTTCCTTCCTGACGCTATAACTCCAGAACGCACGAACCGATTTCCATGGTTTTGCATTCGTTGGAAAGGTCTCGGGCTCCGTGAGGTTTATAGAAAAGAAAATTCCGGAAAAATTTCAACAGAAAAGCGGGAAAATAGAATTTTGAAAAGTTGATAATAGCTGATAATGGCTAGTTGATAATAAAATAGTTTTTATCCATTAACCAGCTCGGTCCAAATCTTTGTTTAGCGGATCTTAGGCTAATAGCAAAAACATTAAATAAATTTATGAAGAGTCATCAATAGTAGAAATTGAATATCTTCATCAAAATCACCGACAGTATCAGATGATTCCATTTTAAAACACGTCTCCACCACAACTCTCGCGCGATGAATGATCTGAAAATGCGCCATAATGCGCCACAACATCAGTGTGAACACTCCGCGCCACAACACAAGGCGCCACGACAAGACACACCCCAACACAGTAATATGAACCTCGCTTTATATCGCGTGCACACTATGCCCATGCCGCTGCCGGCATGTATGCCGCTTATTGAGAATAAAGGCGTTGCTGCGGCAATAAGTCCGCGGCATTGATGCTGCCATACATTCCCGCAGCGGCATGGGCATAGTGTGCACGCGGTATTACAGGTAGAATAAATGTGGTGTTTGTTGTGTTATGATAGTTAGGTACCTACCTACCTAGATTGGCATGAGTGGGTGAGAACCTACCAAAGAATAAGTAATACCTACTGGTAGGTAGGTAGGTACCTACCTTGCACAATATCAGCCGGGACGAGCTTCTTTCCGTTTACCTCCACCACCACACTCCAAACATCCGTACGAGTATTTTTCCTTTTAAACATAATATTTGGATACATCTCTGGCTTATAGGTAGGTATAGCAACAGTTCTCTTTCTTGTAGTAAAAGCTTGCTTTTAGTGCTTTTACGATTTGTTTTAAAATGACTCGCGCTGTTGCTTCGTTGTCGCGTCGCGCGTCGACGCAGCACGCACGCACGACCGACTCGGACAACGCAAAGCAAAACTATCAGAAGATTGGGGGCGCTAGTTAAATTGTGGGGAGTTTAGCAGTGGGAATTCGCAGTGGAATCTATTATCAAGATGACATCATCAACACTAAATTCCAAGGTTGGCGCCCCCGCCGCCGCCGCGCCGCGCCGCCGCCGTTTTCGGTGGGTAGGTAGCTCGTGTCAGAAAAATGAGGCTCGTGTAACCGGTGTAAAGTACCTAACCATTCTTCCTAGAACCAATCTGTGTAGAGCCAAACGGCTCAAATGGGCTCAAATGTGTGTACCTACTGTGTGCGACAAGGATAACAATGCAAGCGCTATGTAGGTAGGTACTATGCTATTTTATTTGCAGCTTTTTTGGTACCTATAGGAATATAATATAGGTAGATAGATCTTGAGTTAGATCTCGTAAGGAGTATTTTTTCTATGGATCTCGTTTTACAGTTTTCTTTTCTTGTGGCTCTTTCTGTCTGTCATGTCATTTAATTTCATTTAAAACGTCACTCTTGCTTGACAATGACAGTAGAGTAAAAATAAGACAGAATGGGCTTGGAAGAGAGAGGCCCTAAATAGAAGAAAAAGAAGGTGTTTGTTTGTTTTTTGCATTGACATAGAATAGGTATTGTTGTGTAGACATACATCTAAACAAACTAACTTATGTGAAAAACATAACGTAAGACTAGGCGGTATGGCTGGCAGACAATGCTTTCAGCATTAAGTCCACCCTTTGTAACAAATTTATAATTTTGTGCAATAAAGTATTAAATAAATAAAGTATGGTTCTAAACTATAGCCTACTCCGAGGAGCGAAAAAAAAAAAGTATTGTGTATTGTTGTTGTTGTATGTTTTGTGCTGTGCTGAGAAAATAAAATAAATAGTCGTAAAAAATGGCACAATGTGAAGCGAGTCAACCTTCAGACGAGGAATCTTTGCGAGATGTATTTGATCAGGCAATGAAACTGTTTGAGATTATCGAAAATGGTAATGAAGCAACGAACAGTGACCCAGTACAGGTGTGTTTTTTTACATTCAATAGTGCATTTCAAGAATTTCACAGAAATCATACCTAACTTAGCAAGGCGCACTTCCTTTATGGATATTTGATTTCAGATGAGCATTAAAACAGCAATTTCAAAGTTTGAAAAGGCTACAAACCTGGTGTCTATGTCTGGCATGTTCAGTACAAACGAGAGCATGGAGGAGTTAGCCACGGAGACTCTACAGTATCTCCTATTGCCCGCACTCTTGGGAACACTCAGCCTGAAGCTATGTAACCAGACCAGGAAAGATGTGATACATGTTGCTGAGATTTATTTTAGGTGACTTTGTGAACATAATCCAACCTTTATTAGGGTTGGCAGAGCATGTAATCTCCCTGCATTCCTTCTAATCTTCTTTTATCAGCTCTCATCTCACTACTCACAAGGGATGTCCGGCAGCGAGAAGGGCAGATGACATCGTCAAAGTAGCAGGGCGTAAATGGGAGAGACTAGCTCAGGACCGCAGTGGATGGCACAAACTTGGGGTGGCCTATGCCCAGCAGTAAGTGTCAGGCTGTGGGTGATGATGATGATGATGGGTTCATTTTATCTATTATCAAGCCATATTAATTTGTTTTACTATAAATAATATTCTTTAAATGCAGTCCATGACAAACAGGCTGCATTAAGGACTAGTGCTTCTCCATCAATAATCCTACTAATATTATAAAAGCGAAAGTTTGTAACGATGTATGTATGTATGTATGTATAGTTGTTTGTTACTCTTTCATGCAAAAACTACTGATCCGATTTGGATGAAACTTGGAATATATATTGTCCGTGACCTGGATTAACACATAGGTTACTTTTTATCCCGTTACCGGAGAAAAAATGAACATCCAAAAAAATTTATCAGTAAAAACATCAGTCCAGCCATTCCTTTGTTAGAAATGGTATAGCAAAACAACTGATATAGAACAACTTACAGCTTGAATAAAGCCTTTTTATATTGGTGGGTACACAACCTGGCCGTAAATAATCAAATTAAAAAACAATATTTTCATTCTTATGCTACATGTACAAAGATGAAATTTTTACAAGCGATCCGATTTGGATGAAACTTTGAATATATAATTGTCCGTGACCTGGATTAACACATAGGCTAGGTAGGTACTTTTTATCCCGAAAAATCAACGGGATCCAACGGGACGCGAACAAAGTCGCGGGCACCAACTAGTAAACTTGTAAATCTTTAATTTTGTTTTAGTTTTTCAGAATGTATGTTGAGTTTTGCTTAGTAAAGTGGTTTTAACTTTTTGTCATTATTTCTAGAGATTTTTTACAAAGATGCAAGGACTATGGAGTGACGGATATTGAGGTTCCACAACCATCCACAGACACAACTGTCAGCAGGCCAAGTAGTGAACAAGCCAAGATTGCCAGTATGGTAAGTTAGTATCAATAAAAACCCCCAGGTTAGTTGATAGATAATGCTAAATAGCATTAAATTCGCCTATGTACGGTTTTTTTAACAAGTGCAATAAAGCATTTTCTAATCTATTTTAATCAGCATTGCTATTCAGCGGGGCAATGCATCCAGTGTCTTGGGCACGCTTCCGATTGGCACTGATTTGGAACAGTTGAGCTATCTATAAATCATTTGCAAAGGTTTGTACATAGCTCAACTGTTTCATGTGTATTTTGTGAATATTGTAAATATTGTATTAGTTGTAATTTTCTTTGTGAATAAATCTATTTTTTTAATTTAATCTAATATATAAAAAATTCCAGGTTGGTACCCGAGAAGCCAAGATCAAGCGATACAAAGAGATGAAAGAGTTGAAAGACAAGCTCGCCACACTCTCCAAAGCCATGGCCAACCCTCTCATAGATGACTCCACCAAGCGAGAGTACTTCACCACCATGCTGCAGACATACGTGAACCAAGCATTTGATGAACTGGCCAGCATTGAGCAGGAGAAACCTATCTTGGAGTATATGGCCAAGCATGCTGGCGGTAGGTATTTTTTTTTTTTGAAGAAAAACAGATGCTTTGTTTTATTTTATTTTTTCATTATTTTTGTATGGTTTAATCTTGTTGTGGGAATCTAAAACTCTGAATGAAAAGTATGAAACCTCGACTAACCAAACTTATCAATTTGAACCAAAGGAAAGGAGCCTATCTGGTCTTTGTAAGAACTGCGTGTTTGTGCGCGCGTTTTTGTATGAAGTGTACTTGCATATGCAAGCTACAAATGGAATCTATCCTAACAATGTCGTCGGTCCGATTCTAGGTCTAATAGTTTTTGAGTTGTTGTAAAAATTACAAAATTGGAAAACCCAGTATAACGTGAGCTAACATTTCTTGGAGTTTCAATGATTTTGTAGTTCAAGTAAGACTGGTACTTAGCTAGACGGCGATTTCGATGCGATTTGCAAAGTTTATTGCAACCATTGGTCAATAAAAATTGTTTGGGTTTTATTAACCTCCGACCATCACGAGATCTTAGTTCGGGGCGAGCTACTAGTATTTATGTATCACGATTGTCTATCCATCAGAGCCGAAGCCCCGTGAGAAGCCCCGCGCGCCGCCTCTCCGGCCGGTTATAATAACACGCGACGCAGTACAGAAGGCGGTGTACGGACTGGGCTACCCCGCCATACCGGCGCTCACTATCGAGGAGTTTTACGATCAGCGGGTGCGTGAGGGAACGTAAGTACTATCATCCTACTAATCCTATCCTACTAATATTATAAAACGCGAAAGTTTGTAAGTATGTATGTTTGTTACTCTTTCACGTAAAAACTACTGATCCGATTTGGATGAAACTTGGAATATATATTGTCCGTGACCTGGATTAACACATAGACTACTTTTTATCCCGGAAAATCAACGGGATCCAACGGAACGCGAACGAAGTTGCGGGCGGCACCTAGTACATAATAAAAACGCGAAAGTTTGTAAGGATGTATGAATATTTGGATGAAACTTGAAATGTATATTGTCCGTGACCTGGATTGACACATACGGTCTTATTCCAGAACGGGGACTAAAGAAGGTCACAGTCGTCAAGGTTTATACAACCCGGGCGAATTAAGCGGTGTAGCGGGGGAAGTATCGAGTTCCGAGCCAGGTGTCATGTTAATTCGCCCGGGTTGTATAAACCTTGACGTTTAAACTGTGACCTTTTTTAGTCCCCGTTCTGGAATAAGACCAATAGAGATTAACACTACTTTTTATGCCGGAAAATTAACGGGATCCAACGGGACGCGAGTGAAATCACAGGTGGAAGCTTTTCTTAGTTTGGGACTAGAAGGACTTGTGTGAAATGTCCATGAATATGTCTGGAAATCGATGGGGTCTGTCTCCACCGTCTACAGGCTGATATGATGAGTAATTATATCATATCCTACTTTATTTCTGGATATCTTAAGTGCTAGTTCCTTTAGCCACACATTAAGTTTATTCTAGCAATGTCTTAGTTATAGGTGATTGTTTATATTTAACTAGGTGTGCCCGCGACTTCGTCAGCGTGGAAAAGTGTCTTTTGGGTAGCATTTTTGATTACTTCCATACAACTTTTCACTCCCCCCTTTCAACCCCCTTACAACCCTTTTTTCGCATTAAAAAGAAGCCTACGTCCTTTCTCAGGCTCTAGACTATCTGTGTAGGTACCAAATTTTATTTAAATCGGTTCAGTAAATTTGGCGTGAAAGCGCGACAGAGTTGCTTTCGCATTTATAATATTAGTAAGGATTATACATTGTTATATAGTTTTGTGTCGCAAATAAATAGTTTTCTTTCTAGATTAGATGAACCAGTTTACGGTTTATTGTTTATATCTTTTCCTATTTGTTGATTTGGTAATGTTTGTGTAGATTTCCGGCAGCTTCAAATATCCCGCATCAGACGATACAGAGCTCGGAAGCGGACGCTGATGAAGCCGAGAAGATCAGGAAGGTAATCTAATTTATTTTATTGAAGTTATACTTCTAATGCGACTTCCAACTGACAAGCGTTAAACAAGAGGACATGTCTCTGTTTCTAAAACGAACTTATAGATGGCAGTGTTAAGCATTTTTTGAAGTTATACGACTTTCAATTAACAGCGTTAAACAAAAGAAAAAGACATAACCATAATTTCAACCATCAGCAGGAGAGCTCTGTTGGCGGAACAGTGATCCGTCGGACTGCGGTCAGACCGACAACGGGAGCAGGGTCAAATCCAAACCGACATTATAGACCTTTTGACCTAAATAAATACTAAATTAATTTCACATTAAACACAGAGCGAGAGTGAATGCGTGGCACTCGAAGTATAACTTCTTGCGCGCGTAGAGACTGCACGAACTGGTGTTTTTTTTATTGATATTATTGAGTGTACATTGCAGGAGCAGTTGGTTGAAGACGATGACCCTGAGGAGTTGGAGCGGCAACGCAACATGGACGAGTATAAAGACGACCACCGCCGCGGCTGGGGCAACCGACACAACAGGAGCTAGTGCAATATCATCCCCTGAATGCACAACTCCATACAATTCCACCATTACAGAGTGAAAAAAGAATAGTATATTATGCAACTAGTGAATAAAAGACGGATTTAAAGCGGGGGCCATAAATGAAACACGAGCAAGTGAAGGATTCTAACGACTGAATCAGTGATTCATGATGATTGAATCACGGGCGTAGCGAGTGATTCAAGTGTTAGAATCCTGAACGACGTGAGTGGTTCATGGCCTTCGGTATGAATCCGTTTTATTCAAGAGTTGCATACTTTATACCATGACTACGAGAAAAAGAAAGATTGGAGGTTGTATTAGCCAATGCTATACAACCTCCTTGCGCAAAAACAATAGATGGTGGTCAAATATATTAGTGTGTTCTAAATTCAAACACCAAAACAGTGAGTAAAAGTGCTTTTTCTTCACTGTTTTTAGTAAAGAAAATAAGCTTTTCAGAGGGGGAATGAAAGAAAATTGGTTTTGCTACTGTTACCATTAGGCCTTGACCACATGTGACAATGTAAAAAAACACGAGGAAATGTAGATACTGGTATCAATTCGCTTGTTGCATTTTTCTAAACTAACCTAATTTGAGAGCTCTAAAATTATAGCCGTCCTTGTCGTTTCAGTTTATGAATAAGGGACGGCAATATTTTTAGTGCTGTCTAATTAAGTTAGTTTAGAAAAATGCAACAAGCGAATCGATACCACTGTCTCTTTATTTCGTCTCACACATAGAAAAAGAATACTCTTTATGTCTCACCCATACAATTCTATTGAAAAACTTTTTTCTAAAACTTATTGTCCCGCCGGCGCCGCCATCTTTTTTTTGCCGTGTCAACTCTCCTTTTTTCCAAAATATAAAAAAAAATAACAAAAAAAAAAATGTTGCCACAGACTAAACTGATTGGCGACAGCTTGTTTATTCAAAAATGCTAGTCCCCAAAGGTACAAAAACGGGATTTAGTCTATCTGTGTACCAGGCGAACAGAAAATTAGAGAGACAGACCGTATTACCGAGTAAAAACTTTGTTTTAGAAGTCCGGTCGATTTGTTTGATCGGACTACTGGGATAAAGAAATTGCAGTAGTTCAGTGTAATGGCCAACGGAACTAAGAAAGAGCCAAACTGCTATGAATTGACGGTAGCTGCAATATTGCTCGGTGCGCGACAATTACCTTCCTATCTTACTGTTATACATTGAGGGCATCTAAACCTCTATAGACATCTTTGGTGACCGATCTTGGTAGGTACCTACTGCGTGAACTGATTAATTTAGTACGTACTAGAAAATGTACGGCATTTTTGCTATTTATTGATTGCTCATCGTTAGTATTGAATGTCTTGTCCCTTGTACTACTCTTTTGTATTTTACAACGGTAGGCCGGGTTCCCACTACGCCGGACCGGCAAATCTGCCGGGCCGGTAGAACTGCCGGAAGGGCTAGTGGCTGTACAATTTATATAGAGCTATTTACATCATCCCGGATCCGGCATTTTTGCCGGTCCGGCGTAGTGGGAACCCGGCCGTATTGTTACAAATAAATGAAATTATGCAAATTCAAAAATGTTTTCATTTTATTCAATAATTATTGTTTACTCACTCGGTATGCTGTCCAGATAGAATGAATAGTAGCACCTACCTACAGAACAATGAATTTATTGATTTTGAACCAAACGTGGGAACACCCGGTGCACTCGTATATCCACGCCGATCGATATTACATGACTGTATACAGGATGCTTAAAATGTTAACCGGGAGTTTTGAGATAGGTTACCTATACCTATCTCTTCTATTCAACACCGAAAAAGGGTACATTAGGATGGTAAAGTGACAAACGTACCTTAGTCACCTCGGTGTATATGATCTGTGCCTCAGTGTACCTAGAGATGCTCAACGACTTCCGCTTCGCACTATTTATGACATGACACCCTGTATTTATCTTGTACACCTGACGTATAACCGGTCGTCCTAGGTATTCGACATTCATGCCGGAGCCCCAGGGCTGATGTGATGGATGACCGAAGAGGTCAACACACTGACGCAGCTTTCTCTGACGAAATCGAAAGTGTCGCTTGCATTGATACTTATAAGCTGGTGTATTGATGGATTTATGAGACCCTTGAACCTTGAGTTGAACCTCTGTATGATCTTTATTGATCATTGAATTTATGTCTCGAAGGCTCTGTTGCGTCAGATAGGTTCCTTTTCATTTATATTAAAGGAAATAGTTTAACCCTGTTACTACCTCGACAGTTGTTACGTAGGGTTGTTTGTCATTTGATAATTTGGCCCGTATACTGAAATCGTTATTCAAGCATAGATTCGAGTAGATAGACCTCTTCGTCAATACCACATACGTACTAACCAAGAATCTTGAAGTTCAACGAAGATTTTATGGATGTCTAAAAGAGGGTCAGATGACACGACATTTTGAATTTTGTTTTCAAACTAAAAGATTTATCATATCTCGTGTCAAAGTTGCCCACCAATGTAAGGTACTTAGGTACTAGATTCGTAGAGAGTTCTCGTACAGTAAATATCTAATCTGATTCTGGGGCAGGTGGCCACTCGGACGAGTTATCTAGCATTTAGCTCTTGTGTAAATTTATAGGTTTAATTCGAGCACTTGAACCTAACAATTTCATTTTATGCTAAGTAGGTACTAATCTCTTCTATCTGGAAAATCATATTCTAAGCGGGGAAAGTGTTAGATGTGATTAGTACAAGTAGTTTCGTCATACCTATGGTATGACGAAATTTTGTCCGTCCATGCATTTTGATAATACCATCACCTTTTCCCGAGCTTTACAAAGCTAGATACCTACTCTCAGATGTGATAGATTTTTCGATCATTTTTCTTTATTGTCTTCACAGAAATTGAGATGAGATTCTCTTCTCAAATTAATATTAGATTTTTTTATGAACACGGGGACTTGCGTTAATTATTTTTCCCTGAAACAAAATTCATATCCGATTAAGCATAGTGACTAGCATAATGAATGGGCATAATGGGCCCAATTATATTTCTTCATTTTTGTAAACTAAACTAATTTGACAGTGCTAAAATTATAGTTTTAATTTCATTGTCATTTCAGTTCATGAGAAAGGCTACTACGGCAATAATCTTAGTGCTCTCAAATTAGGTTATTTAAAAATACGCACCAACAGAATCGAGCCCAGTACCTACAATATTTTTATATTAATGAACCCCGACCGAAAAAAGAAAGGTTTATTTTTATTATGTAGGTAAGATGTGTCTGTCTTTTCTGTCTTCTGTGGCCTCGTAGCATTCAAATCAAAGGCTTACTTTGATATTAATGCTTGATTTTTTGTAAGAAAGCTGATTAATCTAAGATTGTTCTGAGTTATGTTTGGTGAAAATTATTGCAGCCGTTTCCAAGTTATGAGGATATTAATCAGATTAGTTTTGTAGAAACTCAAGCATGAATTGAAGTTTAAAATAGTTGGTTCATTTCAAGGTGCTAAGATTTTACAAGTCGGAGTCCATGTACCTACCAATGTCTGATGATTATGATGAAGAGGACCTAACGAGATTTCAGTATTCGGTTGTTTTGAAATTAACTTGGTTACAATTAAGATTTCATTAACATTTGAATACAATGGAGTATACAATAGCGAGTTCCGTATGTATACTCAGGGACGATCCGAATCTCTATTACATACCTTGATTTTCGAAGAACATGAAATCCTGAAACAAAAAACTTAATTAGATTAATTATAAAATGGAACCGTAATTAAAGAACTTCTATCTATCTTATTTAAAACCGATAAAAAAGGAGGTTCTCAATTGGATTGTATATTTTTTTACGTTTGTTAGACCTCAAAACAACCCGATTATCTACCCATTTCGTAAAAAAATATATCTATCCACGTTTTTACAATATAATAGTAAGTAGGTACTTACAATCAAGAAACATGCTCCAAGAAGAACTGCTTTTATCTTCACGTCCAGATCCATAGGAAATGATATTCCAAACATGTCCGCGTCGGTGAAGACTTCGCGCGCTAGACCCGACCACTGCTTCTTTACCGTGCCCACTTTCCTCTCGCCGTCACTGGAGTATACCTGGAAATGGAGACAAATAGGTAGTACATTGTTTACCAAGGGGCGTTGGCGAGTCATAAAAAATTACACCCGAGATATTTATGCGAGCGAGGATGCTAAATAGTTCGAAGGTGTAATTATGACTAGCGTTCACCCCGCGGATAAACTATTGAAAAATAGATGTCGAGTGACGAAGAAATTCAATTAATATAAAAAAAAAACATGTGTTCAATTCACACGTGGTAGAAGTGACACCTTCAAAAATTTTGGCTTCAAGATAATGAGACGAATTTAAAAATTCGGGAAGAGTATAATTGTAGGTTTTAGTAATGATCATAGTGATACAAAGTTTGATAATTATTTTATATTTTATTTCCGTTTCATCTTCGTCATTTCCGTTTCATCGACTTTCAAATCACAACGGTGCTAAAGAAGTTTTCACTTCAAAAATACATTTCCTTACATAATGAAGTAACGAGTTATTAATTGGGTGTACGCTACTCTTAAAAAAATATCTCGAACTATTTAGCGACCTCGCTCGCTCGGTAAAACACTCACATTGAATTTTACATCAGAACCGCACATAGAGAAAGTGCATAGTGGTCCTTTGATCCTAAGAACGACGTCACCGAGTGCATTTTTGATCGCGTAGTGAGGTTTGCAGATCGACCACTCCTGTTCGATGGAACCGATGACGGTGCCCGGTGGAGAAGACACCTCCATAGTTTGCAGCCAGCACGGACAGAAACAAGAGTCGCAGGCCAATGGACGGTTTAGATGAATAACCTGAAAAATTAGACGGAATACTTCAGTGTTAAATTAGTACATAGTTCAAGCACTACGAAACAGGGCGCGTTCCTATCCGGGGCAGTGTGGACCAATCAGAAGTTTTATGCTCACTTCGGCAGAGATCACCGTAATTGGGATGACGTTAAATTGAAGTCGAAAACTCGATTCACGGGTAGGTAAGTAAAACGAGTTTTTGCGCGAGATATAACATCATACCATACCTGTGGTATCCCTGTTAAAATTTACTTGTTGCGGGTAAGCCGCCAATAAAGCAGTTGGTTCGTTGACTCGGTCTTTGTTCTATTGAGCTCCCCAAATTATTACATAAATCCCACTATACCTACTAGATTAAAATCTCTGCCCAACTAAGCATCCCTGATTATTTTGGAATTTCGTGGCCACTCGTCTTCGATTCAATGAAAACACCTACTTTTCACAGCTAAGCTTTTCTGACTCTAATAGCACATACCTACTCGTAATAACAAATCTACATCGCTATTTATTGGTAGGGATTAGGTACGTCATTTTAGGAAGAGTAGGTATATTCTTCCAACATAATCGAGCCAGGAAATACAAGTTTATGGTCAGTAGGTATGGACTGTATGGAACTAGCTTTAATCGCGTTTTCCTATAACGTTTGACTCTGAGTATCTAACATAATTGAACTCTAGTCCACTCAATAAAGAAGTTGTAGAGTACCTGCATAAAGACCAAAGCGATTCCTTCAGAAACTTGTTCAGGTCAAGATGCTTACGAAGTAAACATAACTGCGATTTGGGAAGTGAACCGGGGTGGTCGGGGGTTGAGGTTTTCGCTTGTTAATACTGTTCAAATACTTCTCTAAAACTTTTACTCTATACTGCTCTATACTTACCTACACTTTTTCCTAATTTAAAATGTTTTTTCGAGTTACACGCTCTGGAAAAGCGAAAAATCATACAATCAAAAGTACATACCTATTACTAGATATTAGGTATCCTAGCTGTAATATTTGCTTGATTAAGATATCCAAACATTACTCGGAGCGATAAAACTCTGCTAATAATTACTCCTGAACTAAACTATTACCTAAGTGTTTTGCAATTATAACTAACTGTCTTATCATTAAATAAAGAGGGCCTAGTGCCATTCGGTCACGACTGCCATCGGTTCTAGCCTTTTTATTGATATTCCCAATGCGCTTAAACATAATTAAAAACATCAGTGATGTGATGACGTCATTCAGTGAACAAATAACTAACATAGTGGATGGAGACCACGATATTTTTGCTTTGGTTTTGGGTAATGAGTGAGTGTAGTGGTACCATGTAGTTTAGGTCACTCAGATGCGTAATGTAGCATGTATAATGTATATCGTACGTACATACGTATCGCTGTTTATTACGAAATTGTAAGTTACCTACCGTTTTGCAGATTCATTTGCGAATGTCATTCTTTACTTATGGCGGATTTTGTGCGATGAGCTGCAAACATTACCAAGACAAGAAAATAGATTGAAATAGAAACCTTAGGTAGGTACCTCATTTAGAAAATTGTCGTATATATTCATGTCGAACGGACGCATACTTCCCCAGAACATTCTGGTGCAGCAATCGTTCTCCTCCATAGCGTAGTACACTTTCTGCCCGACACTATTCTTAACTGTATACTTATTGTTGGTCTCAAACCCAACGAACGCCTCTAGCAACTCTACTTTCTGATGAACTAGCAACTGATCAATCATAGAGAGGTACTCCAAACCTGGAGGGCAGTTGCTGAGCCCTCGAGGAATAGTCATCCATCCACCTGGAACCAAATAGAGTGGCTAGTATTATACCTATCCGAAAGAAAATACGTGAAAGTATTCCCTGGAGTCGAACTATCGAACTATTGTGTGAGAATCTGCGTATCGAAAACATGGGAGTCCACATTGTTAATGTTAGCTAAGTACCTACTTACTTACTTTTGTTAAGTTTGGCAAGCATTTTGGTTTCAAAAGATCTTTCTTTTGTTAGATACAAGGGTAATACTCGTGCCAATATATTAAACGCGACCATATTTTCCAGTACATACCTAAACCTCCCTTTTCACTTTAAAGTTGGTCGGATTTTCGATTTCAATAGGTATTAAGAAAGAATAAAGCTATTATACAAGCATTTAGATACATTGCCACGAAAACAAACCAGCATAGATACTTGAACAACAACACACATAAATCGTAGACAGAGCGTCACACATGGTATAAACTTTCTTGGTATAAAAATCGGTGTAATCCATTTTTATATGACTGTACTTAAAATATCGTAGGCGCGAGTTGGCGAACAAAAAAAATAGGAAAAATCGGAAGGTGCCAACTCGCGCCTATTCGCAAGTTTGACGTTCGCGAGTTGGCGAATAAGTCATTTTGAGCAAATATAATAATGAAATGATGACAAGATAAGTTACATAACATACCTACACAACTTATTTGCAAAATACAATTTGAATAATATGGTTAATATCAATAAAGTTAGTAAAGCCATTCCACCATACTATGATCTATAGAAAACATCAACCTCTTTTCTCCGTCAGTGAAGAACCGATCATAACCGCTATGCCTAGATTTAAAGATGCGCCTATACACACGGTAAATACTAGCCTTACTCAATGTCTCTAAATAAATACGTTTATCTTTCACATCAATATTAGCACGTTTTTTCGCGACGAAATGTTTAAATTTGGACCACTGACCACGTTTTAGGGAACTTGGCTGAAATACTCAAAAGTCATTTAAATTTGAGCACCACTTAAAGTTTCTCTTCCTCTGTTTGACATTACTCATTTGTAAGAGATGGGAATAATTTAAGCGAGACTTAAATTGAGTGGGGTTTGAGTGGCGTTTGAGTATTCGTCCATTAGGCTGCAATACTCAAAAGTCCTTCAAATTTGAGCACCACTTAAAATTGCTCTGCCTTTGTTTGACATTACTCATTTGTAAGAGATAGCAATAATTTAAGCGGAACTTAAATTGAGTGGGGTTTGAGTGGCGTTTGCACTATGAGTCACAGCCGTTGTTTGACATATTGAGACAAAATCAAGCAGCAACTAAAAGTGCATTCAAATTGATTGGAAACTTAGTAAGGAATGAGAAAGGAACCCAGTGATAAGACGAACCAAATGTAAATAAAGAACCTACCTACCTATCAGCACACTTGAACCGACTGTCAGGGCGTCAAGGTATCTACTAAAAACAGTAATTATTATCAAGTAGAAGTCATTAGCTCCGTCTTCAATATGCAATACAAATAAGACATGAATGGTTGAAAATCGTAACAAATAAAATGCCAGCTGCTTTTATGTACCTATAATAATAAATCTTATCCACATCAATGTAAAGAGTTCCGTCGTCCGACAAGAAACCTTCTTTTTCGCTTAGGTACCAAAAATATTTACGAGATTCCAGATTAAATACAAATTATATAAAGGCGAATCGGCACCTTCATCAGAATCCGTCATTTTCAATGACGTCACTTGGTCGTGGAGAACTCGGAGAACTAAGACAATGGTTTATTACACACAAAAGGAATCTTCAATTACAACAGTACCGTACCTATTCATTATTTTTAGCTATTACTATCAACTTTAGTCCACATTATAATCAATTAACAAGTTATAAAGCGATTTGCCGTTATTGTGGTGCTCTGACACTTTTCTTCCGCAAAAGATACCAAAAAGAGTATTCTTTTTCTATAATACCAAACAAGCTGGTTGCCAAGCTACCAGCACACGACGACGCTCCGCCAAAGAGATCTTAACACTCTTGACCATAGATTAAATCAGACGTGTTGAGAACTTATCAACACACCACCGCCGCCGTCATATAGGCAATCTGTTATTTTTGTCTAAAATTGTATTTGTCTATGAATAACTTGGTGCACGCACTCAAAATGTTAAATTATTTGGCAAGCAAACGTTCGTCAAGTCAAGTTTATTATTTAGTAGGTAGGTGCAAATTGTTTATTTTTGATTAATTTTTAAAACAAACACCAGCATCTTGTATGAAGCACCGTTGGCCTGAGTAGGTCGGTACGCCTAACGGAACGATATCACAACTTCAAAGCGTTCAAAGTGGTCAATCTTCGCCATAAGAGAAATCTGAATTACTTCCATTTTAATTCGAAGTTTCCCTACTAATCCCCTGCATCCTCAAATCATCTTTTTCCGATTCTCACTGCACATTTCCGTCGCGAGTCGTCCGCTGACCACAACTTTATATCTATCTATCTATCTAGGCTACTTGGGACACATTTACATAAAAAGCAGTACCCTAAGTCCAATTGTTTTTGGAACGAAGTTCCTTATCGCGCGTTGCGAAAGGGGGCTAGACGAAAAAAATTAAGACCAAACATGTAACGACACTTTTTTCAAACTTTGACAAAGTCATTCGAATAACTTGGTGCAGGAAGGAAACAAATTCTTTAATTCTTTATTGTACACTAAAATAACACATAAAAGACAAAAATAGATAACATGTACAAAGGCGAGCTTAACCCTAAAAAGTGTTTTCTTACAGCAAACCTTTGAGGCTAGAGAGAGGTGACTATAGAGGTAGGTATTGTTGGAAGTTTTTGTATTAATTTAGGTGCTTCTGTGTACTTACTGTAAGAAAACAACACCTCAAGGAACTTCGTTCCATCCGGGTGTCCCCTGACACCTCTCAAGTATTTTTTTTTTGTTTTGTTACCTCATGGCTTTGGAAAAGATGTTGGTAATGATAATTTTGTTAGAAGCTACCGGTTTTGCATTTAAGGTAATGGAGTGCAATACGAGGATAGTATCAATTGAAGGTCCAAGGCCGTTTGTGGTTGTCTGTGGCGAAGGCAGTTCAGAAAAGCTCCATGATGAGCATCGAAACGGCTAATTCCACGACCAAAGACCACAAAGATCCGCCAACCGTAGGTTATGTAGGTACAATCACGTGGCTTGCAAACAAACGCCGGTAAACTTTTTATGTGAATACAGCCTTAGTTACCAATACGTACATACAGGGAGGTAGGCAGGAAGCGGTTTCACTTCTGTTCCATTTGACGCATCGCCGTCTGAGGCCTCAGCACGAATAGATGTGACAATCGTAAACGCATCATTATGAGCAACGGATACGAGATACACTGCGCGGTGACGCTCGAACGTTCGACAGTCGAGCTGGCATAACGCGCAATATGACTTGAATATAACGGGTCTTCGTAGCACGGCGATTGTCAGATTTGTTCGTGGTCACCCCTCTGATCGTTTAATTGCGGTGACAAGTGCTCTTATGGCACTCATTGAGCTGTAGCTTCGTGGCTTCCACTTCCTTGTTGGTGAAGTGTGAAGTGTTGGTCATTGACCTAGGAGTTTTTATTTCATGATTTCATGACATAACAAGAGATGGAAGAAACAAAAAAGTGTTGATCCTAGTCTGGTCGCTAGACTAGTCGGCAGCTGAACTACCTCACAGAGCATATCCACCGAGGAAGTGTCATGTGCTTGTAATTGCTCCGGGCATCCGGCTCTTTAGACATCAATTATTCTTGAGATTCTTCAAAACTGGTTTTCAGAGCGGAAGTAATGAAACTTGGAAAAGAAAAGAACCACAAACCGCATACAAATCGGAGTCCTACTTTCAGTCAGAGTTACAAAGGCACATACAAATAAACACACAGCATCGTCAAACTTATAACAACCCTTCCATTTTTTTGGTGGGGGGTTCTAAAGAAAATGGTTGACTCAATAGAAAATTATGTAGCAGGATGTTGTCTTATCTTGGACACGTTGACATTGTAGATCTGTTGAGCATTGACAACATTAGGTGTTTGTATACTGAACGATACGATCTACATACACGGAACCGACAAAGTAGTGGCTTGAACTTAAATATCGGTGTCGGCGCCCGGAAATTAGCTCTGCTATCGCCTGCCTATGTCGTATCGGTGCAGTGTCAAACCAGTCTTTCTGATACGTTTAGTTTATCTCCCTTATCTACAAGTGCCTACGTTTCTGCAATTTTCGGTTTACCTTAGTTTATTAGTGATCTTTGCCAAATATACAAACGAATTTTCAGATTTAACTTTTTTGTGTGTGAACTCGAAATGTTGCAGTGTGAAACTGATTCCTTGAAGGTATGATTTTACGTAATTTTTTACGTTATGATGACGTCACTAGATGTTGAGCGTTTACCTCTGCCTATAAACAATACTACCTACCTGCCAGAGCAAGTTTCTTATATTTTTCGTATTTTTTTTAGTTGGCCGATAAAATAGGTAGGTACCGCCTAGGTGAAAGTACACGTGGTAGGTTTCGTACGTATTTATAAGGAATTCTTTACAACCCATTGAATTTCATCGCCTTTGGTGTTCAATTTCGTATTCAAGGTGTTTGACATGAAATAAAAATTACGAGCACTTTTAAATTTCGCATTTCCATAAAAGGGTTGTGAAATTTGTGAAAGAGCACATATTCCGAACGTAGCTTAGAATTACATCACACTATGTTAGAAAGTAGCACGAATGCAGAATTTTTTTGCCAGTAGGTAAATGTGACCGGTTGAATTTCGTAACTTTTTTGTTAACGGTAAGTAGCGGCTACCTGGCCGCTACCTACCTGTTATCATTAGATTTTACAACTATTTCCTATTACCTAAAGGTTCTAAATTGAAATCTAGCTAACATATATAGTGCTAGAACCACAAAATGATTTAAGAAAAATGTCCGTGCTCACAGCTTACAGCAGATAGTACCTAGATAGAAGTAATCTGCTTTCAATGTAAATGCGGTTGTGATACAGTATAGTGCAAAATCTTATCAGATTGATTTATGGGTTCATAAAAATAGTTTAACATCTTCCTTATTTCATATTACATTAGATAGCTAACTATGCATTTTAAAACTGAGTCTGATCGTTACGTCACTAGATAATTAATTGCATACGTATTCATTTTATTTACATAAATAAATGACGAAAATTCGATTTGATATTTAAGGTTAGAGATTCTTTATTTTCTCAAAAGAAATTTACATTTCACTTATGTGAGAACTTAGATAAAAGATATGTTTAGTAGGCACTTCGAACCGTATACATATTATTATAATATTATTATATTATTATAGATTTGATATTTAAAAATAATTAATCTCGTAGAGCCTCTACGACAGCATCTACGAAAGTTCGTAGCGCTGGTAGTGAAATTGCCAAAATTCGTAGAGCCTATATTTCTGGTAACGACACAGTTTTACCCAGTAGGTATAGTAAGTACATTCCAATACAGTAGGTATACGTACACAGGACTATGTATGTCCCATGTCCATGTTGTATAACAAACCAGCTTTACAAAGCATTCATACAAAATGTTCCACGACTTACAAATTCTGTGCACGTCGTCACACAATCTTATGAATAACATACATAATAATTTATTCGCTATAACAAAAGACTAAAAGACACAGTGGTATACAAAACCAGTAGAGCCGGTAGCACCATAGGCGTTGAATATTCAAGAGGTACTGTGGCCAAGTGACTGCTTAGTAATCTGTGAGAGCAATCACAGAATATCCTTTACATCTTTGTCGAAGTACCACAGAATAATTAAATCACAGTAAAGTAATTGATAAACAGTGATAATGCTCTGATAAAACACAAACTACTTAACTTATACTATAATCTTACTATGCAGCTGTGGACGATTTTAACTTTGAAAGAGGTAATCGTCACGGGTAAAAAAAGATTATTTTTAGGTGAAAGAACCACTTTTTACTATTACAAATTTATCAATCTAATCAGTCGATGTAGATAAATGACTAACATGGTTTCAATATTGAAACATCTGTTTTTTGTAACAGAAGTACAGCTACTGATTAGCTTTGTTATTGTGGTTTAGCACGAGCTAGGCAGGTCCTGAGAATGACGTACTTTGCAACGCTAAACTGTGCACGTGAGTATGCGAGCAGTTCCACTGCATTCAGATGTAAGGGGCGATGTAGGCAATCCATCACAGTTGGCAAAACAATGTGTTGGCTAACCAAGCGGCTGGAGTGGAGTGCACTTTGCAAAACGTACACTTCTTTTTGGTTGTAAGTACCCTGTCTACCCTTGCATAATTATGAGTAACTAGCTTCCGCCTGCGACTTCGTTCGCGTCCCGTTGGATTCCGTTGGTTTTCCGAGATAAAAAGTAACCTATGCGTTAATCCAACTCATGGATAATATATATTCCAAGTTTCATCCAAATCTGATCAGTAGTTTTTGCGTGACAGAGAAACAAACATACATACATCCTCGCAAACTTTCGTGTACTTATAATATTAGGAATATGAGCATTTATGAGTAAATAAATGTTTAACCACGCCACGAACGACTCCAGTGTGTCTACATTCCGAAAGCCTGCAAAGGTTTTCCGAAAACGGTCGATAAGCAAAGCAAGCTATGAATTAGTGGCCAACTCTGTTAACGGAGTTTTTAGGCCGCCTTAAGGCCTCTGTCATGGTTTAACCAAAGAATATGTAATACGAAGTTCCTACGTAAGAAGAAGCGGGACTCCCATTCTATCAAAATTACACACTGAAAATATCGTTTTGTATGAAACGTGATTCAAATTTTGAACCCCGTTTCAGACATTGTTCGTATTTCGAAAGCACGAGTCTAGTTCGAGAGTTTTGCTAGTCTGGATTTAACGACTGCTAGTGCCGGAACCGACAGTTTAACGAACATTCAGGGTATGAACTAAAGCGGAAAACATACAACCAATAGGTCTCGCTTTGTACTGAATCGCACTTGGGCCTTTGTACTATCTGCTTCAAGCTTTTGGTCCTTTTGCTAAAAAATACGAGCGTAAACATGATTGTTGACCGTACGAACGACCTTGCATATCTCTTGTGATGTATGTTTATTCATTGCGTACGTGCCCAACATATTTACATAACAATTCCAACAACATATCTATATAGACAAAGGCTTTAACAGATCTCAAGGTGTAGGTATGTAAAGTTCTTAGGCTGTGGTGGTTTAGTAGTAACTTGTAGAATTAACCTGAAGTTGTTGACTGAGTTCTGACTTGCTAGACTCAGGCCACGGGCTTTGCAATACAGTTACATAGTACATGTAGGTACGTACACTACGTACGGTTAGCATAAATGCTTGAGTACCTACATACTGATTCAAAAGTAATAATTTATTCACAAAGAAAATTACAACGTATTTTTACAACTTTTACAAAATACACATGAAACAGTTTCGATCTACAAACCGTTGTAAACGATTTATAGATAGCTCAAGTGGTCCAAATCAGTACAAATGTGCCCAAGACACTGGCTGCATTGCCGCGCTGAATAGCAATGCTGATAATTATTGACTATAAAAATTTAAGTTACACCCTTTATAATATCAGTGAAATCTATACTTATAGTTTTTAACTTGATAAGCTATATCCGATATAGCGATATAGCAGGTAGAGAAAACTGTCCCATTATTTGAATTTGGCTGTAAAAATGACGACCAAAAATTTTTAATCTTGGCGATCAGACCTCAGGGCTGGTCTTATCTACAGACTTGGTGTATCAGAGAGCTGATGTCATCTGCACGCATTGTGCGTAGCCAATTAATTAATTGAACGTCGTGTTTTATGGACTTGTGCACTCACTAGTCTCGCCTCGTTGGAGTTTACGCGTTTAAGCTTGGTTGAGACTGTAATAACAAGTAAGCTACTGCCTATTCTGAAGTTTTCAGGCTGCGTTTACACGATAAACCAATGACAATGATCATAGAAAGTTCGCAGATGAAGGCGTAAAATTGTGCTTTCAAAAACGGATCCTTCTTTTAACAAGAGGATCGTCTTGCGATGATAAGATAAGATAAGAAAAGATCAGATAAGATAAGATAATTTATTTATTTCATTAAAAGCACACTCTTATATTACATGTATAGGAATACTTAGATAATAAAACTTAATTAAGATTGTTGACATTTTACCGATATTATTACACGCGAGAGCAATGATTCCGGGTCACTTAAAGAATGTTAAAAATCTCGGAAACTAAAAATGATAGGTTAATGCAATAAATTGTATTTAATAGACAATGTAATACTCCTTAAATGAAGGTATTAAAACTTCTTAGTTATTGTAAAGTTATATCTTAAAAAAATCAAATTTGAAAAAGGGCCACTTTCGAAGATGGAACTACGAAATTACAGCATTTGGTTTTGCTTTTGTTTGTAATCTGTCATTTATGTGGGTATATAAACCATGTTGATAGTGCTCTATATTCATTATTCAAGCTGAAATTATGTCGCTTACGCCTGAAGAATGCACCAGAATACTTACAATGCTGGAAACCGGCCGGAGTCAGCGCGATACAGCCAGGACTGTCGGTGTGTCGCTGTCAACAGTACAAAGAGTTCTCCGACGTTACGAAGAAACTGGTTCTAACCTACGCAGACCAGGAACGGGCAGAACCAGGTGTACCACAGCACGAGAAGACCGATACTTGGTGAACACCATGCTTCGAAATCGCTTTCTCACAGGAACTGAACTCACAAATCAGTTTCGACGCCTCGGAGGAAGTAACCCAAGTGCATGGACAGTAAGACGTCGGCTTGCTGAATCTAACTTAAAACCCCTTAGACCTGCAAACGGCCCTAAACTGGAGCGTGGGCATCGTATTTCAAGACTAAGATATGCCCAGAGCCACGTAAATTGGAGTATTGAAGATTGGTCAAAAGTTATGTTCTCCGACGAATCAAAATTTATGCTCTACAAGCACGATGGAAGACACAGAGTGTATCGAAGACCAGGGGAAAGATTCAAGCAAGCATGCATCGAAGAAAAAGTAGCCTACGGTGGTGGGTCTGTACTTGTGTGGGCCGGAATTTCTTCTGAAAGTCGCACAGAGCTGGTGATCATAGAAAACGGCTCTTTAACTAGCGTAAGATATGTGGAAGAAATCCTCAATGATCATGTTGGTCCATTTATGGTCAATTTAGGTGAGGATGCTATATTTATGCATGACAATGCCCGACCTCATACAGGTAGGATTGTGAATGACTACCTTCAAGAGATGAACATTACTCGTATGGAGTGGCCAGCGCGCAGCCCGGATATCAACCCGATCGAGCATGCTTGGGACGAGCTAGGCAGATGCGTAAAACAACGAAACCCTCCCCCAATCACGCTTCGTGAGCTCAAAATTGCTCTCACAGAGGAATGGGAGAATATTCCCCAAAATCGTATAAGGAACTTGGTGTACAGCATGCCAAACCGCGTAAACGCAGTAATGGAAGCACGAGGTGGCAACACGAAGTATTAAAATTCAAGTCAAATCGTAATAAAGTTCATAAATTTCTGTTTTAAGGAGAGATCAGCAGTTTTTTTCTTTATGTAATTTTGTGTTAATAAAATGTATGGTGACTCATATTTTTTTACTTTCATTTAAGGAGTATTACATTGTCTATTAAATACAATTTATTGCATTAACCTATCATTTTTAGTTTCCGAGATTTTTAACATTCTTTAAGTGACCCGGAATCATTGCTCTCGAGTGTATTATGATTATTATTTTTATTTTATTTATTACTGACATGTCTTTCATTTAATTACTGTGTATTAAAATTTTGCACGCATTGACGAGGCAGAATGTAAGGAACGGCACTCATCCTAATATATTTATAACAACTATTGTACCTACATTTTTTGCAAATAAATGTTATGATTATGATTAGGATTATACAATATAGAACGGCTTGATATTTATATATTTTAATACAAAACCTACACTAAGTCGTAAGACTGGAATTATTTAGACTGATTATGATTATTTATTACTTTATAAACTTTGATGACTGTGAAGCAATCTACGCCATGAGGGTTTAGTCTTAGTTTTCCTCTTCAGGGTGATTTCAAAACACCCTTGATTTTGAAAGTTTAGATTCAAAGGGATTTTGATACTCTTTAGTCTCAAAATCCTCAGCTGTATCATAATGTTACTTTACTTACCTACTCTTTGAATTGAATACCTAGTTCACAACAAGCGCTTAATTTTAGTCATGATGTAAGTACTACACTGCTTTACATTGCTTCTCCAATGAACGTAAAAATGGCCAATGTTTTTCAACTTGGCTAAAACACTTGACACGGTTTGAACTAGCCTTTATAGCAGATGTTTTGTAAGTTTAAGCGGTATCTCTTGCTTAATACAGAAACAAGCTGATTGTTAGTTAAGATCGTCTTTAATTAAGTACTTATTTAAGAGCACTTACAAATCTTTCTGAAGAGGCTGACATTAATAAAGTTTTACTTACACAATTCGAAGTGGTTACCGACATTTACACTATGTAAAGTATCTAAGCTTGCAATAGTTACACCGTGTTTTGTCCCTTTCGATCAAAGTTGAATCTGCTTGTCAATGCAAAAAACAAAACACGGTGTAACTATTCCAACCATTGAGTTTATTTGAAAAAGGGTCTATTTGGTAACCACTTCAAATAATGTAAAGAAATATTTACTTATACTATTGTAAACAAGATTATACTTACCTAAATTGGATAAAGTTCACGAAGGTTCAACTATCCCAAGGTAAACACCTCCTTAGTTATACCACAGATTATATAATACTATACTGTTATACGCAATAAAATCACAGCTCAACTAATTTACTCGGGGTAGGTAAGTGTAAAACATAATGTAAATTTTAGTGGGGAATTGTGGAACCTTAAAGGGACATGGATTATTTATTTCATTTTCGATTTAAATACCTAAAACCTTAGTAGGTATAGAACACTCGTTACTCTACCTACACTATGATTATCTGAAATGATCTTACTATAATATCCTTATTTTCCCCCATCCCAGCTTCTGTAGGACTTGAACTTTACTGCTAGTGAAATAAAGGCTAGTTTTGAGAATCGTTTCGTTCTTGTAGGTTTTACGCAATAAAAACGGTTACGCATTTGTTGATGCTCTGATTGTAGAGATAATTTGGTTGTGTTTGCGCACGACAACCTCTGTTTTCTATGTTTAGATTAATTTTATGAAAACGAAATGAACCTATTAGTACCTAGTACCTAGCATATTCGAAATATGTACTTCATAAAATGATATTACTATTTACCTACCTCGTTCAAGGTTTTACGACGTGTATAAAAATTACTCCCAAACGAAGAAACATCAACTATCTAGGCACAGATCATATAATACTATACAGGTACCTAGGTAAGCCATAGAATTAGTTCTTCTTCTTCTTCTATACCTATATGGCCTCTATCATTTCGATAGACACTTTTGCCAGTGTCAAGTGATGTACCTATTTGAAATGAGGTAAGTCATGGGTAAGTCCAGACAGTTTTGAATTTGAAACGTCAATATTATATATTTTTTCCCAGAGCGTTGCGCTATCATATTATTGTAGGACAGGATGCTGTTTATGCTGAAATTAAAACCCGGTTTATCGAATTTCTTGCGGTTTTTCATTTCAGCATTTATATAAAGCCCATAAGCACCATAGATACAGTTGGTTAATTATATCATCTAGATACAGTTAATTAACGCACGAAAAGTGGAAAGTATATTATAAAACTTGAATAATTCCAGGTTTTTATTAGAAACAGATGCATCGTAAAATAATAAACAAAATGAATAATAATTAATTTTAGAAATCTGTAAATTCATATTCATAAGTCTATCGAGGTCATTACCAATCAAGTCGATACATAACGCATATTATTTTATATAATATTAATTATATGTATCGCATATGATATAACATTATTAACATCAGGTCAAAAGGATTTGAATAATTAAAATGATTTAGTTATGAGGTGTTATGATGATTCAGTTGACTTAAATAACAAGTCATTAGTTGGAGAATGTTTTATTTTTATTAATAGTCAAATAATCTCATTCTATTGCATTTGGTTACATCCTTTTGTTCAGGCGTATTTAGGAAAGTGCTATTAGGCCAGATTCACTTGTTACATTTTTTTAAACTAACCTAATTTGACAGCACTAAAAGTGTTGCCGTCTCCTTTCTCATAAAGTGAAATAACAAAGACGTTTATCATTTTAGAGCTGTCACACTAAGTTAATGATGGGACACCTCATACGACATGACAGTTTGATTAAAAATATCATTGAAGGAAAGGTAGAAGGAAAGAGAGGAAGGGGAAGACCGCGTAAAAGCTATACGAGCCAGCTGAAGGAAAAGATCGCTGTCATGTCGTATAAGGACGTCAAGGAAGCTGCACTGGAAAGGAACAAATGGCGAGAACTGCATAATTACACAGACAAGAGCTGAGCTCTTAAGTTTGAAGAAGAAGACACTAAGTTAGTTAAGAAAAATGCAGCAAGAGAATTGATACCACCTAGTTATTTAATGTTTTTAGAGGAAATGGTTTCATCAAGATACATAATTGACACAAAACCTTATCAGGATTACCTACTTTCAGAAGAATATTATGCATGCAATTATTTAAATCAGGTCTAAATGCAATTACTTATACAGGGGTTAAGAAAACACTTCAGAAAATGGAAAAACATCTCGAAAGGTGAAATGAATATCAAATTACCTACTTACAAGCCACTAGGTATCTATGATGGAACTCGGCCAAGTTTTTTTTGTGTTAATTAAGCAATTTAGAGAATAAACTACGCCTGTGTAAGTATTCCAATTTCTTGTTATCATTTATGCCGACGGTGTACCATGTACCCCACACAATTCATCACACGTTATAATACACGTAACGATACGATAACAATCGTGTGATGTAACTATACCACAGATAATGTTACTGAGGACTCAGCACGAATAAATGTGACAATCGTAAACGTATCGTAATGGTTGCATATCCAAGATACACTGAGCGGTGACGCTACAACGCTTGGCAGTCGTGCTGGCGTTGACGCGCAATATAACTCGAATACGTTAGGTTCACGTAATGCAGCGACTGTCACATTTGTTCGTGATCACCTCTCTGCGTCAAAATGCGTCCGATTCGGCGCACGCGCTTCCGGACCTAGTTTCCTTGGTTAGTGATAACTGTAGTGAATAGGAATGATTTCAACTATGGAGAAAGTTAATATTTGGTAGTAATTGGTGTACATTCGAGTCAGTGCTATTTCGGTAGAGGTCACAATTTAACTCTGATTATAATAAAAAATGGGAAAAGCTAAATGAAAATAATCAACCAGTAACAACGTATAGTGCAGTGGAGCGCGTTGATGTCTTTTGTATGGAAATATGACAATGACAGATTTTTAGAGTCTACCAAGAGCTACTATACCCCTTCATCAAAAGAAAATTGACTGAATTGACGGACAGAGGCTATATATACGAAGACAGAGTTTTTTTTTTAATTTATTTAAAGGGTTTGATTGCAGTGCGATTATCATACTAATATTATAAATGTGAATGTAAGTTTGTTTGTTGACAGGCGTCATGGCTCAGTCGGTAGTAGCTCTGCCTTCTGTGCTGTGGGTCGTGGGTTCGATCCCCACCGAGAACAAACATTTGTGTGTGGCAAACATAGATGTTTGTTCTGTGTCTGGGTGTTACTATGTTTCATAAGTATATATTTACAAAAAAAAAAGTATATAAGTATTATATCAGCAATCTAGTTTCCATAGTACAAGCTTTGCTTAGTTTGGGACTAGAGAGCGTTGTGTGTAATGTCCAAGAATATTTATTTATTTATTTATTTATTTATTTATTTATTTATTTATTTATTTATTTATTTATTTATTTATTTATTTATTTATTTATTTATTTATTTATTTATTTATTTATTTATTTATTTATTTATTTATTTATTTATTTATTTATTTATTTATTTATTTATTTATTTATTTATTTATTTATTTATTTATTTATTTATTTATTTATTTATTTATTTATTTATTTATTTATTTATTTATTTATTTATTTATTTATTTATTTATTTATTTATTTATTTATTTATTTATTTATTTATTTATTTATTTATTTATTTATTTATTTATTTATTTATTTATTTATTTATTTATTTATTTATTTATTTATTTATTTATTTATTTATTTATTTATTTATTTATTTATTTATTTATTTATTTATTGTTACGCTTTGACGCGAAAACCACTTAACCGATCATCATGAAACTTTGTATACACATATTCTTGGAGGTATTAGAAGTAACATAGGATACTTTTTATCCCGGAAAAACAACGGGATCTAACGGGACGCGAACGTAGTCACGGGCGGAAGCTAGTTATTATTAATACATGCACAACCTAACTTATCAACTAAAACAACCTATATACTTACACGAATAAAACATAATTAGCAGCTATTTTAGAGCGCAGTTTAAAGACCAATATAAATAATAATATACTTATGGGCGAATACTCAAACGCCACTCAAACCCCACTCAATTTAAGTCCCGCTTAAATTATTGCCATCTCTTACAAATGAGTAATGTCAAACAGAGGAAGAGCAACTTTAAGTGGTGCTCAAATTTAAATGACTTTTGAGTATTACAGCCTTATGAGCGAATACTCAAAAGCCACTCAAGCCCCACTCAATTTAAGTCCCGCTTAAATTATTGCCATCTCTTACAAATGAGTAATGTCAAACAGAGGCAGAACAACTTTAAGTGGTGCTCAAATTTGAATGACTTTTGAGTATTTCAGCCTTACTCTTTTAGCTTGTTATGTTGGTATTCACGCTTTATTTCTACTTTATTCAGTGACACAACTGTCAGTCTGTCATTACAAAACTTCCCTGTTCATGCCTTGAATCCTAAACGCTGCATCTGACATAAACCTAATTGCCTCGCATGCCGATTGTTACATAATCATCAATAGTTACATCACTGGACATTAGGGACTTGTTTTAATTCCGTGAGCATCAATAACAGAGTGATTCTCTTAAAAATAACATTGCGATTTTGTTGGTATAAATTAAATTTTAAACAAGAAGTTTTTAATGACGAAAAAACAACTCAAACTTTTTTTAATACAAATAATTGATGTTGAATTACATAAAATCAGATGGGTCATCGGCTTGTTCCAAGCACATAGGTACCTAACACTTAAATAATCGCACGTAACTGTATTTATGGTTGAACTTGAAAGCTGCCACTCCATATTTCCGTTCAATTGTCCCATAGAAGTCGATCGATATGCAGTTATAGCGTAGATATTGATATTTTGATCACGCACACACTGTTACACTATACAGAGTGTTATAGATATGTCTTTATTTAAAACTAGGAATTCGATATAATAATATTAAAACCATTTCATGTTAGCAATAAATATCATTTGTTAGACATTGACTCTAATAATGAAAACACTATTGATGAAGCCATTCGTATCTAAGATTTTATGTGCTATATATTTCGGGCGCTGCGCTGAGTTGTTAGTACCTTGTATATTATGAATTTCATTGTATGTAGGTATTTTCATATATTTCATGCAATTTTAACCTAGAATGCGTAGAATGTTTGATTGAAAAACATTATGTTACCTACAAGTATTTAATGTCGTTTGACCGTGTCCAATGTGTTCATGTTTCTAAGCTTGTGGTGTTAGTAGGTCTGGGCCTGCATATTGCATAGATTATTTGAGGTCTACAGTAGAATTACTAAGATTTTTTTTAAATAGGTAACCTAAGCACTTACTTGGACCGGAGTCGGTCTTGCGGTCGCCCTAAATAGCGTTGGCGGGACGACCTCGACGCCTTTGACAAGAGTTGGCCGGAGGTGGCCCGGGAGAAGGAAAAGTGAAAGATTTTGGGGGGAGACCGTTACCCAGCAGTGGGACGAAACACGTTCAAAAAAAAAACATACCTAGCACTCACTTATTGGATAGGATGTCTTAAAAAATCAGCGCGAGTGCATCACTAGAATCGCTGGCGCCGACAACAAGTGCGCTTTCTCGACACTTTCTCGAGTTTAGCATTCGGCGCGGAGGCGCGGCCTCGCGCGTGCGCGTCTTTACGACTCTGCCAATTACGAAACTACCCTCAGACAAATGCCTCAAATTCCACAAATGCCAGGGGGGATTAACGGCTTTTTAATCATTTTTCGTGATGGAACAAGCAAATGGGCCATTTGCTCGTTGCATTGCCTCATTGACCGAGTCTGCTAAGATTGTGCCTTGTCAGGCACATTACTTTCTGAACTATAAATAAAAAAGTTCATGGACTATTTTCACACAACGCCCTATTAATCCTAAGTAAGGCTTTAAGATTCATTTAGGATGAGGCCATAAATTAGTTTAGTTTCTTTAGCCAGCCCTCATTTTGCTTTGAAGTTGTTTAAAATTTGAGGTTATCGACACTCCCTGAGATCATCGGCATGAAAAATCACCAGTGCACAGAATTCACCAATTTATTTGTGTTAGCGTTTTGTGAATACGCTAGCCAATCGCAGGACGATTGTCCACAAGCGCAAGTGACCTGAAAACAAATGAAGGTTTATTGTTTCTGTTTACCTACCACTTGCTAGAGTCTGCCACCGTTTTAATCTATTCCATACCGTCCTACTGCTGGGCAAAGTTTATTATCATTTGCTAATAATGTTCATAATAGTTGAAGCATGAATCGAATTCTGAACTCAAGCAAATATTTTGTGACAGATTCCCATTCCATTGTGTCAAACATCATTTCTAGGATGCAGTTTGTCTCGATTCAAACTTCAGCCACAAAACTGAAAATGTTCAAAAATATGTACCTAAGTACATTGTTTTTGAATCCGGGCCTGAGCCTCTACTATGAAAAATGATTTACGAAGATTTGGTAGCGTCGTTTCTGTTACACTGCGCGGTCTCTCTATCTCGAACGATGAAGTGACGGCGTCATTGCGCAGTGTAACAGAAACGACGCTACCGAATCTTCGTAAGTATTTTTTCACAGTAGAGGCCCTGAAGCGAAAAAAAAACAATTTCCTATTTTATATTCTGTGGTTACACGAGTAATGTTTAAAATTATAATGGTACCTACTACTAATGAAGCGATATCTTGCCTTGGATTAACAAATAAATGCTTTGTAATGTTTCGGTCGTGATGTGTCGAATTGTGTCAAGTGCGCTACCGCTTCCGGTGAAGCACTTCCTATTCAGTTTATTTGTTTTACCTAATATCACTCACGTGACTCATTGATATTTTTAATTGAGATGTTTCAAGGGTGAACCTTTGGTTCACTGTTATGTTGGCAGATTGGCAGAACGAGAGGTTACCTCATGCGGTAAAACAAAAAGGTTTTCGCTATGTAAAATAATTGTAGTTTAAACAAAGAAATCATCCAAAAAAAAATCTTCTACTCAGTTTAGTAAAAGTATAAAAATCATTGAAACGACTTGACAAATTTTATATGCAATTTCTTCCAAGTTTTTATGGCGTTGCGTTGCGTGCTACACGTAGCATGGGCTCTATCGTGTGACATAATGCAAGTGTTTTAAAAAAGGAAAATAAATAAAAATAAATATACCTAGTTCGCTCACAGACGCCACAGTTCCAATCGAACACTAATTTTCATAGAGACGCGGGTAAAAATATGTAGATATCGTGACCGTAACCTACTAAATACTGAAAAAAAAAAATAACGCCGAGTTCCTATGTTTTATTTATTGCTGTTGTAGAGTTTTTTGATTTGAACAAACCATATTAAAAGAAAACAAAAAACTTGTTTTGTTTTAGGGTATGAAGGCGAGCAAAAGTCTGCAGAGGAACCACAGTATCCTCACTTCCTGGAGGTGCCTCAGTACGGAATGCGTGAGTATATATACAATTCATTCTATCAAACCTAAAAAAAAACTCTGAATGCACTGATTCAGTATATGGAGTAGCAGTTTTTTTGTTCGCTCTTAAGTAGGTACTCAGTTGGTTCCGTAAAAAAGGTACTTAGAATAAGGTGTAAAGGTAAAGTATTCATATTGACGGGTTACTATAACCCCTCTTCGGTAATAATCTCATGACACTCTGCACATTAGTTGAGTAAGGTGACGTCATACTGCATCACACCAAACTGGAACGAAAAACGACTCTTGAGTTTGCAGATTGCCTAAAAAGGTCGGTATGGAAAACTGCTACGGTCACGTCTATCATTTTCCTAACTGACACTCGTACGCACGAGCCTGTAACGGATTAGTTCCGATTTCCATTACGAGCGGCGCTAGCGTCGATCTTAAATTGCAGTCGTATTGTTGTGCGGTCGTGAACTCCGCTAAGGCGGGTCAAGGTGAATTTTAACTAGTACCACAGAATAATGATGCTAGTACTTAGCAGTTCATTGTTTTTGCAAAGGTACAGTCAGCGTCAGGTTCGTAACTGTATTCTATATAACCTTTGTATACAAATATACGTAGGTAACCATAGTATTCTTGAGTTTTACAAACTTATAGGTACGTATCATCAGCCTGGCGAAACTCTCGAACTAGACTAATACTTTCGAAAAACGAACAATGTATGAAATTGAAGTCAAAATTTGAATTGCGTTTCATACAAAACGAGTTTTTCAGTATTTTGGTGGAATGGGAGTCTGATTCTTACGTATTCTTTTGGGTCATTAAGAAAGTTAACGATGTAACATTATTACTAATAGGTAAGTAATTAGGTATCAATACCGCCATGAATGGAAATTCGCCTGCAGCCTAAGGGTGCTTTCCACCAGGGCTAAACTAAGCTACGTTGTTAGGATGTGTTTGAATCTACCAATAGGGATCGTTTGTTTTCATATTAAACGATTCCTATTGGTGGATGTCAAACATAGCTTAGTTTAGATCTTGTGGAAAAGCATCCTAAACCTAGATCAGTTTGAAGAGCATACCGGAAATATTGTAAGCACTATGTAACTGGCTGCTAATTAGTAACGCTACCATCATGTGCAGTGCATTATCATACATGTTACATAACTAACATGAAAATGTAACCGCAACTATAAATCTAAAGTCTACCCACACCTTAAGCCGCATTATTCTTGACCACCACCGTTCTTCTTTTATTTATGGCCTCTGTCCGTCATTTCGACCGACAATTTTGCCAGTGTCAAGTGAAAAATTGAAATATCAGTCAAGTCAAGTCATTCGTCAAGTCGGCTGTCGTTTGTTTTGAAGAGAAAATGGCGGATTTTCCCTTCAAAACCTGAAAACTAATTTTCACATTCAGAGAAACCACACATTTATTCCAATGGCTCACACTTTGTGTTACGACCTAAGTATTTTTGGTTAAAATTAAATAACAATAACTCACAAAAACTATTAAAAATAAAAGTACTAAGTAGGTGTTGTTTCAAAAAAAGTCAAAACTCGAATCCCGAAATTGTTTCATTTTGTACTGAAAAAAGAAAGTATTTCTGTCAAAACATATCGATTTTAAATTGGTTTGGTTCAAAGGAGGTTCGCTAACACTCGAGTGTATGTACCAAGCCACTAAGAATGAAGCATCATCCCCGAAAGGTACCAAATCTACTAATTGTTAATTAGGAGCTAAATCCTCACACGTAGATGTGGCTGATATCAGAATTCCTAGACTAGAAATTCTGTAGAAATTGAAACGTGATTTGATTTACGCCGGACATTTGATCAGAAAGCGTTGCAGTTAGATTGGCTAAATTTATTAGACTTCTTCTTGTTCACAAGTTGTTACCTACAGTAGATGTTTCTACATTTCCCGACAAAGATACCGATCAGTGCCTTGAGCAAAAATATCGTTGTCGGCTCAGACAAGTCTGGAAACGTGTAGTTCCTGTCCGACGATATCGTGTTGGTGTCGTCGTATCATTCGTTAGCAGTGTAAAAACGAATTTTTCGTACCACTTGCTCAAAAAAGTGACATTCTATGCCACAAAAAGCGAACATAACAATAGTCATTTTTAATCTGTTAAAAACAGGGAGAGAAAATTGTACTGGATTTCTTTCATCCTCTAGGGGGAGAAAGTGATTTAAATTTGGAATACAATTTATACTGAACTACATCTGTGTTTACACCATGGAGTTTGTATACAAAGCATTATACATCTTTTTGAAAAAGGAATACGCATTTATTATGCAAGCCGTATGAGCTTGATGCCTTTGCTTTTCCGACAAAAAAATATTAGTCTAGGAAAATGCCGCGTTTTTGTTTTCTTCAAATACATAAACGTTAAGTTTATTTTAATTTATTTTTATAAATAAGTTAATGTTCTAAAATGCTATCTCATATTATTATTGTGTTAATTTTTTCGGAAATGGTACGAGAAGTAGAGTATTTTCCTCGGTGATAAAGCTGTCTTAGTCTTGGGTGAACTTAAATCCCTCGCTACTCTCAGGACTCGTCTTAAATCCCTCGCTTCGCTCGTGATTTAAGTTTTTAACACCCTCGGGAGTAAACTTCGAGTCCTTCGTTACGCTCGCGATTTAAATCGTCACCCGCGACAGAAGACACTGCTTTATCCCCTTGTATAATAATCTACTATACCTATCTAAATGCCTAGTAAATCTGCTGTTATCTTTTTTGTTGGGTGAAAGCACAATCTCATAAATATTTTGTCAAATCGTTATAAATCTAACCTATGCTTGTAAGAAAACAATTTTGTTTTTTGGCCTCAAACTGGCCCAGAAACCTCAAAAAATAAATTGTTTGAACAGCGTATCAAAATCACAATTTTCAAAACTATGGTCAGCGAATAATTGCACCTTTGGTATGCGTAAGTAGAACACACCACCTACACATACCGTTGATTGTTTACCTTAGAAGGTAATAATGTTAATTATTGCTTAATTATCATACGTTTTACCAATAACTTTATTGACTTGCAAACCAATCGAATTTACAATCGAGATAACTATATACAACCTTTATAAATAAAGAATATTCAAATTCCGAATCACAAGAGTCGAAGTCCTTTTCAAGGAGATCTGTTATGTTTACAAAACTTTGTTAAATCATTTTAAAAATTCGCAAACACAGGCCGTGACAGTGTCAATAATAAGAAAATCATCACTTGGAAATTCAAATAATGCGATTGTCTTTTGTTGTTGTTCTAGTAAACTCCGTTCCACGCAAGACGTTTTGAATCGGCGGATGTTGCCAGGGGCCTTATTCACTATGACCAATACAAGCGCGTTACGCAGCACGACAAGACAGCGGCGTGAAATCGCCCTATGCCTGTGCCGTATTTCCTATGCCATAAATGTCATTCCTTACGGTGACGTCATACGGTTACGGCAAGGAATCTCCTAAGTCATACAGAATAATGCCCCAGGTAGCTTCCCGGATGCCTCGATGTTTACAGGAATATTGGGTTCAAACGAGGTTGATTTTCAGGCTTATTCAACTGCGTCAATGAAGTTCGCGGAAAACAAAAACGCTAAACTTTATCATTTAGAAGATATTATGTGGGAATTCGTATTTCCAAATTAATAAGCGATCAACTCTTATCTCTATGAATATTAATAAGGTTTCCCTTTCATTTGTAGGCAGTGGTCTGTTTTAATCTATCGTAACTGATTGTGGAAAGTCTACAGCTTTGAAAGTTCACCAACTTAATAGCGGAGGATTAAATTTTCTCATACCATCAATCGATAGATTTGTCATTAGAGCGCTGGGAGGGGGATTTAGACTTCACTGATGAATAATTTTTTCAGGGAGTGTCAATGGTTTCGACGTTAAAGTAAATTAAACCTCATGAGGAAACCTGCAGCTTACTCGGGGCTCTGCATGTATTATGAGTATAAACATAATGTCTTTTCTATTTTGTCTATAGGGAGTTGTAAATAAATCCGTTTATTACCAACCAAACACGCTGTCCACCCGTTTGGACGGTTAGTAACTATATATTTTTCATACAAAACCATAGTTTGAGAGGAAACTATAAATGTGGGTTTATTCTATCTAAATCAATGTTAAGGTTGTTTCTGTTGGTAAACTCGGGCCTTAATAAAATATCTCAAGGTAAATTCCTACGTTTAATATCGCTATTTTAATGGCTTTTACCCTCTTGTTCTCAGAATCAATTACCGAGCCACAGAATAACAATAATTACTATGGCTATAGTCATTATGACCGTGATTGAACAAAAACTGACAACGAATTGTCCGGTCGGCGACCTGCGGTAATAACATTTTTGATTGTTACGTTTCTTCAGCCAATATTGAAGTTGTTCCGCTCAATATTATGAGATCACCATCATCAGCAGTGTGAAGAAGTCGACTCAACATGGGGCGCATTTTTGGCTCATTCCAGTTTTCCCCTGCGTCAGTCCCCTGCGTAGGGGATTACTGGAACTTTTGTCCAATAATCCCCTTAGCAACCTCAGCGACTGCCGGCAGGGGAAAACTAGAATAAAGTTCCAGAAATCATCTTAGTGGTCCATTTAAAAGTCAAATTAATGAAATAACTAATACAATATGAGTATTTGTTAAGTAAGCAAAAGCAAGCTCGTATGAGTTAGTAACTCTGGTGACGGAGTTTTCAGGCCGTCTTAAGGCCTCCGTCGAGGCTTAACGACTGCTAGAGCCGGTAAGCCACGACGGTTACATTATTTTATGTGGACGACGACATCCTCCATTGGCTTATTGTAATTTTTCTCACTATTGTCGTCGGTCCACTATGAAAAACTAAACAAAAGTACCTACTTACTTATATTCATTGTAATGTACTGTAATTTTTTTTTCTGAAATATCGTCATGAAGTTCTATATTTTTTATCAAAGATGTACCTAACTAAAGGGTTGTCGATTGGTAATGTTCAACGTTTTTGTCATGTTTCGTAGTTACATTTCATGTTATCAAAACTCTATCCTCGTGGTAGTATGTTTATTCAACAGCGCACACAGGAAACATTACAAAAATCACTTTAAAATAATCTTATTCTATAAAATTTGTGCCATGCATATGCACAGCATTTGTAATAATATATTGAGTACTTTATTGAGTACTCAGCCAACAGCAAAAATTGAAGTTTTAATTAAATATTTTACAATGTAGTAAGTATGTGACAGCTTGACCATCGCGTTTTGTTTTTTTTCATGTAATTTTCTCTTACCATTGTTCTTTTGCACGCAGTGGCAGTGATGATTAGCAACTGCCACTTTTATCACAGAATATTAGTGTTTTATCTTGACGTCTCTGACAACAGAAGTGGAAAACTTTGTAGACTCACTCAATCACTGTTCCTTACATTTTGCAAAACATATTCAACTAAGATAATATGGAAACTTTATTACATCATGTTTTAGTAGTTTTTGTTCCCACTGTAAGGTTAATGTTTTTATGTTAGTGACTTTGAGCGTCAAGAACAAATTCTAAGACCAAATTGGCAATTGCAGCTTTGACATCACGATTTCTATTTCCATTCGCCTTTTTGTATCAATAACGTCAATTATAATCAACTGGACCGTTTAATTTGATTCTAAGTACTCTACCAGCTGTTTTCATTACAGTTTATGATTCATTGTCAATTCAAGTGTATGCTTCTGTCTCATTCATGTGGTGTCTCGTTATCGTTCACACTCGTACAATAAATTGTTATTACTTTAAATTCTATTGTCCCAGTTTACGTTCCAACAGTCGAGTTTTGTTGCTAAATTATCTGCCAGTAGATAAATCTCATATAATTTTTATTATTGTACTAAGTATAATAAAATACGTATACGTGATAAAACGCGCTATTGCGACGCAATAAAGTTTATCTTCCCGTGTTTTTAAATTATTCTCTGATATGTGGAATTCGTTTTATGGCTTCCACCGGGAGCGCTGACAAAAAAAGGGGCGCGCGTGAGGTGCAACAGAAATCATCTGGAGGGCAATCTTTTGGAAAGGCTGCGCATGCGACGGTGAGCGAGAGGTACTACAAGCCTACTCGGCCCATTCTCGATTTCTCGCCAGCTCAGCTCGCCACCGCGCACCGGCAGTGCCGCGCTAGCCGCGAACCTTGTCGCCCGTCGCGATTCTTGTTGTTACAGTTTTATCGTGAACGCAACTAATATTTTCGAAAGAGTGATTCGAATTGATAACAATTTAGAAACTAATTAATCGATTAACGAGTTGAATGTGAACAAGTGTGCCGCAGAAGACTAGAAATAGTTACTGGCTTCCTGTGCTGTGCACGCGTGGCGTAACGTAAAAACAAACTCTCGTCTCGCTTTTCGAATGGTCCCCGGCAATAATTAGTTTGGTAAAAGTGAGTGTGTGTGCTGTGGACGCTTGATGGTTCAATTTGAACTGTTTTAGAGCTTTTATGTACCGAGTGTGAAGTTCTCGCGGCGAGCACAGATGCTAAAACTGGTGAGTATCAGTTTTACATGATTCATTTGTTAATTACTTATAGTAAACGTGTTTTAATTCTTTTGTGCCATTCGTCGGTACGTGCGACGTCCTTTGTACCGTGTTTACTTTAGTACGCCTCAACTTATCTTTCAATAATTACCGGCGATATCAATCTGATCAATGATTGGGTCATAAACGGTCGATCCCTAACTGACAAGCCTACTTCCAAGCGTTTTGATAATTTCTGTGCCAATGCTGTAAGAATTACGGTAGGTATAGGTACAATTTCTTTCATAATAACGTTGAGTGCTAAAAGTTACATAGCTGTTATTATTCGCATAATTTGATGTTTATTGAGTTTTATCGTTATGTTTCGCAGCTTTTATGTTTACAACTTAACCTTTTAAGAACTCTACGGTACTTTTATTAAGCCTATATACGCACCTGTAGTTGCGTAGTATTTTAAATTTTTAATATCAGATTTGATCGGTCAGCAATATTATCAGTAATAGTCGCCAGTTAGTTTTCTATTACTAAGGTAAAATTTTTGGCTTTATCTTATAACTTTTACTAATTAAGTATCTATTCACTTATCTTCTTAAGCAAAACAATATCAATTAGGAACTCTTGGTAGGTTGGGTATCTATAGTAGGTGCCAAATAACACCACAATACAGGTCATTCACCCACCTTCACCGTGATGTCGCAAAATTCAATTTATGTATGGTAAACAAACAGCACTAACGAGATTCGAGCGATACCGTCTTAGCGACAGGTTTGTATGGAAAGCGACAGAATTAGCCATTCATAAATTGAATTTTGCGACATCGTGGTGAAGGTGGGTGAATGACCTGTATTGCGGTGTTATTTGGCACCTACTATAGTTAAATAATCTCTTGTGATTATGTACAGGTAAGGTAATAGGTATCTATCGTTGGTATCGACAATTTAAAATTGTACCCGCTTGTGTAAATGTAAGCCTTTTGTTTCGGGACATTTACGACCGAATACTCAAACGTCACTTAAATTAAGTTCACGCTTAATTTTTTGCCATCTCTTACAAATGAGTAACGTCAAACAGAGGCAGAGCAATTTTAATTTTTTTGAGTGACGTTTCAGTATTCCGGCCTTAGACTTGTAGAATTATTATCAATATTATTCCTGTATCAAGGTAGTATAAGAAACATTCAAAAGGTGCACAATTTTTTCATTTCTCCAAAGGGCAGCTGTTGACCTATACAATAACCTAATTATTATTGTAACTTACCTAACTACCAACCTTTTAGAGTGCTGTTTCATCTGGAGTTGTTAATAACTAAATAATATTATTACGCGTTACCATATTGATATATTTGGCTCCCTTTGAGAATCGCAAGACCATTTTACCAGCTACTCTATGATTATCTACTCGTATTTTAGTATGTTTTATTATTTTTATTTGAAGCTAGGTTAGGTAATAAAATTTTAAGAAGTTTATTTTTAATGTCTTTATATATATTTTATCATGTAATTTGTCATCTACCAACGGAAAACTACTGTGATAAAAAGCGTGTCAGATTAAATCGTAAGTATTTAAAAATAAAGACAAATTAATCCTCTTTTGTTGAAAATTGTTAAAAATTGTTTATAAACGCTGATAATCTATGGTTTTAATAGTGTTTGAATACCCATCTTGATATAAATACCTACAAATTGATAACAGATTCATAAAATAAAGTGACTTAATTTTTCGTTGTATTTTTTTTAGCATAAGCATAGCATATAAGCTCTCGAAGTACATTTTTTATATACAAATTTATTAATATCAATATACCTATCTTTTGCTAGTTGAAATCAATAACCAACAGCAAGATTATTAATTGTTATTCTGAGCCATAATTCGTGTTACATTTGAAATTAAAATCCAGTGATGGATTCATTCACATGACGTATTCCATTTTTTTCACTTCTAGCTGTATTCCAGTCACCTATTTATGTATTTTTAGCATTGCGTGCAAACTGTCACAGCCTGTATCGGTACATTAATTATCACGTTGTGCGTTTTCTAAAAGTAATACTTCTCGGGTATGCGAACTGATGACTGATGTTTTTTTCTGATACCGTTTCACCCATAACACTTTCTTTATCTTTGCAATAATCGTAATTTTTTTGCTTTACTCTGCGCTGGTTTTGTTGATTAGTCGAATGTCAATTGCTGTAAAATTTTGTTTTAGCTGGTTAAAAACTACCTACTTATTTAATACGTAGGTAGGTATGTAATTCAAATATAGATTTGAATACGAGGCAGTTTCGTGGGACCATCTAAAAAGGCCTAAGTATCGAATATTTTAAATGAACTTTGTGATTTTAACTTAATAAAAGAGTATTGATAAATCATCAAAACGTACGTCACAATGACACACAAGTCATTAAAAGTGTCAAAATCAGTTTTCGGATTCAAAAAAACCCAGATACGTTATCTTGTATCAAACCACTCCTGAGTTGAAATCTTTCAAAATAAGATTTGAGGTACCTACGTCATCACCATCGATCATTGTGAGATCACGAGGAGCTGGCAGACACATTACAATAATATCCGAATGTTAAACAGATTTGTCATCATAACAGACGATGGAGTGGAGTGGGCAGCTTGGCAACTGGTGACTATCTTACAGCTGGAGTTAAGTAAGATCCTCATTAAACACGCCTATCAGTTGTGTGAAATAACATGAATATTTAATTATTTATGTGCACCGAACGCCCAGAAAAGCGAACAGCATCAAAATATGAGTCTATTCTTCTTCGTTTATTTCTTGGTAGTTGTTCGGAGGCTAAGGTGGCCTACGAAATTGCCGTGGCCGGATTCATAGCACGGGGCACGGGTAAGCTTGTCGACGATATAGTATCAAGGTTTGGTCCGATGGAACTCTCTTTCGCAATACTTTAGATTCATTCGCGCCGGTACCCGCACATAGCACATTACTTGGCGAAACTAATGATTGCGCCATTCAACCATTGCATTCGCGTACGACTGGGTAATTTATATGGTATTTGAATTGAACTTGAGTATGAATTATTAAAACCGTTTCTTGAAACGTACGTCGCGTCGTGAGGAAATTTGATACACATTTCAAATTATGAATGAAATAATGTTCACGACGTATGGACCTCTACTTTCAAACATTTCTTCAGGTATCTTGGTACTGATGATCACTGAAGATACCCAGGCGAGGTAGGCGTTGGGTGTTATGTTTGTACCCCTCTAGACCGAACTGATAAAGTTGTTGGTATTTATTTGCTATACCAACAAAGGCGTGCCCAATCACTGGGCAGAAATTATCGCATCATAGATAGTGTGGCCTCTAGTCTCTACTGATTGAACGTAATTTTCTTTGATTTGATTTGTGGTTAACCGCAAACTATGTACCGTTCTCCATCGATTGCAAGCCGAAATGAAATAGAATGGTTTTAGGAGACACGTTTCCAGAAAGTATCCGTCTTGATCCAAAACTAGTTGATGGAAACAGTTTGTTCGCAATTTTGCTTTAAAAGACAAATGGACTTTTCACACAACGCCCTAGTCTAGTCTCAAACATTTTCAAACTATTTACAGCTTGCCTATGATTTGATATGCAGAGAAATTCCCCCTGTGCTTTATAAAATGATTTTGACAGCCATCATTCAGCCTTTTGCAATTCAATCCTTTCCGAGAAACATAACGGGCTGGCAGTACTGGCACTTGGCAGGTAATCGGCAGACGTGACGCTATGTGGCAATGGTCACCATTATCAGTGTATCTAGTACCACACTGCACGGTGCGGTTGCAGGGCACTACGTGCTACGATTTTTGCATTTACCGGCCGGCTTTGTACCAGGCCATTGATACTTAAATAGACACATACTATTGGATTTTGCACGGTGGTAGACTCTCAGTAATCGTCCTTATCTTAAAAATAAACGATAAACGCAGGAGAACCCCGTAAATTACAGCGTAGAGGCGTAGCGTAGACCAAGCGTAAAGGCATAGCGTAGACTGCATAGACCGAGCGTAGACCTAGCGTAGACGTGACGTAGACTTTGGCTACAGCGTCTTTTTGCTAGGCTGTGTAGTGTGTAGTTGTATTCACTATAATAACTATACAATTTAATTAATGTAATAGGTTATCCGTTTTAATTAAAGTAAAATAAACAAATAAATAAACAGAATAGTGTATAGGTCTAGCGACCTACCGCAGCTAACACATAGGGCCTAGGAACATCCTTGATAATCGGATGTTATAAAAAAAAAATCGCACCGCGGTGTGTATCGACATTCCTACTATACTCATACCTGTGGACAAGTGTACCTGTTCAGAAATCATGCTATAACTATTGCGATATTTTAAAGGTTACAATCGATTATGGGGCGTAGACGGCTGCAAGCAGGTACCTCTTGTGCATGAAAGGTACCGTCAAGATTTATTGGATAAAAACTTCGTGTAAGAGGTGGTCGAGTCGGTGGGTGGCTCTTTAATGTGTTATTACAATTTATTTTTCGTGAAGGAAGGCGTGAAATTAAATGTATAAAATATGAATGAACCTTGTAGTTGCGGTAAGGTGTATAGTGTGTCACCATGGTAGCCTTATACCACCTCACGCAGACCCGAAATATCTCACTGGGGATTTCTAGAATATACCCATTTGCAGATCATGTTAAGTGCCGTCGAAAGAACCAGCACCATGCGTCTAAAGGGTTTACTTGCCAACCGCACAGAACTGCACAGTAGAAGTCCCTTTGGGGAGTATCTTGATAATGAAACTGTATGGATAAGCAACTTTTTGAAACCTTGGTCAGAATATTACGTAAACGCGGATTTTGGATAAAAATGGATGAATATTTAATTTTTATATTCAAGTTGCCCGCTATTGACTAATTTCTTGTTTCGTCATTTCCCTTACGTTTCGAAATACTGCGATTAAATGCGCTCTTGCAAACAAAATTGTATTGTTTTAATGTACCTATAGTTCAACTTTATAAGAACCTAAGATTGAGAACAATGATAAGAAAACTTGGCTTCATCGAAAAGGCTTGCATGTAATCTGTAACTAGAGGAATAATAATACTTAGGTAGGTACTACTACAAAATGCTATTACCTTATTAACAACAACCGTAATATTTGGGGATGTCCATGACTACCTCTTTAAACATTTCCAAGTAATTTGGTTTTACTGGGTATTGGATCAATGTTAATATATTACATTTATTGAAAAAAAAAATATGTCGGTTTCATTGATTTCTGTATGGATGGATTGTAAAAAGACTAATCATCTAAAAATTTGCACGTTTTTGTACGTGAATCATCTAAACTATCTAAACGTAATTACGCTGCTACTTTACAATAAGCATTACATAGTTTGTTACGTTATTAAAAAAAAGTCGTACAATTATGGCCAAATTATGTAAATTGTTGTGTAACACAAAATTATGTTGGATCCACAATACATTTCGCAATTACATTAGCATTTTTTAATTATTTATTTAGAAATTGAAATGTTACGTATACCTGAAAAAAAATAACTTAAATGTCTGGATCTATCTCGTCTCTTTTTCACATGTACTTATAATAAATAATTTAAAATAAAAATACTTTGTGGTTTAGTTCACCATTCTCTATTTTTTCTTAAAAAGCAAACAAATAACGTAGAACATTACTCATAAATATGATAAAGAGATTATTACCTACTATCTCCTAAAAGGTAATTGACCCCAGTTGCTTACCAGCTTCAGTTCAAAGCAGACATGCAGCAAGCACCCGATGCATCGCCATATCAGTAGCAAGCTGCGCAAGCGCACCCACGGGATTAGGGCTGTCATACACACGCGCTTTCACTTACCCAATCGTGGCTAATTAACTCGAGGGACAATTCTCTCAAAATATCGAGTAAAAAATAATTGAGAGTTATTTATAGGCAACCTTAATGCCCACAATTATCTTCATCATCATCATCATCTACAGCCCGACTTTACCCACTGCTGGGCATAGGACTAAGTTTGTGCCATCCACAGCGGTCAATATTAAGTACATTGGAAAAATTACTTTATAAAAATTTTTTAGTAATTGGTGGAGAAATATGGCGATCCCTGGCGCTAACGGTGCCGTTTTAGCATTATTTTTATGGTTTTAGGTTCTATAGTTGTGGTGGGTACAGTGGTATAGCCAAGCAGATAGGTAGACAAACGAAAGCGTTCATAAATTTCAATTATAAGTACCACGTATTATCTGCCGCTGAAAATTTTATTCGGTTTTACCTAGTCTTTACGTTCTTTTATTCATATTTGCTTCAGCTTACTTTCTCCGTACTTTCTCGGTACGTATTTCCATTAACAGGCTTTTATCGTTAGTTTATTAGTCCATTAACAATGCCGTACAGGCACGTACTGTGTTTTATACTAATGGATACTTAAAATAAGATGCACCAGTGATTCACGCTCATTGGTGACATCAGAAATTCCTCTTCAATATCTGCATTAAAATTCCACGGCATCCGGAGGTGAGTTCTGGTTTTAAAGAAAGCGGTACGGGAATATGACGGCCGTTTTGTAAATGCATGGTATGCGAAAGAGGCGCTTTAGCTCTAGACCTTATCGGTGTAATATGAACTACATTTTATTTTACGTCTTATGTGTGTTTTGTTTCTTGTATTCTAAAGCAGTTACAAATTCAATCGAAAAAACAATACACAGTATAGATACCTATGTATTCCGAACTTACGCTGGGATCACATAGGTTCTCTGATACCTATAACAGGTGTTTTTCATTCAAAATGCAGCTATAAAAGTTTCCTTCACAATTGAACAGCGTGCATCTTAAAATCAGCTGTTACGACCGGATACAGACAATTAGACTAGTTAATTTGCAATTTACGTGGTCGATTATCGCTTTTGTGCGAACAGTCGTGCGGTGGAAATTGAACCGTGTAAATTCATACTTACGACACTTGACAGACGTCATGGCTCAGTCGGTAGTAGCTCTGCTTTCCGTGCTGTGGGTCGTGGGTTCGATCCCCACCGAGAACAAACATTTGTATTGTAAACATAGATGTTTGTTCTGTGTCTGGGTGTTTTTATGTATTATAAGTATGTATTTACAAAAAAAAAATGTATGTATGTATTCTATCAGCCATCTAGTTCCCATCGCAAGCTTTGCTTAGTTTGGGACTAGAAGGCGTTGTGTTAAGTGTCCGTGAATATTTATTTATTTATTAATTTACAATGTCATTTGTGCTCATAGCGGTCATCGTGGCGGTCTACGCTTCTTAGCAAATAGCTTTAGGGAAAACACACGTAGTTTGAAATACTTATTTTAACTTCAAGTGCTTGAACTTTTCCCTGAATGTGTGAGTTAATTCTAAAACATAGTGCATTTATTTAAAATATCCGGTTAAGAATTAGTTTACTCCATTTCATCACATCCGGGTGTTGAAAATGGTGTAGATACTTAAATTCTTAAAATGCTTTTGCTGTTTAGATTTTTCTGAAACTTTTTTGATCTTTTGTTATTGGAGACAACGATAGGTAGATGGTTGGTTTGATCAAACGTGATCTCAAAACAAACTTGATATTAATGAAAAGTAATTGTCCATGATTCATGGTAGTTCTTTTTCTTCTTTTTCTTCCATTTATAGCCTTTTTCCGTCATTTCGACAGACAATTTCGTCGGGACTTGCAAATTGAGACTATTTGAGACACTCTAGGTGAAACAGGCTCTAATTCTGACAGACATTCATTTTCTCTACTTATTTATTAATTTTCTAACCGTTTGTTAATTTTCTAGTGTACTTTATAAATATTGTATTGAGTAATGGTTATATAATTTTACTTGGTTTTGTTTCCTACATTTTTTTTTCTTTTTTACCTTTTAAGTTTAACCACAGAATGTTACCACAGTTTTATTATAATAATATAAAGCTAGATTTAACTCTATAAAACTGTTCAAGTTGACTCTACGCAAAGCAATTCCTCTATTTACATAAAATACATAACGTGATCAAATATTGAATTGGAAGTAGGAACTAACAGAACCACTGATATAAGTAATTGCTTTTTGAATGATGTTTATCCTCGTGTCTGTAAGATTCCATTGTCTTTGTTCACATTCAAATATCCGTGCCTTATATAGGTATTGGCATAGTATTCTATAATCTGTGGTATTGGAAAACAACACGTCAACTCCGCCATAAAGATACGCACGTAGAATAACAAATAAATATGTTAAAATGCAAGACTTATATTAATTCAATTCTAATTGAAAACATCTCAGTTACTTATCTATCTACCAGGTATCACTATCGCTTATTTTTATTACAACTTAGAATGCTAAGGTTTTTATATGGTGTGCATTACAAACACACCCTTACCCTCACAATTCACATACCTTGAGAGCTCTTGGATAATTGGTTATTTAGGGTGACAAAGCGCATTGCTTTTAAAAAAGCATGTAAATAAAACTAATTTTTATTTTCATGCTTTTTTAGGCGTAAAGGCATAACGTAGACTGCGTAGACCTAGCGTAGACCTAGCGTAGACCTAGCGTAGACCTAGCGTAGACCTAGCGTAGACGTGACGTAGACTTTGGCTACAGCGTCTTTTTGTTAGGCTGTGTAGTGTGTAGTTGTATTCACTATAATAACTATACAGAGCCCCGAGTCTGCATTTGTTTTGACTTTCGACACGAGTGTAAAAAAGCATGTAAATAAAAATTAGGTAGGGAAGTCTCTATGAAGATTACCGAAGTATAGCCTAAAGGTATTATATGATCTGTGGTATAGCTAAGTCGGTTATTTTTAAATAAAACGTCATCGGTTGATCATCGATACATACGATTGATGAATATTTGATTCAACTAAATGGATGCCTCATATGTAAAGGTGTGCATAAATTATGAAAATCTTGGAAATTCCATTACGAATGATAAACTCGTGTTGATAAACGTGATCGAACGGTATCTATTGGTACAAAATAAGTATTCGACTTTTCGAATGAGGAATATGTAGGTAAAAATTCATTTTCCAGTATACTATTTAGACACTTCATTAATAATTACTGCGGATTCATGCTTCTATGCCATTGGATTCATTTAATTATTTTGATTTTACACAATATTATTCACCTTTGTTTTGTCTTATCAAAGATAAGAAGATATTGAATTGAAACTCATAAAAATATTGACACTTTCAATGAAAATAAAACTGCAAAAAGATAACCATAATGGTTACTTTTTGTCCTTTTAGAATGTTTAATTATTTCGATCATATATTTTATTATTGGATCTCCATATTCATCACCAATGCTAACAGTGTAATACCATTTATCTTCGCAGCTCCGGAAGCGACGCAGGATGCTTCAGATAGTTTTTGTCGTGGACTGTGGACAAAGATTCATAAATAACCGTTGTTTCACTGGGCGCATCGCCATTAGTAGCTGTTTATTTTAAACTTGATGAAGTGGTAGAAAGCTTGAAGATTCTTGGCTGTCTGTAATAATTGATAAATACTCAAGTTTCACTGTCATTTATGGGGTATTTCGTTGTTAGCTTTTTGTAACAGAGCATTAATTCTCTTAAAAATATTATAAATATCATAAAAATGTAGCTACCTACTACGACATTAATTATGAAAATGTTATAGCAAAGATATTTTTACTGGACTTTACTAAAAAAATACTCTTATGACCAAGAAATATATGATGTAATACGTGGACTAAATATATGGCATGAAAATGAAAACAACTTTTTAAAAAATAATTAGCCGTACTGCAATACCTCTTATAATAGTAATCATGTCCTACCGAGATAGCAAAAGAAATAATTTACAAGATTCCATGTTCAAGCCGGTACATTTCGAAATCGATAGCAGGTTCGGATCTCGATGGGCGGCACCGCAACTGGTTTATTAAATTAATGAATGGCCAGGTGAAGTGCGGATTCGATTATGTAACGGTAGTTCGTATCGGAACCTTCTTTTTGTAACGACAAGACATGTGTCAGGCGTCACAGATCAGTAGGTATAGCTCTGCCATCCGTGCTGTGGGTTGTGGGTTCGATCCTCACCATGAACAAACATTTGTATATAAGCCTACGAGGCTATTTAATACTCCACTTGTATTCTTTTTAAACCTATGTGTAAGAAAATAAACGTATTATGTTTGTGTAATGGCAAACATGGAGTTTTGTACTGTGTTTAAGTGCTACTATGTAATACACAATAATTCTATCAGCAGTTTAGCTCTCCTAGTACAGTCAGCGTCAAATTGATATGAGCGTCTAGAGTAGTCAAAATGATCTGAAAAACATAAAAGCAATTTGATATACGCAGTTCGAATCATCATATTGTTGCAAGCACCTAAGGTGTTCAAATTATCTTACTACTCATTGTTTCATATTTATATGAGCAGTCAGGGTGTTCAAAATTATCTTAGCAAACAAAGCTCTCAAAGGTAGTATGCAAACTCTTTTGAGTGAATACTTGAAATGTCATAGATACTATTTAAGGCATTTTATTAATAAAGGTCGTTAGTTTTATTTTGTTTTTATTAAATGCACTATGGAAATATATGAATTCTGTTATTATTAGAATTTTTTAATGGTTCATTTTTTGCACAAATAACTTTGAGAGCTTTGTTTGCTAAGATAATTTTGAACACCCTGACTGCTCATATAAATATGAAACAATGAGTAGTAAGATAATTTGAACACCTTAGGTGCTTGCAACAATATGATGATTCGAACTGCGTATATCAAATTGCTTTTATGTTTTTCAGATCATTTTGACTACTCTAGACGCTCATATCAATTTGACGCTGACTGTACAAGTTAGTCTGTTTAGGACGATACATCCAATTACCAGAAAAAATGTGCATGTATAAATGCGGTAATTACATGGACGTATTATCCTCTACGACGATAATACGTCCATGGGTAATTACCTAATCACATTTCAGTATTAAAAAGTTTAGGGGGCGTTGTGTGACATGCCCATGAATAATATTTATTTAATTTAAGTGTTCAACTTTTGTGTTTTGTAAAAAGGTCATACTTCTTTTCTTGGTTACGGACAAAATTGGGTTGCACCTACTAAGGCTTGCAAAAGAACCTTCACTTTTATGATTATAAGATTCTGTATCCGCACACACGAGACCTCACCAGCTTTTAACCTCTGCAGCAAACATTTCCAAGAAACTATGTACCTACTCATAAACTCATTCAAGTTGCTCGTGTAGAATCACCGACCTTGGCTTATCGTGAGTATTTGCTAATGGCTCGGCGGACCGACGTCACAGATAGTGAGCTGATGCGGAAGCCTCACCCGGCTTTTTATTCCTAGGCAACTTAGAAACTAAACCATCCCTGCAAATGTTCAGGTTCGAATTAAGTAGGGGATTACGCGGAGAGCGAGCAGCAGATGCGTTATTGACAAAGATTCAGTCTGCTTGTCAACATTTGTCAGTTCTGTCAAACAAAATCACCCGCCCGAGCCCTTGTAACCTTTGTTGGGAGTGTGGTTTACCTAAAGGAAAAACCTCTTTTCAAGTATTTTTAAATACTCTCTCTTCCCGATTATTGGTCCCACATGGTGGTGGGGTCAGCCTTCCTCACATTCTACCTCCACTTCGCCCTATCCATGACGTAGTCATCGGAAACATTGCATTCCTTCATGTCGCGGTTTAACACGGCTGTCCAGGTGGTTTTTGGTCTCCCTCTAGGTCTTTTGCTGGAGACGGACAGTTCCAGTACTCGGTTTCCAACGTAATCGGGTGATCTTCTTTTGACATGTCCATACCATCTCATTCTGTTCTCCTGCAGCTTGTCTGCGATGTCGCGTACTCCGAGGCTAATTAAGTATTTTTAAATACTAAGTAAGTATATACATTTATGATTGTCACCACACTAATGTTTGTTCTTGGTGGGTATCGAACTCACAAGTTTACAATCCAAAGTGCGGAAGGTAAAGTTATACTAAATGAACTTTATGTGTGGGGCCTGTCAAAAGTTAACATTTTAGTTAAATAAAAATGTCAAAAATAATATCGTGAATTCGTAATAGTCACGTGACTTGTCGTTAATTTTCTTCCCAAGCATTTCAATTAGTTTTCGATGGAGATTGCAAAATAACAGCTTGGCCGGCAAACAGTAGTATCCAGAATTGTCTGGCAGACATAACTCTTATCTCGATGCATCAAAGTCGGTTTTCTCACTAACTTCTTTCTCAAAGAACTTAGTATCGACTATTATCACAGTATTGTTTAGTGTGATGTCATTGAAACGACCTTAGATTCAGAGATTTCGAGACTGCTTGTGGCGTATAAGCCACACCTTACTTAATTAATCTTGATTGAAGGCTCTAAAACATTCATAAGTATGTATTTATAAACATGAAATATATCTACTTATTATAAGTAAGTGTTCTATCACCAATCTAGTTATCATGTAGCTTTGCTTAGTTTGGTACTAGAAAGCGTAAAATGTCCATGAATATTATTTATTTAGTTTCCAAACAGGCAGGATTAAAAGTAATCTAGATACTTATACATATTATTATTACGTTAGCATGGATAAGATTAAACCTCTCTACTTATCAAACCACTTACCTACTTTATTGAGTGGGTATAAGTTAATATAAAATGTCTCATGACCATCGTATATTCATTCAGCTGTCTATAAAAGTCAAATACAATAGAATAATGGATCCAACAGTACTGAATTGAGTTATTTTTAGTTGACTATGGGTATGCTCGATTCTTGCGTGAAAAAATACTCGATTTTTACGTTGCCGTTCATTTCCATTCAATTAGTCAGAATGTCCATTTGTCTAGGGTTGTATTACCTCTGAGAAAAAACAGCCTATGAAGTGCCTTCACTATTCGTTCAAGTTCGCTGGATACCTAAATGTCCCGTTTTAATTGACACACTGGTATTTAAATTTCATCTCGAGCATTGCTCAGGCATGTTTGTAGGAATCCAGGTATTCCTATCCGGGTAATACCGGTATTACCTAGATACCGCTGCTGGCATGCGGCAATACTGAGCTCTTATCTCACACCAGAGCTTACGTACTCATTACAGATAACATGCGTAATTGATGTGGATCAAATCGTGATGAGTTTGACCATGCATTGTTTAATTTTTGTTTGGTCGTCCATCGGATACTTAATATATTTATATTTACAAGCCGTGGGATGTCTAAGCTTTTGTAGCAACAACTGTTTTAATTATTAAACATTGCTAAATGCGCTTACAGAAACCTAAATATGTTTCAGAATAATTAAGAAATGCTTCACAAATATTTGTATTTCAATCCAAGCATAGCTCGTGTCGCAATGAGAATAGCATTGTCCCTCTTTAAAAGGACTTTGATGCAATAGGTATAGAACTATTTCGCAAGCGTGGTCTCATTACTCGTATTTCATTGTTCGGCCCGTCCTAGCTGCGCATGCGCATTTACAATTATAAATCATTGTTAGAAAGAGAAACAGATATTAATTTGCTCGGAACACTTGTTTGTTAGTTTAATTTGTATGGGTTTTGTAAGTCACGTTTCTCACGACATCGTGAACTAAGAACGATAACGCGTACGTATGAAGCGAAATATATTAAGCGCACGACTATTTTATCCAGCCGTGATTGGCATCCCTTGGTACTCAAAAGCTTTGTAGTGGACTTCTTCAGTCAGTGCTGCTTTATGTTGTTCCAGTTTTGTTCTTTATTTTTATAACAAAACTGTTTATTGTCAACAGGAGTCTCCCGAAGTCCGCATGGCACTGCCGCAGCCCCGTGCACCTGACCCAGTGGCGCTGGCCGCCTACTGGGCGGAGTACGAGGACCTGTGCCGGCAGATCAGCCCCACAAACAACCATGACGATGACGACAATCATTACGAAGGTAGGCACATATGAATTTCTGCGAATGCTGTTTGGTTTGAGAAATGCTCCAAATTGAAGAATACTAACGAGATAATTTTGGTTTCCTGTGTTTTATTGATACTTGCGCTGTAATTTAATCAATCTTTGGTACTGTTGAGTTTCCATTCTTGACCGAGTGAGCAAAGCGAACGAGATCTTAGTGACAACTTGGACAAAAATGCTTTGTATGTTTGTATATTTGTTCTTCGAGATCTTTTGAACCGCTTATCCGATCTTCACAGAATTTGATAGGTATACGGATAGTACTCTTAAATTTTACTGGTTTGTTAAATGAAGTAAATCGGTCAAGGGGTCGTGAAGTTATGAGGGTACAAAGAGAGTAAAAAAAAAGGCGTACAAAAATATCAAGTGGGGTGTCATATGATAGGATTTTGTTTAGACATTCCAAAACCATTTTTATTTTGATTCTAGGTCTAATAGTTTTTGAGTTGTTGTAAAAATTATAAAATTGGAAAACCCAGTATAACGTGAGCTAACATTTCTTGGAGTTTCAATGATTTTGTAGTTCAAGTAAGACTGGTACTTAGCTAGACGGCGATTTCGATGCGATTTGCCAAGTTTATTGCAACCATTGGTCAATAAAAATTGTTTGGGTTTTATTTACCTCCGACCATCACGAGATCTCAGTTCGGGGCGAACTACTAGTTATCAATATTTACATCTGTGTCGTTGTGGTTCTTTATTTATTGCATAATTATGCTCACGTGTTTTCAATATTTATTCTAGGCTTGGCCCCTTATAAAACTACGTTTTTACTTAAATTTATTCATTGATCCAGCCACTTTCTTATTCATAAATAATCGCATTACTCCGATCCCAGTACAGTTAGCAGGTAGTATAGTTGATAGTGAGGCCACTATGTCAAGTGTAGTTTAGTTGATTCTTAAACACTGGATGAGAAGAGTTAAAGGTACCAGGCAGTAAATTTCTTGCCCGTTCATCTAGGCCCTGCGGACCTAAGATGCGCACCGCGAGATATTTGTCATGTCGTTCTGTCAAAATGTAAGCATTTTGTACCAGTTTAGGAACTATTGCATTATCTGTGGTACCTAATGGTGTCGACAAAACGCGCCATAATGTACACTTCTTAGTCGTCGTACTTCTCTGAGGACGAGATAATAGTCATGCAGAAATGTCAAAAGTTGAAAATTCAAAGCTGCGGTTTCTCGACAACATTACCACAGACAATGCAATAGCTCCTAAACTGGTGCAAAATACTTATATTTTGACAGAACGACATGACAAATATCTCGCGTTGCGCATCTTAGGCCCGGTCGCGAGGTACTGACCTCTCTTGTGATTTTAGCGATAAGTCGATTTTTTGATTTTAATATAAATAAAGTTATTTTATTTATTTATTTAATGGCACGTCTTAAAAAAGTCTACGACCAGAAGTGGGCCGATCCTAGGTAAAATTCATGATGATTGTTTTTCCCGGTAGATTGACTAACATAAACCAAAGCGCATTCGATTTAACTCGTAGGCACCTACAATACCTACATTCTCTGTATTCAAAGTCCACGTTCGATTTCTTTTAAATAAAAGGTGTTTTTGTGTAAGGAGGTCTGCGGCTGCGATGGGCCAGGCCTTGACTTGCGCTGGTTCACGTATTCGACCTTCGCTGCATGGCCGTGTGGAATTTTAATACCCATGCCCACTTTGTACCCATGCCAATCTCTTGTGCTAGCAGATAGTACTGTCGACTAGACAAGCGTCGACGCATAAACACATCAAGATAAATAAATAAATAGATATTTCAAAGGTAGTTAAACTATCTGTAAAACTAGTTTTACTACAGAAGTAATATTAGTAATCTTTCCTACTTTTTGGTTTATTTGTGTTTGTTTATAGTGGTCTTTTTACCAAGTAGACAATTTTCGTAACTTCCACGAAATAACTTGAATTGTTGCGCAGAAAAACGAGCTGGTCGTAACTAACCACTTTTGTCGTTGACTGTATGATTAGAAGGTAAGGTACCATGTTTAATGTTTATACATGTTTTGTTAATTGCTAATTAAAAACTCTTTTTTTTATTTCTCAAATGCTAACATGGTCTTTAGAAAATTTTATTAAAATTTAAAGTCTTCAATACAATATTTTATTTATATATTTATTCAGTTTTTTCATAATTTGATGAAACCTGACGGACTCGACATTTTTATACAAAGATTTTGTGACTTTTCTCAATGTAAAAAATACTTGAGAATGTTCTGAGTATTCTATCTGAATACAGATCGTAGATATTGGGTTTATTGTTATCGAGATTAAAAACTTTGAAATCGATATTACGAATAATTTTTTTGATGCGTAGTTAGTTTAAGGAAAACAACATGTCCTTATCTTTTAAATCAATAAATGATTTGTACTTACTGCCAACTAGGTATCTACTAGTTCGCTTCATTAGTATCTAATGAGGTTTCTAAATCATAAATTATTTTATAGCTTAACTAATCTAAACGAATTTTAAAATCGATATGAAAGTGAATAAATTTTCCATTCATTTTCACTATGGAAAAAGTTATTATGTCATCTCTGCATACATTTTCTTTTGTTTTCTATTTTCTAATATTGGTCGTGGAATGTCACAAAGTTTATATTTACGCTTATACAATCGCTAAAATATAGAGGAGCCGGTTCTTTAAGAAATTACTTTCAGGCTACTATTACCTACTTCTTTCAGGTTTTCAGGATAATAAATTAAAACATATATATATAAAAATAATAACCAAGATAAATATTTCATTACAACGAATAGACAATTAAATCATTACTAAGTGTCTATAGTGATCATCTTGCAGAAGTAAATGCCAATTTAGAACGTCCAATAAAACAATTATTTTCATTCACAATAATTAAATAACTTCTACATAATTGCTTGCAAAATGGTTGAAGTAACTGTACATTATTGCCTAGAAATAACTGTATGTTCCTTTTATGTGGAACTAAAACAGGCAGTTAGTACGATTATTTTAATTGAGAACGAACTGGATCAAATACCTAATTGGCTACATAAACCTACTCTACATTATACAGGTCAGTAAACATTTCTGCTGACCAAAATATTTCAATATTATTATCTAGGCATTTGTCATAATATACGTAAACCTAAGACGTTAGTTTTGCCTGTTCGTTGCCTTTTAGAGCATGCATCGCGGCAACACGCACCGCTATATGAGCTATCTCTAATTTATAAAGGTTCTGGGGCAAATTGGATGGAGCCCAGCTCCCACATCTTTTTTAAACTTGAAATGATGGTACTTTGTTTATTACAATACACTAATAATGCAGTTTTAATTCAACAATGTCATTATAAAGCAGAGGGAATCATGAGTTATTAGACATTTTACTTCGAAAAATGCTTCTTTTTCAATGCTGTTTATGTTATTTACAGGTGTTTAATGCAAAATAATTACTTCATTTTGCGTTTTTGTGATTGCTACTACATAATTCATAAATTAAAACATATTTATAAATTAAAATTCATAATAAATTAAAACTTATTATATAAAACATAACAACCGTCGCCGTACGAAAGTATACGACGTCGGTGATAGGGCGGTAAACCTCAAGTGGAGTTGGGCAGGACACCTGGCTAGACGTGGTGATGGCCGGTGGCCTTGACGGAATGGTGGCCGAAATCAGGCCGAAGGAATCTGTGTCGTCCGAAAGCGCGATGGGTCGATGACATCGTAAAGGTAGTAGGAAACACCTGGTTGCGGCACGCACAGGATGACAGGACAGAGGAGGCTGGCATAACATGAAGGAGGCCTATACCCAGCAGTGGGTGATACCGGGCTGAGATGATGATGATGATGATGACTACATAATAGATAATGATAAAACAGAAGTTATAAATAACAAAATTAATCTAAAAATTAACTGAATGTATGCAAATCGGGACCTGAAATGCCCCAACGCCAAGTCGTTCCATAAGTAGCTTTGTTTACTCTGATATAGTGGTCTGTCAACAACAAAGTATAACGTGGACAAAGATACGTCATTGTCGCTCGCGCATTCCTCAACTGGTTTTGTGTAAACCGGCCTTTTTGACCGTCTCCTTGCCATTTTCTCAGGTGTTTATAAAGCCTTATAGGCCCTTAGGAAGCAATCAACGTCAATATAGGTAGCGGTCAACGTAATGTTGCCTTTATTTCTACAAGTGGGTATTTTGTGATTGTTATAAACTGACAATCAAAGCAGAGTGAGCGAAGTAACATCTTGATAACCCATTTTTTTGTGTCTACAATAGAAGGCGTCTTTCGAATGATTTTTTTTCCGAAAATAATAGAAAATTTTAGTAGGAATATGACCCTGCTAAATTACGCCCGTAACAGCTATCGTTTTGAGAACCGCCCTTATTCCGTAAACGTTTGTCTGCGTATTTATGGCTGTTTGTGGAAATTCCACTTGAGCTCTGAGGCTCCGAGTTCTTGGTAGAGGCTGTAAAATATTTCAATTAAGTATGAAAAGCATTTAGGTGTTTCGGAATTTCCTTCTAGAGGAAGAATATTTCCTAATCGCTTCGTAAAAGACTCTTGTGACTAGAAATGATTTCAAAAAGGCTCTATTTCCGATGCTTTGAGGTAACTTAGTGATGCAAAGGACGAAAATGAATATATGAATCAGATCAGGACGAAATACTTAGTGATGAATAAGTAAATAGTTATTTTACTAAAAATAAAATGAGAATGGCATTTGAGGACTCATCATTAGGAAAGTATACTGGATCGAATCCTATTCTAAATACAATAGTTCTACTACCCGTGACTACATAGCACAGAATAATAAGTACCTATTTGTGCCGTGACCCGCTACAGAAGCATTAGCTACGCTGTTCCTTTGTCTAAAGTAGGGATCTTTTTTGATGTTTTTTTGTCAAATTCAATAACTTCTATTCCATTACAATACGGTATATTATCACATAACAACCGTTGCTGAGTGCGGGGACTAATGGATACTTCCAAAATTGTGTCATAATATCCGCACTGCTAAAATGCATAGAATTACCATTGCAAATGTGACCCTGAAGTTTTGTTTACTATACCGGCGTGTCCACCATTGCACGGCCATTGGCCAATAGCCGGGAACCCGTTACAGCGAATGAGATTCTGCGTAACGGGACCCGCTAGGGATGCCCGTTTTAATCGTATCGATGGTTTTGTGACCCAATGCTGATTCGAACTCGATTTCAATGTGGTTGGTTCCGGTTTGCCGCCGTCTACGTACTTTTACTAATACTCTGTGGTTTCACCAAAGCAGAAAATATTTCGATTACTTGTGCTTGGATTACCTAGTATGGTAGAGTACGGGAAGATTTTCAGTAAAAATACAATGCTTCATTACTCCGACCATTTCTTATGAATTACAATAGTTTGATGAGACTTATCAACGAAATAAACCTTTGAATATTACACGATACATAATTTTTTGTCATAGTTGCTTAAATAAATTCAAACCAGACCTGCTTACATCCCAGAAGGCAGAGCTACCAAATATACTGTGCAATTAGTAACGTGCAGATGTAGTTATTCCAAGTTTAAAGCAAAATTGATACCTACGAATTGAGGCCGAAAAAATGAGGCTATCCACTTTGCGCACCAAGAACTTCCGCACCAACGCAGGTCGCTATTTTGAATATATTGGTAATTTTTTATTAATCTTAATATATTGAATCGCATGCTAAGTGAGAGTGTGAACAATAGCCAAGCATAGCTTACTTAACTAATACGGCAATACAAAAAGCCCACCATAATCATCTGCTCAATAATTATCACAAGAGAGTACTTATTAACAGTTCTGCTACAAAAACGGGCACATGCCAAGCGTAATGAATAAACACGGCATGAACCGATCACTCTGTTACCTCAACATTATCCAGTAGGTACATACTTATCGTAGTAAATACATAGCGTATGGAATCAATCAGAAAACTATTTACTTATACTGTAATTTAACAGTTTATCTTACTTCTTTCTATTATTATAAATGTCAAACTTTAGACTTTTAGATTTCGTAACCCTGGTTAGCAAAAAAATCAACGGGATTAAATGGGATGCTGACAGAGTCGCAGGCGAAAGCTAGTAATCAACAAAAAGAGACTGACTTCTGTTTGTCAATGCTCACTTTCTTCATGGTATCTTTACCCATTACTTAGGTATCTAAATCAACCACATGCATAGTCTTATCAATGTGGGTAGGAATAAGATATCACTACGATTAAGGTACGCATTCACCTACATTGAACCACTTCTAATAAATGATAGCTAATCAGCTTTAATGAGTGCTGTGTAGGTCTTAATCTGATGCTCTACATTTGTTTCCCCAAGGTCTAGCAACGAAATTCAATTAAGAACAAGCTGAATAAGTTCCTATTTAACACTCCTAAGCATAGCGAATAAAAGAAAAAGGTACCTACTTTGTTTTAAATTAAAATTACTTCTCTTACCAAAAAGTCCATGTTATTGGTTGATACTACCACTTAGCGCAGATCGTGGTGGACCAATGGTATAAAGAAAATTTTACTTGTAGTTCGTGATACCTTGGGTTTTGAATGCCAAGATTAGGCTCATGAATGACAAGTTACCAAAACAATTTGTTTTATTATTTTCCTTGAACGTATGTTAAATTCTAGTTCACTTGACCTTATCAATAATCCATTATTGCCCAACTGACCAGTGCATTGCTCAACGGATGGACATTAATCAGTACCTACAATGATTCGGTAGGACACACCTTTGATTTGAATCTTTATGATAATTTGCTGTCTCAATAGCAACCAGTTATTTGATGTCAAGAGATTAGTCCGTCTCCATATTATACACTCTGGTTTATATGAAAAACCTGAATCAAAAATGACTCAAGAAAAAGTTGTTTGATACTTTTGAATGGAGAATCTGTCAAAAAATAGATACTTGATGCTAAATTCAAAGAGTATTGTTTCAAATACCAGTGTTATTTATGAGATCGCTTATTTGCATTGTTACGTTTACTAACTCTGCTGATGCTGAAGCGAGGCATTCCACTTTTCGCACCAAGATTTTCCGCACCTACGCTATCTAGATGATATCTGGCACAGAGATGCCATGTATTTTTTTATTTTATTCGTGAGAAGTTTAGAAGTTAATTTTTAATTGTTGTCGATTGCTGGTTCTCTGAAAAGATTTACCTTGATTGGAAATATTTGCGGTTAGCTGATTGTGTAAGAACACAGACATTTTGTCATAGACAAGGTCAAAATAATACACGCGAGAGCAAACACTCTCTCTGCTCTGCTACTGTGCTCTCGACTGTAGATTGAAAATTGTCCCACGATGTTATTAAAAATCATGTTCATGTACCTACCGGACTAAACTGTACAAGTGGTCGTTGAAGTCTGATGAAAATTGTTAGTAGATCACCTTGAGCTTAAGAGAACATACGAATGTACGTAGGTAGGTATAAGATATCTGTCGTTTTAAATTAGACTAATTAGACACATTTATGTGCACTGTACAATGCATGTGTGGGAAAGTTTTTACTAACATATTTGAGTTATTCTACAATAGTTTCGGACTATTGGTATCTCGTTTCACTGGGACGAAACACTACCATTCAACATTGTTAATATTTCTGTTACTGTTTCATTCCAAAATTCATTCATGAGACAGGCGTCATGGCTCAGTCGGTAGTAGGTCTGCCTTCCGTGCTGTGGGTCGTGGGTTCGATCCCCACCGAGAACAAACATTTGTGTATGGCAAACATAGATGTTTGTTCTGTGTCTGGGTGTTTCTATGTATTATAAGAATGTATTTACAAAAAAATATGTATGTGTGTATTCTATCAGCAATCTAGTTTCCATCGTACAAGCTTTGCTTAGTTTGGGACTAGAAGGCGTTGTGTTAAGTGTCCGTGAATATTTATTTATTCATTACCGTATAAAAACTGTGACATTAGTGCAAGTAGGTATTTTTAAATATTATGTTCTAATAAACGTTATTGTAAGTCTATTATGTTACTAAATCATTTGAATTGCTATAATTTAACTTTAGCCAAAACTCAGAGATTTTTAAGTTATGGGAAATGTGAAGCTTCGCCCCAGGTGTGAAGTGCGAGAAGTAGGTACACCAGCCTCAGGCGACGTCTACCTGCGCTTGCGCAACGTTACGGCCACTCTATTTGACGGTCATTCTGCACTTACCACCTTACACTAAGATAGACAGCTAGATTACGTATGGTAAATAGACAATAACAATGCGATGGCTATTGCTATCATTGTTTAATTTATTGCCATGGCAAGTGCTTTCCGTCAAAGATTAAAACATGAAATGCTTTTCAGCATACAAGTAATATTTTATTCACATTACTAATTAATCAGTAATACCATAGATAAGTAAATAAAATAGTATTAAGTACGGATTAGTTAGCTAAAGATTGGTAACTACAAATAGTACCTATTGAATAGTAACGAATGTATAAGTTTTCAGTTTTACAAATATCTACAAAATTAAATTCTTTGAAACATATCTAAACATATGTTATTTATTTTTAATATTAAAACTACATATTCCTCTTTTGTTTGTCTGTGACTTTTGCGCACCAAGCTTAAAATCGATTGGAGCACAAAAGTAGAATAGCGAAGGGTTATTCCCATCGAGCCCACCGAAATCTTGGTGCGCAACTTTTGGTGCGGAAAGTGAACTGCCTCAACTATAGCATACTACAGCATAGCAACTAGTGCCATCAGTCTATTAAAACACGTAATAAAACTAGACGTAGAGTATTAAATAGAAAGTCTAATAAAAATAGTAACATCATTTGCGAACAGTGAAGGGAAAATTAGAGGTTTTGATCGCATATGATTTCATTGGTGTTATAAATACATACCTAATAATAATACACATTCATATCATTATCATCACTTTCAATAAAATATCTTATGGTCTTGTTATATAAAGTCGAAGATTCTTTGAGTCGTAACTGGGTGGTACACCTACCTGCCTATTGTACTATGCTATACATAACAAGGTGCCCATTTATGCGGTAGTAGAGATTGTTGATTGAATCAGTTTATGTAATAGGATGAACACATTGAATGTCGTAATAGTCTTCAATATTTTATCGACACTTTTTTTACAAAATTAAATTTACAAAATTTTAATTAAAAGATAATAATAAGTAGATAAAATAAAGTATACTCACAATTGATACGTAATTTTAGTTCAACATGGTACTTACTAGAAAAATAATACAATAAACTAACGACGATCTCAGTAAAGAAAAATACATTCGACGGGTAGATGCTGAACTCTGCTAAATACAAAAAATGCAAAAAAACTATAATCTCACAATCTACGAATAAAATATCGACAAGAATTGTTTACTAAAATTAAAAAAAAAAAAAATTGTGCCTGTTTTCCGAGACCATCACTCTCCTCAATATCGCAAGAACCAGTTTTAGCAGAATGAACTTCTTCCGCATTCCCAGAATTTTCTTCTTTAGACTTGCCGTGAATGTCAACTTGTAATATTTTGCTAGGTTTTACTTTATTATTGTTCTTATTGATGTTATAAAACAACGAAAACATTCGTTTTTTTAAAGCTTCTATCTGTTTTAGTAAAGTAAGTAAGTATAACAATTACTTACAAAAGCAAAAATTAAAAATTTCGTACGAGTAGGTGCAAAAAATATCACAATATAAAGTATTATTCATTTTGTATTTTTTTTTTGCAGTAATCTTTTCAAAAATGTATCTAAACTGAACCTGTCATCAAATATCTATAAATCGTAGGTATGGAACGATTCCTACGTCACTTAGGTATATCAAAACACTATGTATGTAATTATGTATACATAACATACACGATAGGTCCCGATTAGCTTGATTGTCTTCAGTGCATTTGTTGATACCAATCTGCATAATAGTGTATCATAACAATGTATAACGCCATGATGTAAGCATTGTTAGCTGAATGCTGTATCATCCAGTTCATCATCATTACGGTACATTGGATTTTCTTCTGGTTATTACTAGCTTTTATTATAATTAACGTAACTTGGACCGTTATTAAGTTTGCGTAAAATTTTATATCCCATTCTACCATTTCTTTTGAAAAAATATCATAATTATTTTTTGTTTGTTGTTTTTGCCTGGAGAAATTAATTAGGTACATTTATTAGAAGCACGTTTTAGAAAAGTACTTTTACTACTAAAATACAAGCCTTGGTGTGGCCAATTACACTACACGAATAAAATTTTACCTAAAAAGCTCAGAAAGATATTAATTTACTTTAGAGTACCTACTTAGCCTGAAAACTATTATCAACATTGAAGTTAAAGAACTACTTAAATAGGTACCTACCTAACTTTTTGGAATGAAATGAAACAAATATGTTTTGTTTACTGGATAATCACAACTCTTAGAAACTATTTAACATTTGGACATAAATCTAGACATTACTTAGCTTTTAATCATTTTACCTCGTCATAACTAAGATACTATAAAAATACTTAAATGTATCTACAATTACAACACAAAAACCAGAAAAGAAAACCAGAATTTTAACAAAACAAGAAGGACACTACACTACTATAACACTAGGCATGGACTTACTTATGTGTGCTTCGGCTTTGCCTCGGCCTACACGTTCGTCCATCCTGCAGTAATGTATTATTTTGAACTCCCTATGATCTTCTTTTAATAGGTGCCTACAATACACACAGTAAACTCTGTTATGTAATTACGCTACTCTGTTAGTTATAACTTTATATACAGTGACAACGACATAATATCGTCGGTCCATTGAATAGAAGGCCGTGTAACTGTTTTTTTTTCCGCATCACAGAATATGTAACATTTTCTATACCTTACCTTCCTATTTAGAACTTCATTGTTATACGACTATATACGTATGTAGATTATGACATCACTTCAATATAAATTGAGGTCATCGTACTACATTGTAAAAGAAACCGTGTACATCTGGTTTGACACAAAAAGTTATCTTCAGTCATTGAGTAGCAACATTATTACTCGATGTCTACTGTCAGATAGTCAAACTAGGTATCCTAGATAATTCATTTTTAGATCGATAACATTTTAATTCAAATCTAGGCGATATTCTTTCTAAATAATCGATTTAATTTAAAATATCAAAGTATTCCTTGTAGTGGAAAATGACTGCTGAAAATTAAAATAAAATAAGATCCTCCTACATTAAATTGACTCGCTTTTCAGACATTCTATTGTCATAAATTTTGACAATTACTAAATTATACGTGTTGGGTGCACGTCGGCCTACTTTGTACTACAATAATAATAGGTAGTTGTCTAAATTCATCTAACAGTCTACCGCCTACGCCAGGCTGTATATCAAGCGTAGGAAGGATTATTCATCATAATCTATCTGTAACGGCTATTGCAATGTCATAGAGACTATTTTTCATTAAATCTTCTTATTTTTGGCCTCATTCAGCTCAATTAGATTGAGGTTTTTAGGCATTTTTTATGCAGTGAAGTCATGGTCTGAATTGAATTAAGTAAGTAGGTGGTTTTTGTAACTGGTGCTCAATTTAGATAGCAAATTATGCCACTTAATGATTTGCAGAATTGAAAAAAAATAATCATACCTCACATCTTCTTCTTTGTCATATCACTCTTGGCAGAGTGGTCGTGACTTCACATCAGCTTCCCACTAATACGTGCTAATACCATGGACTAATGCTGATACTGATGATTTTTTTATTGGACCACATGCAGGTACTTCCTCTTAGTTTATCCTCAAGTTAACTTATCATACTTGCGAAACCTTTGCTATCCACACCGATTTTTATTTTTCCGAAACGTTGGTATAAAGTTCTCTTTCCGCGTTAGCTTTTCTTTTCCCTAAACTAGGTCTCTAGATTATTTAGTATGTATAATTACTTAATTCTACACTAAACGTTTAACTTTTAGATTAGGTTGCTCATACACAGGGTTTTCTCAATCGCCTTGCCCTTGACAGCGGAGGTTGTCAGCCCGTCAGGCAAGTTAACGTCACTGTCATCATAACATGTATAATCAGCGACAATTTGCGGTATCCTGTCTGTCACAGGCTGTAGTTTTACTCGCATCCTGACGGTAAGTGGCGATATTTGATTTGTCATTAGCATTTAAGATGGAATATGTTTTTTCTGTTCTCATTTTCTTGATTGCTTCATGTAAGTCCTAAACAAATTTCAAGAATTTAAAAAACAAAATTGACTCGAGAATCTTTCTGTGGGCAAATTGAGGCTATCTAACAGGACTTCTACATTCGCGGTGTATTGAAATTGCAAATTTACCTACCATACGTATTTGGCGTACGATAATATTTAATTTTATTGATACGTGACATCGGCGAGGGGCTGACACACAAACATGGCACTTTCTCATGAGAACCGTACTCATTGTCTCGGCCATGCCATTGTTCTAACCACGATCATGAAAACATAACTTTCCTCAGTACCTAGAGGAAAATCGTGTGACGATACTAAAATGGAATCTGAAATAATCGGAATCGATGATGAGAAAAGTGTATCTCAAGCATCTTCGATTTTATGTTTTCCTTTGCTCTTGTGACCTGTTTTTTATCGACAGTTTTAGTGAGAAATGTGGTAAGTACTTTTTTGTATTTTTGGTGATTTAAAAGGGTTTTAATGATGTCAAAGTAAAAGTAAACAATCTTTTATTCATTAAAATCTAATCATTTAGAAACAATTCAAAGATCATGAAAGTGTGATAATTAAATATCGTATCGTGTGTAGCAAAATGTCAGAAATGAGAATTAATAATAACGCAGCTTATACAATTGTATTTTCTCGCTCATGCTTATCAAACTCACGCATTGGAGAATGAATTGTCCATAAAACATTTACAACCGAAGTCAAGAAACTATAATCTTGACGGAATCGGTAAGAGCTATTCCGCATGCGTAGTTCGAAGGAAGGACCGTCTATTTACAGAATTTCTAAAAACAGTTCCCACGTGCTCTGTATGTTTTCATAATAACCATGAATGAGAACATAGAAGTACCTATTCTTATAAGACCGTTTATTTTCCATTTAACATATTGTGGGTATTTGCATAACATGGGTATTTAAAATGCTAATTGTATTTAGTAGGTGTGTGTTTTTCAGTTAGTCGTTTTGGGCATAATACCAATTTAGTTCAACAAAGCTGTAGAAATAACAGGCGCTGAGCGTGAGAGAAATTCACGTTTCGAAGCAGGTAGCATTTTAGTAAGTTCCCTCAGGAATAGGGTGACGTTCGTCACGGATGTTTGCGTGGCTCTCACGACCGTGAGAAGAACCCGGAGGAAGGAAATTCATACTCCAACAAAATGATACAAAAGAGTATATAATAGAAAAGTTATATGTTTTTACCACAAGTTACGCTGTCGAAGCTAAGGCGGAAGTTATACATGGTAAATATAATGGGAAAATGTTTGATACCACAATATTGATAGGAAGCTGTGTAGATAGCACGAGCGAAACGAAGATTGCATTGTGTCTTGTTGTAAAGGTAATTGCGCATTTAACGATAATTTTGATCTCATTGTTCTTAATGGTATTGCACAAGATAAAAATAATACCGCAAATAAAAGATTTATTTAAGTCGCTTGGCTCTTTGCAGTAGCATCCCTTTAAAGAGGACAGCTTAAAGGGGATTTGAGTTTAACCCGCAAAAACTAATCAAAAAAGTAAAAAAATTTAATCACATATACATACAGATCGATAGCTAGTTAGTTATTATTATAATAAAATTTTAAGTTAAATAAAACAATGATGATGCTACATAATTAAAATATTGTCCAACTATACCTAACAATTGAAATGTGAAATTGTAAAAATGTTTTTATTTAAATATATCACATAATTGCTGCATTATATTTATGTTTATGGATAATGAATCATGACTAATGGCACTTATTGGTGTTGAACTCAATACAATATTTAGATGTGTCAGTGTAAATTGGCTAACAAATAAGTAAAATAATTTATCAGCACTTTTAGCAACAGCTAACCGTACCATCACGCAATCAGAAGTATGTGACAAGCATTGTTCATTAAAATATGCACACTTTTCACTTAATAACAGCAAAGATGTCATAGCGATTGATTCAAATAGGTAGATTGATTTTGATAGATAAACCACTAAAATATGGATTTTTATTCAAGTTACATACATTGCGATGTCAATCTACGCACAGTCAACAAGCACTTTCTCCGCTTCAAGCAGCTTTTGTTCTAATACTTACCCATTTCTAATAATAAAACGCCTTTTTCCTTTAAGTGATGATTTGCAGATTCCAAAGTCATAAGATCCATATCTTCAGTAAGAGCTTCTGTCAGATAGTCCTGTTATAAGATCGATCATCCCATTTATCATCCTACAAGTGGACCATTCAAATTGGCGAAATCGATTTCTCGATCTGTAAACGATTCTGTTGTAGGTAATCGATTCATGTCAGGTACTGCTTGCGCTTAACATACTATCCCCAATCATGTGGGTGTATGTATATTTGGACGCATTGTAACGGTGCATCCTTTTATGTCGTTCTGCATTTAGTCGTGGGTAAATATCAATAGGTATCCCGTAAAGATAACGCGGTACTTACTGATTATGATGTTCAAGGATCTATGGAAGGAAATTTTATAATTCTAAAAATACACAGCAAAGATATTGTCAGGGAAGCAACACTGACAAGATAAAAGAAGATATTTTGTAGTAACGAATTTTTTTGGCATAACCCAAAAATAACTGAGTAGAACAGCCTAAAAATACGATAAACACTCGAATTTGATACGCAATAAAGATAAAAATCACGAGTTCTTGCCTAAGTAGTATAGGTACGTACAGAATAGAACTGATATTTGTCTGGAGCTATCGACATTATCTTGTTCAATATATCTAATACCATGTTGTTTTGCAAATGAGATTGTTGCAACAGTAGTTCGAACGATTTGATACAAATCATACGTGTTTTGCGATCTGCATCAATGGAATACAATAATGAAAAGCCATCCTTATTATGTGTTTATTTTCAGTAAGTATTTAATTAGACTTTGAAACTTCTTTCCTCTAGGACTATTGTATAATTAAGTTTTTTTTACAATTTGCAATAAAATATACAAATCTTGGAATGCTTTCTCTTGAATGCCTTTTAAGTTTAAAATTACTAAATTATACAATATTTTGTCATGCTGTACCTGTTACTTCATGTTTAGTAAAATGAGAAACCTAACCAATATCCTCCGTGCTTTACCCAGCAATGTTTATCTACAAAATTGTCTCGTAGGCTTATCTAACGACTCCTCATTAGTTAGGTAGGTTAGTAGGTTTGTTCTTTTGTTTGTTATTTCCAGATATAAGAACTTTCTTGTTCGTAAATAACAATTTTATGGTTAGTGCGTTTGGTGCATCAGCGGTCGATACGGAGTTCAGTTAGTTTATTTTCAAAAATAAGTTTATTATTGAGAATGGTTGTGTTAATAAGATATAATACAGCGGAATATTTCTGTAGACAACAACAAGGTAAGGACTTTTAAATTTATAACATCCTGGCTTTTAAATTTATACAGTGAAATGAGACTTTACGTCTCTGGGTTTATGAATGAACTTTTCAATTTTGTTTATACAAAATAAACGGATTATTTTAACTATAGCTGACAACGTTATGAAATAAATTCAACCTAGAAATAGACTGTCTAGACTACTCTAGACGTCGTCGTCCCGCCAAAGACAATCTACAGAATGATTCCCTATAGGTAGGTATACTAATAGATCATAGGTGGTCGATAGCTTCAATATGCATCCCAAGAATTTCTACTTCCACTGCAAGTACTGCATTCCAATTATCACATAGTAACAGAATAACATTATCTTAATTACTACAGAATAAACACTTTACATCAAAAATAGACTTTGTGCCGAAGATCTGGAGAATCAAATTTCGAAGCAATCCAGACGCATTTTGTATATTTTTTACATACATTTTAGATGAAAAGAATAATATTCTAATCCAATTGTACGAAAGCGGTATTGAAAATGCCATCACGATCATCAGAGTCAAAATTTATGGCTATTTAAAAAATTTCAGCGTCATTTTCTATTTAATTTCCATTTTAAAGTGGGTTGGTACAAACTGCACCATTCGGCGAAAGAGCAAGTGTTTCTATAAATACGTGGACATAATAAACTCTGGGTTTCGAGACTTGCAAGTCGGGAGTCAGGAGCCGTCGCACTTAAACAGCGCCGCGGCGCGAGACGCGACGCTTCCTGTGACGTCAGTGTTGTTATCGTGTAACGTCAAGCATTTGACAGATGTCATGTCAGTTTGAAGTGTAAATATACCTATGCAAATACACACATTGCTAAAATAGCCCTTAATAGATTGCTATATATGGCTTGCGTGTAAATGTAATTTTTTTTAAATGTTATTTTCTTTTTTACGGCGTAGCCAAGCTATTTGAGTGAGTTTTTATTAAATAATGCAATTATAAACTTATTAAATTTTACATAACGTCGATAATAAGCCCGATGCTTATATTAGCTAAATAATTTAACTAATATTTTTTGTTTATTTATTATTATAATTTTATTATCTACTGGATTGATAACACTTAGATTAGGTTAACGAATTATTCTGAACAGTAACTTATGTCTCATCACTAACTTTATCAATCTGTCTATAATTTTTATCAATCTGCCTATTATTTTTATCAATACGGAACTTGATCCGGAAATGCTTCTTGCTCTAGTTAATGATTAACACAGCTATCGACGCGTCCGTAGGTATTTGTAAAATCAGCTATCGAGTCATCCCGTGACGCGAACTTACGTAGTTTTCGACAAAAATTCCACGCTATCTACAAATTGTTTGGCAAACGTACTGCTATATGATACAATACTTTGCCCAATGCAGTCTGACGTACCTACTCTTATTGTTATTTTTTTAATACATTTTTTAACGAAAAAAAATCGTCGTTGAAACATAAATTAATCATTCGTGATTACAAGTTAGCATAATAATCATTGTGATAAAAATATTCTTGAGCAGTAAAATGCATAGCTAGGTCTAAATAATTATTTTGAGGCTCGACAATTGTGACTTAGTGATCAATGTGTGTAATGGGAGCTTTGTGCCGCTTTCAGGCAAGATATATTGTTGGTGAGTATTAGAAACTACATCGTAACATAATGCTTTATTAGACATTTTTTAAACCTATTCAACGAAATCTAGATCAAACTATCTTTAAACGACTTAGTGACGATTCGGACCAAATATTTTGGGACAAATTCTCCCAATCGTCTCTTTTGATTTTAATAATTTTTGTTGTGACGATTCGGACAACTTTAAAAATAGCTGCATTGTACAGTCAGGTAAACAATTTTTAAGCAAAATGTGATATAGCTATTAAGGTGGTTCGATTTCCATATTAATTTATTTTACCAATTTGGGGGAAATTATATTATTATACCTAACAAGCAATTTTTATTTATTTCTTGAATATTGGTTCAGTAGACAAAGGGTGCACGTTGACTAACATTATATTACGTTTCAACACTATATTATTAACGAGATACATCCATTTTAATTAAAACGCCGGTAAAACGGGGTTTTACCAATAAAATAAATTAAGGGCAGACGCTTCCCAATTAATTCATTATTTGAGTTATCCGGTTGTTGCGTCCGCCACCCGCTCATTGCAACTACCTAGTCAGAAATAGAAGCTGCAATGCAAGTGTTAAACAAAACCACACATCATTATACAAAACATAATATATCTTGTAGATTACCTAAGAGTAAATTATATTTAGGCGTAGTTGGAAACATAATAATGGGTAGATTAGTGATCCTTGAGATAAAAGGTTGACTATGACTTTCATTGCTTGCACTACAGGTGAAAATATTATGATCAAATCTTAGACTTGATGATAGCTAACATAGCTAAATTATTTTAGTTGGTAACCCAGGTAGGTACAGACAGGTAGGTACTAAAGTATAGTATTATTTGATCTGTGGTACTACCTAATGTTTGTAGGGCAGTGTGCGTGTTAACTACCAACGTACACTGCACTGTATGCCATGAAAACCTCATAAACCAGAGCAGTGTTATTGAACAATGGTCTAAGGATTATGTGTTAGCATTCTCTGGCTAACCACTGAGTCAGACGGACAGACAAACCAGCTATAGGTATATAGCAGGCAGTCAGTTTTGCTGAAAATCGATTGGTGCACAAAAGTGGAACAGCATTGGTGCGGAAGTTCTTGGTGCGCAATTTTTGTTTTTGTTGCACTTTAAAAAAAGAACGAAAAAAAATCTATGTTTGAGTTTTACTCGTCCTTGGTTTTACTACCACCAGCTAGCAGTGGCGGATCAACGAATTGTCATTTGTTTTTTGCTGGATCCGCTAGCGCAGGACCTACCCATTTGTAACTTCGGTGGTTGGAAATAGGTCTCCAACCACATGAGTAATATTAGTACAAGTGGTACAAGTACTTCGTGCTCGCAACTCTAACTGACCAACATTTACATCTAACTACATGATCTGCATAAGCCTTATTGTTCTGTGACCTTCAATGCGAAGCATATTCTCAGAGCATCGATCACAACATGCTACCAGAGAGGTAGGTACCTACTATAGACGTACAAACGGCAAAAAACACGGAACATGTTCGAGCAAAAACGCTAAGAACATAATACCTATATTATCGGTGCTGAGAAACTCATGTATACCTATAGGTACCCTTCTGTTTTATTTGTTTACATATCACATTTACTACATGTCTACGTGATGTGCTATCACGAAAAAGATGTTCTAGGCGTAAAACCTGGAAGTTCTTTACTTTACAGAACTAATGGACATAGAGAAAAGAGAAGTGGTAGCTTTTTATATTATAGCAGAGTTTATACGTCAACGGTCGGTCAATAAACCTTTGTCAAAAGTTACGGCGTGTTGAGTCTTGTCTGGTTCCTTTGTGGCAGGATCCTATCCTATGAATCACCGCGTTCGTTTCCCTTTTGAGTTGCAAGAGTTGCATCGCAATGTAGTCATATTGGCGCATCTTCATGAGTCATCGACTTGAGTGACGAGTGTACGCTTTCCAAGCTTATCTCATTCACCCTCATGCAGGATACAGATACTCAGTTGCAGCATAAAAGCGTGGGACAGCCCTTACAAACGGCCCTATAGATAAATATAGGCCGTAAATAGACCCGACAAAAGGACATCGGTGCATGCAAAATGCCTTCGAAAAGGCTCAGAGTTGTTTCTTCTGAAAATTCTTTCTTATATCTGACCAGCCCCAAGTTTTTGAGACTATGAAATAAGGGATACTTCTTTTAACACTTTCTCTCTTTGTCCACAGAAGGAGAATTGGAGACGGAATGGCTGCAAGCCGCGGGTTTGGGATCTCTCGCGGCGCCATTCCAGGCCGGTCTGGAAGTCACCGAGGCCCAGCTGGGTGAGGCCGTCAGCCCGCTGCCCCGGGAGCAAGCAGCGGCCGTCAGGCGACGGGTCCGGAGACTCAACAGGACCGTCAGAAGGAAACGAGCGGCTTCTAGAGCCAGGAAACCCGATATTCGAGATGTTTTTAGGGATTTGGAGGTGAGTTACCAAATATGTAGTTTTTTGAGAGGCCGACCGATGTCTGTTTGATAAGAAGATAAAATAAAACTTCTCAGACTTTGTCCCAACACCCAATGACTGCTAAAAAAACCGGTAACCAGATATTGATAAACGCTAACTTTTAAACCAATATTGGTTAAGCTTTGATCCTCCTTTATTTGTTCATCTCGTTTGATTAGCATTGCTAGAGGACGCCGCGATGGAAATACATACTAAGTTCGACGACTTGTAAGAAGTACTAGGTAGGTTAAAGAAGTATTCAATTGTGTTGAGTAGGTAAGTAAGAGTTTTTTTCACTATTAAAGTTTGAAATTAAAACCGCCAACATTTTCTCCAAACAGTTTATCCACTTGAATGTGTTGTGAATGCCACTTGCCAGTAACACCAATAAACACAGACACAACGTCATAAAATAAAAGAAGAAGAAGGCAAATAGAAAAACAATAATACCGCGCGCCCACGTTACGGACACAGGTAGTTCATGACTCAGTACCTAAGTAGGATAAGTAGGTGGGTAGGTATAGTTTATGTAATAAAGAAGAAAAAAAAACGTAAGAGATACTACAGTGGTTCAACGTTTCTTTGAACAATGATCGAAGCGATAGAGAAAACTGCGAGGTGTGTACCTATTTACCTATAGTAAGTTACTATTACTGATCTAAAACTGTCTGAAATGGAACACCGAACTCGATTTCCGAAAAGAAACATATTTAGGGGATATCGACACTTACTCAAGTCACCAAAGAAGACTTGGCAAAAGGACAAGCTTCCAGCGCGAGAACAGAATAAAAAAAATACTCAAGTCAAGGGCTCACGAGAATGCAGCCATGTTTGAACGTATCTACCGAAGTATCCTATTACTGCTATCTTACGGTCGTCATAATACCTACGTAACCCGTCTAACTAATTATGTATTAGATACTCACATTATGCTATACTATCTCCGTGTAGGAGGCAGTGTCAAGTTTAAGAGATTTTTTATTGAGCTTACTTACTAGCTCTCATAACCGACTGGTCGACACGCGTCAATCTAATAAGATATGTCTTGGAATCTTACGACGCGACTAGACTTTATGCTTAGATACTTTCAGCGATAAAAATGACATGTTATTTACTACTCGGAGTGATACCTATCGGTTTTAATTTTTAGGCTGCATTGAGGGAGATTTTGTAAAAAAAAATTGCTCATATTTTCCATCATCGATAAATGCAACATTACTATCATTTTGAATGAAGAAATACTTTGGTACGCCAACGTTACTGCCACTAGACTACTTTTTACTGCAAACAATAAAATCAACAATTAGATGAAGCATCTAAATACCGCAGCAAACATAATAATATCGATCTGGTTACTGTTCTTCAATGGTGCAAATGATATCTTCAGTAACCTGTCAGTAACTCTACAGTGCCAACTTAATCTAATCAGCCGATCAAAGATAAACAACGCCTTTTGTAATTTGACTCGCTATCTTTTGTTTCTTAATTTTCAATGAAAGCGCCTCTTTCGATCCAACAGAGACAAAGTTGGCAACACTATAAAAAAGTGTGTCATTTTCTGCAGCGGCTACGATGATTGACATGTGGTAGCTTTCTGGCCGGCTGCTCTAAATCAGTTTCACTCGGTTGGAAACTCGGAAACCAGTCAATTGTCGTTTTTTTCTCGCTAACCGGTAAATATGAGATATGTCTTTATCGCTTTCACAGCAACTTAAGCATGATTTCTAAAGATCAGTGCACACTGGACAACGATATACAATTTTTTTGGTGGATACTCTATTAAAAGAGTAAAGACTGGGCATAGAGTATACTGTAGACAATTCTTTTGGCAACTTTCATTGTATAAGCTTCGAAGCTTGCCTATCTTAATCATAGTGAATCATAGTTCGATGCTCTACCAATAGAGTAGCACTAAAGGCACCAAGAGCAGACCACCTTGTTAGTCAGTCAGTCAGTGCCCTGATATCTTCAAACCCGAATTCGTACATAGAGTCTGAAGAATCCGCCAAACTGTTTCAAACAGCTTTTGACTGAACAGCACCTTCGCGTCAATTGCTCAACCTAGACCAATCAAATTAGTCAACAAGTTAACAGCACCTGAATCTACCTCTAGTGCCTGACATCGTTTATGAATTGGAGCGTAAGCAGACATGTGGTCAGCCACAAACCAAGCAACAATTGTAAAATACAAACAGACATTAGTAATAGGTACAGGTGCACGTTTAGAGGTTAATAGATCTGAAGCAGAGCACTTTCTAGCACCTTGAAATCGGAAGCTCTTAAGCGCTCGTGACAGACAACAGATTGTGGTAATCGGCACCATCAAGTAGGTAGTTGAAGACTTTCTGAACACACATTGGATTCAAAGCCAATTGTATCATTAGGTTAAATGTTAAGAGTGATAAATGTCGTGCAACTAAATTGAATAGCTTACTTTAGTTACTCAGTAAAATCAATTGCAAACACAAGGCTTTTAACATGGCAAACCTATCGGATGCACATCTGCAAAGAAACACCACAGTTCGACAATATGGCATTGCTGACATCACTTGCTTTTACAAAATAACTTCAACCAGTAGGTAAGTGTGTCCGATTGATAAATCTATTCGAACTCTAGAGAATTGTCGAATTGTGGATTTAGGTACTTCACGGATCCAACCGCAATAGCGCCGTCGTAACTAAACGGATTTTAGTTGGAAACCATTAAAATAACATTCAGGTCTGGTTTTCTATTGCCACGCCAACTTTAAGACAAATTAGGGCCAGCCGATAACTGGGCATCGTTAGATAAATATGCTATTAAGGTTTAGGGAATAGTCTACTTCCACTCTCGAAAGGAACGAGTCGCGCGTTTCGAAAATCATTTCAAAATCACGATAATTAAAAAGTAGAAAGACGAAGAAAATTATTATGAAAAATCTCTCGCAACACGTACGGTAAACGAATTGTGTAAAACAAGTGATTATCGTTAAGAATCCAGTAGGTACGGAGCGGACGTTGGTTCTACTCGTATAATTGCATGTGTCCGGTGGTTTCAAAAGTGTTCGCATAGTGCGTTCGGTTAGTGCTGTGTGAGGATCCTACAGTGGATAGTGTAGTGCTCAAAATGTTGTGCGAAACAATGCGCACGAAGGTGTGCGAGAAGATAGAGAACTGCAAGGGACTGGCGCTGGTCAAAACTTATTTGGATGCATTGGTAAAGTAGAACGTAGAACCTTCCAACAGCATGGTAGGTACATCCACCGAAATGCACACTACAGTTAAAAAAATTCTGTAAGTCCATCTTACTTCAATCAAAGACAAACACTGAGTGACCAAAAACTAGTGACTACAAATAACTAAATGCTCTGTGAGTCATAAGGAAAAGTTTTAAAGAACAGTCACTTGCTTATTTTAATTACATATATTCAAGATAACTTTCTATTATTTTAGAACGAATTTTGTTGATATTTATAAGTTCAATGTAACTATCCAGTGTTTTTGTCAGTACCTACAAATATGTAAATAACCTACTCTACCTATTGGAAATACAAAGTTATCATTTAGAACATTACTGTTTCTTTGTGGATGTATACCTCCACCTACAAAGAAGGACATAATTATTTGAGACATTTGTTTTGTCTATTTGTTCAGAGTTTTTCGAAACGTTAGTTATCTCCCACAGTTAGGTTAGGCGATTATGTCGAGAGATAAAACAATGTTTTTTTTTGTAGGTACTTCAAAATTTTAGTTGTTTTTTCGTGTTACTTGATCACTTGAGCGATATTTTTATAAGCCTATTCTGTGTTACTAAAACCTAAAAACGCAGGAAGATCCACTATTGATTTCTAAATCCAAGGTAGAACTGAAGTATTAACGGTTATGTACAAAGTAGTAAATAATTGTTTATCATGATCTAAAGTACAGCCAGCATTAGAAATATAGTGGAGTTACTTTTTGGGAAATTCAAAGTAGATTATTACCGACTCCAATAGGTAATATTTATTTCTAATATTTTTCTGAGAAGTTTTTTTTATACTTCTTAATCATAGCTGGAAAAATCATTTTTGAAGTTTGACTCATCATTGTCTGAGTAGTACTTACTGAATTACTGCAACTATTTCCAATAAGTAGGAAACAAATATCCTTAGCTCGGTCAGTCAATAGCAAAATGGTATTCAAATTCAAACACAATAGTTCAATGCTAATTTCCAGTAACAACTTATCCTATAGAAGCATTTATATACAAGCGTTCACGGCTAATCCGTCATAATCTACGCTAGATTATCTGGCTCATTGACTACGGAACTGCTCACTGGAATCCCAATCTAATACCACAGATTATCTATGTTTAGTAACAATTTGTGGGATATAACGTAGCTCGAATACCAACGCAAACTATGCCTGAGTGAAGCCAGTAAGCAGAACATTTATAATCTCAATGCTATTACCAAATCGGCAGGACTTCGGTAATTTCAAACCCTGTTTGTTTTTTCCTCTCGGTTCTTGGTTATAACGTAAGTAGTCCAAAAGCCGGACATGCAAAAAAAATGGCTATTAGAAACTGGAAATTATGGTAATTAATGTAAAAACGGTGTGAAACATGAATACACCAAGATGATAAAATAAAAGCTCTGAAATTCCTCAGCGCGAAGTTAAAAATCAGGCGTGAACTATGTTAAACATGCTTACGATAAACAAAATATAAGATAAGTTTGAAGTGCGGGTACGTATGTTATATTGTTAATCTAAGGTAGCAACTAATACCCATTCTTGTCTGTAATATCATATTATTATTCCATTGGATCGTCTGCCAGCGATTTCCGAGTAAGTGATTCTAATAAGGCATGATGCCATCCACGCTGCCTTTGTTTGGAGTCATTCACCTTGGATCCTTATCCTTATAATGTAGGTGGACTGATTTTGATCTACGGACCTTCAAAAGAGTCAGAATATTGTTATGGACTTCAAAAATAAGAAAGATGTGAGTGATTTGTGAAATTTTACAGAGCCGGATGAAGCTAATGCTATGATTGCTAATCTAGATAATAATGTTGGACAAAGATCTTTGAGCAGTGGAATACTGCCCAAGGAAAAATAGCTCAAACAAAAAATCATTAAAAGACATCGCACCAAAGATTTCCCTATTCCGTATCAAACGAGTTATTGGTTCTATTGAACTCTCGACCCTCATTTTCTCAACCCAAAACCGGAAAGCAGCGAGCTCATCAATGGTAGGCTTGCGTGACAGCGTCCCGTCAGTTTCCCCGCGCTAATAGACCAGCTATTAATCCAGCTGGTGTCGCCACCACTGACACACATGCCCGTCGAAGCCTTCACTTCCTGACTAACTGGTCCGGCGACTGGGTAGATGCCCTTACAAGGTTAACTTGGCATATTGATAGCTTGCATGAACCGTTTCTAATCGCTGGACGGTATTATGGTAGGAACTTAGGAAGTGGGTGTGACATGAAAGTCAAATTAGCAGCAATATTTTTTTAATGTCAAAATTGAAATGTTCAAAGAAGCTCACATAAAATTACGAGGTTGACAACGAAGCCAAGTCGTGTCCTCTATTGTGTTCCAAATATGTGTTCTGATATTTATCTAAATTCTAATGTATTTATGAATAAATATTATGTATGACTGTGTGACTAGGCGGCTACACAGATGGTATTGCAATTATGGTAATAGGCAAATGTCTGAGGCAGAAGTACACCTTGACCGTCTAGTATGCTAAGCAGTAAGCTAGCTATATTATGTTGAATAATTCATAGAGAAGTATTTTTTTCCGTGATTGATTAAAAATTTTATCTGGACCACCATACGTAATGCGTTTAGAAGTAATGCCTTAGTCCTCATTGCATCAGACACCATCGCCATAATAGATAGAAATTTCACCAAAATTCGTCTTAAATATATCCAACAGTCATTAATCTATTAGCTTTCTAAATGTGAATGAAATTACATAAGTATCTAGCTAACTATGGGGACAAATACACAATCGTATACGTAATCTCAGTTTCTCTTTCAACTGGGTAATTGTAAGGAACTCATAATTGCCGTTTTTGGGAAGAGGCAATCTCCATAACAGATTTAATGGGGCGGAAGTAGGTATTTGCGTAAGAGCTTCCAATGTCATTTTGCTAATAATAACTATCTATGAAAAAGTTAGAGGCGGCTAGAGAACAAAAGAGATTTGAACAACGCTTTCAGTTTCGCGGTGGATCTGCAAATTAAGGTAAAAACTTTCAAAGCGTCATTTTTAAGGAAAATGTTTTCAGAAATTCAGCGTGTGTTGCTAACTATACCTACCTACTGCCGATAGGCTTGGGCACAAAATAAGTTCCTCATCGTATAACCCAGAGTTTAATCGTCCCACAATTTATCACGACAAGTTGCTTTAAGCCTTCATTTACCAAAGAAATGCATTTCTATGAGTGCACCATCCGTTCTCACGGTACTTTCTAATTGAGTAAAAAGTTTTATAAGTTGAAAATCGGTTTCCGCGACTTATTAGGTAATTATAGAGTAATTAATTAGTCTCCGAGGTTTAGTAAGAACAAGACAAGTTCTATTCTAGCCGACAGAAGATAGAAATTGTATACAAAATGTGTAGGTATATTATTATGAATCCATCTATGGTTCGGTTACCGACATCTTGCCATTTTCTATGGTTGCATTGCCATTTTATATGGGAGCGTTTATATAAATTTCCCTCCGTTGTCGATTTGATGGATTTTTCGAGCAGCGTTTTTTTGTCGATCTCTGTTTTTTACATTGAATGTTGTGATTGTTGCAGAACTCAAGCGGTAGTGAACCGCGGTCGCGAAGTGCGACTCCCGACTCCTTGGATTCTCTGCCAAGCGGCGGCTCCGGCAGCCCTCCTGCCGAGTGGGCAGACTCCGCCACGCCCCCGGACTTTGTGTGAGTCTCATACTATAGTAGGTGCCAAATAACACCGCAATACAGGTCATTCATTCACCTTCACCACGATGTCGCAAAATTCAATGTATGAATGGCTAATTCTTTCGCTTTCCATACAAACCTGTCGCTAAGACGGTAATCGCTCGAATCTCGTAGTACTGTTTGTTTACCATACATAAATTGAATTTTGCGACAACGAGGTGAAGGTGGGTGAATGACCTGTATTGCGGTGTTATTTGGCACCTACTTTATCAGAAACAGGTGTAGGTACTATGATAGTGGGACTTCTACGTTCCTACTACTACGTTCAAATATGCATCGACTTATCCCGGTATTTCTGTAGATTAATGTTATACATATTCCGATATGCAGATAATGTAAAACAAGAGTGCGTGCGTGTACAAGTGAGTTTTATTTTCAGTCGCATTGCAAGACTTTCGTGAAACGTGCATTCCTTTGACTCATTTAACTTTTCCCAGATTTGTGAAGTGAATCTTCAGATTCTTGGGCAATTAACGAATTGTTGTTTTGTGGTTTTTCTCACTAACTAGTCAGCTCTCTAGTCGTCATTATCTCCAAATATTTTTCCTCAGCAATTACGGCCGTGGCACGTATACTATCACGTTTCTCACGAAAGTAAAAACTTTTGAACACATGTTTTGTTTGTAACAGTTTTACTAAATCATTTTAAAAATTACTTGATTTCGCTAACTCTTTCGAAACACAGCGATTATCTCCCGATGTTCTATAGCTGCTGGAATGATGATGACAAAACTTATGTTCAGGGTTCATGTCTGGTGTTTACATCCATGTATTTACAGAGCCATTTTTCCTCAGGATTCACTTGCGATGTTTGTTTACAGCGACAGTTTCCCGTCAGCAGGCACGCATGCCCCGCTGGCCCGGACGCCGTCGGCTCCGGCAGCGCCGCGTCGCTCGCGTCTCTCACCCCCAGCAGACCTCTCTCCTCCGTTGCCCATGCATGAGCTATTCAAGCCAAACGACCTGCACTGGGCTGATATCGCCACCAATACTGGTAAGCTTTCTCGTGCTGAAGAGGAACATTCTTCACAAGTTTCCGTTTTTATGAAGGTAAATATGAGGTAAATATGGGTCTTAGAATCAACAAGTTTTTGTTGCATTATAGTATGTAATCATTGACATCCGAATGCTCCGTCATCAGAAATAACCAGCTTAGGTTTTGTCTTTGTTAATGATATATTGATATCCTCATCAGCAGCGTAGGTATCATTACAATCGGCCTCAACGTTATGAGCACTGTGATTACGTAAACCATTAAAAACAAACTGAAGAATGTCGTTATTAAAATCGTCATTGCATTCGTAGGGACCTGCGTAATCCTAAAAACAATCATGCATTCAAACCATGATGTCCCAAGAATTTTGAACTACGGGACAATTTTAGTACGCAAATGAAAAGCTCAAATTGAACACCGAAAAAAAGAGCACTGTCTAACTAATTAAACTGTTTGTTTACAGAGGGTATTGAACTCCTAGGCTACCAAAGATACGGCACAGTCCAAGGACCGAGAATAGGAAAAGAGCGAATAAATGGATCCATACTGAAGGACAACGACCCGTTCATGTAGGTACCAAAATAGAACAGATGCACAACACAACTCCCAAATGTAGAAACAAAAACAAACAAATGGTGAACCTAAAGCTCATATCGATCGCTTGCACGTTTGGAAATAATCTTGGTCACCTCACCTAGTAGGGCAGTGACCAGACAGACATAGATCAAGCAACCTTCGAGACTTACGAGCGAGCTTTTGGTCGGAAGAGACTTCCTAGAAAGTCTGGCGTATGTAATATGGGACATGTGGTTCAAAATATTCAAGTTAACAATATATTTTTCAGAAACAAACACACGTCGGTGTCTCGGGCGAAGAGCGCTGCGTCCGCGCAGCAACCTCTCAGCTTCGAACACAAATTCAACCTCGACAGGCAGATGCTCAACCGAGAAGAGGTAAGGACTATCCTTAATAATTAAAAATGTACGAAGGAACTCTACATTAGGAGTCTTGTTACTTGTATCAGAAACTACATTGACCACAACATCACGGCTGGAACAAAATTACTACAAAGGTACCTAGATTAAGCAAAGATTTTTCATTCCAATCGTGCTCACACCTATTACATCTTACTCGCTGCGAAACAAGCTCTTCAGAAGCAAACGGGCTGAATGGCTTTCGCAGTGTTGCCCGCAATTTCGCCAATGACTTCACTAAGGAGAATGATCAGTGCAATGTGGGTTCAATAGATCGAATGTTCACAGCAGATGTTTCAATTTTGATAAATGCCTTTGGGAATTTTTGGTAAGGTTGCCAAGGTGCTAATAAAAAGACAATTTTCAGGACTGGCCAGAAGAAGATAGCAACGTAGACATCGAAAGCATCGGCGAGCCGCAACTCAAGCGTCTACCGCCGCTCCTTTGGCTGGAGCTGACGGCGCTTTTCGACAAATACGCGCTGCCTTTCCAGAAGAGGAAGCCGCCTAAGAAGAAGAGGAAAGAAGGTAAATAGAATCCCATACCAAAATTACCAAGAAATTTATCTGTATACATTACAATTTGAATTTTTTTTCGAATGCTTTCTTGATTACCTATGTATAGTCATAGCAATGCGATAGAAGTTTCTGTTCGCATGGCCCTGAGATTCCCAAACCAACGCCGTCATAGCTTGGCAAAGACTATTTCATCCGAGACACCATTATAAGTTTCTCTAGATGTGATAACACAGAATACGTATTGCATAATACGGATTCTGTGTTAAGATGTTGATGACATTTTATAAGGACCAATAAAGCTAAGATTGAAATGGTTGGAATATCGTTGGAAATGGTCTTTACATAGTCTGGACAAATACATAAAAACCTAAATCAACATGGTTTGCATCATTCGGATAGCATCATCACCTAAACAGTCAGATGACAAGTGTAAGATTGGACATAAAACAATGATCACTTAATACAGCAAAAAAACAACTCTGTTAAGAATTACGCGAATTTCCTCAAACATTTTGGATCGTTTGCGTCTGCATGCAAAATCAAATCATTTTTAGATAACTCAACGTTTTCACAGCAAACACAATCATAATAAGGGAGAAATACCCTGAAAGAACAGGTTATTATTAACACTCCTGATCCTAAAAGCGATTTATTTAGTACCAACATATTTCATGTCTTTGATCTATCGTCCTGATTATCTAGAGCAGCCCTAAAACTACGTCTAATTTTCAGAGGGTTCAGTATTCGGCGTGTCCCTGGAGACTCTAGTCCGCAAGGACATGATCCTGTGGGAAGAGACGTGGAGCTGTGTGCCGAGCATCTTCCGGTCGCTGGCGGCCGCGCTTAGGGCTCGGACGCATGACGAGGGACTCTTCCGGGTGTCCGGGAATAAGCACAGGGTGAGTGAACTCCTACAATAGTATATTACTGCAGCGGCCCGCAACAGAGGCAATGAGGGAAGAACGTGAAGACGAGGCACACATACGTGAGTCCCTCATTGCCTAGTTGTGGCCAAGGCTTGTATAGTACTTTTCTCAAATAATGCTCGGAAATTAAAACTAAGTAGGTACCTAAACAAAACTTTTTAGTTGAAAATACAATTAATTTTTAAAACCATTAACGAACAACGAAGTTACAGTGTTCATTTGTTATTTTTTTCAATAATCAGCTTTCTATTTGGAAGCCTGTTCGAAATTTGAATAAAACCTTTGTTTGATAAGTTACCTCTTTGGTTGCCATGTTATGGAGTAAAAGATCGTTCCATTTTTAAATAACACGGCAGTAATGAGTTTTGTATGTAATTTATATGGCCGCTAAACACGTCGGCAGTGGATTTTCATACATTTATTTGCGGCCGCTGCTCGCATGTGTTTGGCCAGTACTGCATTTTCGATTTATCTCGAAGAAGGTTGTCAAAATAATGCTTTAATTTCCAAGCATGTTTGAGAAAATGTATTTGCTCAAAAATAAGACTGAAATTAAAGAATTTAGGAGTTCAAAGCATCTGTGTATCATCAGTGTAGTGTTTGCATCTATTCAGTAGATGCGTTACCCTGTCTCGCTTGCACGAGTGGTTAGGTAACTGTCATGTGTCAAACTCCCGACCTGTCAATGTCTCCCGACGTGAGGGCGGGAGACGAGGGGGTCGGGGAGTTAGCCGACATATACGGGCATGGACGGAGGACAGTGGAAGACCAGCTCGGTGTACCAGTGAGCCAGGGATACAAAGTACAGTATTTTACAATCAGGTTTGTGCACATAATCCGTAAAACCGGCATTCTCAATGTTCTACGAGATTCACATCAAGCTAGTTGTGAAGCATGCAAAAATTTTGATAGACACCGTCAAGGAAAAAGACCTTTCCCATGAATATCTTGGAAATATGGCACATTTGCTGTCATTAATAAAGTTCTCCCTTTCCAGATTGCAGCGCTCTGTCAGCAGATCGAGCGGCAATGGTACGAGCAGCGCGATGCCGTCGAAGCTACCTTCGACACCGCCAGCAGTCATGACCTCGCTGCTGTTTACAAACGGCTTCTACGGGCTTTACCCTCGCCGCTGCTGTCACAGGAGCTGATGAGGCTGTTCTATCATACTTATTGTGAGTTTCACCAAATTACTCTGGGCTACGTTTCAGGCTTGTGTAGTTAGTGGCTTTAGCGCGGTTACCATTTGAAATTTTCATGTCTGGTTGAATGGTTTTTATCAGAGAGCTTCCGTGCTTCGGATGATACGCTTGATTTGTCCGTTCTGGCTGTGACCTACTAAGCTTTTAGGCAAGTAAAAACTACGTTGGTCAAAAACGTACACCAGAACTGGCCACTTTTACAAACTAAGCCACAATGTTCATGATGAAATAGGTTTAGGTAGGCATTTGGGAGATACCAAGATACCGGTAATTTACCAGCCCAACTGAAGCGCTCGTGGCTAGGCCTGCTTTAGCCAATCTCCACTGATTATCTAAGTTACGCAACGTTCTGTACGGTCACTATTTGGATGGGTGACCGTTAGTGGCATTTACATCCGAGCGCTTCCGTGCTTCGGAGGGCACGTTAAACTGTCCCGGCTCTAGCAGTCGTTAAGCCACGACGGAGGCCTTAAGGCAGCCTAAAAACTCCGTCACCAGAGTTGGCCACTAAGTCGTACGAGCTTGCTTACCAGCCCAACTACGGTGCTTATTTGCAATTTGTGTTCCAGCCCTGACGGGCCCGACACGTGGACGAGCCCTGAACCTGCTAATCCTGTTGCTACCCCCCGAGCAGCGCGCAACCCTGCGCGACCTGCTGCGACTCGGCCGCGAGATCGTGGCCTGCAGCGACGCCAATAAAATGAGCGAGCACAACGTGGCCATGATCATCGCACCTACGCTCTTTCCGCCAAGGTACCGTTGCAAATTAAATAAATAAATAAATATTCACGGACATTTAACACAACGCCTTCTAGTCCCAAACTAAGCAAAGTTTGTACTATGGGAACTAGATGGCTGATAGAATACATATATATACTTTTTTTTTGTAAATACATACTTATAATACATAGACACCCAGACACAGAACAAACATCTATGTTTGTTCTCGGTGGGGATCGAACCCAAGGCAGAGCTACTACCTACCGACTGAGCCATGATGCCTGTCAATTTGACTGTCATGGCATAACAGACCGGCAAGTCATACATACAGAGTTACGTGAAGGGTTAAAGGCAGTGGTGGGCTTTATTTTAGAAATGATTTTACACCTTATTTACCAGACTGAGACGTGACGGAACACAGATTATAGGCAGAAAATAAGGAACCAACGTCCCGTACACTGACATGTTGGACACAAAGAATTTGTACTGAAAAGTCTTCCAGGTCATCCTAGTTATCTGACCAGGATCCTGAACTGTCCATGTTTACAAATGGCTTCTTCATGTTTTGAAATCTTGCTACTGCTGGAATGGCACCAGAAGGCCGCTGTTTATCATCAAAGTCAAAGTCAAAGATTAAGTCAAAAATCTTTTATTCAATAAAATCTCACTGATCACTTTGAATCGTCATTACGTTTTGTATGATTAGGTATGATTACATTTTTTTTTAATTGGATGAGTTGGAGAGCTAGTTAGTCCCAAGCTTGTTTGTCTTCTAAATAATCAGATATTTTATAGTATGCTTTTAAAAGAAGTCTCTGTTTTATTATGTTTTTGAACTTGCCAATCGACAACTGAGACACATCACTTGGGATTTTGTTAAAGAAGCGTACACATTGCCCTTTGAAAGATTTATTAATTTTTGTGAGCTCTCGGAACACTAGCATTCAAACTTCATAGGAATTCAAGCACATTCTAAACTGCCATTATTTACTTCCAGCCTTCTGATAAAATCATCAGACAGTCTGGAGACTCAGTTGGCTACCGCCGCGAACAGTTGCCACGTCACCGAGGCTATGATGCGGTGGTGCGACCAGCTGTGGATGGTACCCGCATCGCTCGTCGCAGCCAGTCAGAGAAAGCCTCCGCCGCACCGGCGGAACCACCACACCTGAGGTCTACGGACACTGGATAGGATAGAATCTTAAGGGTTGCATGCCGATGTGAGCCTCGGTCCAGTTTTAGGTAACCCTGGTGAAGGCGGTGGTTGAGAAGCAGTACTTTTTGTTGAAGGTTTTCTTTCGTGCACGCACTTAAACGATGCATGAGAGGTCTTGCTTAGTTTGGTTAGAAAATACCATCTTATTAGCAAAAAGCGCTGGTTTAGACCAGCTTGTAAGTATGGTACTTTGATTGGGAAGGTCAAGTTGTGCTGGACACGAAACTTTATAGTTGGGTCGTAACTTTTAAGCTGCTTCGAATAATTTATTCCGATACGAATGTAAAACTCTCGGTTGAATTTCACGAGTGGTCCAAGATATTTTAGGATGTAGAATAAACATTGTAAATAAGTCGTATCATTTATAATATTACAAGTATGTTATCATCATCACAATTAGGCTAAGCATGATTCTACAACGACCAAATGTTACTTTGAAAGATTTTCCATATGCCTTTATACGGTGGATAGATTGATGATTCTTCTTACACAACTATTACTAATTCCGCGCAAAAGACGGTACGGAATAGCGATTGAGACATGGATTCATAAATGGACGTTGGACACAATGTACCTAATAATTCTGTATGTCACCATGGATTTGGAGATTAACTGATACAGGACTTTGGAGATTAAGTAACTGATACATATTGTTAGAATTATGGTGCTCAGATAATTATTTACCATTTTAGTTTATAAAAGTGTAGTTCAGTCAATTGTGCTGTGTTATTGTTAATCTGAACAAGCTGAGTGATTTTATTTATAGCACTACACAAATATTGGTAGAGGCATAGAAAACATGTAGAGATTAGCTATGTCCACACTGTGCATTTTTTTGTATATTAGGGGCATGCGTCATAGCGCAAGTCAACAGCGCAAGTGAGGCATGCCCTTAGTGCATGCGCGATGAGAGTTGAAAGCGAAGCGCGCGCTGTGATTCCCGTTTTCGGCTCGGGTGGATTTCTGTGCCTTATAGCGTTCAACAACAAGATGGCGGACGAAGAAGATTTACATTAATGTTTATTAAAGATTAGAGAAGCTTTCCACAACTTTGGGATCAAAATAACTACTTCGATTATTATGATAACCTCGTATCCAAAACTTTCTCTTGGTTGTTTTTTTCTGGAATTTCTTATAACCAAGTAAGCTGCACATATTCCACCAAGTAAAATATTCTCGTCGCACATGTTTCCAATAGACAGAAGAAACTACGACTGAACTAGTGGTGTTGCTTTCATTAACGCATTCAATTATTGAAAGTTGAATAGAAAGATGAAGACGAAAGTTGAAGATGAAAATGCACAGTGTGGACATAGCTATTGTAGAGGTTATCATAATCTTGTAAGCTATTGTGAATGAGATGCCAAATATTCAAAATAATTTGTATATCTAGTAATACACTTCCAGTTGAGGCTAAACTCTAGAATTGGCGGTGCCATTGGTTTTGTTACCAATCTATTTGGCAGCAACTATTTTTGCACAACTAATTTTCAAGTCACCAATCTGTTTTGTGCCTTTTGATGCGTTTACTTTCAAATAGGTATTTTATCTTTTGACCATACTTGAGGATGTTTAAGGCAGTCAGAAAAACATCCAAATGAAATAAGATTAAGCACATCATATTATTTTGTTTTGCATGTTACTGTTACAACTTATTCAAGTTTTAATAGGTAATTCATTGCAATGATATTTTAATCTGTTACTTCAAGATATGTAAATAAATTATGTTTATAAGCGATTTTACCAATACTTTACTAGACAAGCAAAGACTGACTTGTATATTATGTTTGAATGATATTTCATTAATTTAAGTTCTATAAGTATTTAAATAAAATCTAATATTCCAAAAGTGTTTTATTTTTATCAAAAATAACATGAAAAAATTCTTACCAATTATTTTCTCACAGATTCCAGTTCGAAAGTTAATACTTAAAATTCTTAATGAGATAGATAGCTTCATTATCTGCTCCACACAAAACCCTTCCCTTATCACAATGTACGGTGTTTATCGATTTATGAAGTGTTGGCATCAATGAGTTGACTATCATAGCATTTTTATCTTCTAGCGGCATCCAAACCAATTGATTATCAGGTCCTCTAGCACTCTTGATCATCGACTCCATATTCCAGTCCCAAATCTCACCGGAAACCGAGCTAGTAATGAGTTTGTGCGGGTTCTCTGGATGGAATTGCATCTCGCTCACTCCAGCAGAATGTGCATTGAGTAAAGATGTGGGGAAAGAGTTCATACGTAGATCCCATACAGCTAATGACCCTGATTCACTACCAGCTAGTACTATGTGGGGGAGTGTCGGGTGATTTGTGATGCAAGTTGCTGCTAACTCATCACCCGCTAGTAGGAACGATGCAGATGGTTTGTCAACTTGTGATCTGAGATCCCATATCTTCATGTGACCTCTGATATTTCCCGTTATGATCTGTAATAGGAATTGTGTTATTAGTTAAAATTAACATGATGATGATAGCATAACGCTGGTGGGTTACTCTCAACCACATTTCTAATCCGGATCTATAGATTTTGACAGGAGTTCTATCATTTTTCAGTCAATTCACCAAATTGGAGCGGCGGTGGTCAAGAGTAGCCCTACTCTTAGCCGAAAGGCATTAATATGTGCAAAGAATTTAATTCATCCAATTATAAGAATTGGGGCCAGTTTTTCATCTGCTTACCAGCTATGGCTATTCTAATGACACTTAGCACACCACTAAACTTATGTGTGTGATTAATGAATAATACCAGGGTGGCTCTCATCTTCAACTTATCCTTTACATCTATTGAAGATGATTTATACAGTGTCAGGAGGCAACCTATGCCTACACTTAATGGGACACTGCGCCTGGGACAATGTTTAGATGGCTTGCCCAGCACCTATACCATTCTCTCAGCCTAGTCAGCCATATCCATAGGAAAGACAAGGTCAATATATGCAAAGCTGACTAAGCTCTAGGGTGGCGTAAAACTAACCTCACTATGTTTGATGAAGCACACAGAATGTAAGGAACAACTATCAGCTCCAGCGATTGTACGTGTGATTTCTCCTCTTCGACTGCTCAGTGTTTTGATGTTTCCATCTTCACCGATGGTTGCTATGTCTCCTTCTATGGTATCTAGTGAAGTGCATGAGCATTGTTCTTCACTGAAAAGAAATGGAATGGTAGTTTATGATATTTCGATTGTTTACCTAAAAATAAATGCTCACAAACTTTAGTATTAACTAATCTATCCAGATGGTGTTAGTGGTCGCCTCTTACCCATGACTATGTAGTTTCTTCCATGAAAAAACTTCCCTAAGAGGGGTCTCCTTGTCATAAACATTGATCTCCAGCACTTTCAATTCGCCGTTCGACAGAGACACAGCAATTCTGTTTTTCTCCGTGAACTTAATTTGTGTCACATCTCCGTCAACAAGAAACTCCGAAAGTGCACGGGGGTACTCCACCTCCTCTTCTTCATGAGGACTCTCCAGGGTCCAAACTTTGATGGAGTTTGCATCATCGTCCCAGCTACCAGTAAAGAAGCATTTGGTATCGACGTATTCCTCGGGAATCCATCGTATTTTGTTTATTTTCTGGGACACAAATGTGCCTTGGACGTCTAAAGGCATTTTTGATATCTATGTATGAAACAAATTAGACTATAGAACTGACAGCGGTAAATACACGATAATCCAACGATTTACAGTAAAGTATCAATACGTGAAACAAGTAGAAACACCCTTCAGTCCTAGGTAAGGTAAACAAAAAAACTGCAGAAAGTTTTCGTTTTGTTTACTTTTGATTATTTTATAGGTTAGGATTTCTTTTTACTGTCCGAACTCCCACAGACAATAACCGTTTGCAGTACGTTACTCCGTTTCCGTTCCGTTTCGGTTGCTGTATAATAACAAAAGATTTAAATCAAAACTTTCTAGCAGCTAAATAACATAAATAGGTAGGTACAGGCTACAATGAATTCAATCACAAAATATTATGTAAATAGCGATATGCATACTACATCTAAGATTTGTAGGTACAGAATGGCACAATTTGTTGGCATACGGAACGTAAAGCTACTGTTACGCATGCTAGCAAATAGCATGCTAATTAGCGCTAATTAGCATGGTCAATATTAGCATGCTAGTGAGGAGTTTACATTTGCTAGCAATAAGCATGCTAGTTTTAAGCATGCTTCTGAATTAGCATGCTAAAAGCAAACACTCCAATACACATGCTATTTTATAGAGTGCTCTCACGCTCTTTGTGCACGCGCACCTGTCGCAAACGACTGATCGATCGATACTAGCATGCTCAATAAGCAAACCTGTTCACACGCGCTAAAAGCACGCCCCCCTTCACCCGCGCTGCAGGTAGCATGCTCAAAAATTGACGGTCGTGCGATTTGCTAGCATGCTAATAATTAGCATGCTAATTTTTAGCAAGGTTTCGATACACATGCTTAATGAGCACGTGCTCGCTAAAAGCATGCTTTATTAGCATGTGTAACAGTACCTACACATGCTAAATGAGCACGTGCTCGCTAAAAGCATGCTTTAATAGCATGTGTAACAGTACCTTAATGTTGAGACGAAAAAGGTCAAGGATTCGAATTTTGACATTTTTTGAAACAACACTTAGCATAGTTTTTTATGTGTTATTGTAAGTATTGTTGTTTAATTTTGGTGGAATTTTAACCAATAATACTTAGGTCATAACATAAAGTGTGAACCATTGGAATAAATGTGTGTGAAGTGGTTTTTCTGAATGTAAAAATTCGATTCCGGTTTTGGAGGGAAAATCCACCATTTTCTCTTTAAAACAAACGACAGCCAACTTGACGAAGACTTGACTTGATTTCTCATTTACGCAAGACAAACACATAAACAAACGAACTTAATATGGGAAAAAACATAACGTAAGACTAGGCGGTATGGTTTTAAAACTATAGCCTGCTTCAAGGAGCAAAAAAAAAAAAAAAAACTATAATCTGTCATTGTGATGTCAACGTCAATGATCAGCTGATTTCTGTTTATAATTTTTTTCTCAAAATTTATCACAGAGTACTTTTTATAACTAAGGAAATCCATCCAATACACGAAAAATAAACCAAGAAGTAGAAATAAAAGTTTATTTTAATCGATATTTCCATTGGATGCATTTCATTTTCCTTTTCAGGAATACGGCCTACATACCTATAACGTGATTTTCGTATTCTTTGCTTATTCTGTCAAAGACATATAAGTGAAATCACAAAAACACAAAAAAGTATGGTGCGATTAGAAGTTCTACCACCAGCCGAGTCCGGAGAGTTCATTGCTAAAAACGCTGGTCATGTGAAGATACACGAAGATGGACTAGTTAAACTTTGCAAAGAGGTTAGTGCCGTGCCGGCTTTTATACCTAATAGATACAATAACCGTTTGCCACCTATAAGCAGGTTCGAACAAGACGCAGATGAAGTAGTGGGCGGAAGCTAGTCATCCAATAATGCTTGCAGATGCTCCAGTCCATGTCTGCCAATAAGCTGCAGATCCCAGACACAGGAGCCAACATCAGTTACCTCTCCAAAGACAATCCCAAGGCTGCAGACTGGATATTTGTGGCCGATGCTCTAAACTTTTGCTTCTGGTCATACACCAGTGCAAAGAAATGGACAGTTGATGGTCATTGTGGGTACTATGCCTTGGAAGCTGCATTGGCCAGAGCTGTCAAAGTTGGTTTTTAAATAATTGGTTTTTTAGTGTTAAACTGACCTCACCATAGTTTAGAAGTAGTTTAGCTCCCTTCTGCACTCTATGTTGTGAGTTTACTTTCCAACCAGAGCAAATATTTTGGTAACAAATGTAGGTTGTTGTAGGTACTATACCTAGCTAGGTATTCTATTTTTATCCTGTGTGAAATGTACAGAATATTAGTTTAAAAATCTGTGTTTTCAGGAAGGCCATGACATCACAAACCCTGAGTTCTATTCAAAGATCACCAAAGAACAACTCCAGTTAATCATGAGAGGTGACAATGAAGCAACTATCCCACTCTTCGAAGAGAGACTATCAATACTGCATGAAGTTGGTACAATCCTGCTCAAAAAATACAACGGGACATTCCTCACTTGTATCAAAAAAGCTGAAAAATCAGCTGTGAAACTTCTAGAAGTTATCGTTAATGATTTTCCTTGCTTTCAAGATGAAGCAGTATTCAAGAATACAAAAGTCTCACTGTACAAGAGAGCACAGATATTAGTCGCTGATGTGTGGAACTTCTTTGGTGGTTCAGGACTTGGGCAGTTCAATGATATAGATAGGATAACCATGTTTGCTGATTATAGAGTGCCACAGGTGCTTGTGTACTTCGGAGTGATGAGTTATAGTGATGAACTGATGACTCTGCTGAAAAATGGTAAGCTTATTGTCACATCTATGTAAATTATTGTAAACTAGGTGCCGCCCGCGACTTCGTTCGCGTCCCGTTGGATCCTGTTGATTTTTCGGGATAAAAAGTAGCCTATGTGTTAATCCAGGTCACGGACAATATATATTCCAAGTTTCATCCAAATCGAATCAGTAGTTTTTACGTGAAAGAGTAACAAACATCCATCCATACTCACAAACTTTCGTGTTTATAATATTAGTAGGATTGGTAGGATAAGCGTTATACGTATTTTGAGCTTATGGTGTCAATCAATCGTCAATCTCTGGTTAATCTGGTTGGTTTAATCTCGAATATCCAAGTTAAGCGACGTTCTGCGCGGCCACTATTTGGATGCGTAACCGTTAGTGGCATTTATATTAGCGCTTTCGTGCTTCGGAGGGCAAGTTAAACTGTCCCGGCTCTAGCAGTCGTTAAGCCACGACAGAGGCCTTAAGGCGGCTTAAAATTCCGTCACCAGAGGGCTTGCTTGCTCTCTGGTTACAAATACCTATTGTACTTTACAGATGTGCTTTTACCAAGCGGTTCCGATAAAGAAATAGAGATCAGAGGTTGCTCCATCCACGCAGTAGAACTGCTCCGAAAAATGATAGAAGATCATCTCAAAAATTCCAGTATTGAACCCCCAAACTCCAGTTTGATAGACTACTACCTCTGGTGCTATAGACGGAAGTTTGCTAAGGATATGGAAAGTGTACCCTTTCATAAAACTTTAGGGATATTCTATTGAGTGGTAAGCTGATTTTCTATTTTGTAAAAGATACAGCGCAGTTTTCAGTGATATTTAAATATATACATACAGGGTGTAGGTACTTTTTAATCTTCAAATATGAGTTAACTTTAAGTATATATTTCGTGTTATAACACATTATATTCAAATTAAAAGGTGGAAGGATCACTTCCCCAAATATTTATGTGGTAACTTTCTCAGATACTGAGATAAATAACGATTTCAAACTACATAATTGCAGTGGAGTATTTGCCACTAGGTTACCGTGGTGAGTAGCATTTTATATGAGTGTTATCTAATGACTCAGAATGGCAATACTTATAGATAACGTGATACCACAAGTCAACTCTGTAGGTAAATAAAACATGTATTACAAATGCATTTTTATGTAGATAAGGTATAAATAATAATAATAAAAAATGACACATTTTATATCTTATATATTTTTATTACATAATAAACCTTTATCCAATATGTTTTCGTGTAAAACATTTAATGTCCATATCACATTTAAATTGTGGTCCAATTTTGAAACAATTTTATAGCACATCTAAAAACATACATATGACTTTGAACTACTATCTTTGTTAGTCAAACCAATATTATTTAAACCAATATTTATTTACAACTTTGGCATTAGCTAAATAACTTAAATGAATGCATGATGAATAATGGCACTTAGTATTTACACCGTAACCTAAATAACTACAAGTACATATAAAAATCAGAAACTGCTATACAATATTTATGGTTTGCCCTGTATAACTACTGTGACCATCCCTAATGTCCACTAGAGTACAACTAGAAGGAAGGAGTCTGTAAAATAAATAAAACAATCGTACAGTGTTCCGACTACATCACTTGTTTAGTTCAAACATGTGGTAGTCGAAATACTGTAAAAAACGCAATCTACAGAATCTTGATCCCATCTTTCGTTTGCGGAAAGGCACTGGATTTACTGTTCTCTCGATTAGCATCACAATATATTCCCACTTCATATCCATTCTTATACTATTTACTACTAAACTTAGTTTTGAGACTTTCGAAGAACGCTAACTTAGTTTTGATCGTGCCTGGTTCTGGTACTGGACTTCCTGGTCTGCTGGATTCTTTAGTTACCTCTCCGTCGGGAATTTCCTTCGAACCCCCGGGGACTTTGATTGGTGAAGACATGGATAACTTGAGCCCTTCTCTGAACTCCTTGGTGATACTCCTGGCGGTGAGACTGTGCATGAACACTTGTTTGTTTGCTTGTCTGTCTGCATTGAGGTCGTTGAGAATGTTCTCTTTGCTTCGTCGCCTCTTTGAGTAGGGCTGAGGTACCTGGAATATGTTTTAATTTTAAAAATGCCATCCAAAAGCATATTAAAACTATAATTGTGACGAAAGAAAAGATTAAAGTTCAACATAAAAGTTGTGTTTAACATCGTTCAAGGATAGAGATATTAATGGCTGCCCAAGGCGTTGGTCAAGTGCCCTACCCACATTCCTAAAGTGCACAAACTCAAAATATTAATAGGAAGAAAAAAGTAACCGCAACACTGTTATCAGTATGTGCGTTTTGGCTTTAAGTTGTATAAATAAGGGGTTTGACGCTATGGGAAAACACATTACAGATAAGCAAAGTTACGAGCAAAATTACTCACATTCACAGTTTCACTTATGTTTTCCATGCTAATAAATTTCTTGGCCAGTTCCTTTACTTTCGGCAACTGGGGCAGTATATCCTCTAATTCACAGATCTCTAAGTTATCATTACTTTCTTCAATAACCACTGCTTCCTCGGCTAATTCTCCGTTTTGACTGATGCTATTAAAACTGTCTCCCGGGATGTTCTTATCACTTATATCGATGTTTTCCCTGCTGTCAGCCGTAGTCTCATATCTTGCTGATATGTTATCTTCGGGCCGACATTTTATAACTTCACCTGTCTGCACATTGTAGATTTTTATAGAATCCTCCAAACTACTCGAGCTCAGGTACGAATTGGCAACACTGATCGGTGATTTTATAGGTTCCTCGTTATTGTCTTGTTCCGTATCGTTTACTGCGATTTCTGATTTGTAAGCTGATTGTAAGATTTCTTCGAATTTCTCGTCGGTGTCGTCATCTACAATGATTGGCCTTGCCGAGTACAAATTATGATCGTCGTGGTCTTCATATTCAATTAAAATATCAGTTTTGTTATTTGGTGTTGTCGTTAAAGAATCTATTTGATGTCTTCCTGCGAATTGAGTATATTGTTGATTTGTTGCTATCTCGTGGAACTGCTTTATAAGTAATCCCTGAAAATATTTTATAAGTTTGATAGTGCATTTTGATGTGGAAATAAGTTTTACATCAATGCAAATTATGAAATTTACGATAACGTAAGGTATACGTCTGATAAAATATTAATTAAGCTTGTATATTTGAACATTTCTAGAAAGTTTATAAAGCATTAAAAATCTAAAGTGTTAGGGCTAAGAACAGGATTAGTAGATGTTAGAAATGAATGATATCTTAGTTATAAATACAACGTGCTCAGCTCAGTGCTATCGATCGAAATTGAAATAGTGCAAACGCTAAATTAACGTGTGTTGAAAATGTGTATGTGGTGTTATGGTTTAAAGAAAAGGATGAAATGAATATGATTGAAGCAAATGCAGAAGATGCTATAAATGAAGTTCCGTCCTTAGATCCTCGTTAGTTCAGTGGCAAGCCAACAGTTAGTCACAAATCATTTGCCAAAATCATACAACACTCACCACTAACGTTCTGTAGTATTACTGATGTAAATAGTACTGAAAATTTAATAAAGGAAGAACACAAATCTATGAGTGCAGGTTCTAGGTACAATTCCTCGTATTAGTGCATAGTGCTGTTAGTCAGCGTTTCTTTAATTCCACAAACATGCCAACACACATCAGGCCAATACTCTGTGTGTCAAAACGAAGATATTTTAGATTTTAATGTGATGCAATCCGTCCACCATCCGATCTTGTATGAAAGATGGTTGTGATGTCAAAAATATTAGCCTAAACGATATCCTAACTTTGTTTGTTCCAATTTTAGAATCTATGTATGTATCGTACACAGTAGAGATTCGATTTTGAGAGTTATCAAAAGTGCTGTTGAGATTGTAGGTGGTGTATTAGATAATTGGAACTACAGAAGTGGCTATCACCATAGATCGGTACGAAAGCCTCTGCTTAACCTTAGACTGCCCCCGAACGTGAAATTGAGGGCTGGCCGGCGCTTGTCGCGCGCGTACAGGTCCTCGCTTCGCAGCGTGTTGTTGCGCCTAACGTTCGTGTACGTCTCGAATAGCTCCTCTGTAATTTCGGGTTTGTTTGGTATTTTAAGTCTAACTATATCCTCGTTTTCCACATAACCATCACCGTTGCACACGTCTCTACTTTGTTGTCTTACGTTGGGCTTGCGATCGGCATAGCGCTCTTTCGCGTGATACTGGTCAGCGGTATCGTTCTGCCTATCGGGGTGTTCGAAGATGGGATTGATGGCAAAGTTTGGGCTCGCGTTTCTGGGACTGAGCACGGCACGGACGATGTTCTGATGGAGAGCACACGCCTCCAGGTCACTCAACGAGCTGCTGGCACTTACAGGCGATGCGAACTCTGTATCGAAATTGTCTAAACTCGTAGACTTGTTCATTGATGATAGTGAGCTAGTGTCGCTGAAGCTGTGCTTTTTGCGACCACCCGTGGACGCTTTCGCTTCTCTTATGTAATAATCGCGGCCGTATCTGCAAAATCATAAATGTTATGTAAATTGTTATCACACTCTTATACACTTGTACTTATGTACATATCTTTATCTTTTATGTATAGCAGTAACAAACAACTACTTGGTTTACCGTACCTTTTGTATTGAGGTACTTCGTCGGCCAGTACTTCCTTAAGGATCTTTGGCGATGGACTTTTATTCCTTCGATTTGTGCCAATATTTTCTGTGCTTACTGAAGCTGACAGCTTATTTGGTTTTACCTCTTCTAATTTATTCTGAGCACTATGATCTGGTTTATCTTTTTGTTGTGATGTTTCATTTTTTTCCTCAAAATCTGGCTTACTGGTAATCATGTCAAAGAGTGATGAAGTGCTCTTAGCTAACAGACGTTTTTGTATGGCTTCTGGCGAATACGGGTTGTTTGGCATATCGACGCAGTTGAGCCACTTTTTACGCTCTCTATAAGCTACGGAACCTAAAAAAACCATTACACAGATTTAATTAAACTTATTCAACAGATTACTGTACCTAATTTGGCATTGCAACTGTTTTTACTATCTCGAACTTGATTATAATTTACCTGGTACTAGTTCATCTTCATCATTTGTGTTTTCCGATTCTCTATGCAACCTGAAAAATAGCATGGATTAAGAACAGTCGTTTTAGATAGTTCTTTCTTCACAAATAATTTGGCAATTCTTACTCAAGAGGTGTATCTTCAAAATGCTTCCTTCTCAAGCTGTCAGCGTATCGTTGCACAGGGACTGTTACTGTTTCCTCGTATTCACCTTCCCGCTCGTGGTGGGTCAATGTGGTATTAGTAGATTCTATAACAACATCATGAAATACATTAATCTAAACAGCAACATTACTCTTACTCGAATTACTCACAATTCACAATTACTCACAGTTCGATTTACTCGAATACAGTAAATAAAAGTCTACCAACGTCACTATTGTCATCTTAAAATAGTATTAAATAGTCTTAAACATTGTTTGTGGTCTTACCTTTGTTGTGAGCGATGCTTTCTATACTATCATCATAAACTTCTTCGTAATGGTTGTTAGAGTAGATTCCATTACCGTTCATCAAAGACCGGTGGATTTCCTCCTTTAAATTAAACTCGGCTTTGAGTAATGGACCGTCATCAATCCCTATTACCAATACCGAATCATGTTCATTAACCATGCCATCTACTTCATCTACTGTTGTGTCTTTAGTTTGAACTGCAGCTGCGTTTTTATTGATTTCGTTTATTATAGCTTCATTTTTATATCCATTTACGACAGGTTCATCTAGATCGCCTGCTTCGTCCATTGTCAAACTGTCTGGTTCGTAGTCCGATTCATCGTCTACTTTGATCTTACCACCGATGACGTGTTTAGAATCTAGGACTTTTTTGATGTCACTTTTGTACTCCCCTTGTTCTTCAGTATCGCTAGCGTTGTCTGATAAATCTGTTGTGTCATCTGCGTCTCTGTCGCCAATTAGTGCTCTGTAATCTGCGTTGGAGTTCGGGACTAGCATTGGAACTGGGACGGATTGTATAGTTTTTATCTTCTTCTTTTGGAAGAGCCAGTTTTCCTCCCATGTACCGTCTACCCCTTGTAGATCGCTGCTGGATACTTCGTCAAATTCACGCTCTTCGCTCTCATCTGTAAGGAGTTAAAGTTGGATAAGCTTTTTTGGGCGTTTCACCTGTGTTTAGCATTATACATCATCCTGCTAGGTGTAATAACTTGTTTTGAATTCATGAGAAATTCTGGCTATACAATGGGACGGATATGTAAAAAATGCTTCTCTTAGAAACAGCTAATTGCGTAACAAGGTACCTGCGCAATTGACTGTTTCTGAGAAAAGAATTATAATCACCAACTGACCTTGCCCAAAGTGCAGACATTATCAAAGAAACGACAGAAGTGTCCAAAAAAGCGGTGCTATTGGGTACGCTATACGTGCGCTGCACTCTATTATCGTTGACATACGTTAGGTCAAAGCTTTACAAAGGGTTAAGAGAAGGTTAAGAGATACAAACTCCCCAATATAATAATGGTTTATATTGGTACAGTAAGCTCTGATATAGCAGTATAGTACGTACCGTTGTGATGTACTATGTCTCCTCCAAATTCGGGGAAAGGCACGCGACGCGGCACTTCCAGGGCTTCATCCGTCGCCTCTCCCTCTTCCCAGTCTGACACGTCATCCTCGTGAAGCTGGAATTATGCAAAATAAAATAAGCACTCATTGTTTCGTTTTGGGGGGCCACGTGTAAACTACCTTTCTGCTAAAGACCCATCTGATTAGATGTGGGTTGCGTTCGAGAACATGTTCTTTGTATCAGTTTCCAAGCTGTTGTACCCTGAAACCTGAGAGTTGAGAAATTCTTTTCTATTCTTTTAAATTCTTTTTATTCTTTTCTCTGGCTCTAAACCAGATCTACATACAAAACAAGTCACTGGGAGATGAGAGATTAAAAGTGACCTAAATATCTGGATAAACCCAAGCTTGTTTATCGGTTTTTGCCTTCAAAATGGTTTGCTTTGCTATCCAGCTTGAGCCGTGTAGATTTATTTGAGCGATTGGTTTTTACACCAGCAATTATGATGGTACCTACTTATGGAGATGAGTAATGTGTGGTTAGATTAAATAATCATATTCGAGTGGTTAAGAAAAACTAAAGTTCAATCAACCGGATCTTAGCAAGAACACAGTCTTCTTGTTTTATTGCCAGTTTTTTTCCAAAGGCGGCTATCTTTCAACCTTTGGATTTGGCTTTTTTGATAAAAGGAATGATATGAGCCCGGATCTACCGGTTCGATTAAACACTTTCTTTGGGATATAAGCTGATTTTAGTAATAATTTTAAAACTCTGTCTAAAACATGAGACGCAAAGCGAGTCGTGTTCAATGTTTGTTCTAAAATGGGACATTTCTTTGGCATTTCATGTAGATCGTATATATTTCAAAACTAAACTGCCTTCCACCCACATGGGAAATGGCTTGAAAACGCAAATGAAAAATCCTCTAGTAGTCTACAAATCCACAAAACAAAAGTAAACCACATAAAATAATAGAAGTGTCAAGAACAAGACTCACAGGAGGTGTAATATCCCTCGAGTGGTGTGTGATGTTCCTCGAGGCGAGAGACCTTGGCGACGACCGTTCAGAAGGAGTTGGACTAGCGCTGGCCGAGTGGATGCCACTGCTTCTGCCACCAGAGCCGTTCTCGTTCTGGAACTTTTCGATCACCTGGAAAATTACACAATACTTATAATTTACACACATGTTTTCACGTTAGCGTAAATAATTTGTCGTATCGGTCGGTGCCTTTAGGTAGGTATACCTAGTACGACAGTAATCTTCAGGTATGGTAAACATTCTTTCACAACCATTAAGAATTATTGTTAGTTTAGAGGAACTCAGAGTTTATATAGGTATAAACGTTTGAACGTTATATAGGGCAGTGATGGGGGTCCACATTTAGCTTTGCTATTATTTTTTTTTAGTATCAGGACTAAAAGTCAAAGTAAGGCTTTGCATCCCGAATTTCGTATGTCTTCGACTATCAACGCGACTAGCAAAATCAATTCATTCTAGAGTTGCAATAGCAACATTTCATTAACTTTTTATTCATAAAATTTGTAAATTACTTAACTTTATCGTTATGTTCGCTAACGCTAACGTTATGCGTTGATAATTCTGTAGGATTGAATAGTATTAATCTAAGGTCACCGTCAAGTTTAATTGCTTTTGTGTCATAATAAAAAAAACCTGTGCGTGCAGTCCCTACGCGTGGAAGAAGTTATACTTCGAGTGCCACGCATTCACTCTCGCTCTGTGTTTAATGTGAATTTAATAAATTCAGTATTTATTTTTATGTACTAAATCTTCACTTCAAAATAAAAAGTAAAAAGTTGCATGAACACTGCCATCTATTATATTTTGACTGTAGCATATTAGTCTCTTTCTATTCCCCCCGCTGTCAGTTGGAAGTCGTAACTTTATATTGCTATGTTATATACAACTTTAGGTGGGAACTCAGCACAGCAATCACATCTTAGGGTTCTGTATTGTAGGCATTTGTGGCCTGTGGGCATCGAACACGAGTGAGTACCTACACTAGTGTTACTCTCGTCTCATTTGCAACAGAGATAAAAAAAATTGCTAGCTGAGAAACACACACAGATGCAACTCATCAATCACACAGTTCTAAACTATAAAACAAAAACCTGCGGATTTCCATCGGGAAAGTAGCTCACAGAGCCGCTAAAGAAATTGTACATTTTCAAACTGCCGTCCAACATTCGCCTCTAATGCTACACAATAAGAGCGTTTCGGTAAACAATGATATTTTCGAAAAAAGGTATGTTTCACACGAACGCACTTTCGCACTGTGAAACAGAGTGAGGAGCGTAGTTGACATGACTTGTTTGATTTAGGGCTGTCCAAAGTGTCCAGGATAGAAAAAAAAAATTAAAACCCTTCTACTCATTTAAAAAAACATATAATAATTATGATTATTGAGAACATATTTTTTGTTCACAAATCATTTTTTTCGACGATAAATTAACACAACGCGACGACGACGCAACAAATTATTTGCAAAAAAATGTGCATTGTCATTTTATTTTCTCAGTAACTGTGTAAACTGGTTTTAATTATTATCTGTCTGCGTTTATGATGTGAATAAGTTTACTGCCTTAGCACTAACTAAACTGGCTCAGCTAGACTATATTCAGTTTTCACTCGCGAACACAAGAATGCCAGTAGGAAATGTAGCGTGATATTTATTTTGTGTTTCCAGTTATTTTCTACACAAAAAAAGAGATTTATTCGTTGTAACATCTAGGCAAGTAACGAATTGTACTAGATCTGTCACATTCTTGTGCTCAATGTAAAGTGATCAGTATGTGCCCCACTACGCGGACCGACGCATTCTAAACGCATTTCGTTTTTAAATTTAATCGCCTACACATAAACAAATATAGGTATAAAAAATGTTTTAGCTTTTATTATATTTTTATTCATTTTATTTATTCGGTCTCAATCTCAAGGGAATCTTTTCATGGTTCATTTCATGGAACGCGTTCTCTAATGTCTGTTTTTTTTTACAAAACACAATCAAAGTAAAAAATAAACAAAAACGATGGTATAAAAGTAACCGATAATTCATAGTAGCGCTTGTTTGTTTTATATAGACTGTAATCTAATGATTAGAATGTCATTATTTAAAATTAACATTCTAACCGTCCATTACTATCGAAAATTATCATGTGATTGCGAAATCAACATTAGGATCTAATATTTACATTTTTGTTTTACGTAGATTAGGTAATATTTTTTGTCCACTTTCATGATTTTTTTTCTTACAATACCTGAATTTTACTTACAACCAGAGCCCACGCAAGGACATACAAAATGATGACGAAAAACGCAAAAATGTATCCCAACATTGTAAATTCACAACACTGCACTCCTAGAATAAGAACCGCATCGCTGACGACTCAGCCGGCTCTGAGCTATTTTGAGTAATGATTATTAATTATCATATTAATATATTTATGGCTTACCATTTCTTTAAATCGCTGGATTGTGTTTAAACTATCTTTCGTTGGATGTGCTTTGTGTTATCGTGATAAAGAGCTATCTACAGATAGGTACTAGTTCGATAGGATATCGACAAATCTTGTCCGTACATTTTCATTGAAGAACGAATGATTGATGACAAATCGTATGACGTCCCCGTTTTTTTTAAACTTACTCTATTAAGTTGATAAAAAGTCACAGAAACTTATGTTCGTGATTAGGTTACCTATTGCAGCACTAATTTATGTTTGCTGGTTTTTAAAAGTTTTTTTTTATAAAAATAAATGATATTGCGACCTGCTTAATGTTGTAAAAAGAAAATAAAAATGTGTGATAAAATAAATACACCGATATTTATACAAAAATTCTGGTTTTTGTAGGTATTTATGGACAACCCTAAATTATGTAAGGGTGAATGCCTACTAATGAAGCTTGTAAGGATTCTTTCAATACGGTTATGTTATGATGCTTAGTTAGGTACCTACATATGAACACTACACTCTCGTTACGATAGTACCTAACCTACTATCAGTCTTCCTATTCCTTATTTTGTAAGCTCTATCACGCACTACCAAAGAATCTTATATTTAATTTTTTAATGACTTTTCTGATTGTTAGAACTTTTCACATTTCGTGCTTATGTGGCTGTGTGTGATAAACTTTCAGATTACGGTGAATTAGCTATTTAGATCAGATTTACTAAAATCTGAACTGACGACTAAAAACTCTTATTAAACCAACACATATTTAGGCTTACCTTGTTTAGTATAGCACTGGCCAACAAATCCTCATAGGTGGAAGACTCGATGGTAGGAGTCACTGGTTCGGCAGCGTACCGAGCGAGCGCTGGCAGCAATGCAGCCTCTTCCACCACCCTGGCGACCAGCCGCTTTAGGTGCACATGAGCATTACTAGCACCGCTCGACGGCCTGCTTGAAGCGTTGGCTTGTGATCCGTTCCGGAGTGGTGGCAAATCTGGAGAAAAAGCATGCTTAGATAATCGAAATCTACAAATAAAAGTTCACAGCATGACTTGGATGTAATTTTGAGAAATCATGCGGCTGCCAAACCGAATCAAAAGTGATTCTTTTACTTGTATTTTAAAGAGAAATTCATGCTTGTGAGATTTGATACATGGTAAAAAATGTTTCAGTGGCTAATAGAACTAGGTAGGTAATACAAAAATTATTCCAGCGTGTATATTTTGTAATAAAAACCTAATAAGGGTACTGAAACTGCGCATAAAATTAAAAACAGTCACGCGGTCGTTCTGTAAGCTGAACTAATCGTATGCTATATGCATGTAAAGCAATAAAATTAATTTACTTCGCCTGCGACTAAGTACGCCTGCAACTACTCAAGAGTTTCTAGAAGGAAAATATAATTTCATTCGTCAAAAAGTAGGTATGAAAAACCTTGTGCTAAAGTAATCGAATACAAAGATTCACAAAGAATACAGAGTAAGATTAGGTATCCAATGCCAATAGCTCACTTCAACGTGGTCAAAAGTACCACAGGTGCACCTGAGAAGCGGAAAGGCATACCAGAAAATTCGTAAAACCCATACTGTGTTACAATAGCCAAAGAAGGAAAAAATAAACAAAAAAAAACTCTAAAATTAACCAAATGAAAACCTTAAATATTATGCAATATGCCATGTTGGTGGATTGTCACACCAAAGTAAATACGATTGTTTGCAGAGTTCGTAACGAGTACCCTACTTATGAAAGATGAGTTGCTAGTTTGGCAGTGGCAACAATATTATAGATTTTATTTATAGGAATATGTTACATTTATATCTTTTTATTATATTTGTTTGGGGGGGGGGGGGGGGGGGGGTTAAATGGTTTTGTATGGACAGCTCTCATAGTAAAGTTGTTCATTCCCCCTAAAGTTTTCAAGAGTGGTTTTATTACACCTTTTAAGTATGTCAATCGCACTAAATATAATTACTACGATTTTTTTCCTTCACGTGTTTAGGTGCTTATAAAATAAGTGCCCATTTAAACCTCAGGTAATTACTGATAAATTATTATCATCTACTGTGTCCGTAATAACTTGACCTTTGGGCTCATCGTCATTATCTTGTAAACAATCTTACAGAAATAAATCCTACACCTACCTAAAGTACAATATTCTTGCTATTTGAACTCTTATGAATATCTGACAATACTATTTTAAATTTTGAACTGATTTGTTCAATAATTTAATTATCATTTACAAACATAATTTATTTGCTAAAATGTTTATTAACACCTAGACCTAGCAACAAAATACCTAGTTTTAGTAATAGTAATGATAATATAATTACTATAAGAAAATGTACTTACCGACCGATCTTGTAAAAAAAATATTTATCTTCATCTTATTTTTATTATCATTGTTTAAATTTATTTTTAAAGAACTATGAGATATGTAACTGGACCTGTAAATATCGGTATGTATAATAAAAAAAAATTGGTGGATACTGGACTGTTTGTGTTATTTCTGATGATATGAAAGAGGAATCATCAAATATCTTATGCTTCAGCTAAATGCAAATAGGTCTATGCTATAGGTTTTGATAATCTGAATATGTTTTATGGAAATAAACAAAGGCCGGACGAATGTCTGACTAATATAGATAAAGCAATGTGTGTGAATAAAGGGATGCACTAATAGTTTACCTATACAAATACTTTATCTATTTGCATATACAAAGATATTATGAAAGCAGCTGAGCGTACTTCGTTTATAGAAATAAAACAAACTTTAAATATTCTATATTATTTTGCTTTGAAACGGTAAAGGCAAAATACAGAGCACAAACGGAACCCACACAGCATAAATAGTAGTAGGTACCTACCTAGTGTTTAAGATTATCTGTGCCTTGCATGCTCTTGAAAATACTAAAACATGGTTATATACGCCTCCCGAGCGGCACCTGCCTTTTGTAATTATACCTATTTTTACTGCCGAGTCTAGACGCTAGCTTTAGAGTCAAATAGTCTTTGAAAAAATTATCTTTAGTTTGCCATATAACAGGTTTAAAATAGGCTAGGACTCTACCCTGCCTCTTCGGTTTGTTACAAACTGGTGCAGCTTACTATTTACTATTTAGACATGTATTGGTTTTTTGCCCTAGATCAGTATTGACCTACAAGCATTTAAAATCAATCAGCTGTTATTCATTTGTTTTTAACTGCCCACATGCAACTGTTCTTACCGTGTTAATATTTATGGTTAATTATGTCGTCGTCTGGCTGTCCTTTATAGTTTCCATTTTAGTGGTGGCAAGGTTTAACGTACGACCTCTCCTTGTTTACGCGATTGTGTCATGTCATACTACACTCGAGAGCAAAAATTCCGGATTATTTATGAATATTTTGGAAAACATGAATGCTAGCTTAGTAAATAAACTTACCCAAAATCTCGTCAAGCCAATAGCACGAGATATATAGAAAAATAGCCACGCCCATCCAGAATCCGATGAGCAGGATCGCCAGGTACTCCCACATGGTGGTGATCAACACTACAGCCTTATATTTGTATCATCATAGGCCCTGTATCGCGCGTGCAGTCATTTCAACGCACTACACATTCTTATCTTATCTTTGCAAGATATTTAATGGAGATAGGAAAATCTGTGGCGTCAATTGGTATGAGTTTATATCTTGAAAATCTTTGTTACACTATTATTTAGAAAACAACGGCTTACATCTAATTCTAAAATATCTTTCTTACGATAGGCTACTAGTATATTATACTTCGGCTTTGTCATCGGTATTAGCATTATAAACACATGTAGTAACGCACAGAGATCGCCAGGATAATCGCACTTTATTGAGGAAACTTGTTTGTTTACATCTTTAATTTTTTTTGTGGATACTAAAAAAAATCAAAGTTGTGGGTACTCTCACTTTACTGGCTCGCTGCAGCCAAGCCCGGCCTTCATTCGCGATTCAGTGCTCCGCCAGTTCGCACGGAATAATTATATTTTAGATTTTCCTTCGTAGTAAAAAAAATGTCGAAACGAAGAAATGATGATCATCAATATGATGAGTTGTGTAAAAAACTGAAGAGGATCGAGAAGGAAATACTACGTGATAAAAAAAAGTCGACGTCGTCGCCGCGTTCGTATTTTATCGAGTTCGTCTTCTTCATCGTCGTCACAGGACTCTTCGGCCAGACAGTCAGAACCTAGAGGTTAGTACAAGGTTAAATATAAAATTTTACGAGTACATATTGCTTTGGTATCGCGGGCAGCTTAAGGGGCTGTCTCGTACCACAAAAAATGTGTAGCGGGTAGTTTATGGGGCTACCTCTTCACTATTACCTATTGCTTACATTGTGAGCAAGCAATTTCACATTATAACGTTGCGGGTAGCTTTTGGGGCTACCTCTTCGTTAATCTTAACTTGAAACCGGATTCAAAACAGTACTAGTGTTGCGGATAGCTTAAGGGACTATCCCTTCACAAATTTAAGGTACCTACTTACCTAAAGAGTACGTGTTGCGGATTGCTTATGGGGCCATCTCTTCACAGATTATACATACCCAAAAGTTAAAAATGGTACTCGTGTTGCGGATAGCTTATGGGGCTATCTCTTCACAGTCTAAGTCTTGAAGCACGGTCTATAACGTTATACGTTATTTTCAGACAGCGCCCCGCCGAGTCCTGGCCATGTCGAAGACCTATCCCAAGACATGATCCCTCCGCCAGCGGCGTGCCAGTCGGAGGATGAGGTTGCAGTCTCCATGGCGACCAATGAACAAGACTCTAGTATTGCTCCAGTGGTTGTAGAGGACATGCCACCTGAATTAGATGCAGAAATACTTCAGATTCTTGGCGTAGATCCGACTAAGACAAATGTTTTTGGAAAACATGTTCAAAGCGACGTGGCAGTTCGATTCCAACATATTGCCACTACAGGCCTGACAAAGGAAGAACGTAAAGAGCTTACGGATAAATATCTGGTACCCGAAAATTGTAAACTCGTTGGAGCGCCAGCGCTCAATCCAGAAATTAAAGCTGCATTGTCTGAAATGGTTATAAAACGTGACAAGGTGATCGAGACAAAGCAGACATTATTGGCTTCTGCCATTTCCAGTCTAGGACAGGCGATCACACTGATGCTGTCGTCAAACGAGAAAAATACTGATCTGTTACGCCTGCTGATGGACACGGGCCGCACGCTTAGCGATTGCCAACATAATGATACAGTTACTAGACGTAACTTCATTTTGTACGCAGTAAAAAAAGAAATGAAGGAGTCCCTTCAAAATGCTAAGGTGGACAACTTCCTTTTCGGAGAGCAATTGTCGGATACTTTGAAAGTCGCTAAAGCCATATGTAAGTCAGGCGCTGATTTAAAAGCCCCGCCACCACCTAAGCCTACCACTTCTGGACGAAATATGCCGTCAAAAAACTGGAAGAATTTCGTTCCTGCCCGCAAGAATGTTCCGACGAAGAAAGATACGACGACATCGAATCCAACGACATCATCGACGACGGCGACAAGGAGTTCGCGCCACAACTCTTACAGGCAGTCGCAGACTCAGCGGCCCGCGTACAAGCGCCGCTAATGCCTGCAACCGAGACGCTCACTGCTTCAACATCGGCATCGGTAAACTATGCTGGTAGACTAGAACTTTTCTATGAGCAATGGCATTTGATCACACATGATCCTCTGATCCTTTCATATATTCAAGGTTATGAGATTCCTTTTTCTCGACCAGTTTTCCAAAAGGAAATACCTTCTTCTAGAATATGCTCTAGTGAGGAGGAATCTCATTATAAGATTGCAATTAATGAGCTTCTAACAATTGGAGCCATTTCTAAATGTCAGCCTTGCCAAGGACAGTTTGTGTCTAGAACCTTTTTAGTGCCAAAACCAAATGGTAAAATGAGATTTATTCTTAACTTGAAAGAGTTAAATAAATTTATTGACACCAAACATTTCAAAATCGAAGATTTACGGACGGCGCTAAAGTTGATTTCCCAGAACTATTTCATGGCAAAGCTAGACCTAAAAGATGCATATTTTTTTGTTAAAATTCATGCTGATTCTAGAAAATACTTGCGTTTTCTATGGAATAATCAACTTTTCCAATTTAATTGTTTGCCATTTGGTCTTAGCACTTCGCCCTTTGTTTTTACAAAGATTTTAAAGCCAGTAGCTAAACTTCTACGCTCTGCAGGGTATCTGTCGACCGTATACTTAGATGATTGGTTTCTTACGGCACCATCTTATGAACAATGCTTAGAGAACGTATCTCAGACAAGGAATTTATTAACCTCTCTTGGCTTTATCATAAATAATAGCAAAAGTAACCCAATACCAAGCAAGTGCTGCTTGTTTCTTGGTTACAACATTGACTCGAACAAATTTCATGTCAATCTGCCTCCTGAAAAAATAGATCGGATCAAAAAACAAATAGATAATTTTTTTTCCATAAAAAGATGCAAAATCCGGGAATTTGCAAGTTTTGTCGGCTTACTGGTCTCAGCATGTCCAGCTATTGAATATGGCTGGCTCTATACAAAATTATTTGAAAGAATTAAATTTCTTAACTTGCAACAGGACGATAATTATGATAGATTCATGAATATTCCCCAGTCAATACTACCAGATCTTACCTGGTGGAAAAAAGCCTTGCCACATTCTGTTAATAAAATAAAGCTTGACAGCTATGACTTGGAAATTTTTTCAGATGCCTCAACAACGGGTTGGGGTATAGCATGTGGAGAACAGAGAGCTAGCGGTCTGTGGAACGATCAGGAACGTGCCATGCACATCAATTATCTAGAAATTTTAGCAGCCTATTTTGGTTTAAAAATTTTTGCAAAAGATTTATCTAATTGTCAAATTCTATTGAGAATCGATAACACGACCGCTATCTCTTATGTAAACCGCATGGGAGGTATCCAGTACCCACACCTCACTGAGGTTACAAAGACTTTGTGGCAATGGTGTGAAAGCCGCCATTTATACGTATTTGCTTCTTATATTCGATCTGTTGATAACGCAGAAGCTGACGCAGAATCCAGACGAGTACACCCCGATATTGAATGGGAGTTGTCTGATGATGCTTTCACCAAAATCGTAAATGAATTTGGCTTACCTTGCCTCGATCTATTTGCTAGTAGAATAAATAAGAAGTGTGATACTTACATTTCTTGGCACCGTGATCCAGAGGCTCATGCTATTAATGCCTTTACTGTAAACTGGAAACCGTTTTATTTTTACGCGTTTCCCCCTTTTTCAGTAATCCTAAAAATGTTACGAAAAATAATTACAGATAAAGCTGAGGGTATTGTAGTTGTACCACTATGGCCTACGCAACCGTGGTTTCCTATTTTTAAAAGCTTGGTGTCATCACAGATCCTAACTTTTAAACCGAATGGATATCTAATTAATACCCCTCATTCCAGCAATCGCAAGATGCACACCCGGATTACCCTGGTTGCCGCAGTGTTATCAGGTCAGCGTTCCTGAGAAAGCAAACTCCGGCATCTGCGATAGATTTAATGATTGCGTCTCTTTCACAGAATTCAATAAAACAATACAATGTGTATTTAAAGAAATGGTTTACCCATTGCCATCAAAATAATGTTGATTTGTATGATGCTTCAATTCCTGATATTATTAATTTTCTCACGGTTATGTACAACGATGGAGCTCAATATGGAACTCTGAATACTTGCCGTTCTGCTCTTGCTCTGATTATAGGAGATCATGTTGGATTAGATGAAAATATAAAACGTTTTTTCAAAGGCATATTTAGGTCACGCCCTCCAGTGCCTAAATATGATACAACGTGGGACCCAGCCATAGTATTAACGTATTTAGAAAAAAGCTTCCCCAATGATACTTTATCACTTGAACTGCTGTCAAAAAAACTAGTCACCCTGTTGGCTCTGGTGACCGCTCACAGGGTTCAAACATTGTCGAAAATTAATATAGATAACATAACGATTTCAAACTCAAATATCTCTATTAAAATAACGGAATTAATAAAAACTTCACGTGTTGGCTGCCCACAGCCAGTTTTATTTTTACCCTTTTTTGATCAAAAACCGGAAATATGCCCTGGAAAAACGTTGCTATACTATTTAAGCAAAACGGAACCCCTGCGAGGGAACGTTAAATATCTTTTCATAGGGCTTAAAAAACCACATCGTGCAGTATCCAGCCAGACGTTGAGTCGCTGGATTCGCAGCACGCTGTGCGATAGCGGCGTTCCAGCGGCGGCGTTCTCGGCGCACAGCACGCGACACGCCGCTACCTCACTTGCAAACCGCCTTGGTGTAAGTCTAGACGTGATTAGAAGAACGGCTGGCTGGAGTGCCAGCTCTGATACATTCTTTAAATTCTATAATAGACCCTTGAATATTGTTGATTCCAGTAATGAATTATTTGCTCGTGCAATCTTTGAAAACAATGTTAGAGAACATTAATATTTTGGTTATGTCTACTATAACATGTGTTACAAATAAACTTTATAGTTAAAAATACTTTTTTCTTATTATAAGCATAGCTTATAAGCAATATTTCACGATAACCTAAGCTCTAAAGGTCTACATGTGTTTATAATGCTAATACCGATGACAAAGCCGAAGTATAATTAATGATTAAACGAACTTACCTGTAAGTGAAGTTCTATCCTAATTATACGAAGGCTTTGTCTGAAGGTATTAGCAACCCACCCGTTTGTATGTAGTTACCTACCTACTTGAACACAAATCCCACCCTTAACGTGAAATATTACATTTTACTCTGAACTAAATGAAGGCCGGGCTTGGCTGCAGCGAGCCAGTAAAGTGAGAGTACCCACAACTTTGATTTTTTTTAGTATCCACAAAAAAAATTAAAGATGTAAACAAACAAGTTTCCTCAATAAAGTGCGATTATCCTGGCGATCTCTGTGCGTTACTACATGTGTTTATAATGCTAATACCTTCAGACAAAGCCTTCGTATAATTAGGATAGAACTTCACTTACAGGTAAGTTCGTTTAATCATTAATTATTAATATGATCTGTGGATAGATGTTGAAGTGAAAAAATATGTTGGAGAAATTAATATTTATCTATGCGACTTCGTTTCATAGCTGCTAACGATGCTACCTATGCATTTTATAGCAGATAATCAAAAGTTACATCATTTGATCTAGAAACACTAATGAGGCACACCTCAAACTTTTAGTAAGAATTATATCGCTAAGATTAAAACCAGGAAACTAGAGTCTCGAATGATACGTGCAGAGTTGCATCGCTATCGAAAACAAAAGTCTAGCGAAAGTTAGTTCTCAGACTATTCATTTAAATTGTGTCATAATGGGGTGACAGGTAAAACGAGATGAATCAGAATCACATACGTTTAATGACTCAGAGATATGTAAAGTTTTACCTACCTACAACTACGATTGGAAGAGTTATAACGGATTGTAGGTCGGTACGATAAAATACTTTTGAAACAGAGCATTTTATTGCATCATAAGCTGCTAAAAAATGAACTAAATAATCCTTGTGATTATACAAAAAAAATGTATAGGTACCTGTATATTTATATTCTGTAGTATATGTATATATTTCGAAAAAATACTGCTACATTGGAGATATCGATCAGAGCAAATATAACAATCATGGTTCCGTAGTCCGTGGATTGTGGTACCTATGTGTGAACAGATTTTGAGCTAAGGTAGGTACCTAGGTACCTAAATATTAGTCGCTTTTCATAATTTCCACGCTCATTGTCAATTTCCTCTTGTTATAGTTACGAAATCCGCCGCTGACGATTATGTCGTTTCAAAACAAAAAACTAAATGAGTTGTATAACCGTTGTTCACGTGTGTTTGTAAACAACACAAACATTGCACCAACTACAAATGTGCTACACCGTCGACCACATCATCACTTAATAGGTGCCGTCGACTTAATTCACCAGTGCTAAGTCACCTAGGTGAATTAAGTATACTATTTAGTAGACTTTTATACTCTTAGGTGACTTGCGGAGAATTAAGTACACTCATTTGTAGACTTAAATACCCTGGCTAGGTGGCGGGTAAATGAATTAACATCAGGTGAGATAGTAGTCAAACGTTTGCCTAGACCTAGACTATAATGTGTAGAAAAAACTCAGCCCGTTTTTATGTAGAGCGATGACTAAATGAATGCGTAAGTAATAAAATATTCTATTACAATAAAGGAAATATAATTTATTAAGCACGCAGGTGATAACCGATGATTCCAGTCAGTACCTACGTGAGATCATATCTTTATTTTACAGTCATAAGGGCCATTAATACAAGTGTACCTACTTCAAAATAATTCTTAGTATTTTTAGCAATTCTTAGTTCTTTGTACAGTAACTAGACACATTAACTTGTCTTTTGTGTCCTTGGTTAAGTATAGGAAATTAAGTTTTCCTGATCTTGGTCAATTTATAAAAGAATCGAAAGTTTACAATAACACATTAGGCATAATATAAGTCATTATCTTGAAGCATCAAGAAGCTGTTTTGATTTGCACAGCTAATAAACAGGAAGTCAAGCTGGAATTTTAATCATTTCGGTTTTTGCGATCGTAGCGTTATTATTCATTCGTCGGAGATTGCAGTTTTTCTAAAGGTTATCATGTAAATCACTAGGTCTCCTTCATCTCAAAAATTAATTTCATTTACAATATGAACACATAAACAGTATAAACAGTTTTTCCAAGATTTATTAAACATTTTGATTTTTAATGAGACTAGAAAATTAAGTCATAGCCGTATTATTTATTCACCACATTTGTCGCGCAGTTCGAAAAGTGTACGAATAAAAATTATTTAAAAAGTATGGTTCACTACCATGTGTGCTCTCTGATGCACATTATTAAGTATTCCTTTCCGGTCTAGTACACTTAGTAAATGAGTAACGGACTACAGGTCTGCTACCATTCTTAGTTTATTAATTAGCATTAATTGCTAATTTTGAAGGGCCGTACCTATGTTCAGCCTGGATCAAAGCTTGAGTGTGATATTATTTGTAAAAAAAATAATCTGCCGACCGCAGTGTACTTTATTTAATTGCTCGTGTCATCATCATCATTATCATCATCAGCAGCAGCTTGACTTCATCCACTGCTAGGCTTAGGCCTGCCTTTACTTGTGCCACTTTCCACCGTCCTGTACTAGTCTTCCGGTAATTGCTAGTGTGCCTTGCATAAATAAGATGAGATTCACTTCTTACTTTATTGTAATTGTTGACAGCATGTCGTGTGCAACTTGTATAAATAAGTAAATGATTTATTTATTTCCTTTTATCTAATTTGATTGTTCGTTGATCATTTAGAATGAATGTGTTCAAGTCTAGAGTAGCTCTGGAATAACATTGTGAGACGGTGAATGACCAAGTGTGGCGAGTGAGTCTAGCACATAACCTTGGTCAAGATGAATTCTATCCTCAATATCTGTGCTTTAACGGACTTTAAGTAGGTGCTGCTCTTTTGACCGACCTTTAAAACACTTGCAAAATTAACATTACATAGCTGCGACTGATCAAAATTGGGCAATTTATATTCATGTCCGAAGAAGAAAACCTTGGTGGTGTTGATTTATTAAAAAACGAAGCACGTTCACTGACAATAAAGGCTGTTTTCTTTGTACATACTACCTACCTAGTTCTAGGTAAATAGGTCTTTATAAAAGGTATATCAAAGGAAGTTTTAAAAATGTTTATACCACCTGGTATATGAATTCCATTAAATTCTTCAAGCATTGATTAAACAAGATTTCGATGGCATTACTCATGGGTTTCGTATTTAAATTGTTGATAAACAAAAATTATATTTAAACAGATGTCGGTCTATCCCACAAACATGAAAAAAAATAAGTAAAATACTTGTCACTGTAACATAAGGTAGGTACACTTTAGACCAATCTATACTTACTTCGGAAAAGGTTTAATGAATAAGCACCTAAATACAGATTTCTAATAAATACCTTCTCAGTTACCTAGTTATGCTTGGCGCAAAGAATTAGGACCACCTCAATACCAACACATTAAAAGCCTACATTTTCTCGCAGGTCATACCTAAGGCGCATACAAAAATGTCCAAACTACTGGAACGAGACACGTTATGCTTACTAAACACTATACTTACAAAATATGCCTAAACCAGAATGTTATAAATAGTTATTTATAATAACATCATTCCTTTAGGAAAATCGACCTTTAGTGGATGCAAAGACGATTTGTATTACATACTTATCTACCGAGTTATTCTAGTAAGGTCACTATTTCATTTAGTCTCCACTACAAACTTGTTCCATAAAATTTTTTTTTTTTTAGAAAATCAGGAATACCGCAACGCAACTTGGCTCAAGTTAATAGTTGCATAGTCAACTAATTTTCATATCGAATGAACTCTCGCTTTCGAAGCTCAATGTATTTTCCATTGAGACCTTGAGGTCATTGCATTACGTTGGTATCACAAAGCACTTTCTGATGTGCCTATAAGCTTCCTCATGCTTCTGTCAAGTGCGTGGTTTGACCACTTTCATCTAGGGATGTTTGCATTATGTCTACGACGTCGACGGTCGTAACTTAGAAGGTTTCTTGTTATGTATGAAACAATTGGTCATTGCGTTATTTTGGTTTTACGATTTATGTACTGTTTATGACTATTTTTATAATATCTTTAACATTTATTCTGTTTCTTTATGAGATTAGACATGAAAGACCAACAGTACATATTGAACAGAACAGAAGAACTTGTAAGGATTTATTTATTTTAGTTTGCCTGTACTCCTGTCCCATACAATTATACATATTCTTCTGTATGTATTTCCTATCGTTGTAATATCCATCTATATTCTTTACCAGTTCTGTTAAAGTGAACACGATTATAGATTGATCTAGTTTTTTTGATTCTTGTTTTACCTACAGGAAATGTTAACTCTATCCTGTTCATACGTGTTCATAAGGTTTTATCATTTAAGGATATTCAACTTCTAGATTTTCTCTTTCATTGAATCATTAATGAGGTGCCTGCTTTTATGGATAATTAAATACTACTATATCCTTAAAAGTACCTTTACGAGTTAGCTCTAGTTTTCCTCGGATCTTTGACTTGAGGTGAAACTTAAAGACAGTTTAATGACTACAGGTATTTTTTTTCTGGAAATATGACTTGGGAAAACCGAAATGGAATTCTTTTGGCCAACTAGTTCTACGAACTTACCTGCGGAGGCCCAAGTAGTCCCAACTATGGTAGTAGTTATACGTACACGTCTAGCCATTATTAGTTTTTGTTTCGTACAAAATTACTGCTAAATGTTTTACTCGAAGTATACTATAATCTTTTATGTAGGTATGGTCTGTCCTCTTTATAATTGGCTGAGGTACTCAATTTTGGAACATGTTTTCAAATTACATAGCATGAAGTATAAAAAAATTGCTTTGCAAATTAAATATGAACAAGCTTACATTAATCAAAACCATGCATTTTGAAGTTTGAATTAAAAAAAATTCATAATTATAATTAAGGAGAATTAGATTACCTTCCTATCGTTTTGTAATAATGTCAGTAGGTAGGTTTCCTTTTTATCTGGTAAACTTAATTAGGGCTTCCTTAAAATTGTCTCTGACAAGATTTTCCTTTTCACTATTGGTCTGTAGAAATAGAGGAAACATTATTTAAAACGGTCATTAACTTTTGACAGAAGTTGAGAAGTGATTGTAAGTAAGCTCCTATGAAGTATGACTGATTCTAAGGTACGCGTCCACAGGCCCGCATCGCACGTATCGGACGCATCGAACGTAACGGATTTTAGTTTGCCTTGTATAAAAAATCATACAACAGCGTCCACTGATCCGCACCGTACGGACGAGTTTTTATAAAAGGCAAACTAAAATCCGTTACGTGCGATGCGTCCGATACGTGCGATGCGGGCCTGTGGAAGTTTATCTTAGTGGTTTCGCAATAAGAAAGAACGAACTATTTAGCAACAGGCGTAAATACATACTTAATCCAAGTTTATCTGGTAAGTTGAACTAGGTTGTGATTGATAACCGGTCAGACCGTGCGTGTAAATATTTGGGTTTCGATTTTATGCAATACGTACTTAATAAGATTTAATTTTTCTGTTCATTTGATTGAGTGATGGTTTAATTGGCAGTAACATTGTTTTACTTATGTTTCGTATTATGAAACTGGGGCATAAAAGCGAGCAAACAAGTTGATTCCTGACGAACCAATTTTATAAGAATTTCGTCACGTAGTATGCTAATAAGATACAGTTTATGTAACAACTTATTCGGTAGAATGAATATGCTTGCAGATTTTGCAATGTTAATTGTTTATACCTAATAGGTTATACCTACATTTTTTAAAATAGGTAGTGGTCCAGCGGAACTTTTTGTTAGGTAATTTTGAACCGTGGTCCAGCGAAACCGTGGTCCTACGGGATGAAGCCTTATAATGCTCGATAGTAATCATAAAATATACCACTCTAGCTTTTTTTAAAATTAATAACAAATATATTCAGGCCTTTGTTCCTAATCTCGATGATTTACGAGATGTTGATAAGACGATTTACATTTATAGTGACAGAAGCAACTTTTTACTCATGCCCCAATGAACATGACGCTGCAGTGCCTGGGACAAGATGTTTAGATGGAGTAGGCTTGCCCAGCACCTATACCATCTTCTCAGCCTAGTCGGTCTTAACCACAGGAAAGATAGATAGATAGATAGATAGATATATTCTTTCACCAAGAAAAGAAGAAAAACAAAAAAAGAGAAAAATGTTTTAAGTATGAGGTACAATGGGCGGCCTTATCGCTATAAGCGATCTCTTCCAGACAACCTTTGGATGGACAGAAGCAGTTCGACTAGGTAAGAACGGGGCGCACATAAAAATAACCTGGAATAACCTATATTTACACACATATATATATATATATATATATATATATATATATACTTTTCCATTTATATTATTGTAGGTATATGATAATTGTATATATATATATATATATATATATATATACATATAAACTTTTCCATAATATAAATGGAAAAGTTTTTGATAATATTAAAAATACCTACAAGAGAATTACGATGACGTTGAATGTAAGGAAGAAAGATAGGAAAGATTAGGTCAATACAGTTGTCTAGCTGTCTAGCACGATGTTTTCCTTCACCGTTTGAAAAGAAACTTTGTATCCAATGATCTTTTATATTTGTATCAATATTGTTTTGTTAAATCAAATATACAAACGGAAGCTTACCTACCATACAAGGCCTTACAAACATTACCGAAGATACTTAATATTGTAAAATAACTCGTTTCCTAAGCAGATAAACTACCCAGACCCTGATCTAAGCTTTCGGCTAGGAAGTGTCCGATTGTGCGACGCAAACGGTCACATGTTACATCATGTTTATGCGGATACCTGATACGGAGGTAGATGATACGATTTTATGTTCCGTTCGAAGGTGACGTTTTGCAATTTTTGTATCATCAGAAGTTTCTTGATACAAACATATGCATAAATTTTGTGTCAAAATTATTGTATACTAGCTGTGCCCGCAACTTCGTCCGCGTGGAATAGTGTCTTTGGGTAGCATTTTTAATGACTTCCATACAACTTTTCATTCCTCCCTTTCAACCCCTTACAACCCTTTCTTCGCATTTAAAAATAGCCTATGTCCTTTCTCAGGCTCTAGACTACCTGCGTACCAAATTTCATTTAGTGCGACAGACAGACAGCGTTACTTTCGCATTTATAATATTAGTAAGGATGGGGCATTCTGGCATCACTAATTTTTATTTGTAAATTAAATTTCATTTATATGTGGTCTTGAAGTTAGAAAAATGTAGAGTTGTATCGTAGACCCCCGTCAACATCAATAATTACGAGTAATTTAATCTGTTTTAAATGTAAAACTAGACTAAGCAACAGTTGTTTAAATATACAATTTTAACGAGGTAAACTGATGATGATCTTATTTTCTGAATAATGAAACGGTCTTAAATGACTATCGAACACGCTACTGGATTAACTAATTCACACTAATAATAAACGGAAAGCGTGTACATTTGTTTCTTGCATTTGTACGACATTTTTCAAATGAAAACGCCCTGACATGCTCCAACTCTGTGTCCCTCTTCCGAGCTCGTCTCTCTTTAGATAAGCTGTCAAAATAGCTCTCAATTCAGAAAAATGACAGTAGAAATGCCCTGGTGGGTTACTCTCGACCACAGTTCGAATCCGGATCCATAGATTTTGACAGAAGTCGTGTCATTTTTCAGTACAAAATGACAAAATTTTTGTCAAAATCCGGATCCAATTTGGAACGGCGGTGGTTAAGAGTAACCCATAGAAAATCATGAATTTTCTCTCACGTTTTTTTTTGTTCACTAAGAGTACAAGGCGCTCATTAAGCTATCAGCTTTCTGGAATGCGACCTTGGCTTTTCTTTGCCTTGCGTAACCCAGAGACTTGCAACTCAATAGCGTGGTAGCTATAATGGTTGATATCACGCCATGCCAATCAAAGTATGCGCTAAAAACTGTTGAACACGAATGTCTAACGATATTGTATGCTGATGGCTAGTCTGTTACGAGCTATGCTTCTGCTCCATACTTCACCTACAACTTGTAGGATTATCCTAGCAAAAGTTTAAAATCTTTGATTTTCCATGTGTATAAGGAAAATTCAGTTTGAATCTTATTTATAGGTAAAAAACCATTTATTTTCATGGTATTTCATTAAGGTTTTCCTCATTTCGAATACTGGTAGGATGTGATGACTGTATTTTAAAAAAAAACGTGTTGGGTAAAAAAAAATGTAATAGTTGTACTTATTTAAAAAAACGGACATAAAATGAAAACACGGACTTAAAATTTACAAACTCTGTTTTTGACTTTTGCCTTACAAAGGGTTAATTTGGTTACATTATTCTCACCTTTGTATTATTTTGTTTAAATCACAATGTGTACAATAAATAAATTCTTATTGAAGTCAAAAATACGATACCTACCTATCGAATACAAGTAAGTACTTAAAATTACCATCTACCTTGTACTTTGCGCCTGCGAAACAAGTTTTGTCAGTCAGAGTTAAATTATAAGCAGTTAATTGTTATTAACTAAAGAAAAAATACTATTCATCTCGTAACTAGCGTTTTTGTGCGCAGTCGCTTAATTCTTATCGTAAATAATGAACAAAAACAAATTACCTATAAAAATGATCATCTTAGTAGACAGTTAAAATATAAAATTATCATTGAAGAGGTCTGAGCTTCAGAATATTGAACTTCGTTTTGAGATGTTTATCAATTAACGTCAACATTATTATCCATTTGAATATTTTTTTTAACTTAATTTAAAAATGAGTGAACGTCCTTTGACATTCGCTTGTAAAAACATGTAAAAACTATAGTAGAAAGATATAAATTAAACCTCTCACATGGTGGGTGCCATGATACTGTCTCAAGGTCGTTGGTCGCGTGGTTTCAGTGTAAACATAGCCTTAGATAGTGCCTGATAAGTCGCCCTGAGGTTACCGGCAAAAACAAACGCGTACCGCCGCCGTATTCACTATCACCACACTAACTACAATCGCTCATAAACGCTAGCGCGAACTTTGTTCATTCTTCATACTTGCCTAATACTAATAATAAATACAAGAAGTGTTGATGAATAAGGCTGCTATTTTAGTGATTTAGATTTAGTAAAGTATCTCACCGGTAGTTACATATTTCTAGTCTAATCTGATCTAGCAATCTAGTTATTTATGTTAGGCAATGTTCATCATATCGGATAGTTGACCTTAATCGTAGATTATTTATAAGAACATCTAATGAGTCTGGGGTAACTTTTTAGAGCTTCATTTTTTATGGAACTTTGTAGTGGTCATTACTTATATAGGTTGAGTAGACTTGGGACATTTAGTATGTTAAATGCGAAAGCAAAGCCGCAGCAGAGTTTTATAGTGTGTGGGCTGAAACAAAGCAGCTGGCTCAAATTAGTCTAAACCACAGATCATATAATACTATACTAGTACCTAAACTAAATAAACAAATGAACAGCTACGGTTCAGCTGTCAAAGTTTGATACTAAAATACAAAATAACCTAAAAACATACGAAAAGTTACGGGTTAGCTGACAAGTTCGTTAGTGGAATTGAGTTCAAATTGAGTCCAATCTTGAGAACAATGTCACAGACTATGAATCTCTACGATGTATCAAAATTGAGCGGAACGTGATCTCCTCAAGCCTACTTTCGGCGTACAAATTGGAAGTTGCAACATCGGAAATACATCCCAAATTGTAATCAAAATGCACTAAAGCATCCGTTACGTGAATTTAAAAGCATTATAAGGAGCTCTACATTAAGATGGTTAACGATTTGCAGCAAGAGATTGCATACCAAACTACAACATCTGCTCAAGACTCCTTTCATCAAAGTAAAAAAAAAAAGTATATTTAGATATTTTTTAAAATCTCAGTTTATTTAGGGACGTTGAGTCGTCTTAAGATAAGTCTCTGATTATCTAGATACCTACTGGGAAGTCGCATTTACAATAAACTCGTTTATTTTATTATTAGTTAAAACAAAAAGGAACTTATCTACTATCGTCTCATTGTGTAAGTATTTATACAATTAATTATCAAATTGCTAGATTTTCGTCTTGTTGCATTCAATTTTAATGATAAGTCATGTCGAGGAGATAAATTCCTCAGGCGCGTTCATTACGAAGCTAATAATTTATCAATAGTCAAGAACGGGTACATTATACGGTTATTAGTTACTTATATTTATGCCATAAAAATAGTTGAAATCAGTTACTATCCGAAATTGTATTCAACAAAAGCATTGAGTTAAATTATCGAAAGTGAAATGAAAATTATCATTACACATTACACTTGAGTAACTTTGAACAGTCTATGACGACTACTAAACATAGTAAAACGAAAAATAAGTCGTACGTCGCAATCCAGGTGTTCAAATAATATAAAACTCATACCACTTGACAATAAATAACCACAGAAAATAACACCAATAATTTTTCACAACACTATCACGTTAACGTTCCCGCCTATTTTTTATTTTTAATCAAAAAGATGTAGTGTAAAGTGTAAGGAGGTTACAAAAAAAAGTTCATTCGGAAAATGAATTCGCGCGTAAAAAAATCGAAGCGCAGACGCGCGCGTCGCGTGTGCCGGCCAAGTTTATGTGTGAGGAGTGGAAACCGGTCGGTGCCACCGAACAGCCACTTGTTAACCGAAACTACGACATACTGTCACATAATCATTACGTCTTACATGATTTTTAATCTGATTTATGTATTTATGTGATGGTAAGATCATTAGAAATATCATAGGTAGAGCAGCCGGAATCAGTAGAGTTTGAGAGAGAGACGTTTTTACATAACCTCCTTACTAAAATTTGGGTAAAATAATTAAATAACTTTCACATATTGGCCTTTGGCATGATGTGGCGTTAAAACCATTGAAAAATACATAGCTAAATAGTTAATGACATAACTGGCTAAATACATATACCTGTATTGTGATAAAAACTATAACAAACTCTTACTAGCTTTGCAAACAACGACCGTTTAATGATAGCAAAAGATACAAGAGAATCTACTTGTTTTGTCTGTTCAAAGTACAAAGTTGTATGATGTCGTCGTCCCTGATTCTTGACGTCATTCTCTAACAATAGAAACTATCTTTAGCAAACAATGAAAAACTAGTACGAACTTGTCAGTTTCCGAAACAAACTAACGCATAAAATTGCCTTATTAGTTTTGGTAAATGTAAGATTAAACAATTTTGCGTTTACTTTAAAATAGGCCATGGTTTGGTTTGCCCGAACAAAACTTTAATCAGTCACCCAAGTATTACACTAGCCTTAATCGGGGATTAATAGTAATTTGATCTCATTACTCGGTAGAAATGGGCCGAGATTTCACGTGTGATTTGAGCGTAAACCGAAAAAATATTACACTAGTTTCATCTTTTACTAAAGAATAATCAATTCAGTTGTTACATAGGTACCCATAGCTAGTTTCTGTTGGTAAGGATGATCGTACGTACCTACCTATTACCCAGACTGGCGAAACTCTCGAACAATGTATGAAACGGGGGTCAAAATTTGTATCACGTTTCATAAAAAACGAGATTTTTAGTGTGTAATTTTGGTAGAATGGGAGTCCCGTCTTCTTACGTAGGAACTACGTACCTATTACATATTCTTTGCTATTACCCAGGAGTCAGTTTTTCACTGTAAATGTTAAAACACGAATGATTATCGAAGTTTACACATAATTTTTCATGTGATTCACATAACTTTGAGAACGGATGTCAGGGGGTTTCAAAATAATTCAATTGTGCCACCCATTGACAAATTAGGGCGATAGTAAGCACGTAGGTACTACGAAATACTCTTCGTGGTGTGTGTGTAAGTGCATCATGTACGTGTGTGTATCGTAAAAGAAAATACAATTTTCTTCGTCGTGTGAACCTCACGTTTGACACCGACAAGGTCACAAATCATGCAAATTGTACGGCGTTAGGTATTGTTCCATTGTTTACGGCTTCAAATTGGCATGACTGGCAGGTTCATAAAGTACTGGATCTGTATGATGACTAGGCAAGAAGCTTGCAGATCTTCAAACATATTAAAAAAGTAGTCTTGTAGGCAAGGCAGGTCAGCTAAAAGTATTTTCAAGCTAACTTGTGACCCAGGTCTTATGCCGCTAGAAAACCCATGTCGTAAGTAGCTCAACGACTGCTAAAGCTAGGAAAGTATTCTGTGATTCTTTGAAGCACTAGGTGGGTTACTCTCGACCACAGTTCCAATCCGGATCCATAGATTTTGACAGAAGTCGTGTCATTTTTCAGTACAAAATGACACGAATTCTGTCAAAATCCGGGTCCAATTTGAAACGGTGGTGGTCAAGAGTAGCCCAGCTGATCTATTTGGTGAAAATGACATTCAAATGCTGAGCGTTACGATGTAGCCCTCCGCTCATGGAGCTACTCAAAAATGAGGGAACTAATCAGTAATTACAATTACAAACCAATTAGAAACTGTACCTCTCACAGGACGCTACCTCCTTCCTTCACAAATTGAATATTTAAATGTTTGCTCGTTCATTTTTATCACAAAAAACAAAAAAACTTGGGAAACCAGTAGCGTGGAGACCGGTACGACGCGTCGCACGTGATCGGTTGCTAACGCGTTACTGACCAGTTAGTAACTAGTCGCGTCGTGTGCGAACCTCCATAGAACCTGTATGGGCTGTGACGCTCAGGCAACTCGTTAGTAATTTAAGTTTGTAGTAGCTCCATGTGCGAAGGGCCTAAATGTCACTGCAATCACACATTGCGCCTAACGTTGCATATTTTACTAGATCTTCTAATAACAAGCCAGCAACTTACAGGGGCGTTTGATTGGAAAGCGATGTATTGAGCATAGGTGTGCGCGCGCGCGTCTAATCGAACGAATTATCGTGTGTAATCGAATCTGCGAGGTTTCTCGGAAACCGTAGTTGCGTAAACTATGTGTTTCTCCTAGAACACTATGAATTAGTTAAGTATAAGCAACATTTTCCACAGGTTCTCTATGGGGTGGGTGACACGCAGATTATCAAAAATATTGTGGGTGACCCTAGCGGCCATCGGAATTGGAAATATTTTGGTAAAAATGGCTATTACCTAGGTCTAGTATAGTATTATAATAATATGATCTATGCCTAGGCATAGCTCTTAACCCATAATGCAAAATCTCCATCACAATAATATCGAATTCGGAACATCTAAAATCTAAATCTTTGAGGAATGTCTTATAGGGATTTATAGGAATAGATTTGGCACATATTCAGGCCCATATATTTCAGAAGATTCCACAGTAGCAGGTACTTGCTGCAGCACATAACACGTATTTGCCTTTTGGCGATATTGAATTTAAATAATTGATTTGCAAACCACACCCGATATCTTGTATTGTGATTCGACATGATTCCAAATCACCTTCATAAAATCTAAATAAAAATAGAAAACTTAAGGGTAATTTGAACCCGTTACTAGACCTACATGGAGTTTTAAATGTTGGTGAAATGTAATAGTTAAATGTTTATTCATAAGAATGGAGATATAACCAGAACTTTGGTTTTTTTGAAAAACGGTGACCGTTCAATCGCTACGTTCAATAGACATCGCTAATCTCCGTGGTTTTTTTTTATTTTTTTTATTTATTTGAAGAGTTTGATCGCTGTACGATATTTCCGCAGTTGAAATACATTTTTATAAGTACAGTAAAATTACAAAAATTGTCTATGCCACGCGGTAGTTTCTCGCGACGAGCCTAGAAAAACTGGCATGAAACTTAATCCGTAATCAGAAAAAGGCTAAAAACCAAAGCTTTTTTGTGTAAATAATCCTAAAAGACCTAAGTTTTTTTTTTTTTCATTTATTGTTTTAAAAATACATAATAATTTATTTTGTACTATAGCACTAAGGAAACCACAAGGTTTATAGGAATATAGCTACATGAGTCTTAGCGTCGATATCCTTACATTAGGTAGGTAAAATAGCTCGGGTGCGGTGCTAGACTTCTTCGTGTGAGAAGAAGACTGACAGTCTTTTTGAGGTTTGATCATCGTTAAATTATGACCGTGATGACGGCCGCCGTATTTAGAAGACAACCTTACAATATAAGATGTTATTACAAACATATAGCGGAACGAATGCTATAGCTGCTAATTGTTCTGAATCGATTTTTTATTCAATTTTGGCTATTTCGTTCATAAATGCAAAAGCTAATTTTGTAGCCAACCCTGGTGACGTAGTAATTACAATAGAGTTCAAAGGCCGGCTAGTTGATTTTTTTGACAGATTACCATATGAAAATGTCGAAAATGTATTATATTCCTTAAAATATGTATATTTTTATATGATCTTATTACAAATTGCTGTTATTATATATATAATTTTTAATGTAGTTTCTACTCTGTAGCCCGCTTTCACATCACACGTCTCGGTGCAGATCTATCCGAGAGGGGTAAATTGAAAACCAGCGCTGGATGTCTAGCATCCAGTTTATGCTGAATTTACCCCTTTTGCCCTCTTCGAAGTTACTGTTAGCTATAACCTTGTACCTTTTATAATATCTACTGAGGCAATAAATGTTTTTTGTATTTGTATTTGTATTTGTATTTGAAACATGAGTCATTTTTGAGTCAAACGTTTTTTTTGAGAAACGTCCCTGGGAAGCGTCCATTAATTACGTGAGGTGTTCTAGGGGGGGAGGGGATCAAGCTAAACTTTTCCAAATCGCACTTAGGGGGGAAGGAGGGTCTTGGAAAATATCACGTAATTAATTTTCTAGCAGAAAACGGTCTAAAATTGCATGAATAATCATTTGTAGAATAATATATGGCCAAATCTGAGACAATAGTATTTGTTGTTTTTTTTTCAATAATCCAACCCGTTTACATCCAAAATGAAGTCTTGAAGAATCTCGCGTAAGATTAGGAGAGGGGTGAAGGAGTTGAGGAAAATCTTACGATATCTCACCAAGGGCGGAGGGGGGGGGGTCGAAAAATTCTCAAAAATGCCTCACGTAATAATCGACGCCCCCGGATTCCTTGTTGTGGTTGGACTGGTCACCACGACCATGACCACGTAGTGTATAATCTAAAGCCAATTACCGTGACCAAGGAAAGACAGAAGATTCACCAAGCTCAAATCAAAAGGCACCAGCTTCGGAGTATTATACCTTACCATTTCATCTTAGGCTGGGTTCCCACTACGCCGGACCGGCAAATCTGCCGGGAACCGGACGCCGGACAGAGTGTTCACATTACCGGATCTCACAAGAAAATCGGACAGTCAAGTACTGCCCTCAGTTGAAAAATGCGAGCCGAATGACGCGAAGGGAGCTCGGGCGGGGCGAGCGGGGGACATATATCGGCAAAAAACTCGTTCATATTACTCCGGTCCGGTGATTCTACCGGCACTTCGCAGTGACAAAACGCTCGGTAGAAATGCCGGACCCGGGATAATGTGAATAGCTCTATATAAATTGTACAGCCACTAGCCCTTCCGGCAGTTTTACCGGCCCGGCAGGTTTGCCGGTCCGGCGTAGTGGGAACCCAGCCTTACTCCACCAATTTATGAAGCCTTCAAAGCGCAATAAGTTGGCACCTTTCTATTTTCGAGTTTCGCCATCGTTCATGTGCTTTTGATTATCCAACTGGCCAGCTGAGCAGGTGTAAGATGACCCTAGGTAAAGTAGGTGACCAATCAATACGCAATCAGCCTCGGGCGGATTGTACGCAAGTCACACACAGATTTTATCAAATAAAGCTCGTAGGTGGTTATCGATATACAGGGTATGAAAACAGCACCAGAAAACTATATTTTTTATCAAGTTAATTACATAATGATAATTTTTTACATAATTAGGTATGTACTGAGTAAGTACATATTTACTACGCTTCTTTTATTAATAACATATTTATGTATAGGCGACCAAGAAATTGGTTTACCACTTTTGATGACATCTCCCAGTAACATAATTATTCTCTAAGGAGTTTAAATAAACAGGAATGACAGATTCTGACGTAGCAGTTATTAAACTGTCAAGCGAAAATAGCTCTTGATGTTTTGTACGTGCAAATGATATTCAGCCTTAGAGTGGTAAACCAATTTCTTGGTCGCCTATACTTAGAATATTGATACTATTTGCTAATCTGAAGCAAATGTAGTAAAAAAAATTTAAGCGCGTTTATGTCTTTTATATGGACGAACTGGCCCTTCTAAGTCTATTCTTTCAAATGAAGATGTAAACTCGATCTTGATATCGATTAAGGAGAAATAACTATAGATCGCTTGCAAAAAATTAAATGTTCTTAGAAATTAGCTCTGACGACCATCTATTGTTATTTTCTCATCGCCGACCTCATTTTCTCATCGATATGAAAGCTGATCAAGTAATATCGATCATTGGTAGTATGCAATCAATCGTAATCGTAATAGTGATGTTTTAACATTAACAACAAATGCTTCTGCATGCTAAATAAACAGGAAAAGTTTTCAAAATGACGCCATTTGGTGTCAGGTACTACGCAAAAAAAGCTTTTTGTGGACTGTTTATTAGATGTTCAAGGTTCTTACAGAACTTACATAATTTATAAGTTTAAAAAACTGGAAAAACCGACTTCAATTTGATACGCCTTCATCATCAAATGATGATGATGATGGCAGTTCGGGACCTACCTGCAAGCATACCCTTTTAGATAAAAAAAGAATTTTTCAAATCGGTTCATAAATGACGGAGTTCTGAGGTAACAAACATAAAAAATAAAAATTCAACTGAATTGAGAACCTCCTGCTTTTTTGAAGTTGGTTAAAAATATCTTATTCTGCATGACATATTTTGAACTCTTCGATAGACAATATCGAAGAGTTATTTTGTAAAGTCGGGTAAAGTATTACTGACAACCTAAACCACTGCCATGTTCTTACTTTGAGTAATGACCTCTCTAGATTCTGTCAGAGCCTATTAAAAGGCAGTATTTTTGTTCCTAAAAAAAGGCCACATTTTCTCACAAAGCGACTGGTCAAACAGCTTATTTTTGAATTTGCGATCCCACGGCCGCGCACCGTAAAAAGCGAGTATTGCGCCTAGCAAGGGTTTGGATGGCTTGGCTTTTATGGCCGTAAGTGTACACTGCAAGACGAAATAATTGGGTACTCATAATCATAGTACATTGTGATTGACAAAATAATGAAAATGAGGTTTGGTAAGTGACCAAAGCATTTCTATACAAGTGTTTTCATAATTATGTGAGATTGTAATGGTTTTGTGAGCTACTTTCATAGCATTATGTCGTACGGCATTTTGTTGTGGGGGAGTGCTGCAGACATAAACACCATATTTGTGTTGCAGAAGAGGGCTATTCATGCAATTTATAACATGGGTCCCAGAGAATCACTAAGAAATAAGTTTAAGGAAATAAATATAATGACAGTACCTTGCCAGTACATCTGTGAAAAATTATTGTATGTTCAAAAAAATATCAATCTATTCAACAAAAAAAGTGATAGTCATAATGTTAACAATAGAAATAAAGACAAACTCGCTGTTCCCACCACTAGGCTCACAAAAATTAGTAAATCTTTCAAAGGGCAATGTGTACGCTTCTTTAACAAAATCCCAAGTGATGTGTCTCAGTTGTCGATTGGCAAGTTCAAAAACGTAATAAAACAGAGACTTCTTTTAAAAGCATACTATAAAATATCTGATTATTTAGAAGACAAACAAGCTTGGGACGAACTAGCTCCAACTCATCCAATAAAAAAAATATGTAATCATACCTAATCATACAAAACGTAATGACGATTCAAAGTGATCAGTGAGATTTTATTGAATAAAAGATTTTTGACTTTGACTTTGAGTTCTTGGCCAATATTTACAAAACCTTGCATAGGTATAGGGTACCTACTCAAGCACATTTAGAGTACCTAAAATTGTTTTTTAAAAACCATTATTCTTGCTCTGCGTACCCTGCCAATACCGAGACGTTGCATGCAATTCGTGATTTTACATTGTTTGTGGGCCAAGAACAAAATAATCATGTTGCCTAATACGAGTACCTACTTTATGATGAATTCATGATTTCTCGTGATTTTGACCACTGCAATGAGGCGTAACATTCGTTTCGGAGATTTTCCTTAATTATATTTTAGATTTCGTAATAATCCGGCATTCAACTAGTCTTGATCTATTTTATAGTATAGTAAACTACGGATGGACCGTGACGATATGGCTATGGGGATCGGGTAGGCCTACTGTGAACGTGAAGGTGCTATAACTATAAGGCAGTTTGCACACTGAGAGATACCGACATCTACGGCACCGCTAATAAAATTAAAGCGATTGATAGGTGGTCTATGGTTGGTAAAAAAACTTTTTAAAAAAAATTCTTTACCTATTAGATTTTTATAACCTCAAAACTAGATTTTGTTGAATTACTCATCTGTATTTGCATTAAAACTGCGTTAGTGTACAAAAAAGCAACCTGCGGTACGGTAAGATACATTATCCAACATTACTTGGTGGATTTAGTAGAAAAACCTGTAAAAAAAGTCATTTTTTACAAATCAAATCCAAAAAAATTCTATCGAAACATTTTTTTTATTTTGCATGTAGAACCATTTGAATATTATGCGTGTACATTTTGTTAGACCCTGTACAGCTGCCAACTTTCAAGACTCTTATTTTTGGTGCCGCTGGTTTCAGAGTAGGCTCAATTGCCTCCAGCCATCAGGAAATGCATGCATTATAATAGTGATTACACCGTTTGAATCAATAATTAATGCGGGTTCACCTAGGTCAGTGTTGCTAGTAACTACCTATTATAAACCAATTTATAAATACCTACCCGTGTAACTTTCAATGTTAATTTTTTCTAATCAATCTAATAACAATTTTTTTTATATAACTAAATGATGGAACATACCGATGGCCCACGTGATATTAAATGGTAACCACTAGCTACCTATAACGATGCCTCGCAGTATTGTCTCACTGAGCACATCCACTGAGGACGTGCCCAGTGATGCATTGCACTGCGTCCATCACTCTGACGCATAATACCCTTCAAACCAAAACACAGCAACGCGAGTACTGCTGTTTGGCGGCAGAAATTCACACAAACTTCTTGTGAATTAAAAAAAACAACAAAAAAATACAAAATATCTTTATTTAGCAGTACCTAGAGCTTCTTGTTAAAGAGCTCATTCAGGGAAGTACCTACTACCACCATGCACCTATTTCTGCCGCCAAACATGATATAACGGATAAAGTCACTTTCAATAAATTAAATTACTAAACGAAAATCTGGATTGACTGACCCTCGGGGTGAATGACTTTGTTCGCAAGTGCATGCGCGGGCGCAGGTAGAGCTGTCGTTATTTTTTGATAAGTTTGCGACTTTGTTGGCATTCGCCTTCTTTTTGTTTTGTAAGTGTGAACAACCTCTCGGTTGAAGTTAATTATATTCTGTGGTTTTTAAAGTTTTATTTGCATTCAATACAAGTGATACGTAAAAAAAGTACCAAAGCACCGATGGTTTAGTGATGGGAAGTGTAGCATGTACCTTGGCATCAAAAGTTCATGGGTTTGCAATCATTCGTGCAACTATGGAGTTTTTCTATGCAAAAATATATAAGAACAAAACCAGTGCGCAAGAAATAACTTTTATATTTACTTATCAGAAAATAAACCAAAAATAAATAAAATCGTTGAACTTCATTTTTGCTTTCATACAGCTCTCATCGCCTGAATATTATCTCGTGCAACCTAGACAAGTTGCTATCACTTTCTCAAAAGGCTCTTATATAAACTAGTAGGTTCTTATCTTACAGAGTTCTTAGCTAATAGAGCACTCGAGAGACACAATTATCGTGAGTCTCCATCACGCATCACATAGACAAACCGCTTCAGCAACGATGGAGGAGTGGCCATCTTCAATAACAGTTATAAAATCATGCACAAAGTCAAAGCGTGCTTGTGTGTCTACTAAATCCATTCATACACATTCGTGCTCTTTCCACCGCATCTACAGGCATTACTGATAAGAAGAATATTCATTGCCAGTGCAGAAAAAGTAGCCGATACACCAAAAGATTAGATCGAAAGGAGTACACTCGTGACTATTTTAAATATGACCTACAGAAAGAAGCTTCTGAGGGAGCACCTAAGTTTGGTGTTCTTCAGTAACGTTTCCTATATAATTAAAACCGATTGAATGTAAAAGAAATAGCTCTAGGTAGAGTATAATATATTCCACAACACCAACGGGGATGCTGGAATATTGCTGCCATCAACCCAAAGATGTGCTGGCTGGGGTGAGGTCAGCAGTGGGACAATGCACAGCCCATCGCGGGATGTCAGTGCAGATCTTATTCCCCCACGACGAATTAGAATTACAAGGGTTTCAAAGATCCAAAGAGAAAGAAAAAAAGCCATTCACTCAGTGCATGCGATGCTATGCAGCTTACGTGTGAGCGCGTCGCGTAGCGCGGTGCCCAGTGTGGAGAGCGCTAGCTGCAGCGGGGCGTGGTATAACTCCAACATTCTTTCATCTACACACAATATACATTGTAAATTTAATTCAGAACTTCATTTTCTTCATGTTCTGAAACCGTGCTCAGTGCTACAGGACTCATTATTACAAGTGTACCTACTTAAGAAAAGATTATAATACTGCATATATTATACGATCGTGTGCCATGAAGCGTAGCAGATAGCGTTGAGATTTGACTGTCGGCTCCTAAGAGAGCTTTTTTACAAGAGCTAAACTACGTTGCTAAGGATGTGTTTGAAATCTGGTAGATTTCATGCACATCCATAGCAACGTAGGTAGTTTAGCTTAGCTCTGGTGGAAAAGCACCCTATACTCAACAAATTTGAGACCCTCTATTGATATACTAGCGACTGTCGAGCTAGTCTATACCTACCTCTTCATTCTTCATTGCATATTTTTATTATATTCCGTCATCGATAGCGATTGCGATACTAAGGCCGATACAGAAGTCGTAACGTTCCTCAAGTAGGTATAGATTTGAGTAGAGATTTTCATATTAAAATCTATGCTTGAGTCCGGATCAGTGCTTGAGCATGTACTTACAAGCAGGATGGTCGTACAAAGGTGAGACCCTGGTCCCCTCCAGGGTGCCGCCAGTCAATTTGGCAGCCAGGGTCTCCAGGAACTCGCGTACTGTCGCATCATTCTGCACGTCCCGTCTGCTCGGCCCAGGGCTCTCGCGCCCGTCATACTCTTCGTCTAAAATGAAGGTAAATCTTATATTTGGCTATGCTATACGTAAGTTATGCAGACGTAGTGCTCAAAACCCTGGAAAAAATCGCTTGTAGTATTGTACTTTTTCGTATAAGTTAGTCTCTTAAGGCGTATGTATAAGGCAGACAACCCTCTCGCTTGCACATTTCAAAATTTTTGAAGATATAATATAACTAAATGTAATTATGTGAAATTGCAGACCTTCAGGGTTGAGAGAATAACAATGCAAAGGTTCAGTAAAAATATCACATTGATCCAAACAAGTTTTCTAACCAAAAAATTTATCGCATTGGTTTAAGTTTTTTGGTCGGAAAACTTGTTTGGATCAATGTAATATTTTTACTGAACCTTTGCATTGTTATTCTCTCGACCCTGAAGGTCTACAATTTCACATAATTACATTTAGTTATATATCTTCAAAATTGTTAAAATGTGCGAGCTAGAGGGTTGTGTGCTTTATACATACGCCTTAAAACATTGTTCTTGTGCACCATAAAGTGTCTATCTAAAACATTTTAATAAATCTTAGGTCACAGAATATAAGATGTTATTTCGCTGTAACAACGTAGTGGGCATGTATATAAGACTATACGTACCTAAATGTATACTAATCCAACAGATTAACAAAATACATAAAAAAAACTCTATAAAATCATTATTCTCGAGGCTAAAGTGATCAAATTAATTAATAATTAAATAAAAAAAATATACTTCATAAACCGCGTTCAAAAAACTACATTAAACATTCTGATGAGTCGTGATTTGAGAAGTGATGTACCTACTACATAACTAGTAGTTCGCCCTGAACTGAGGTCTCGCGATGTCACCAAAAATTTAAATAAAACTCAAAGAAAACATTTTTTCAACTATGGCTGAGATAAAGTAGCTGATATTATGGGACTTGCAGGATTATTTTCTTATACACAACCTCCGGCCTTGAGTGGTTGTAATTTTCTATACAAAGAAGCGCAAAACTTACCAATCTGCTCCAGTTTATCGGTGGATGTGGACCAGGGCATCAGAGTGGCAGCGCGCTGGACCTGGCGGAGGAACCACGCGCCAGACTCGAACTTCACTGGCCTGAAGTATTCATAAGAACTATTGACCTTCTTTTGCACTGCGAGTTTTGGTTTTCATTCATTATTCATCATTCAGTATTTTTGAGGATTAAAAATTAAATTCCCCCTTCAGAAGAAGCAGAAAGACCCTCAAAAAGCTCTAGCCCCATCTCTTATTTTTTTGAGAATAAATTTAATCCCCCTTTAAGAAGAGCACGAAGGCTCTCTCTGTGAAAGACCATGCATAGCATCTTTCTAAATGATGGTCATTAAACTTACAACGATCTAGCAAGCACTTTTTTATTCTATCCTAGTTCAGACGCTATCTGTGACTTATATTAATCGAACTTATGCAATTGATATAAATCGTAGCGAAATACAGCCTGACTAGGTAGACATAGACACCACATGAAGAATGGTTGCCTACTTACGTGCAAGCTAAACAACGATGGGAACGTACCTATAGTCCTGACAGATGCAGGGGATGTACCCTCCGTACTTGTCGCCCCCGCACCTAGTACACACACCGTCGTCTTTGGCTTTCACGCATCGTCTGCCGCTGGTCTGTTCATCCCTGAAACCAGAAAAAAAATTAAATTACTATGTCATAAACTGTCGGTATCCAGGGCTTGTATTTTTTCTATTCGTCTGATGTTTAGTGGCAACCTCTGCCTATAACGATGCATTGCGTCTACTGAGCACGTCCATGAGGACTTGTTAGTGATACATTGCATTGCGCCCGGCTGAAAGTTATTTTCAATAGAAAGTCACACTGCTGAACAAGTATCCTCTATAATTAAGTTCTCCACGAATTTACCTAAATTTAATTAGGTGCACAAAATATTTACTTAGGTACTTCTTTCGGGAACCTACCACCGGCAATTTGAATAAAAAAATTAAATATTTTGATTTGGAAGGTTTATTCGAATCGAGGAAATCCGTACAACCAAGGTCACTGGTATCAAAAAACTAGAAATATTCTCGACCACCTCGGAAAAGAGACGGAACATACAAATAGGACCCGACAACAAAATTATAAATCACTAGGTGCCGCCCGCGACTTCATTCGCGTCCCGTTGGATCGCGTTAATTGTTCAGGTAAAAAGTAGCCTATGTGTTGATCCAGGTCACGGACAATATAATATGTTCCAAGTTTCATCCAAATCGGATCAGTAGTTTTTACGTGAAAGAATAACAAACATCCATCCATACATACAAACTTTCGCGTTTATAATATTAGTAGGATGGGTAGAGTAGAGAAGAATTAAAATAATTCTACCTTGAAAATAAATACAGGTTGATGTTGATATAGCTCTTTGGTTGGTAGAACACAGCATTCACAAAAGAACTTTAATGTTTCCAAACAATGTACAAAACGATTTTCCAAGATTGGATCTTTATTAGTCAGTGAAAGGTGTCAAGCAAGCCGGGTGCTATTGCAATGTTACGGAGCTTGCAATATTGCATTACCTCTTCTAATTATAGTGTTGTGAAGGCTGCTCGAAAATGAAGCTGGGATATGTTCGAACTCTTGCATAAATGTGGTACTTATGGGCTAGTGAATAGGTCCCATTTCATCTTACTGCTTAAATATCCATACCTCTTTAGCACTCTTTCAGGTAAAGTTATTTGCAAATCAAAACACGCTATAAAATTATTTAATACAATTTATTGCAGTCGCTAAAGGTCGGGTTACATTAAAATAATCGCTGATTGACGTAATGACCTTTATCGTGGCTATCTCTATCAACAATGAGTTTCTATCGTATCTGTGATTAAAAATATTTGGAAAACAAGATTTTTTAACAGACATTTATGTTACGTTTTTTGTTAGGTGTGATAATGATGATGATATAATAATAGCTTCATATTTTTCTGTGAGCCAAGTTTTTTTCATTGTGACATGATAAATGTTCTAAAGATTAATCAAAGCTACCCGACAGTTTTACAATCGTCATCAGGCAATTGTTTCACAAAGTGTGGGATTATTTTTGCAACGTTCACCTAAATTACTTGTTAGATGGACAATCATTTATCAAAAATTCAGATTTTGAACTTGAACACAAAACTAAAGATATTTTCTTGAAATTGAATAAATCAATTTGCATTGCTGCAAAAATGGCTGCAATTTTGTTGAAATTGTTCTTTTTGCATGATATTAATATATATACAACTATTGTAATTTTACCGTTAGGTTCTCAGTTTAACAAGCTGTGGAGGTAGGTACTTCCTCGCTAACCTTAATAACCGACTCTATACTTTTATTACTTTCTCGTAGAAGACTATTTTCCCAGACACAGTACACTAAGACCTTACTTTTTGAGATTATTTAAACCCCTACATACTCGTATATACAGTCACTGGGCCGTAGTTCTATAGTAGGTGCCAAATAACACCGCAATACAGGTCATTCACCCACCTTCACCACGATGTCACAAAATTCAATTTATGTATGGTGAACAAACAGTACTACGATATTCGAGCAATTACCGTCTTAGCGACAGGTTTGTATGGAAGGCGACAGAATTAGCCATTCATAAATTGAATTTTGCGACATCGTGGTGTAGGTGGGTGAATGACCTGTATTGCGGTGTTATTTGGCACCTACTATAGTGCCTTAAGCTGACGGTGTCCAATAAATATATCCAGCACTAACACTAATACTATCAGATTGTAACACTAACACCACTATATGCTAAAGTTGTCTTTAAAATCCACATCACTTCACTCATCCTCCTCAAACCACATGGAAGTCACACTCCTGGACCCTTGCTCCCTCGCCTGCTCCTCCGTCACGATCCTGATGACCACCACCTCCATCATGCAGAGCGCAAACAGTATTATAAACATTGCGAAGTTTGATCCCTGGTGGTGGAATTGGAAGCTGCTGGGAAGAGGTCCGGGGGGCGGCCATGCTGAGATCCCAAAGGTCATTAGACTGGCTACTCCTGAGAGAACCATGGTCTCCGGCACTAAGTCTTCATTTCTGTAAGTTCTTCCAAAGACCACGTTGGCCAAACCTGTATTGATTGCTTTAGGCTTCTTTGGTAATTTTAGCTTGTTATTTCTTTTGCAAGTGTGTGTTTTTGTTTGAATTGCAAATGTAGTTTAACTCCCGAGCCACGTCGTCCGTGTTTGAAGGTACATCACATAATGGTTTATTTAGTACTTTGCATTGTTAATACACGTATTTCTTACGCTAAACAATGTTGTTTATATCCATGTCAATTGATTTTTAGGTGTTATGTAGGTACACTATTTGATAAGATTTTGGTAGGTAATTCCGTGCGTGTGTCTTGCGTATCAGATCCGTACTAGGATTGCCGCGTGGAGCCGGCACGGGACTGAACGGTATGGACCGGGTTTCTGTTGCAACTGCTCTTATGAAATGTAAGTCGTTTAGAATCTTGCTGGGCCATTTCCCAATGAAAATGCGAGTGAGCGCAACGCGGTCAAGGCTACGCGATGACCTTAGCGAGTTTAGTGACGGCGATTCGGCGACTGTTTGTTTGTTTTTGATAACACTGCAATGTGTAGATATATGCACGCTTTTCGCAATGCGTGGAATTTTTTAGGAAGAGCTAGGTACTTATTATACTTTTCATTTTACTTGGTAAAGGTCAAATTGTTTCGTTTCATTTCAAAATGCCTTCCTCAATATCAGATTTAGAGCAACTTGATCCGTTTTTTGCTGTGACTAGAAGTAGGTACGTAGAGTTCATTGACCGATAATTTCAAGCTAGGCGTTGAAAATATCTATTTGGAGTAATTCAAATCAAGTGAATTTGAACTATTGTTTAGCCGGCTCAAGTTAATCAGGTATTCAATTATTCTTTCAGTTTGTTTACTTTTTAGTTGAGTATACCTAGTTAGTTTTTTGTAAAGGCCCCAATGAAACCTTCATAGATAAAAAAATCTACAGTTTCTGTCGACACTGTCGGTCAGGTAACAGTAAATGTCAGTCAGTTGTCAGTACTCTACCAAGGTCTATTGTCTGCAAAAAATGTTTATTTTCGTTGCATACAAAGATGCACCTGAGCTCTCCACAACTCTTCGTCGCAGCTCTTCAGACGACATCGACCTGGCTGTCGAAAAGACCCTTCTCGTCAATCCAAACTGTCCCGTCCGGATCATGCTGGAGTATATTAGGAAGAAGTGTCGTCTAGGCATCTTCACGGTCTTCGACCTTTGTGATGAGGGCGGGTACATGAAGAACCTCTTCAGCTTGCCGACGTATGCTTACGCGACAGACTTATTTGATCATAAGAGGACTTATTATGTGATTGTGGTGAAACAGGTAAGCCGGTGTGCAATATAAACCTCATTAGATACCAAAAGTAAGGTTCTAATATTCTGAGCCAAAAGTATAACATTAGATAGCTTAGGAAACCAAACCTAAACTTGACTACGCATACTGTAGAAATATCTTTTACACAAGGATCAATGGGATCATTTTAGAATCGTCTTGTGAACTAGGTGATTTTAGGTGGTTCGCGAGACCAGAGCCTACACCGTTGTAGAAGAATATATACATAGAAGAACCTACATCGTTTAACTAAGATTTTTTTATGATTTAATTTTAATATGAAGTGGCAGGGGGCCGGCCATGTTTGCCGTAGAACTGACAGTCGTTGGAGCAAACGAATACTTGAGTGGAAACCGCGTTTAGGCAAGCGTAGTGTATGATGCTCTCCGGCAAGGTGTGGCGACGATCTGAGAAATGTAGCTGGCAAACACTGGATGAGAAGAGCCTAAGACCGAGCTCAGTGGCGCGTCTTGGGAGAGACCTACGTCCAGCAGTGGACTGATATAGGTTGATGATGATGATGACTATAGACATTGCACTATCTACCTACCACAGAGCGAGCTTATTAGTAGTCTGGTTTAGGTTACGCAAGTCCACCCTTACTCTATGTTATGCATGTTCTCCTAATAGGTAACGCTAACAGTACACATAACAAATCGAACTGTTTCAGGAAAATGACAAGCAGATCTCAGTCCTTCCCCAGCTGAACCACGAGAACCGAATCTACCTGAACCTGAAGGATCGATGCAGGCGCTTCCTTCTAACCGGGGAACTAAGCCCTCAGGCCACGCCGCTAGTCACACCTCCTGGCAAGCTTACCCCGCCGCCGAGTAAGGGTGGATTAAAGAAGAAATAAAAATAGACAAACAGAACAAAACTAGGTCATTTGGTATGAATGAAACGTGGCCTAAAGTGTTGCTCTTCGAGTTTTTATGGGAAGTTACCATTGGAAGCTACTGTAACACTAATATAATAGTAATCTACTTATCTATAGGATTATGTTTAATACAAATTTTGACGTATTTATATGCTTTTTGATTTGAGCTAATCATTCCATAGCGAGTCTTTTATACGTATTTGATATCTTACACCGCTGTCTTGAACATCTAAATAATGTAAGGATTGAAGCCGATTGCTGTGTTTTAAATCACAGGCTTTTCTAGTAAGAATACGGAACACTGGTGCAAAAGTGCTCTACAAAATACAACCATTCGATACCAATTGTTTAATTTAGGCATCGAGTTTTACAGTAATCTGTGCTTTTGTAGAACACCAAATTATTTTTGCACAGGGTCAAAAAAATATTGCTGTTGGTACTTTTTACTCTATGTCGCCTAATAAATTATTGGAAACTAGCCGTCTCCCGCGGCGTTGCTCGCGTTAGGGTGTGACTTTTCAAAATTCCATTTTCCCGCTTTTCTGTTGAAATTTTTCTTGAATTTTCTTTGCTATAAACCTCACGGAGCCCGAGACCTTTCCAACGAATGCAAAACCGTGGAAATCGGTTCGTGCGTTCTGGAGTTATAGCGTCAGGAAGGAAAACCCGACTTATTTTTATATAGTAGATTATGAATGAGAGCTTTTTTTAAATCAAAGCTTTTTATTCCATAAAATAACAAGGTTACTTTAAATTCGTGTTAGTAGCAGTGGTTACTATAAAGAAACCTGTCAATGTTAACACTTATAGGAAGTCACTTTATAATCCCTTCCTGTGGTGGTGATAGACTGACCATATTTGGGAAGCACCTGACTTGAGTGCCAATAGTGAATTCTTTTATGGGTTTTGGTCAGAGCTCTTTTTTTTTCAAAGACTCTTTGGTACTTATTTAAAAGAAAAACAAAATAGCATCAGCATGGACTGTGGGTATCCTATTGAGGCTGCAGGCACGACTGCGGCCTTCTAGCATCTGATACTACGATCAGACGGAATGGAAATAGATCACAGAAAGTCATCAAATTTCACTAGACAATACAGAGATGTTAAATTTCTATTGATTTCCTATAAAACATTACATAAAATGAACTTGCTACTAAAAAATCTGACTGTGGTACGGAAACTCTATGGTACTCTAGAGCAACTGCTGTGTCCGCGCTTAGTTATTCATTCATAGCGTGCCTTCCGGAAGGATGTTGTGGCACAAGGGTACCTACGATAGAATAGTAGCCATCACTCACTGACGTCATGTTATGTAATCGATGAAGTCTGAGGTTTTCGGATTTCAATCGATTAGTACGTGGCCGTATCGAGATAATAGCGACGTGACTTCGTAAGTTGAAAAACGAGGTATGCTCATGACTTTCTTCTCAAAGAAAGCAAGCACGTGCAAGTTACTCCAGCTCACACAGGTCCTTCACGTCACTTTTTTGGCGATCTATCACGTTATATTAAAAAAAAAACTGTCTCCTCGGCGTGAACGGTCAATTACCTATTTAAATTGGCTTTTATACCTAAGCACTAGTTTTTGGCATCATCTGTAGAGCAAAACCGGCGGACCTTATAAAAAAAAACAAAACTAAACAACATCTAGGTCTTCGATCGTGTCTTGAGGCTTCCTCCTACCATCTCTTTTTAACCGTGTCCATACAAGTCTACATTTGACCTTGGACAAAGTTAATTCGTCCAAGCAGTTGGCGGACTCGCAGGCGACTCGATAGCATTATAAGCTCGTGTTTAGAGCACTGACCGATGGACATTTTGCGCCAAATGCGCGATACGGTCCGGTGCACCCGCTGCTGGGGCGATGTGCTGCTCTACGCAGGAACTCAATTTGAATTTCGGTTCCAAAATTATAGGTAGCAATCGCTGATTCTATATTATGTTGATATGATGTTGAAGTGACTACCACTCGACAATACTCTCCACGCCATGCCTTCAAAGTCAGAAGAGTTCTAAGATTGCTGCAATTACTGCTGTAATTCTAGATGTAATTTTCTTGTTTTCTCTGAACCTTTCGCGAGGGTTTGTTTAGTTTGGTACGTGGAAATAAATTCTGAACTAGGTTATTTCACATTTTGTAATAGCTAAAACCTATCGGTTTCAATGAATCATAATATTTAAACCATTTTTTTTGGTTTAAATAAGTTTCAATTAGTTTCGATTAAACGACTTACGAAACCATTTTCACGGTGTTGCTGATAATTTGTCATGAAGCGTGTGATCAAGGCCTATAAGTATGTAAATACTACTCTACAGCTCTACATATTATAAAACAAAGATATTTATATAACTAGGTAACTGCAATATGTGGCAAATAATTCAGTCTTGCTTGGTTCACGTATTCCAAAATTACTTTCACAAACTGAATTTTATGGCTGGAGAAAGCGTGTTTGCGAAATTAGATTTTAGAACAAAATAATATAAACAGCCGTACCTTTATGCATAGTACTGAAAAAATCCCAGACACTTTTTAAAACTCTCAAAATAAACACAAATAAATGTAGAGTAGTTCCACAACACAATTTCACTCGTACATCGATATAACTGCGTTCACCTATCGATCTCACTGTCCCTTATCAGTGAAGAACTTCACTTCAATCTACTAGCTATCTCATATCGATACGAATCGCTCGATTCATTCGATTGTATTTATCTTCGCAGGTTTCGGGATTTCGGAAGTACAGTTCGATTGGCGGTCGCGTACTGACTGGCGCATGCCGGCGACATGGCTCGTGCATCCGTTGCAGGGTCCTGCTGGCACTTTTAGGGTTCTCTATCCAATTTTGTTATACCTTTACCGCTGATAGAGGTGAGTTAACTTGAGGAAAGGTGTCGTTTGTAGATATGAATTTTTCAGAGGTAAAGTTGCGTTGAATATTGATGGACCTGTATAGTTTCAGTAAGTATGTCGCTCCTTGTAGTTCGTCTCTGGGTGTGTTACTCTGGAAGAAGAGTTCTATTTTCGATGCAGATTTTTGTTTAAAAAAAGATTTGATTCAGTCATGCTTTCTAAAAATCCGAGCAATCATTTTTAAGATTATCACGCTACATGTTTTATTTTTTTAAATGAGGCTCTACTGATGCTCTTTTATTTCCAAAAAGTTGCCATGAGTGTTTTTGAAGGAGTTTTGAGGATTATTATCACATCATGTAATACGAAACGTGTATTAATTCGTCCAAGTACGGAACCCATTGCACAACCAACAAGTGTTTACTCAATTAGCATCCATTCCAGCGTGTAACACATGGTCAATAGGCATGTTACCCCATTGGAGTAGTGTAACCGCCACGGTTCGAACCGACCTACTTCACCTAATCGGGTAACGGTTTTCGGTTCAAGGTAATTTTTTAATTGGTTACTGTCTATTAGTTTCCACCCGTTGCTTCGTTTGCATGGTACCGTTCTTATATTCTTCTATTATTCAGTAGTTGGGTGTCTTCAATTTTTTTACCAGTCATCGTAGGCCTTTACATACAAATGGAAAATGATTTATACAGCGTCAGGAGGCAACCTATGCCTACACTTAACCGACCTTTACCAGTAGTACAGTGCTCTATTTCACGAAGGCGGTTTGTCTATGTTTGTGTGCGTTAGCCCCGCAGCACTCAGGGTATTGAGATAGAAAGAGACGGGGCGTACGATTTGTATATGTGCATGCACTACTACAAACATAGCTGAACCGCCTTCGTGATATAGAATACATAACTGTATCACTGTAACCTTAGTAAATGTGATCCTGATGAAGATGTACTTGTTTTGTGGTGCTACTAACGGATGGCGAACAATTTCTCCGGAACTTATTGCAGGGCCTAGTACAAGTTTTGGTGTGTAAATCTGGTGTGAAACGTCTGACGCCCACCACACCAGTGGGCGCTGAAGTGTATGGAAACACTGAGCGGATTTTTTGAGAAGCTTGGTCTACACCAAGCCCTTACTCGCATGTCGAGCTTCTCAAAGAATCCGCCCAGTGTTTCTATACAAATCAGCACCCACTGGGCTGCTGGGCGTTAGACGTTTCACACCCACACTATACACAGAAAACTCGTACTAGGCCCTCTGGTACCAAGACGTGGACCAAAGCTAGTATCGATTTGAATATCTAAGGTTGCATGATTAAATACTTTTTCAGGGTAACAATGTCACTGACCTAACACATGGTAACCGAAAAAGAACCAGTGGGACTACACGCATGTAGACCTATGAGATCATTACCATCATACCATCTAGCTATGGTGTTCCGTTCCGGTCCACCTGCCTTTTGTTCAAAACTCGCCAAATACGGATATGACGAAACCAAGCTTTCATAGTGGGACGATGGATATCTGCACCGGTTTTTTTTATCGACACTATTCATATAGTCTGTGATTTGGTAAATTCCTTGAGAGCCTTCATATATTTTTTAATTCTTTATTGTAAGTGCTTTTTCGTACATTATAAGTACATAGGTAATATACAAGTAACAAATTGTTTCGCAGTGCACAGCTAGAGCACGTTTACAGAGGATGTGCTCAATGAGACAATGCATCATTATAGGCAGAGGTTGTGCCATTACGTTTTATCATAAAAAACATAGAACCTATAGACACTACTAGAACGACGTGAATTCATATTTTACCCGAATTTAGTTTAGCTTTGCAGCTGATTTTCATGTGCTTAGCAGTGCCATCTAGCGACAAAACTTAGAATTATATGCCAGTGGAGGCTTCGTTCATGCTCTACCAATTCTTTATCTTTGTCACTATGTACTGTGAGTACCTTCGCCTTAGTTACTGTTAACATGAATGTTTAGATGTCGCTTTGGTAAATTTTAGTCGAGTGATAAAAAAATATATGCAAGTTAATAATTAGTTGCATTAAAATTGTGTTTACTTAGGTTGTTCTTCCAAGTGTACTACCAATGTATCTAACGGAATAAAATAAATGAATTGAATTGTATTGTTGCCTGGAAGAGATCGCTCATAGCGATAAGGCATTGTACGTCACATTAGAATAATGAACTTTGTGTTTATTTTATAATTTCCGTAAAAGTGGTGTACAATTAATTGTATAATATCTATAAAAATAGCATTAGGTGAGTACTTATAATAAAATTATAAGATTTACCTACTATGTAAAGTATTGTACGCCCGGCATGGGTAAACTGTTGAAACACTAGGTACATAATATCTTTAAGATCTCTTTTTTTACACAGTTTTACAATAAATGATTCTTATTCTTATTCAATAAAGAGTTTTCTGTCTATCTATCTCTATCTTTGTACCTGAGTTTAGGTGTACCATGGGTTACCTCTAGGTGCCTCTATGTTGTATTATATGATCTGTGCGTCTAGTAACATTTTAACTAACAGACCTTGGCTTTGGGGGTAGGGAAGGTGGACCTACAAAGGACCCGCTTTATTTTTTCCTATTATAATGAACTAGCGACCCGCCCCGGCTTCGCACGGGTGCAATGCAGTGATGATGATGATGTATTATACATATAAACCTTCCTCTTGAATCACTCTATCTTTTAAAAAAAAACTGCATCAAAATCCGTTGTGTAGTTTTAAAGATCTAAGCATACATACATATACAGACAGACGCGGGAAGCGACCCGATCCAGTGGTGTTCAAAGTAGGTAATATGTTTTATAAAATACGGTAAGGGTACTTACTTGGGCCACGTCACTCCATTGGCGACGAGGTAGCATACCCCGGAGACGATCCCCGCCAGCAGGCCGAGGCTCACTCCCGTCGTTAGGGACAAGGTATCTGGCATCTTTAAACTTTCACACCACAATTTACAATGTCATTTTGTCCTGTCGTCCACTGCTCTGGAGTCTGAGTTTTGTTTTTTGTTTTTTGCACTGATTTGATAACTTTTCTGTTATTTACGTAGGTATCATCACTTCGTGAGAGAAGAATTTTTAAATATTTGTATGTATAATTTCCGTTTTAGCCCAAATACCCTGTAATAAGTAAAATAATTACGATTTATTTAAAAACGAACCCCCGAATTCATGAACATAGGCTAAACAGTTCGCTACTCCATTTAGCACAGCGCCTGAATCCGCGTCTAGATAAGCCTCTACATGCGTCGTCTATGAATTAGAGGGGAAGAGTTTGTTTGAGTGAGTGTTACGAGTTTCAGTTCAATGCTTAGCATTTTTAATAAAAGGTTAGGTTTTGCATTGTATTTAGGCCCATTTCTTCTCAGTGCACTCCAGACTGTTCAGATAATATGAGGACATGTCTACCGTGCCTTGGGATTACAGCCATTTCATGTTGCACTTTTGTAGTCGGAATTTTTTAGAACCATTGTTTCACCATCAATTTAAATACCTAATTTAACGTTACTTACCTACTTTTTTAAAATAAGTAGAATATTATTGTGACCTCTGTGTTACTCCGTTACGGATATACACCACGTGTGACCCTGTGACTGGATTAGTAAGCTGAAGTGGCAGTGGGCTGGCCATGTTTGCCGCAGAACCGACAATCGTTGGAGAAAACTAATACTCGAGTGGAGACCGCGTTTAGGCAAGCGTAGTGTAGGACGCCCTCCGGCTAGGTGGGGTGATAATCTGAGACATGTAGCTGGCAAACACTGGATGAGACGAGCCGAAGACCAGACTCAGTGGCGCGTCTTGGGAGTTACGTCCAGCAGTGGACCGATATAGGTTGATGATAATGATGATGTTGACCCTGTGACTAGTCACTAGATGATGGAATTTCCGGCAAATTTCTGAAGCAACAAATTCCCAAATTCTCGGGTCCTACGGGACAGACGTGCGTCGTCAGCATTCTTGTGTGCTAGGCATTTCTAATGGCGAAGGGTTTTTAGGGATTCTGGGAGCTCAACTTTGACGTTCTTTGTCTATTATGTTGTTAAGTTCCTTGTCAAATTATTAGTTTTAGAGAGTACAACGCAGTTAAATAGTGCCTTTGATAGATCGTATCCAAAAAAAATGTATTTATTTAATTTTGTTATTTACTTAGGGAAAAAATGTATACTTGATCTTATGTAGGTACCTAGTAGGTATCCAAATTATCTATCTACAGGTACACTAGGTACATTATGCACTTGCCCTTGAAAATAACTAAGTAACAGAGTACAAGTATGTTCGCAAATTGATTTGAAAACGTGAGTGGACAAGAAACGTACGAACAATAATTGATTTTACATGACGTGCCACTGGGGCTCTACATTTGAAAAGGTGTAGCAAATTGATCAAACAATAAGCAATAAATCAAAAGTTGTTATTATTAGACACTAGCGACCCGCCCCGGCTTCGCACGGATGCAATGCAGTGATGATGATGATACATATAAACCTTCCTCTTGAATCACTCTATCTATTGAAAAAAACTGCATCAAAATCCGTTGTGTAGTTTAAAAGATCTAAGCATACATACATACAGACATTATAGGACAGACGCGGAAAGCGACTTTGCTTTATACTATGTAGTGATTATTATTAGGTACTTATAGTAAATCGAAAGCGTAGCTCCTATTTTTTCTAGCAATAGAATAAATCACACTCACACCACTCTCAAGTAGGTTTCTCTTTGTTGGTAAGTATATATTGAAGCAAGTAAGTAACAATAATGTAGTACACGCAAAATCTGCAATTAAATAAATGGGATACCGCTAAAACATACATCGTACCATTTTACCTCGGTTACTTTCGTTAGCATTATAATAATAATCAATAATCATTTATTTGGTAAGACGTGTAATAACACGTCAGAATAATAGTAGATTATTTAACAAGGGGATAAAGCAGTGTTTTCTGTCGCGGGTGACGATTTAAATCGCGAGCGTAACGAAGGACTCGAAGTTTACTCCCGAGCGTAGCGAGGGTGTTAAAAACTTAAATCACGAGCGTAGCGAGGGATTTAAGACAAGTCCTGAGAGTAGCGAGGGATTTAAGTTCACCCAAGACTAAGACAGCTTTATCACCGAGGAAAGTACTCTACTTTTCGTACCATTTGCGAAAAAATTAACACAATAATAATATGAGATAGCATTTTAGAACATTAACTTATTTATAAAAATAAATTAAAATAAACTTAACGTTTATGTATTTGAAGAAAACAAAAACGCGCCATTTTCCTAGACTAATATTTTTTTGTCGGAAAAGCAAAGGCATCAAGTTCATACGGCCTGCATAATAAATGCGTATTCCTTTTTCAAAAAGATGTATAATGCTTTATATACAAACTCAATGGTGTAAACACAGATGTAGTTCAGTATAAATTGTATTCCAAATTTAAATCACTTTCTCCCCCTAGAGGATGAAAGAAATCCAGTACAATTTTATCTCCCTGTTTTTAACAGATTAAAAATGACTATTGTTATGTTCGCTTTTTGTGGCATAGAATGTCACTTTTTTGAGCAAGTGAACTATTTATACTTGGTACCTATAATAGTGTTTGCTAAACGCCCAAGTCAGGCCTTGATATTTATTTTCCAACCAAAAGAATCAAGCCCGCATCTTTTATATCTCATTGGATGTCCACGGAAAAACTTATGTTATGTACCTATCAAAAAGATATTAGTTTGAAAAAGCGTACCTACTTAGCTATTCAGAAGTTTGCACACTTTTTACAACAATCTTGTTATTTACATACAGGTTAAAAGCCCACTGTACCGTTGTTTACCCTAATATAAAGATATTCCCATAGCCGGAGATAAGTAAACAATAGTCCAACGGGATGGCACATCAACACAATGGCATATGGGAACTTCCCATAGTGCACTCGTGTCGGGAAATCTAGAAAATTCAATGACTACCTACTCCCCACGTCTGGGTTCGTAGATTGCAATCTGTATGAGTACACAAAGACATTGCAGTTGTAGGTAATACTTCTACTTACCTAGTGTTTCTATTAAAATAGTTTTAAAGGTAAATATTGATAAATATTGGTACGATAAGGATCTTTATATGGGAAAAATACTGTAACATTGGACATTTTCTGTAGAGAAATGGCGTGGTGCAAAAGAAAAAGCATGGTGTCAAAATTAACTTTCATTTTTTTATGATAAGTAATGCGACAAGCTTATGGCCCACCTGATGTTGAGTAAGCGGTTACCTCTACCTCTAACAATGTCAAGTATTAAAAGTACATTCATCATTCCGAGATGTTACGTATTAGTAGTTACCTATTTGAAATGTCCACGTTATTTCCTGGTCATAAGGCTCCTGATGTTACATCTTCATCAATAATGTGTGAGAGAATGTCTACTCTCATCTTCCCTAGTGAAGGGCTTGACCAACAGTAATCAGAAAATCAGAGTCACATTTTCCTAAACGTACCTACCCTAACTTAATTTGACAGAGCGCTAAAATTATAGCCGTTTTTGTCGTTTCAATTTACGAGAAAAGGACGGCAAATATTTAGCATTGTCAAATTAGGTTAGTTTAGAAAAACGCAACAACAGAATCGACACCATTAGCACTCTCAGTTTTCGAAAGATATCTTTTTAGGGTTAGGCTCATAATCCCCTTTGAGTCGTCCCCTTTAAGGGGATTATGAGATTTTTTGGCTCATAATCCCCTTGATTTCAAAATTTTCAAATCAAGGGGATTATGAGAGTTTTCAGTCTCAAAATCCCCTTTGGTCGAAATTACACCGTAATAGCTCAAGACAAAGTCATAATGCTTTTATTGAATAAAATGCCACTATATGTGCAAAAAAGCCAAGCCTGTAGAAAGGTTTTCTACCGTTCTCGAGGCTATATGTCATGAGTCTATTTCATGTCAATGTCATCGAAAACTTCTGTCAAATACTATCTATACAAGTACCTATTTCATTTGTGTACATTTTTTATGTCTATTTTATTTTATATTTGATATTTTTGCTTTAAAATGACAAACGCTACTTTTATGCAATGCTTACTCGGCATGCAGTGTGACAATTTCACGATTTTAGCCGCTGACCAGACGAACACATTTAGTATTATCGTCTTGAATGGTGAGTGCACAGCGAGCGGACAAAACGTAGCGGCATGTCCGCTGTTATTTTACAGCAGCGTACTTCGAAAAGTATACTACCTCAGCAACCACAACACAGTACCTTGACAATCTCATTGTTTAATTATAATAACATTTACAGATATAGATCACTTACAGCCGAATGCTCAAACGCCACTCAAACCCCACTCAATTTAAGTCCCGCTTAAATTATTGCCATCTCTTACAAATGAGTAATGTCAAACAGAGGCAGAGCAATTTTAAGTGGCGCTCAAATTTGAATGACGTTTGAGAATTCGAGCCTTATTGTAATAAAAAAAAATTCACGGTTTTTCAATATTTCTCAAAAGAAAAACTCTATAAAATATCTTAAAAAATAATGGGAAAGAGAAGCATTTGATCGAGAATAAAAAATGTTTATTTAGGTCAGCTAGAGGTCAGAGTAACCTTCTCATTATTTTATGTTTTTTATCCTTTTTCCTTAATATTTCGTCACAGATTACAGAAATGTGATTTACTGTCTTGAAATTTCTACATCTTTTGATGATAATGTTGAAATCATTACTAACTCTCTTAAGTCTTTAGTCTAACGTGCTATATAACATCTAACGTATAACGTACGTGTTATCTATCTATCTATCTAAATAAAAGTGGGATTTTATTACGAAAGAGCGTCTATATAAAACTTGATATATATAGGTACTTAACTAACCTACAAACTATTCAAAAGAAAAATCTTATAACTATAAAGCGTACCTTCTGCTCTGCGTTAATAATCTTTTGTAAATGAGTCTCATACTTTCTCCATCCAGTTTTATCTCTTCCGCGAGACAGTTTCGAAATAGTTTTGGGGACCGGCTTGTGATGATCCTTGTTTTACTTCCAAGGAATAATGGAGTTGAAAAACTTTGCTCTATTCCTGATAAAATGTGACGAACGTGACGCTTTAGCAGAATTATTATTCGAGGTTTGTTGATAGCAGGGGAAGATACAAAGATAAGATTTAAGGCCTTTTGAAAATTTAATGTCACTAAAACATACATAAGCGACATGAGCGAGTTACCTACTATGAAGTGTCAAAACTGGGTGCAATTTATAATTTTTGGGATATGAAAAAAAAATCTTTGCCATTTCCCAATGCACTTAGGCAAAATAACTATAAAATTTTTATCCTACTTTCTAGGAAAACTAGATGCGTAGATCTATTTAAGTACGTACTGTATGAAAAGGCAAGTCAATTGCGTTGCGAAACAAGTTTCATACAATAAGTACATTAAAATAAATTGTGAATTGATGTCAAACAACGTACTTTAAAGGCCAAACTGAAGATGGCTGTAAGATAAAACCTATTGTTTAAAATTGCGTGGCTACTTCCATTTTCACGATTACATGTCCTTATTTTCAAATTGCCATAGTTTAAGTGAATTTTAAATTGCTTTGCGTCTTCTAAGTACTTTGAAATCAAAATGACTAGTATTTAAGCACAAGGACTTATTTTGAAAGGTAAATTCTTTTATTTTATTATTTATTATTATTTTCCTTTACGTGTGAGCAAGAAAATTATATCAATGGTGATTCAGTGATCGTTTACTGTGGAGTTTATATTTTATACATAGTAGTTATTTTTCAAGTGTTTACATAGGTGTCGGATTGGTATGGAATCGAAAACCGACAGAATATCTTGGAGAGATGAGGTATAAACGGCAAACACGTGGTATTTATGGTTTTCCCCCGACATAATATGACGTACGCGATATCTCACAGAGTTATCCGTCGAATTTTCTAAAGCGAAATCCCTTTAGTCACTACTTTTGTGACTCGAGTTTAGTTTGTGATTTAGTGTTGCCTTTTCAACTATAAATAAATAAAATAATTAAATAAATACTCTTGGACATTACACGCAACGCCCTCTAGTCCCAAACTAAGCAAAGCTTGAACTATATGGGAACTAGATTGCGGATAGAATACTTAAGACTTACATTTTACGTACTATCAACTCATTATTTCAACAATATTGCAAGAACTATTGCGATTGTCATTTACTTTCTGAGTTTCTGATTTTATCGCACACGTTTATAAAATATACAACGAATGCGTAATTTAAAAAAAAAAACATGCAAAGAATTGCTTCAACTGGCTTTTAGCTATCTCTTGTGTACTCTATACCGTAGATGCTATTATATCGAATCACTCTAAAGCAGATATTTAATGTCAAGTCTATAGGTATTAGTTTTAAGAGGAATCTTCGCTTGACTCATAATTCGAAATACACCTCGGTCTTTCCGGAAAAAGATGGCTATCAAATATACCTGTAATCTGCAAATTAAATTTCAGATGTAAACAAGGTTCACGAAATCGCCGATACGCTCCTGATGGGTGTGATAGGCGATGCTGGGGAAGCCATCCAGTTCTCACAGTTCGTTACTAAGAATATTCAGCTCTATAAGATGCGGAACAAGTATGAGCTGAATGCAGCTGCAGCTGTGCACTTTACGAGGAAAACTTTAGCTGACAGTTTAAGAAGAACGGTTAGTAAAAAAAATTGTAAATTTATGTTAATTAACCTACCTACGCCGCACCACCGATGTGAACAGATATCTACTCAATGTTTTCAGGAAAATTGTGACATCTTCCAATTGTAATGCCGCCATTGCTAGAGTACTAACTGGCTTATACGCTCAGTTTTTCTCTACCGCTAAAAGGCTCTGGAGGAGATAAATAAATATAGAAAGACCAGTGATTCAAACCAATACATTTTTGATCACATTACACTATTGTGATCACATTTATATTGTGTTGTCTATATATTTTATATGTAGTTGTGCCTATGGACCCACCGTGTCTGCAATAAAGAATTAGTATTATTATTACTCGTAAAATATTTTAGGTAGGTAAGTAGGTAGGTACTATAAAACTGCCATACAACTGACCCTTTTTGTAATTTTTTTTCAAGTCAGTGCACAACTTGTGATCGATGATAAAACTGAAATTCGTATTACTCAAATCCCATTTAAAATTAACGAACGCAAAAACCTACTCATGCGTAATTCAGGTTTGTCGAAACACTGCGTGAATGTCAGAAATTACGCAACCTTTGATAAGTTCAAGTCTGGTTTTTCGCGAAAATATTAAGGTGGCAATAAAATGAAACGTTTAATATGAAGGTTAATTGCAATTTCAAACTAAAATGTACTAATATCTTTTGATCGAAACATTTATCACTGCATTAAAAATAATTTGTATCACTGTTGCAGTAAGCAGTAGGTAAGTAAGCGAAACGCTCTCATTTATTTATAAGTTTTTTGTAACACTTTCATTCGCATTAGATTAAAGCCCGTGCTATGCTAATTGCTCTCTAAATATCTAATTAATCTTGCTATTAGTACGGCAAAATTGTATGAATTAATTTTATGCTTAAATTGAATAAAATGGCCAGTTGATTTAGGCTGGAATACTAAAACGTCATTCAAATTTGAGCACCACTTAATCTTTCTCTGCCTCTGTTTGACATTACTCATTTGTAAGAGATGGCAATAATTTAAGCGTGAACTTAAATTGAGTGGCGTTTGAGTATACGACCATTATTTTTGTAAGAAGTGGTATAGGGTAGGTGCAATTCAGCTAGGTACTTTTCAGATTGTTTTGAAAGTTTATAGAACATAAGTAATAAAAAAATCGAAGGAAATTTATGGAAAAACTGGCACAAAGTTCTAAAATATTTTACCGTTTTAATAAATGCTATCCGCAGAGAATGGAATGCAAATAAGTTTTTGTCTCGGCTGCGGCATCGTCAAAAGATATTTAGGTTAAAAAATATAGCGAAAGTCGATGAAAATACCATTATTACGGTACGTTGAGCGAAGTTTGTTTTCAGAGATATTTTTCCAGTTAAGTCGAGTTTTGGTTTTTACGTAATTTTTACCCTACAATTTACCAAAGTTAAACTGCTTTGGTTGATTGTTTAAAAGTTACTGGAATGGAAAATCAACGGAAAACTACAAGTGACAACGGAAAATCTTGAGTCCAAATTATTGAAAGCAAAGTTCCCGATATGTTCCCTATTGTGGTTTTTTACATTTGCGCACTGGAGTAAAATAGTTGGTCGAGCGAGCAAAGATCTTAGTGTCAACTACTTATATTTACTAACTCATCATCATCATCTTCCAACCCTTGTCCCACGCTAAGTACTAACTACTAACGAAATATAATAATTATGTTTGTTAAGTAGGTACGATGTTCGATACAGTAAAACTTTTAAACGCGATCTGCATAAAATTAAAAAAAAATGTCGACAGATACTACCATCATAGTATACTCGTAGGAGTAGGATTATGAGCTAAAAGAGGGTTCTAAAGTTTCGAGGAAGCAAAAAAAAAAATTGTGTAGATACTTATTTAATTATCCTCTGAGATATGTCCGCTAAGTATGACATAGTTTTCCCCATAACCAGGGTCCATCCACATTGAACATGCTGGTCGCTGGGTACGATGAGAAGGAGGGCTGTCAGCTGTACTCCCTAGACGCTTTAGGTGCCTGCATGAAGCTGCCGTTTGCCACCCACGGCTGCGGTGGTCTTCTCAGCCTGGGTATTTTGGACCAGTTTTATGACAGCTGTGAGTATCGTCTTACACTATCAAACGAATGCTATAGCAAGGACCACCAGGTTTTGATACCATCTAAGACCCACCTACCTAGAGCTAGTATAGTACCTACCAAATTCGATTTAGTAGGAAAAAAAATCAGTCAGCAAAGATATTGCTAAGTATCTTTGCATAATACGCTTACGGCTGCGCTCGCGCGGTTTGTGAATACAAAATTTTCATATTTTATTATCCTACTAATATTATAAACGCGAAAGTTTGTAAGTATGGATGGATGGATGGATGGATGTTTGTTACTCTTTCACGTAAAAACTACTGATCCGATTTGGATGAAACTTGGAATATAATATTGTCCGTGATGGATTAACACATAGGCTACTTTTTATCCCGAAAAATCAACGGAACGCGAACGAAGTCGTGGGCGGCACCTAGTGAACTATATTTTGTTTATTTATCCCAAGTGTTACCAAAATCAGTCCAGCTGCTACAGTGTCACTAACTCCCCTAAAACCAACATCTAGTTGCACAACAACTGTAAACATTTTATTAATTTTAGCTTTAACAGAAGAAGCAGCCTACGAGGTCCTGAAGATGTGCATCCACGAGATCCACCAGCGGCTTCTGATCAACCTGATGAGCTTCAGTGTGAAGGCTGTTCGCCGGAGCGGCGTCCATGACCTGCCACCTATCACACCAGACTCTTTCAAGTGATCTCTGAGTATTTTGTCTCTAAAGTTATTATGTATGTAGGTTTTATAGGGTTTTGCTACGAATATACTGATGGTTATTTCTACAAGCAAGTTTTTTTACATAAGTGTAGGTGCGTCACTGCAGCCAAAACTACAGTCTGGTAGTGGTACTTACTTCCCCAACGAGCTCTCTACTTCTGTATTTAATTTTTTTAACAAGCAATATTGTTTTGGTTTTAATTTAAAATAACTGCTTTTTTTAGTAAGTAAACTCAAAATCAACCAAAATAAATGACGGATCTGCCTGTACTATAATAATAATGTAGTACCTAATCAAAAAAACAGGAGTTAATTCATAAACGCGAAAATTTCAGATCTACTTTTATGTACCTATATAAGTATTACACTTAATTAAAAGTAGATTTGTAATTTTCGGGTTTTTTAATGAAGGCTAAGTTCGGGCTTCGAAACGTTAAAAATTAGGCCGATAAAAATTTAATTGGAAAAGTTTAGATTGCGCGGATTACCGGAGTTCTGAGCGTTCACGCTCGTGTTTACAGAGTAGCCATCGTAATGACTTTGTTACACAGGTGTACAAAACAGTATTTGAAATCACCGAAAGTATTACAGACCTTGCGTTCACAAATACTTAAGTGTAAAGAGGTACCTAATATGCAAGTGTGCGCAATTTTTAGTTCAGCTTTGATAAAATTCTCTTAGTTTCAAGCGTATGCTAATTCAGTAATTTGCATAATATTAAAAAACAAAACCACTAAGTATCATGGCGTTTTTTTAGGTACCTATTTAGTATCTACCTACCTACCTGCATGTGTAGCGTTTATAGTTTAAAAATAAATAAAGTCCAAGAACACAGTATTGCTGCTATAGATAACATATAATATTATTATTGTAATCTATGCTCATGCAATTGTTGTTGGTAGAGACATGTTGCTTCAGCTAGGTACCTGTAATTTTAGATAAATCTTCATTATATTTCTCACGAATACTTAGGTTCAATAGTTCACACGGCTTCGTGACCGGATCTAATTCAATCAGATATTGCAAGAGTATAACTAAACCTAATGAATAATTTGCACACTCACATATAATAATGAATTATTGCATAACCATAAATAGTTACAACCTATTGAATAATATTTTGCAATCACAGGTAAAAGATAAAAACAATTTGGAACTGCAATATCCTCAAACACGGAATACATCCTCTTTCTGTATAATTAATCTGTCTCTAGTTTTGCCTAACTAAAAATATATTACCAACTAGCTGACCCGACAGACGTTGTCCTGTCATTCAAACTCTTACTGTCAAACAACTGACAGTGTGATTTCAAATGTGACATTAGACAAAAAAGTTTTTATGGACAAGGTTAAGGAACTTTCACCCCCCCCCCCTCCCCCCTTTCAACCCGTTACAACACTTTTCGCATTTAAAAGTAGCCTATTTCCTTTCTCAGGCTCTAGAGATAGTCTAGAGTCTAGACTATCTGTGTACCAAATTTCATTCAAATCGGTTCAGTAGTTTTGGCGTGAAAGCGAGACAGACAGAGTTAGGTACTTTCGCATTTATAATATTAAAGTATGGAGTATGGATAGCTGTGATATAAAATAGATTAGGAAAAAATGGTTCTAGAGCTGTTTGTATAGCGCTCTTACGTAACTGTTTTACATACGTAGGTACCTACTACCTACCTACATTCTTAGAAGATTACCTATAGTTGTATCTAGTCGGTGCAAACAAACGTCAAGGTGTTGATATGATAACACGGGACGCACGACAAACTCATTATCATGTAAAATAAATGTGTTGGTACACTCTGAGACTACACATCTTCTTTTACATTCATCATTATCATTCACAGCCCGACTTCAACCACTGGTGGGTATTGGCATCCTCTGTGCACTTCTAACAGTCCTGCGCTAATCTCATCCAGGTCTTGTCCGCAATGTTTGCGACATCGTCTGCCCTGTGGTCTGCCCATCTCGCTGCAGGTTGATCGACGTTGCGCAAATTTACTTTTAGTGAATTTTATATGAATTGTGATCTAAACAACTGAGATCTAGCGAGTTCGACAGGTCAAACTGATTCTGATGCCGATTCGTACGAAATCTCTTTTTCAAAACCAACCTTATACCTATTGGTTAATCTTAATTCAACCCTAAGTATTCCGAAACTTAAAACCTGTTTCAAATCAACCCAGTGAGAACTTAAACCTAGCCAAATCGATTATTGGGCGTTTTTTTAAATATCTGTTTCATTTGATCTACATATTTTCCCAAAACTAAAAGTATTGGGCACTAGATTATTCAACCGTATAAATACAAGGTTCTCTTTCTAGGGTTTGCCTTCTCCCAAAAACTAAACCAGTGCTGATTATGGTACTGAAGATGAACATCACATAGACAAAGATTATTGTACTTATAATAATTGCGTATAACATTATTATTTGTAGACGCTGACCGAGAGAGAGTGTTGAAAGTTTCAGTAAATAGTAAAACAAGTAAGCGAGGGCGACATTGTTTGCACAAATTAATTCGACGGCTTACGTTCATAACTTACCAAGAGCAATAACAAAGCAAAATATAGAACTAAACAGCAAAATAATTTTAAAAAGTTGACTCACGCTGTTGATCTCTCATGGCTCTCGAGGTTGTCTGAGATGATAGTCAGAGTAACATAAAAACATTACTTGACTTCGACATGTTGGCTCAATATATTATCTTCAACAAGATCTTCAAAGTAGTGAAGCAGTGTAGAGTATTTTTTTTAATGTTTTCTTAGTAACCCATCCAAACAGTTTGTTAATTGGTTTTCCATACTGTATTGCTTTATTACTATTAGGTAATATATGACAGTAGATGACCCATTACCTCTATCTACAACCATACATACATCACAGAGCACGTGTTGAACGTCCTAACTGTTGTGTAAATGCAAATATCTATACTATTGCAAAACTGTAAAACGCCAAAAACTAAAATTAAATATATGGATAAACTAAATATGCAGATCTACTAAATAAACGATTCTGATTCTGAAAATCGAGTTTGTTTGTTTGTTTGTCCGTGGATCACGCCTAAACTACTGGACCAATTTCAATGAAACTTATACCATTCAGAAGTCTTTTTTCCGGATTGAAACGTAAGTTATATTTTATTAAAATCAAAGTCGTGGGTTATTAGATACAGCTTGAACTCTCTAAACCAAAAGCAGCCGTTGACACGAGGTTCATCGTATGTTAGTTGACAGATATTTAGGTGGAAAGTTTAGCACGTACGAAGTCGCGGGTGTCAGCTAGTGACAAAATATAATTTGCTTTACGCTCGACGCCCCATATCTGTACTACTCAGCAATGTAGAGTATTAACGTATAGAGTCTACATCTTGTTGAACATTACTCCGTTAGTGCTTTCATAACGTTTATTTGATGAGTGAAATTAAGAATTGTCTTTACTTATATGTTTTGTTGATTATTACGAGTTGTAGAAGGTACATTGGGTAGTATTATGAAATAATTGCTTTATTACGTAAAGATTTACTATTGTGAATTGGGATGATCGTTATGTAATAATAATAATAATAATAATCTTTTATTTCAGAAAAGGAACTTAGTACAAAACATGAAATCAAAAAGTCCTTATTATAACGAATGCGTTATGTTTTTAGGTAGGAATGTTAACTTATTTATTTTAAATCTACCTTTAGAAGCTATTTTAGTATTTTTTCAATCATTACGCACGCATTGTTATGATTAATGATGGCGGGAGTAACTATTTTTTTTTTTTTTTTTTTTCTTATTTCTTTATTTATCGGTGAAATTATTGATGCTATTGTTATACCTAAATCATTCATTTTGCACGCTGATGTAGGTATGTAGTTTTAGCACATAAATAGGTTATACAATACACCTACCAATAGAAGTAAGAATTTCTGGAATATAATCAGTATCGGAATCCTGTATTTCATCTCTAAGTATATATTTTTAGTTTTCCTACACAATTAATAACGTGATGAGCCACGCTATGATAATAAAAAAACACTCACTCAAACAAACACAGTATTAAATCAACCAACGAACTAGGAAAATTATATTCACTATCGTTATCACTCACGATTGTCGACCTTCTTTCTAAGCTAATAAGGTCTTATGAATTTTCACAGTATATTTAATTTTAAAATCACAACTATCACACACGATTTTAATCCTTATATGGGTGATTATAAGGTGTAGAATGTCTTTTGGGTGCGGATAAGATGCGACGCGGGCGCAAGGCTGGTGCGCATGAGACGCTTTGGTGCAGAAGGCTGTTATCGTAAGCCTCCCGCCATAATGATTGGGGTTACCAGGTTTTGCGAGTATATGTGGATATTACAAGGAAACTAAAGACTGTCAAAACCTTTCCTAGTATTATATAAATACTAGAAAATGTTCTGACAGTCTTCGTTAAAAAAGAGTCGCGTTAAAAAATCATACGAAATTATGAGTTAAAAATTTCCTGTCATTTTAGCGCGGTTTTAAAAAAGACTGTCATTGTCACTTGCATGACGATGAAACATGAACCTAGGAATCTATGGACCAGGCATTATACATCTCTATGAACAGTTCTCCCTGCGGCCGGTCGCCATGTTTTAGCACAGCCAACATCAAGTACATCAGTTGTCATAGCGACTTGTTTTTTTCAGTGTTCTCAAGAAAATTTAGTGTTCTACGCGAAAATTGTGCTTGTTAGTAGTGCTAGAACTTGCAGAATACTGCATTTATTATGGGTAGGTGCAGTGTGTTAGGTTGCCGCATGAAACACCATAAAAAACATCCCATTATAACGTTGCACAGGCAAGTTACCGAATTCATTCAAAATATCTTGTTTTTCCTATTATTTTGAAAGATTTTGCTATTAGTGGGAATGTTTAAAATGATATTCTTGCTTTTCTGTAATCATTTACTGTTTTACCATTAATATTATGTGATTTTATAAGAAAATAATTCTCCCTTGTAAATAGAGTTTCGGTAGTACGGCATTTTCATTTTTATCGATATCGATAACTTAGCGACAGGTGAATATAATTAAACTCGGATTTCTTTTTTATTATTTTAGATTGCCGACATCTAAAAAAAAAAAGAACAGTGGCTGGATGTAATTGGGTTGGAAAACTTAAATAGATCAACGAAACATATTTTCATTTGTTCCCTGCATTTTGAAGAGACATGTTTTAACCGAACTTTAAATATTTTTCGAACTTGATTATGACTGGGATCGACGGTTTGATGAACCCTTATATTTGATTATTGTGAACATAATTATTTTACTTGTAAAAGGCATTTTTAGAACTTGATTATAACCGGAACGGCTTTTACAGTTTTTATTAAACCTGTTTGAAATGATAATTTTCATTTTATTAGGAATGATCGTGCCAAGTAGTTAATAAATAATTATACCTGAGTAATTTCCCTTTACACTTAAGTATTATAATATTAGTAACAAGTTGACACGGGCGCACTACGTACCACCATAGTTTTTTTTAAATGCAAGAACCATCTACGAACTTTTAGAAAACATAAAAAAAAAGAATTATCCAAATTGGTCCAGCCATTCTCGAGCTATTGAGTGACAACGAAATAGGATTCATTTTGATATATTATATAGAAAAATAATAGAAGATAGATTAATAAAGAATAAGTAGGTATAGTCCGACAAACCAGAAAAAATCTGTAGTAGCAGTTATTTATTTATTATTTCCATTGGTAATTATGAATGCGTGGTATGCTGATCAGTAATAGTGATACTCTACTAAGGCTCCTACACATATGCCCCGGCACAAGCCGCAAAAACTGGCAGTCCGCATGAAACTCAATCAATAAGCTAAGTAACCTTGAGCCGCACGCGGCAACCTAAGCCGGCGGCACTGTGTGTGTGTACTACTCGTAGAAGCCTTTATGAAGAAATCTAAAAGAAACTCATATGCGAATTTTTTAAATTCTGTAAACACCGTGCAATTCAACTATCGATATCGATAATAGTGCGCGCAGCTCTACGGCAAGCCTCCATCTTTGTGCCAGACTCAGATTAGGTATGCACGTTTTTTTCGTAGGTATGTCATCTCTATTCTTTTTTCCCTTACTCTATGCGATGAAATAAGATGACAACAGATTTAAAGAGTCTTATTAGCTATCGGAGCTTTAGAAAACATAGTAGGTACCACTCTGTTTTCAAGCTTTTTTAGGTTTTTGTGTACAAAGTACAAAATTATTTATTTTATGTAGGTATGTAAAACGCATGAATACGGAAAAATGTTTTAGGTAAATAAATTATGGTCACACTGTGTGACCATGTGAATGAAAGTATGAAAATTGTACACAGTCTTTACATTAACATACTACAAATACTAATTATTAAAAAAAAACACAATTTGCGATAGCGAACCGCAGTACAAAGCCCCAAGTCTGTGCATTTATTTTGACTTTCGACTCGATTATAGCACACGCAAAAGCATTCTCAAAGCGAGAAATCTTGTATGAAACCCGGATAAGCGCCTCTGCCGGGAGATTTGCGAATTGTGCAATTCCCAACAAATGTCTTGCTTTGCGAATGCTTTTGAGTGTGCTATACTCGAGTCGAAAGTCAAAACAAATGCACAGACCCGGGGCTCAGGGCGTAAACGACAGTTAATCGTAATCGTCTGGAAATACTAGGTAGTAAATAACAATGAACTTCAATAGGCTGATGATGAAATAGGTATTAGAGTGGAGACGTCACACTAAATCTTTTTAATACAGTTGCTCAATAAGTGGCGTATTGCAGGGACGTATAGCGTTCGGGATGTGGGCTATTATATTACATACTCGTGCTTTTTTTTACCTTTCCCGAACTCGTGCGTTCTCTTTCCCAACTGTCAAAATAATGTCTATTAAACAGAAAAACCAACCATGAAGTTTTTACTAAAAAAATTCATAGAGGTTTTTATGATTCATGCAAATACGTATATTTCTAAAAAAAAGCTACTAATTTGTTTCAATATCAGATTTAATGATTTGATTGAATGAGTTAGGTTAGGTTTCATTTCATCTCATTAAATTTCATTTTCATTTCATATCAATAAAAAAATTGTACTGAAGACTTGGCTGTATGGGCATAGTTCCCTTTGCTTACCAGAATGAGTGAAGAAAAAAAAATCTCTGCTTATATTCTACGGTTGGCGCCATTTTTCAGAAATTTTCTTTTTATTAAATTGCTTCATTTTTCGCAACTGTATTAAAAATAGTCGTTCAGTACACGTGCGGAACCGTCATTGCAACTTGTTCCGACTGTCAACCCTCGCCTTCGGCTGCGCCTCTGCTCGGGTAGACATTTGTCGGAACTCTTTGCAATGACAGCCTTTCCGCACTTGTAATGAAATATACTATTACCCATAGCCGTCGCGGTGTGGTGCACATCACCTACCAGTTGATCACATAGGTACCTACCACTTTATTGTGTCAGAGATATCAAGTTACAGTTTGTAAGTAGGTATGTAAGGAAATAAATATCGTTGCATGAAGACACAGTACTGAGATGATTCATATATTTTTATCGTACCTACTTACTTGGTATGTCTGCTTCCTTTTAGTTTTAGGCGTAGATTTACAATAGAGATTTACAGTTTAAAAAATTTGTTACAATATAATTGCATAAAATAACCTAAAAACTCTTCGTACATAAAATGCCTACTTTAGTAAATTTTGTAACAGCTTTTTTAGAAAGTACCTAATTTGATAAAAAATACGTGTGTACGTAAAAGCAACTGGAAACCTATTACTTATTAAAATTAATATCAAAATAAACCATAGAACAGGAAGGCATTGAACTTGTGGGGCAGATGCAACCCGGATAGACACCGGGGTCCTATCAGCAGTTTCCGCTGACATCAGCATCCGGCTCTAGAATCGACTTGCTGACGTTTCGGACAAAATATTTTGGGACAAATTGTCCCAATTGACACTTTTGATTTTAATCTTTTTGTTACTGACGATTCGGACACCATCAAAATTAAATGATGTTGGAATCAAGTGAACAAAATAGTTTTGAAATCACAAATTCGATTATAATATGTAATTATTCGAGGTTGATTATTCTTTTCTTTTCAGTATTCCGTAGGCTTTATCTTTGCACCAAAAAAAAAAAATTGTTGCAATTTCCTTCAGTCACCACAGTACTATGGTTGGAATTCCACATCACCAGAGTTCCGTGACGTAACGTAAAATGTTTTCTACCTATTACATTTCTTTTACCATTTTAAATGATGATAGCAATTGGCAGTTATTTCATTTTTCATCGGATGCATGTTAACCGCACTAGAAATAGATCACAATAGAGATGTATAATCTATTGTTTGCTGTTATCGATACAACACCTTGCATCTTATCGTTTCGACTCATGATGAAATTTTTTTTTTTTTCAAATTCAAATTCTTTATTACAAAAATAACTGAGATGAGACCACTTACAACTAGGTAAGTACAAATACGTAGATTAGAGGGACCTAAAATCAACGTAAACAACATTATGTAGGTAATAAATAGGTAGGTAAGTAGGTACTTATTCCTATTCCTATTCCCGTAATTCTATAAGCATTTTTGTAGGTAGTTGGTACCTGTACGGTTAGGTAGATTTTAATTTTTGTCTAAAGTAAAATGTAGCAAATTATTAGACTCATGATGAGTAGTAACCCAAAGTAAAAGTGACAAGTATTCAAAATACCTACCTACCATACTATCTTTTTATCAAAAAGAGATCATAAATTACTATAGATTATTGATAACCCCACTTTTGCAAAGTGGAAAAAACTAGGTATAGGTTTATATATGATATTCGTGAGTATTTTTTTATGATATACAAGCTGCTGTATGACTTAGGAGATTCCTTGCCGTAACCGTATGACGTCACCGTAAGGAATGACATTTATGGCATAGGAAATACGGCATAGGCATAGGGCGATTTCACGCCGCTGTCTTGTCGTGCTGCGTAACGCGCTTGTATTGGTCATAGTGAATAAGGCCCCTGAGCGTTTGGCTGCCAACACACCTGATGGTAAGTGTAGCTGCAGCCTAAGGCGGTGCACGCTTATTCGCGTACATATTCGCACATAGTAACCTACTAATTAGTGCTGCATGGGGGAGCGCGTTGATGTCTATTGTACCTATAGGATTTTTAATTCGAAATTTTTGTGAGGTGACTATTTTAGTTTCTAATAAAATACTAAAACTAAAAAAAAAAACAACCAGCAACACAATAATACAGAAACCAGAATTTGCAACTGAAATAAAACACATTCAGTACTCACTATTTTATCTACCGACTTGTAGAAAACATCGACATCGATGAAATTGTTTATCGATATCGATACATTGCAGCCATCCCTACGAGAGTGCGAACAGTGAATTGGTGGAGCTCAAATCGAGATAAATTGAAACCATGATTTACTGCGCGGAATTTCAAGTGACATCGGAAGTGAAACACTTTGCACTTTTATGAAATTGAAAATGAATGGAAACCTTGAATGCGGTTCTATTTTATATACTTTTTATTCAATTCCATTTTCAGCTGTGGAGTGATAAATATGAAACGACTGAAAATTCATTTTGTTTCTGATCTAAATGGACTTTTACTGAATTCAAAATTGGTATTAGATATAAAAAAAACGGTCGATAGTGGTGGTGATAGTTGCTTAGTTTGCCTTCAAGTACCCAAAGAGTAATAGGGGATAAGTACCTACCTACTATTATAGAGATACCTAGTGTGTGTCTAGGTAGGTATCTACAAAAAATAAATTGTAAACAAAGTGAATTGAGTTTTATCAATTCATCGATCCCTAGCTTTGTACCCAGAAAGCTCACTCACTATCGGAACGTCACCCTACCCTACCATACCAGTTATTTAGTCTGTGCTAATACATTGCATCATCCCGGGGTGAATTTCAAACCCTCCTCGAAATCAAGGTAGTTCTCAACGCATGCGCGTGCAAACGTCACACGTCACCGCAGTCACAACATAACCTATCATTGAATTACGGACCAAATATATTTTAAAATAAGAGAAAAAGACTGATAAATTGTGTGATCATAGTTTGTGGTCCTCTCGTCCTATTGGTGTATATTTATCGAATTATCGGGTACCAATTGAAGATGATTGAAATGAGTTGAAACAGTCGGTGTTTGTTTCGTGCTGCAGGTAGTGTTTTGTGAGTGTCGTCCAAAATATTTACAGTGAGAATCATGGATTGGTATTTGTAATACTGACTGAAAAGTGTTGCTTTCATAATTTCGTAAGGAGTTGATTCACTTTTTAAATTACTAGTATAGGCGACCAAGAAATTTAATATTCCGTGCTGATAGTGTTAAAGATCGTGTTGGTAAGTTTTAGGGTTGCTGTCTCTTTCTCATGATATAAAGGAAGACTTCCGACTATAGCAATCGACCATCTGAATAAGTGGAAAGCGGAAGCAGGTCCTTGTAGATATCTGAGACTAGCGCCAAATAATAAAATAAATAAATACTTTATTCGGTAACCGATTTTAAAATACTTCCATATTATATTGATTATTTTCTGTACAAAACAGAAAGATCCTATTTTATAATTAAGCACTCCTATCTACTATTGTCCTGTCTACCTATCTACTCTCCAATTGCAGCACCTAACCAATTTTTCAGCAAAAAATAAATCAGCTTTATTTTTGGCTACGAACAAATCGACAGTACGTAGGTATACCCTGTATTCCGTAAACAAACCAATCTGACCTTGCTATTTATTAGGTCCCTTAGGCACTTTATAAGTAGTTGACCTTGAAGCGAAATGACCGACTAATCAGACTGACAGGGAATACTTTAGGGCTGGTACCAAATAGTATGGAAAGATTATAAGATTGGTGTCACGTCATTTAACTACGTCTCAGGAGCCTGAAGGGCATATCGTCGTTTTTTATACCCAAAACGAGATTATTTTTTATTAATTCTATAATTTTGAGGACTATTTTTAAACTTATTGCAATCTTCATTGATATTTTGCGATAATTTCGTCCGATCATCATCAACATTTTCTTCAGATCTGGGTTGTGGTTCAAGTCTCGTTCGGGGCAGACAAGGCTGGCTTAAAACTTTGCTATCTTCCCAAAAAATAATCGGAACTTTACCTACCAGCCTGCATTTGGACGTTGTCTACGTGATAACAGCAAATATTTACAATACCCGATGTCACTGACATTATCTGACTGAGCTGACTGACGTGAGATACCATTCAGTAACCAATTAACCTTCCAATTAGTTAAGTAACTGTCTGTTGTATTGTATAGTAACTGGTTATAAAAGAGGTCCCTTGATGGCTGAAGGGTTGTTCACAGTGTTCAGTTTTATCTCTTTACGTAAGTGGTCAAAGTGTTCATTGTTTTATATGTAGACCACGTAAATTCAATGTGACTGGTTGACTCAGTTCTTACTTACATTGTCCTTTCACCGTCATCAAATCTCAATAAAAAGTGATGCTGCTTATATCAAAGTGGGAAAGAGACAACAATATTCACTCAACTGCATACTAGTCAGTATGTTTTGAATTTCTACTTTGAGCAATAGTTAGTACCTAGGTATTTTAAACTCGACTTTTTTCTAACTCAGCAAAGAATCCTAAATCTAAGATTGCAATTTGGTGAAAACTGGTCAGTCGCTCGTAGATGTTGGCGCGTGTTTAATTATGCTGATATTTTTATATGTGCACGTTGCACAAAGGCACTTATTTCGATAAAGAGTAAAGTAGTTATTTTTTTATCGTGAACGACTGATGACGTTTTTTGGTAGAGCCTTTTGTGTTCATGAAACCTGACTGTGCTGTCTTGTGTGTTTTTATGAAAATTATTTACTTATATTTGAAGTACTCATGTATTTTTCATACACTTACACATAGGTAAGTAGGTACTTATTAGATCTAGTTCTTTTACTGTTGGACTGTTGGTTATTTTTAGAAAAAGTAGAAAAAGATTCAAGGGCATAGCAATAGTGTTATCTCAATCCACTTCTAAGTGTCTACCTAACGCAATCTTTATCTAATACAACGCCATTAGACAAGATAATCCCACAAAAATCGATGATAATCGTCAATGTCTCCATCGTACGGTGATCTGATGATAAATGATAAAGTAGGCTTTCGGCATTTACGAGACTGATACAATATCGCACAATCAAATAGACAATAATTTCAGTGCAAATGGACCAAACCCTGTGATATAAACTGCAATTATGAACCACTCGTGTCTTAATAAATAAAAATAATTTCGACAAACTTTTATGATCGAACACAGCCTTTATGTGAACCTATACAGTGCTCTGTTAAAAAAATAAGTGAAACTTTATTCATCGTGCGAGGCCTTAGTGAAATTTCAGTGATTGGTCAAGGCGTCAAGCAAAACTTCAGTGATCGGAGGCTAGTCGAAACTTTCAGTGAACAGTGCTAGTTATATCGTAAAAATGACATTAGAGACTAACTACGACCTGTTCCCATCGGAGCCTAACCTGAAATCAGCAGGTAGCTCGAGGAACTCAATCAGTGGAAGTGTCATGGACGGTCTGACCGTCGGCTCGCACAAAGTGAACTATACCGTGACCAGACGACGATGGGTTATTCTAGCCCTCTTCGTGGTGTACTCAGCCTCGAACTCCATGCAGTGGACTCAATACACCATCATTAATGATATAGTTGTGGCGTACTATGGCGTGGACAGCACATTGGTGTCGTGGACCTCTATGGTGTACATGATCTCGTATGTGCCGCTGATCTTTCCCGCGAGCTGGCTGTTGGATAAAACGGTGAGTTTTTTGTTCACTAATCATTATGTGATACCGTGGTATGATAAGAATTTAAGGCGCTTCAACTGAGCCAAGCATTACGCCGCGTGCAATTACAAAGTTGGCTCTTAGAATCGTTGAGTTAAAGTTTAAAAACGCGGCCCTCCGATTTGGCGCTTACGACTACCGCGAGGACGAAAATTTCAAAAAATGGAATGATATCTCATTAGTTAAGAATTATGAAAAAAACTTTGAAGAATAGTTGTTAAATTTTAGCTTTTAGCGCCAATGAACAACCGTGCACCCGGCCCGCACCCGTACTCTTGTATATTTTTTGCTTTAGTGCCTTCGATTGGTCTTAAAGCTTGGCCTTAAGTTCTGGGCTGTGGTGTGGTAGGCCTTTCAATCTATTGAAGATGATATAAACAGCGTCAGTATATAGGCAACCTACACTTAGACACGGGACCCTGTAGTGCCTGGGACAGTGTTTAGATGGAAAAGGCTTGCCCAGCACCTATACCATCCTCTCAGCCTAGTCAGATATCCTCAGGAAAGACAAGGCCAAAAGGTGAGGAGCTGACTAAGCCAAGGGTTTCCTCGCGATGTTTTCCTTCACCGGGTTTGGTAAGCTAGATCTAAATGAGTTGAGCCTCAGAGCCGATATTATTGTGGCTCGTGGTTTGACAAGTTAAAATTAACTTGTCCTCACTCGTATGTCCACGTGCTGCTTGATGGCTGATAATAAAACTGCACACGTTTTCCGTAAATTTCCGCATATTCTTGTTTTTAACAATTTTGCACTTCTTTGTCACTCTTGTCTCATAATTGTGTGGTTTTTTTTTTATTTAATAACAATTATTTACAATCGTATTTGAAATTAAGTAGGTACACAAGATAAGGCTCAGTTTAGAGGTGAAGTTCATGCAATAAAGTTAAAGTTGATTTGATAATAACAATAATTGTTATAATAAATGAAAATTTGATAAAACAAAGTCAAATTAATAAATAGAATTAAAATAAGATTATGATATTTGTGAATACATTAATGAAAAGTGCTTGTCAAAAAATCCTCTGTGGAGTAAAAGACTCCTTGGAGCAACAATTTCTTAATTTTATTTCTAAATTGAAGGGGACACTCCATAGTTTTCAATTCCGTAGGCAGTGAGTTCAAAAGTATTGTGATCGTATAAGTGTTTTTTCACAACCACGTGGACAAATAATAACGGACCGTACCAAATCATTTTTGACAAAGGCCTTGTACTGTACACGTTACAAAAAACTAATAATAATGGGAAAATGTATTTACGTATCAACAATAACTTACGAACACAGATCTTGTCTATATAATTTATACTTCGTAGTAGGTACATATTTTGTACAGTAAGTAAAATAGAAATTGTTTCCTTCAGAGACAGCTTTTTTTTTTTTCAGAGTAAAATAGTACATTATATACTGCAGCCTAGTTGTGGGCAAGGCTTGTATAGTATAGTATAGCTTGTATAATATCTCAAATAATGCGCGGAAATTAAAACTTAGTACCTAGGAAAAACTTTTTAGTTGAAAATACAATTACTTTTCAAAACCAATAACGAACAACGAAGTTACAGTGTTCATTTGTTTTTTTTTTTTTTCAATAATCAGCTTTCTATTTGAAAGCCTGTTCGAAATTTGAATAAAACCTTTGATAAGTTACCTCCTTGGTTGCCATGTTATGGAGTAAAAGATCGTTCCATTTTTAAATAACACGACAGATATGAGTTTTGTATGTAATTTATTTGGCCGCTAAACACGCCAGCAATGGATTTTCATACATTTTTATCTGGCCGCTGCTCGCATGTGTTTGGCCAGTACTGCGTTTTCAATTTATCTCGAAGAAGGTTGTCAAAATAATGCTTTAATTTCCAAGCATGTTTGAGAAAAAATCTGTTATTTCATACAAAACGCGGAATACTTGACAAAAATTGAGAGAGATAATTTATTTTAAAGGTGTTAGGTGTCTAGTTTAGTAAAAAATAAATATATGAATACTACTTAGAGTAGGTATTGCAGTTAACCCAAAGCTTTTTGTTAAACAAGCCCCAGAATTATCTGACCCGCGACGGCTCAGCGTGTTGCTCCGTAATGGAAAGCTTACAAAGGGGAGTGACCTACTCAGCGGCTCACATTAATCTGGATAAGATATCTGATGCAAGTCCGTTAATTAACTCGGGATCTGCCCGCCTACGGGGGAAACGAGTTCAGCGGGTACGAGACACCTATGGGAGGAAGCGCCTTCTACATTCTTCAGAGAAAATCTTATGAATAAGATATATTTTTACATCAAATAAGATTGACCAAAATGTTGTGGTAAAGTGATATCAAAGCTTACTCTCATTTCAATCATTTAGGTACATTCAAATTCTACAGTTAAATTCGTGATAATTTATATTTTTTTCCTCATTTTGCTAACGGATGAGTAATGAAGAAATCTAGGCAGTTGTATAAAATATAGCTATCATGAAATGTTCATCAACACAAAAAGGAGTTTAATCATTCGTGATAGATAACTCCAGTGACCTAGTTTCTCCAATGACAGTGATATTTCATAGTCGATTAACGAAATCTTCTGATAGCCCAATGAAAGCCATTGCGTGGTCCATGTTGGCAGACTCGATCCAATTCTCATAAAAGTGGATGTTTTTTCTTCTATTGCGTCGTTTTAGCAAAAATGCTACGTTGTTGTTTATTTACTCCACTAAGTCTACGGATACAGCGTAAATAGATATAACTAAAATCTTACTACTTTCAAACTTACGATCCACGTACTTCTAAAAATCAAAAAGGCAGTCAGGCTGGTTGAGAATCGTCTTAGAGAACGTGTTGGTAATAATTGTATTCTCAGCCCTAAGTATTTCATAATCTAAATTCGATTCCTAAATCAAAGATCAGAGTTGTTCAATCGTAGTAGATTGTACTTTCTGAGAGTCGCTCGGCTCTCGGGAGTCTGTGAAATGAGCCGTGAAGATGAATAGCTTTGCTGGTGGAGATGATCCGATACAGAGGATAAAGTGCCGATTTGTAATGCTGTGACTGTTGGAGACTAGAATATATCCTGGGGTCAGCACGGATAAATCTGACAATCTTCTAAATATATAAAACTCTTTTGAAGCTGACTGACAATCAACGCACAGCCTAAACTATGAGTCTTAGGCTGAAATACTCAAACGTCATTCAAAATTTGAGCACCACTTAAATTTTTAAGTGGTGCTCTGCCTCTGTTTGACATTACTCATTTGTAAGAGATGGCAATAATTTAAGCGGGACTTAAATTGAGTGGGGTTTGAATGGCTTTTAAGTATTCGCCCATTAGGCTGAAATACTCAAAAGTCATTTAAATTTGAGCACCACTCAAAGTTTTTCTGCCTCTGTTTGACATTACTCATTTGTAAGAGATGGCAATAATTTAAGCGGGACTTAAATTGAGTGGGGCTTGAGTGGCTTTTGAGTATTCGCCCATTACAGGTATGAAATTTGAAGGGTAGTATCCTATATATAGTGTAGGGTTGCACTATGAAAATAATTTTGAAAAGTCGCACCCTAAGGGGTCTAAAGTTAGGATCAAAGATTTTAACCATTTTTTTTTAACGTATGCTGTTACTACTCGAGCAAAGCCGCGGGCGACGGCTAGTTCTATTATATTCCAGTTACACTGCAACGATCTGCTTCTCAAAGCTTGATGCCCGGTATGCATCGAATTGTCTGTAAGGCGTAGGCTCCTGATTATATTGAAAGGGTACTGAGTGAATATATTTCTAAACATACCTTTTGTGTATAATTTATTCAAACATAAGTAATATATAGAAAAGATTCTAAAAATTTACTTCAAAAAATGCGAATGGAAAGAAATATTGACTTGTAATTAAGTACTAAGTATGTATTTAACTATGTATTAGTAGACCTACTTACGAAATACAAAAATATACCTAATGCATGATACATATTCATACCCCTCTATAAAAAAGTTAACCTGGCGTATACGAATTCAATCATTATTTTTCCTTGTTCCGTTTCTAAAGGTTCACAAAAACAAATACCCAACTTCGGTCATTAATTTTGACACACAATAGGGACAATGAAATTCGGTCAATGTGATACATATAAATGTTTAAACACTCCTTCTCGAGGCCTCTATCCACTAAAGTACTAAGTAGGTACCTACTGGACTTGATGCTGGGCTGTTTAAGTTAAATATTTATTTTGTGATATTCACGAGATGATCCTAGTTCGAGAATTCAAATATTTGCGACCAGCCTAAACTACGGAGCACACACTCTTCGTAAGAGGTTATCATCCTTTACAAATATGATTAGGGCACTTTGGGTTCAACTCATTATGGTCACGGAACAGAAAGAACCGCCCAGGCCTACAGTATTTCAGAATTTGTAGATACATTATGCTGAAAAATCACACGATATCAAAACCGCGTGAATGCCAAGTTTCAAATCGAGATTTTTTTGGACTTCAAAACTTAAATATATTTTTATACGTACAGCTCTGAAAAAATAATAGTTTCCTGTTTAAGTAGTTCAAAAGTAATTTACACTTGCAAAATACAAAACCAGAAAAAACTAAATATAGAATAGAATAGAATAGAATAGAAAGTTTTTATTTTGTTATTATACATAGGTTGGTATTACAAAATTAAATCTTAGAACTATAAAAATAACAAAAATGGCCACCACTCAGCATGGTGCCAGGGCAGGATATGTTAGTACCCTGCCTAGGCGCTGGTTTTCAGTGGCGCCAAATGCGTACGTGCGGTAGGTACTGCGATCACACATTTATTAGAATATTGTACATCAAACTTTAAAATAGGTTGGTACGTTACATAAAAGTTTTATAAAATATAGTGACAGAAAGTAAAATATTAACTACGCTAAACTAAAATGAAAACTGGGCACAGAATGGCTGCTTACTGGTGCTTTTTGTGAATCTAACAATATATTTTTAAGTGATTTTCTAAAGGAGTGAATGGTTTATAGGTAAGCAAAGGTACGTACACCTTATATCTCACGAACCTAAGTCTCGGTACTTATTTCTTAGGTCTTGGACTACTATGATGCTACAAACAGAACAAAGATTCAGCATATTTTCGCAATTTTCACCATTAGCAAACTTTTCAATTAACAGTTACTGCGTAACTTGTCACAAATAGCTTTTAGCAATAGGGGTCCTTTCAAGGTCACTGGGCCTACAGTTGCCGCCCAACCCTTCTGACCCTCGGTGATGAAGCCGCGTAAAGAACAAATAATAAATAAATAAAATAAATAATTTCACGGGCACTTAACACAACGCCTTCTAGTCCCAAACTAAGCAAAGCTTGTACGATGGAAACTATATGGCTGAAAGAATACATACATATTTTTTTTTTGTAAATACATACTTATAATACATAGAAACACCCAGACACAGAACAAACATTTATGTTTACAACACACAAATGTTTGTTCTCGGTGGGGATCGAACCCACGACCCACAGCACGGAAGGCAGAGCTACTACCGACTGAGCCATGACGCCTGTCATGTCAAATATCAGTCATTATCATCATCAACCTCAGTCTACTGCTGGCCTGCTGGCTGGTAAGTCTCTCCAAGTCGCACCACTGGTTCCGATTGTCTGTAACAGCAACATTTGTATTTATATTTTTACTAGCTTCCGCCCGCGAGTTAAGTGTCCGTAAATATTTATTTATTTATATTTAGTATGGCTGATTATAGCTGAATATTTATCCTGTCGTCCTGTTACATAGCAGATAAGCGAAGGCTGGTTCAGTAGCTTCAAATTTCTAAAGGGATTTCAGATGGGTTTATATAACCTTTGATATATTGATCCCACTATCGTACTGTCTCCTGTAATAACGTATGCTAAAAGCCTTTTACAGTACTCAAGGTCAGATCTCTTCGACCTTCGACTGCGGTTTAGAGCATCCTTGAGTTCCCTTGATTTATCGGCTGGTTACGAAGGACCCCCGTACAGGAAGGGGCTGTTCAAATTGAAAATATAAATTGGGGTCTTGTACTTTGTATCTTTACATTTTTCTTCTATGTTACGTGAATTAGAAATATTTTTGATATTGCGAAATTTTGGGTTTTGAACTATAGATACACAATGGTATAGAGCACTATTACTCTATGTAGAAGTAGGATAATTATAAATTTATAAAAAACCACCCTCAAGCGGATAAACGCAGTAGCAAATGTCCAAGAATTCAAAAAGCAAAAATGTAGTAAAAACTAGCATTTTCTTAGTTGTTCATATCTTCACATAAAGTAGGAAAATTTTAATTAGTAACTAGTACTACAACTACAAGATCTCTACGTTGTAGCCAGAGAAAATAGCGCAGTAAAATACGTTATCTTAAAACTCAGTGGCAACTAATTAAAATTTAGTGAAACGAAGCTCTTTCAACAAATTGCCGAGATCGTTGGAGACACGCGGCTCGTTTGCGTCACCGCTATCGAAATTTTAAAGGAATTAAGCAGGACTACAAGCACGCAGAATCTTTTTACGGGTATCATTAAGAGAAATGAGGCTAAAAATCACATGGCTGCACAATCTGCACATGCACACGGCTGCCACCTGTTTCTACTGCGTTGCCAGTCGTGCGACAAAATGTTACCAAAGTCCATTATTGCATAGGAAAAAATTAACTGCCAAACTAGAATTATTTTACGAAAAATACTCTACAATTTATATTATTGCAAAGTGATGTCATCGCCTACGTCATTTCATTTGGCGATTATCACCCTGCAAGATGAAAATGTAATGAAATAACAATCGCAAGATTCTGCGAAGTTTACTTACCTTATTTGGATATTTTCATAACAAGGCAAAAAACTCTAGATATATGGAATTTCCTCAAAAGAATAATACATTACTAATCGTACTATGATTTCTAATAAAATCGACTACATGTGGTCCAAGTTGAGATGACACCTTGAATTACGCAGACAGTTTGTAATTGATGGTGCCTATTCGAAGAATTCTCACTTTCTTTGGACATGTGTCGCGTCGAGGGGAAGTCTCCATTGAACGTCTGGTGGTGCAGGGGAAGTTCGAGGGCAGAAGAGCGCGCGGCCGATCACCGATGAGATGGACGGACCAAGTCAAGGCTGCAATTGATGTTCCTCTGAACGAATGTGCCAGAAGAGCAGCGGTTTGGGAGGAATGGCGGAAGATTGTGAGAAGGGCCACTGCTCCAACATGACGACCACGACCACTCTGCCAAGAGTGATACGACAAAGAAGAAGATTCGAAGAATAAAGCCAACTCTGGTTTGAACAACAAAGGATACACCAAACCATAATAAGCTGTTTTTCATTTATCTACCCGTACCTTATCTCTTACATTACTGTCAAATGTAAGGTAGCTAACATTTGAATTGAAAGAATGTTTAATGCCACAACCTGCACTTTTAACGCTTGCCAGAGAATGATCCACTATGCTGCAAATGTTGTCAGAATATTAACAAAGCTGCACTATAGTTTTTATAAGTTAGTTTTGCAGAAACTCGAGGCTTAGCACACAGCAAGTGCACGCTAAAAGCAGATAAGTGCATCCACTGTAACCAACTGTCGCTGCAAAATAAACAGTGTGTATTTTGTTGATAAGAAAATACGGGATTTGTCTACCTATGGGAGCTTTTAAAACCTTCTGTATATAAAGTGTTGGTTTTTCTAATAAAGAGTTTATTTACTCGTATGTAAGTCAAGTAAGATATGATCGTAATCACTCCATCAAAATAAAGAATAAAAAAACTAAACACATAGGTAGAGTAAGTTACCCAAAAAAAATCCTGCAGATCATGCAAACACAAATAAAGACTAAAATTAATAAATAAACAAAATCTTTATTCGTTCTTTAAAATATTCGGTAGCATAATGGACGAAAACGATTATTTCGGAGTTCGTCTGTGACCGAATAAAGTGGCTGTTTTGAATCACAATGGAGAGGATATTTTCGGTTTGGCGCGCTGAACGTTTACACAAACAGACAGGTATGACCAAAGTTGAACATTGCGGTGCCGAGTAGCATATTAAATTGTTAATAGCATTTTTTGATATTATTGGCCGAATACTCAAACGCCACTTAAATTAAGTTCACGCTTAAATTATTGCCATCTCTTACAAATGAGTAATGTCAAACAGAGGCATAGTAATTTTAAGTGGTGCTTAAATGGAGTTGGTAGTGTAAGTTAAGTTCCTAGCTGACTATGTTAATTTATGTTCGCCCGACTTGTAAATATCAATGAATAACTAAATATGAACTATTAAACCATTAATTAGCATTTAATATCATTGTTCGTTACAACTGTGACGTAAGGCATCGCACACGCTATTCTAATCACAATAAAAATCATAATCAGGTTCTGCTTAAACTAAATTAATTAGCGCAACAATGAGCACCATCAACTCACAGATAAGGCCACCTGTTTTACGCTCGCTCTATTTCGTTTGACGACTCAACTGGATTCATGACTAAACCGTAATCTTTTCATTCTCAACAATAACTTGATTACACTGTTGACATCCAACCAGCGCAGTTTATAAATAAATAGTACTATTAGACCGGTGTCATTGCAATCAGTGCGAGGGTTCTCCGGAAGTCATCCATTCAGAGATCCGTGCCGACTCGCGCTTGGAGGAAAATGGAAAACAGTCGTGGCATGGCAGCCGCGCGGACCACACGCATGCCAGACTTCGACTAAAACAAACCGCGCGCGGGAAAAAACGACAATAATAACTTAGCTTTAGGAACTTGTAGCTTTAAAAGCAATCGCCATAATATTGCCAAATTAGTAATAACGACAATCATTTACAATGACGGAGAAAAACATAGAAGTTAGCGGGAGCGTCATGGACGGGGTAGCTGAAAAGGGGATGATCGAATCACCCACTAAAAAAGTCCCGATGGAATACACGGTGTACCCCATACGTTGGTTGGTTCTTTTCGTGTTTGTTTTCTACTCGGCCTCGAACAGCATGCAATGGGTGCAGTACAGCATTATTCAGGACGCCGTGGTGAAGCACTACGGGATCTCCAGCATCATGGTGTACTGGACCTCCATGATTTACATGATCACTTACATACCGCTCATCTTTCCGGCTAGCTGGCTCTTGGATAAAATGGTGAGTATTTAAGTTTGAAATAAAATGACTCATGACATTATCATACTTAAATAAATGGAAAACTCCTTTGAATCTTCTAGCTTCAGGTACTCAAATCTTCGAGACCATGTAAAAGGTGTTAAGGCATGTTCAATGTCCAGTGGACATAAAAAGCACCTTTTCTGAATATAAAGTTATAGCGGCCGTTGTTCTTTTCCATCTCTCACACGGTAAAGGAAAACGTCGTCGTAAGGAAACTAGTAACCTCAATATTGCATGTAAGTAGGTACAGGTACTTTCAAAGATATAGGGTACCTACTACTCATACAAAAAAATGCAGTCAAAATTCCGGGTGATCTATAAAAACTTGGAAAGTTTAAAAACCATGCTCTGGAAAGCAATGCACTACATGATAAGACCACAATTTATTGTACCTACTTTATTTGCAGTGTAAGTACTGTGTATAGAGCACTTTATGCTCTGTTCGGTAGAGATTTTAATCTAATAGAAATTACGTCATATATCTGTCAAAAACTCGAACACCACTCGTGGATGAAACGAGTTTTTGATGTCATTTGACGTCACAAACTGAGCAAAGCTCCTGGTTTTGAACCTGTGCAGAAACTTAGTCTATTTGACCTACTTCTGAAACGTGGAACAGGTATGTACTAACCTTAAATTCCAATAACAAACTTGGAACTGCTTAATGATTTGAAATGCTCGAAGTGTCAATAAATTCGTTGAAGACTTCCAAATTGGATACTTGAATTTTAATTACAAACTTTGCAAAATGTTTCGCAACACAGATTTGGTTTGCTCGACAACAAGTTTTATTAAAATCTAAAAGACGGTAAGGAAAAACACGAATAAATAATATCGTTTATTCTGTGGGTCGGGCAACCGGTTCGTAACAGGATTTTGTAAGGTTGCAAAATTTTAGTCTGGCATAATTCCGTGGCGTTATTATTGCAAGACAATAAGTTTTTCTGTTATTTTATAGAGCTACTGTAACACAATACTTATAGAGATTGCATAAGAACTCTTCAGCCAATACTGGTTTTTAATTCATCGGTAAAAATACCGTTTTCTCATTACGGAACTGAAGCGAGACGTCACTCGCCTCCTGCGCTGCAGCAGAAATGCAGTCACTAATAGCAAATTGTTGCAACTCAATGCGACTGACCTCTGATAAGTCTATAAACAAACATGCAATTACTGTATCTATCTATGCAGTTTCTCATTCGTTAGATAAGTAAGTCACCCACACGGCTCGACCACATGACGTGTGTTCTTGCGTGCAAAAAAACACATACATAGTAATTCTGTAGATAACATAGGAAACAATGCCCTAAACAAATACGGAACAAAGCTGAAGAACTCTTTTTACTCGCTGACTCATTCTGAATCTCGCTGACTCGTTCCTCCTTCGGAGTGACGTTACAAGATTTCTACAGATTCGTTTTAACACTCCTCCATCCTGTGTAAGTTTTATCATTGGTTTTTTGAGGTCCACATTTTCCGAGGTATCTACCCGGTACCTGGCATAAGCCGGTTGATTCCATCGCGAGGCTTTCATTATTTCTCTTTCTTTATTTTTATGTCCATGTAATAAAAGCTGTATTTTATCATGCTAAATTCTTATATTTCATTTCGTAAAATTACCAGTGTGGTCAGCATTATTGGCCTCATAATCTGTCTCTCACACCGGTTCACGTAAATATTACGCATAGTATTTTCCTGACGCGGCCATACCGCAAATATACGACGGCCAATAACACCCGTGCTCCGGTAAATTAAGGGTTTACCTACTGGGTCATACCAATGTGTCGAAGGGTAACAATTTTCTACACCATCAAAGATCAACGATGCTGTTCAAAAGTGTCTCATTGGGTTAGTAAAACATACATGCTCATAATAGTTAAAATATGATGCTAAGTATACTGGCAAGAGCGGAAATAAAAACATTTGTATTTATATTAAGTACACTAGATCTTATATTGTATTTTCTGCCACTTAATTCTACGTTCAATAGGCAGAAATCCCCTACGCAGAAGACTCACGTAGGGGAAAACTAGAATGAGCCAAAAGAATATGTCAATAAGTTCTAGCCAATTTCTCATTGTGTCGGTGTTTAGAACGTCTTGCCTGCATTTCTCAGTTTTCTATATTTCCCACTGATTTTACCTTCCTCTCATTTCAAGAAAAGAACTTGGAACAAGGATTACGAAGCTAGAAAAATGCAGCAACTTTACTATATATTTTTCTAATTATTGTTTCCTTACCTACCCGACAAATTAATTTTATAAATTCGTCATTTTTCTACCTAGTCATTATTTCTGATAGTCCTAAGTCGCCAAAAGCCCTCACACAGCTTTGGTCGAAAGCTACCGACAAACTACGAAGGCACTTTTTATTTTAATTAACGTAATGAACGGTCCACTGAACTCAGAATCGTTTGGGCACTCTCGCCCGCAAGTTTCTCGAGTTTCGTATAATTAATTCGATAAGTTAATAGGCACTTCAAGAGTTTATAAAACGTTTTGATACAAAAGATTTGAACGCGCGGCGTAGAGTTTCGTAGCACGTCTACGCCCGGATATTTTTATTTTTACTTTTGCATGTAGGTATTTAATTTTCATTTTTTTTACGTAAGAATATTGAGTTTTGTCTCAGTAGTAACTACTTTAAAGTAAAATTAGTCATAGTTCATGGTTTTCGATATGCCTGCACTTTACTTTACGCATAGGTTAAAAAAAATATTATTTTAATGCGAGCGCTGTATTGAACAATTTACAAATTGTATCAAAAATTCACGAGTATTGTAGTAAAACAAATAAAACATAAATCTCATTGTGTCGTGGTAGATCAATGTTGAACACTATTGAATTCGATTCGTAGACCAAACTGTCGCTATCTCAAAAAGTCTCGATGTACACAAGTGCCTGTTCACAGTGTTCACCTTGAATTGAATTGAGCATAGTCTTAAATACGAGGCACTCTCATTACCAGTGACTGATAATGATAAACCACCACAGACCTTGGTTAGAGTGCTTTCCTTAGTGATTAAAAAATTTGCTTAAAATACTATGTACCTACCTAACAAAACAATACAGACATTGTCAATTGAGTCAACAAACTACGTAAATGTGGACAAAACCTTGATGATTGTTATTTTAATTTGGCAAATGCTATCTTTGTGGTTCATCTTTAGAAAATGAACAAAATATGCAAGTTTTTATCAAATTATTTTATTCCTGACTGGCTTTTAGGTACTTAGTGCTACGTGCTAGCTTGTTATTATTTAGCCTATTGCCTATATTGTAGCTAGATTAAGTTACTCCTACTCTATAAAAAAGGTCTCACCTTTGCCCAGCAGTGGGACAGTATCTCTCCAATATCCCTCCAGTTCTTACAATCACCGGCGGCCTCTGTGGAATGTGTCGAGGTTGTCTCACCAACACTTCTTCGGTCCGTACCGGCTTCGTCGCCCATCTGCAGGCAACTGACCCATTGTGTGACGACTGTTGCCCACCTGTCTTCCCGCATTCAGCTGATGTGACCCGCCCAATCCCACTTCAGCTTAAAAAAAATAGCCAGTACCAATCATAACTGCGGCGGCGTGATAGTGAAACAAACATCTAAGTATACCATATTTTGTAGTTTATCAGAATAATCCGCTATCGCGCACGCGTCTCGCTATGCCCCAGCACTGGATTCAATACTCCAGTCTGTGCGAAAGTGTTCGCGAAACACTTGGAACTTGAAAGTCACTTCACACACACAACTCATGCGTAACATTCTGCTGAAAACAGAAGGGCTGTTTTGTACACGACGTCGCAAGGGACATGCGTTTGTCTCGTTTTACTAGCAAATACGCTGGTAATATAAGATACCAATTAGCGCCTAGGTTTCTTCTTCGCACCATACAGTTACCAGATAAGGTTAGTTCAATAAAACTAACTAATCATCTAATCAAAGTAGGTATAATTACAGTACCACGCATGATAGAGTTAATCGGTTGCTACTCGTAAGTATAACTCGTACTTATTTACTTACATGGTGTGCGAGATAAATGAGTTTGTATAAACCTCACAAATTTTTATGTACTGTTGGATTGGTAACAGCCTCGAGGTAAACCTAGTAGAAAGTGTATTCAGTACAAACAGGCAAGTTATTGAGATGGATGGTACGAGTACAATGGACACTAATGCTATAGGATAGTATTTAGAGTGAAGGTTAGGAATACTTGTTTGCGCTTCTATGTTAGGCTAACTGAATGGACCAACCTTTGCTACCAACATAGCGTGAAAAATGTAGATCAGAGCCCCGAGTCTGTGCATTTGTTTTGATTTTCGACTCGACATAGCACAAGCAAACGCATTCGCAACGCGAGACATTTTGTATGAAAACCGGATAAACGCCTCTAGCGGGACATTTGGGAATTGTGCAATTCTCAACAAAATGTCTCGCTTTGCGATTGCTTTTGCGTGTGGTATACTCGAGTCGAAAATCAAAACAAATGCACAGACTCGGGGCTCAGGTGAGAATAAAAATATAGGTGAAGTAGGGAAACTAGTAATTTGCAACTCATTTTAAATTAAAATGGCATAGTACTTTTTCATATCCTCCACGCTACTACTTAGTATCAAGGTTAATAAGTTCCTAACCTAAAACATCAGTGTGAAAGAGCTATGTAAATGTTTCATAGTATTTTTATTTTATTTGGTCAATTTGAATATTTCATGTTATAAACACTACGTTCAGTATCGGCATTACATACTATTTGGTAATCTACATCGGGGTCAAGTATGGTATGGGGTCAGACAATTCTAACCCTAGAAAATAGTGGAAAACAGATCGGTGCTTCAAGTACCCTATCATTCGTTCGTGACGCAAAAGCATAATCGGGAAATGAGTTTTCCCGCTAAGTATTTGATTTCCCGCAGGCCTTCTACATAATCCAGCCCTGGGACATTACTTCCACACCCACATCCAAGCACTAACGTGGAGGGTAATCTACGATTTAGGATGAATGTGGTGTGAATCGTTTATTAGGTAGTACTCACTCAGCTACATCTGGTTTTTAACGAATTGAATTATAAATGGAGAATCCCTAACCAGTTTTTGAAGCAGATCTCTCATATTTTATTTAACAGGTAGGTAAGCCAGGTACCTACCAAGTTCGAAAAAAATAGAATAAAACTCTCTTTATTCTTGTAATGTAACTTTTTTTTAAACCGGCTAAACGATTTTCATATTCGTACAGTTTGGACTCTTAAGTTTATCCTTCATTGGTCAAGAACACGGATTATTTTTGGCATAATGTTTTATTCTTCAAGTGTGGCAACTGGGTGACAATGGTGTTGCCATCCGAAGGTCGCGTTACATAGCCGGGTTCAACAGCCTTCTCAGATCTCAGAACTTGGGTAATTATGCTGGAGACTTGGAGATTAGGAAGATTACTCCCAAGTCAAAACCGTTCTCACATATATCTGCGCAAGAATATCCTCAAAGATATTTGCAGTACAATTGACCAGAATATAAACAAGTATTTTGTACACTCGTATCCACTTATCCTTGTCAAGAGCTCACTATCTCTCAGATTTTATTGCCAGTCATAAAAATATGCGATACAAGGCTCTGCCAAACGAAAGACGGAAGGTTTCTTCACCATATTAATAGGTTTTATCTTTCTTTTTTTGTTTCTTTTTAAAAGAACACTCAAACCTTTACCTACCTACCTACATTTATTTTAGTCTAAACAAAGCCTAGATAAGTAGTAATTATTTTTTGCAACGTAAAGGCAACATTCGGTTGGTGATACTGAACAAGTATGTAATACATTTGTCTACTGGCTTTACCGACACGGAAACGGTAAGGTCAATGAATACAAGTTTTTTCCTCCTTCGTTTGAGAATCTACCTAATCTAGCACGTATAAGGTAAGCACCTACCTATGTTTAGCATTCTAAATGCGTTGTAAACTAGAAGAACTTTTTTGCAAACCAATTTATCTAGTATTTTGTTTTACTAATTAAAAATGTGAATCGGTAATTATACCTCTTGCTGTCGGTCCCGGCTCCAGCAGACGTTAAGCGATGACGGAGGCCTTAAGGCGGCCTAAAAACTCCGTCACCAGAGTTGGACACTAACTCGTACGAGCTTGCTATAAAGCCTCTTGCTAAAAAACCACTCATAATTACTTATTATCTATCTATCTATTTACCCTGTATGCACCCACTGCTGGGTATAGGCCTCCTATTTAGTATACGTCAGTCTAGTCAGTGTCTTATTATATGATTGACTCAAAACTAACCACTCTATATATTTCCGTATGGGCGAGCGGTGGTGGCTGGCACCTATCCGGACATCCGCTTCTTTGTAACTTCACAATGCCGTCAGCTGTTCTGAAAGCCGTCATCAGGCCGAGAGCGGTAGCTTCATAGACTTCTTTTCAAAATGGTGTCACTATTTTTTTTGCATAATATAACGCTATCGAAAGGTGTAAAAATTCCTATACTATATACACGACAGTGGTAATAAATTTTCTTTTTTACGATGCTGGTTTGATAAATTCAGAATAGGTACTTACATCTATCTTATTAGAAAGAAGCAGTCCTAAACACATTACTTACTAGTAGTTCGCCCCGAACTAAGATCTCGTGATGGTCGGAGGTTAATAAAACCTCAACAATTTTTATTGACCAATGGTTGTAATAAACTTTGCGATTAGCTCCGAAATCGCCGTCGTTCACGTTGGAAATGGTAGCTCACGTTATACTGGATTTGCCAATTTTATAATTTTTACAACAACTCTAAAACTATTAGACCTGGAATCAAAATAAAAAGGTTTTGGAATGTCAAAAAAAAACCCTATCATATGACACCCCATTTGATATTATTGTACGACTTCTTTTTTACTCCTCTTGGACCCTCATAACTTCACGGACCCTTGACCGATTTACTTCATTTAACAAACCAGTCAAACTTAAGAGTACTATCCGTATACCTACCAAATTTTATGAAGATCGGATGAGCTGTTTAAAAGATCTCGAATAACAAACATACAAACATACAAAGCATTTTTGTCCAAGTTGTCACTAAGATCTAGTTCGCTTCGCTCACTCCATCAATAAAAAAAACACACCTGCATACTCATTACATTTTTATTGGTTTAGATAAAGATCAATAAAGTACATATGCCTACGTACTAAAGATTTGCTGGCTTACCGATTTCGAAGAATTTCCTAGCGCGTCCAGTCAATAAGATTAGTATTTTATTTCTAATAAAATACTAATCTTATTGACTGGATTCCTTTGTTAAATTATATTGACTCACTGATACGTCACTGTATTCTATTTAATGACATCATCACATCTTATAATCCTCTGTTATTTATAGAGGCTCTATAAAAAACTAAAAACTGTCGTTGGCACTTGCAAGTGGAAAAGGGATAACAACAGGTTTATCGAGCTCATAATGGAGCCTTCAGTGACCATAATATTTAACCCAAAAAATGTCGTCTATCGCTTCAAAGTATTTGCACAGGATAAACAACAAATTTTTTATCGATTTTATAAACTCATTTTATTAGATTATAAACTCATTTTATTAGATAAATAAAATGAGTTTATAAAATGCAAGTTTTTTCAATTTTATTCATTCATTCATAATAAAATAACATTACGGATTACTCCAAAGCGGTATTCTATGGACTAGCAAAACATAAAATATTTACAATATACAATATTACAGAAAGATAATAACAATAAAATCTATAGGGTATGTAACAAAAGTAAATGCAGTCTTAAATATTTTGCAGTTCCATCAGTGCAAGTAAGTATGTAGTACGATAAAAGTAAATATCTAAATTCTTCAAAAAGTTTTAGGACAAAAACTCCCAAAACATGGTTGGACATGAACGATAAATATAAATCGTTCAGCAAATATGACACTGACTGTACAGAATGTACAATACATTACTATTGTGTGTGCAAAATAATCTTTAGGTTCGTTTTTTATTGCTAGTGGTATTATTTAACGTTAACAGTGTGTTTCTAGCCTACGTAAGATTACTTACGAGACCTCTTACTACTTACGAGACAGTACTTCTATCATGAACAAATCTGACAGTCGCCGCGTTAGCGTATTCGAATTATATTGCGCGTCAATGCCAGCTCGACTCCAACCGTTGTAGTGTCACCGCGCATGCAGTGTATCTCGGATACTCTAGCGTTACTATAGATACGTTTGCGATTGTCACATTTATTCGTAATCAAAGCACTGAAGAAGACTTAAACACATGTTATTGATGATAAATAAATTCCCCACCTTTTAATGGGTACATTGGGTACATAAGTACCAACGTCATTCTTCTTATCACGTAATACACGGTCTAATATTGAATCATCACTATTATCTGGTGTAAGTAGGTACTCATTGTTATGTTACCTACATGTTTTACGAACGTAAGTAGGATAGCTTATTTTGTTTCATCCGACCAAATTTGATTCATGATCAGATTGTAAGCAAAAAAACTAAGTACTATTGGTACTAGTATTATATGATCCTGTACTATTGGAAAATGATTGAACAAATCTCATTATTTATTCAATCAAGTCGGAAAAACGCAAAGTTACGAGTACACGTTTGAGAGCACGGATAAATGTGACACTCGCCATGTTACGTAATTTTAACATATTTGGGACACACTGCGCGTCAACGCCAGATCGACTGCAAATGTTGCAACGTCACCGCGTAGTGTACCTCGGATACGCTGCCGTTACGATACGTTTAAACCCTTCAGGCATTGTAGCCCAAGTTAGAGTTTAATCCTGGTTGATTGAGTCTCGACAAAGCACTTAGATAATTAAGTCAACAAGGACTCTGGGGACCCTGTCTCTTGCTTAACAACCCCGAAATTCAGTTAAGTAAATTATGGAAATGAAAATGAAATGTAACCTACAAAACAATGAGTTAGAGGATATAAACGCTAAATAAGATGAACACTTGATTAAAAAAAGTAAGCCTTGTAACTTTTTCACGTGTTTTCAGTGTATCTTGTAGGTGTGAAACGTCTGACGCCCAGCACACCAGTGAGCGCTGATTTGTATGGGGACACTGAGCGGATTCTTTGAGAAGCTCGACATACGAGTACGGTTTACACCAGATTTACACACCAAAACTCGTACTAGGCCCTCTGTCCCCCTAGTGTGTACGTTTGCTAATGCTGTCTTAAATTGGTGCTTTCTCGAAAAATACTTCCAAACATCTTCTTCTTCTTTTTCTTGTGGCTGTTCGGTGGCTAGGGCTGCCAAGAATTTGCCAATGTCAGTCTTTATTGGCGTTTACTTGTTTACTTACTAATCTTTTAACAAAAGGCGGAGATCTGAGTAGGTAAGTTATGAAAAATTACCGGTGTACCAAACTTTCTACTACCGAACATCTACATTGGAAAGGTGTACGTGACAGAGGCAAAACGGTTTTGCGTGAGTTTGCAACTGCGAGGACATAAAAAGCCAGAACGACGCGCAGCGTAAGCCATAAATTGTCAAGCTGCTGAAATTAAATTGAACTCTATTTACAACTGGAACTGGGTCGTAAGATCAAAAGCAGTTTAAACTATGGATTTCGTTAACTACGATTACATTTGATCGATGGATTAATCTACAATCATCTCTGTCAGTTTAAGCTACCGATGGTCGATTAACTACCATTGATCTTATGAAACAATCGGAAACTGGAGGTTAAACGCTATTTCGTGGTTTAAACCACTATTGATCTTACGGCCCTAATACCGCTTTTGTGCAAACACCTGCAAAAGTCCCAACATCATGTTTTTTTATGCAGGTCTGATAGAAACAATAAAGAAAGAGTATTTTATTGTTTATAAACTACAAAATAGTCTGGCAATTATCACTCGCAAATCTTGACTTGTTTCGATAACGTAGTTGCTTACCTACTAAAGAAGATAACCTACTCTTGCTAACCATGCAAGTACTACAATACTTTACTTTTTATGCTACAAAGTCCTACTTGACAGTGAGATTTGCAGACAACTTTTAAAGTACCTAATTTAATTATATTTATTCAGCATGATTATTTTATTTATTTATGGAGGATTGCCAACAAAAGATACACAAAATAACAAAAGTTTCATCTTACATAGTGCTTATATCTAGTGTTCCTCAATTACAGGCAACCACAGCATGCACTCTAATAAAAAATTTGCAACAACTAGACTAAAAATATATCTCATAACTAATTTAGAAAAAAATCTCTAAGTGGGTTCACAATAATTAATTAATTGATTTAATATAATTATATTACCTAGAAACTTGATACAAACAAGGGTCCATTTAATATAAAAGTTACAAAAAGCTTACCCTTACTTAAGTAAATAATCTACAAACAGATTTGCAAATTCAAATTCAATTCGGAATAAATCATTGCCGGTTGTTGAATGCGAAAGGATTTATCCGAAAAAAGAACGTGCCGGTGGATTGTGTATCCGTTTCAACCGGTAAATCTCGATGTCGATACAAAACTTTTCATTTGCTGCATACGTAGAGGCGCATCAAATTGTTGAGGCACGAAGCGCTACATGTAAAAAACTGCGAATTTCCTCGTACTCCAAAGCGCGAAAGCGGAAATTTTGGGATCAGTGATCACCTAAGTGTTGCTTATGTACCTATTAGTCTATAACAAGTCTAATGACATAATAATATCTTTCAATTGACTACTGTGTATTAAAATTTTGCACGCCTTGACGAGGCAGAATGTAAGGAACAGCACTCATTCTAATATATTTATAACAACTATTGTACCTACATTTTTTGCAAATAAATATTATGATTATGATTATGAATTAATTTTTCAGGCTTGAGCTTTCCTTTGTAACAACCACTTACCTACTGCAGGTATCTATAAGATTTTCTATATTTTTTGATCTGTAACTCAAGCAAACAAATTTAAGCACTTCGCTTAAATTCCCAAGGTGGTGGAGCAAAACACTCAACTTTATAACCCACAGTCAGCTCTCAAACAAATTTCATTACACGTCGAAACACTCGCTCTAAAAGCTTGCGCGGGCTCTGATGGAAACATCATGCGATGTGCGATTTAATTAAACTTCAGACATTTTACCTCAGCTTACTATGTTTGTGTGACAGATAAAATAAGTTGATGAACTCGGTAATAACTATTCTAGAGTTATGGTAGAGTTTGTTTTCACTTGAACTGCCTTATTTATTTGAGAACTTCTATTAATAATATAAATACACTGAACTTAAAGAAGAAATAATACGAATTTGGAAGTTAAATAAAGTACCTATATATAGTACCATTAGTGGTCTCAGCACAGGAGTGCTTCCGAAATGCATTCACCAATACCTCAAAGTAATTGATATACCTGAGAACACCTATACTACAATGCAAAAAGCTGCTATACTGAATACATGTCGGATTGTCAGAAAATTTCTGCAGGAAGACACAAATGCTCAAACAAATTGATTCGCACTTGGCTTAGGCCCGTGAGCTTCATTATTACCGAAATATTTATATTTCGAGAAAAAAAACCTTTGAAAAAAAAAAAAAAAACGTTTATTCTCTCTCAGAAAAGGTTCAAATACAAAATAAGGGTTAGGTAGGTACAAGTTTAGATGATAGAGTTACAATGTAAACCTGTTTTGTGAGAAACTGGTGCTTGAAGTAGGTTTCTGAAACCTGTATTATCTAATATTAGCATGATGTTAACGATCTCTGACGCAATTGATCGCTGTCCAGCAAATACCTACAAGGAGTGTGGGTTTGATTATAGCACCGATACTACTACTAGTGAAAAAAAATTATTTAGCCTACTGTTTCCATTTTTGTACTTAATCTATGTTATATGCTGTCGGTTTTCCTATAGTTAAATAAATAAATAAAAGGGGTAAAAAATGCTTATGGTAGGTGCCAAATAACACCGCAATACAGGTCATTCACCCACCTTCACCACGATGTCGCAAAATTCATTTTATGAATGGTAAACATACAGTACTACGAGATTCGAGCGATTACCGTCTTAGCGACAGGTTTTGTATGGAAAGCGAATGAATTAGCCGTTCATAAATTGAATTTTGCGACATCGCGGTGAATATATGCGGCGGTATTTAGCACCTACTATAGTGAAAACTTTTTATTTGGCCTGCTGTTTCCATTTTTGTACTTAATCTATGTTATAAAATATGCTGTCGGTTTTCCTATAGTTAAATAAATAAATAAAAGGGGTAAAAAATGCTTAGTAAGCAACTTTATCACCACACCACTTTTTTGTTAGCTTTTGTTCATTGACCTTTCCAGTTTAGATTTGCAACATCACGTATCGTTATCCCCAACAGTTTGACAAGTTGGCACAGTGGCCGCTTTGATTGTTCGTAGCAATATCCACGAGAAAATTCAATTTGCATAGTTATCTCCATGATTTGTTATTGGGACGAGATTTGACCCGGGGAAAAGTTTTCTGTGCGAGCCAACAACAAGAAGTTTTTTTACTAAAACTATAAGCGCAGAAACTTATTCGGAAAATTAAGACGAGTCTGTGGTATACAATATAAATAAATTTAAACATAGGCTGTCTATGTATAATTCACGATTCTTGCGCTACGCTACCTTGACAGGTATTTAGGAGGTAAATATTTTTATCCTTGCAAATCCTAATAGGATCTTATCTTGTTTATTTAAACAGTTAGCAAATTTTTAACCTTTGCAATTCCCAAGTAGGTAAAATCCTGCCTTGTTAATTTAGATGGCTTGCGTTTATCTACGCGGCTGTAAATGGCTAAAAATGCTTATCCAAATAATCCGTAAATTCAAGGTTTCCCAAAAAACGGTGGCCGTACCTATACTTATAATACTCTGCAATTTTTATTTAAATGAGAATATGACGCGATGAGTTGGGCAGATGGACCTCTGATGATAATCTCTGCCTACAACAACGTATTATCTCACTGAGCACGTCCCCTGAGGACGTGTGTTTTGCGGCAACGCACTGCTTCCATTACTTTGAGACGCGAGCATCTCTGCTTGGCGGCAGAAACAGGTGGCTCATTCTAGTTTTCCCCTGCGTGAGTCCCCTGCGTAGTGCGTAGGAGATTTCTGGAACTTTACCTAACTTGGTCAGTGATATTCCTATCCTTCGATTCAAATGGTCAAAAAGCGGCTACGCTGCGCTTGCTATAGTTAGGTAAAGCCGGTTAGTGTCAGGTAGATCTTTGACGGGCACAATAGACCAGCCACCGGCACTTAGTAGTAAACATTCATGAAATAAATTGAACGAACCTTTAGATACGGTCGCAGTTTCACAAGAAAGAGTAGAAGACGTAGGTGGACACTATGGACGTCTATACCTACATAGTTTCACAAAATACAGTGTTTACGTTTCCGTGTGCGAGTTAAATTATGATTACCGTAATTTTCAGAAAATTATTTACGTAGGTTGGTTAGTAATCGCTGTATTGTTATGATAAGTTGAATATAATATTATTTTTCAAGGTTGTATTAGTCTCGCATGATGTATTGACAAGTGGTCAGTTTTTATCATCTCTGTGAATAACACTTGAAAGTCTGGTTTTTAACTTTAGGCTGACTTTAGGTGTATGCCTAAAGTCAAAAATTCAGGTGTAGCGATCACGCTTACTCTGGTGACCAATTTTTAGGCTGTCGGAGGAGTTTAATAGTTTTCCAAGGATTATATCGATTTATCTCGTCATAATCTATGTCTGTATACACCCCAAACCGTAAAAAAGTATTCATTTAAAAAATACAAGCTTCTAAACTTTCGTATGGAAAGTATTTTTAGCTTGTATTTTTTAAATGAATACTTTTTTACGGTTTGGGCTGTATACAGACATAGATTATGACAAGATAAATTTATATAATCCTTAGTTTTGGTTGGTCAACGTCAAACAGTGGAGTGGTTACCTTTCCACGTTTGTATGGAAAGGTGGGCGACTTGTTCAACCTTAATGTGCAATAGTCGAACAGCTGATACCACCAGAAATAAAACCTTAGAGGAAAAGGTTTCACAGAAAATAGCATCCTCTCCACACGCAAATAGGTAGATAGGTACAATATTTCTTCGTAACGAGCTGACATATTTCTACGCTTAGTAAAAAGCTCTTCCCGAGATGAAACGAGCTGAATTTATCTCAGGAAATAATATTTTCCCAGCTTTTAAATATTTAAAAAAAATATTTACCTACCTACCTAATTATGAAATGCAATAATATCCGACATTTCGAAAAAAATCATACGCAGATGGTTCCATCGTGATTTGGTTTTCATTTTAGAACCAACGTTTTAATTAAATTGTGGATCATGAAGAAAAGAGGTATGGGCAGGGACATTCGTATATACCATTTTCTCTTCTCGTCTTCCATCTAAAGACATTTGTCTAAGCGTTATTGCGTTTGTTTCAGGGCCTTCGAGTGACAACGATCATCGGCGCATTCGGAACATGCCTCGGAGCATGGCTCAAGGTGTTCTCAGTGCCTCAGGACATGTTCTGGCTGGGCTTCCTCGGTCAGACGGTGGTGGCCATCAGCCAGGTGTTCATACTGAACGTCCCGCCGAGGCTGGCGGCGGTGTGGTTCGGCGCTGACCAGGTCTCATCGGCTTGCAGTATTGGCGTGTTTGGAAACCAAGTGAGACTTTTTTTTATTTGAAAGAATTTAAAAGAAAATAATATTGAAAGTTATTCATCCAAGGAGAAATTATGTCGCGGTGGTTGTTACGATGCGCGCGGTAGGCAATCTCACGAGCTCTTTGAAGCATACCTACTTAGGCTTAGTCACGTTCAAATTTTATTTTGAAGCCAGCTCGTTTTTTTGCAGTTTGATATCCCAAGTTGAGTGCCCACCTCGAAAGCTAGATACCTTATTCAATGATGGGTACCTTAATAAAACATGTGTGCAATTCACACGTGGTAGAAATGAAACCCTCAAAAAGACTTTCAAATCACAACGATGCTAAAGAAGATTTCACTTCAAAAAAGTTTGCGCAAAATGTAAACAAGTTTGCTCGAGGCTTGAACTCACGCACTACGAGCTAGTCTCGATTCGATCCAATCCGTCAGACCGCTCGGCCAGCAGGACGTGTGTTAGAATGCGTACGAAAATTAGCTTTGGGATCTCTCTTCTCGTTTCATCGCTTTTTCGTTTCATCGACTTTCAAATCACAACGGTGCTAAAGAAGTTTTCACTTAAAAAAATATCATAGCTAAAGTAACTTATTTAGATGGGTCCCGGATTTTTTAAGTAACGTACCTACTAACCAGGATCCTCTTTGGTGATTACAATAATTATGTACTCTATGGCCCGCGTCAGTGATGCTTCTATTAAGCACCTAGGAACTTATCTAAAACGCTCCTCCTTGAGAGCTAATCGAGAGATAATAGACGCGATCTTGGACAATCGATTTTTCAATGTCTTTTAAAACAATGGCTCACTCGATTGTTCTGTTCAGGCTTTTGTTGTTCGCGGCAGAGGTGCTTTGACTAATGAACTTCTGATTTAATCTTTATAATTATACAAAAAAAACAGTAAAGGTTGCTTGCTTGCTATTCATCAAAGTTATAGAGCAGGTAGGTAAATAGGAGTTATTTCTCAAGAAATCCTGCGAGACCCTGATAAGAATTTGCTAAACAATCATCAACCCTTGGCTTATTTACATTAGTTTCAAATTCAAAGCGTAATTTTCAAAGCCTGGAGACTCCGATAAGCGATGATATTCAAATCAAGGTTAAGCCCTCAATATTTCATTAGGGTTGGAAGGAAGTGAGTTGCAGAGGGTTGAGGAGCTAAACGTTTATTTTTTGATTTGATGTTGCCAGCTTCCACCGTATAGGTATTTTAAGGCGGGGTTATCCGAAACTTTTAGGTTTTTTAACAACTGTATCTCTACTGAAGTGCAAAAGTTGCACGAAAAAAAAATATTTTATTAAAATTGAACATATATCCTAGAGTTTTGTAAAGATAGAAATGTGAATAATAATAATTTTCTCGATAAAAAAAATTGTAAAGATGACACTAAATCGATATTTCAAACGGTTCATACTACGAGTTTCTTCTTGAAATCATGTCAAAGCTATATCAAAAGATAGGGCTTATTATTTACTAGCAGCGCCTCGCGGTTTCACCCGCGTAATTCCCGTTCCCGTGGGAATTCCGGGATAAAATATAGCCTATGTTCATCAGGGATAATGTAGGATTCTAATGGTAAAAGAATTTTTTTAATCGGTCCAGTAGTTTCGGAGCCTATTCAATTCATACAAACAAACAAACAAACAAAAAATCAAACCTTTCCTCTTTATAATATTTGTATAGACTAGGGAACTGTAAAAAAAATATTATATTTTAGTTATAATTCATCTCTGTGAAAGAAAACTATCAAAATCTATACGTTCAGCCCGCTCGCGCCCAGTGCCCGTCTAGACGTCTTCGTCCTAAACTTCTTGGATAACCTCGCCTTAAATAAAACGGCTAACCTAAGTAACATAATATGGGCGTTCCTTGACTTCCACATTAAAGCTACCACACGACGGTTGTAGAATCATACACTCTGTGGTAGGCAGATACTAGGTATATAGGTAGGTACCTTAGGTGCCTAAACATAATTATTTAGGAAGGTCTCCATTCGAGTAGAGTGGATAGAAGAAATAGGATAGAAGAAATAAGGCCGGATCGCATTATTTCTTCTATCTTAGACCAACACGATATAGATAAGATACTAATACATAAGTTATATGGGGAAGTGGGAGTACCTACAATAGTCCCCTTTTTCAAAGGAAAATAACGAAATTAGAAAAAAACTTTTCTAAAAATTGCTACCTACATACCTACATACAATTCCAGCAATTTGTAACAACACGATACGTGACCCACTCTCGGAAGCGTTTATCCAATTGGACAGAGGAGACAGAGGGGACTGTGATTGCAATGAAATGAAAAGTAGATATTTAAGTGGATAGGGGTAGAATGGTGATCTATTTGATTGCGTGCAGTAGAATGGCTTAGATAGGTAGTTACTTTGCATACCAGTAGGTATACCTAGGTAGGTAATTAGGTACGTACGTACACAGCGTACACAGTAGTACCTCCCTACACACTGACAGAAAATCTTTACGGTTGGCCTAGGTAATACGACAAATACCTAATCTGTGTTGTGTTGCTTGTATTTTAGTCAATGTTTCATTCAATATTTTAGTCTCACCTCGCTGGTAACGACGCCAATAAATTGCCTTTTGTCCCAGTTCAAAAGGCTATCAAAATTCAAAACATTGAATGCTGAGATTAATAGCCGAAGTGTGGCTCGCGGATCCAAAAAGTTTGACTAATTTTATAGAAAAGTTACGTCCATTAACAACCTATTTCGTTAATTTATTCAAATAATAAAAAAATAGGTTTGGGTACTTCGTCTACGGTTGCGTACCTAATATTCGAATGGTGTTGTTAACTTTCGGCTCTCTGTTCTCTACTTCCGGCTGCTTAAATATACAGCGGCTCCAGCTTCAAAATGGTTTAAAAATGTAAGGCCTTTTTAGACGATCAGTCCGTAAGTCCGCCTCGTATTAAATAATGTAGGTAAACGTCAGAGTGGTTTTACATGAATTCTAAATCTGTTTTCAAAATGCTTTTACTTAGCAAAAAAATGAAGCGTGTGTTTCAATTTCGAATCATCATCATCATCAATTTAAATATCAAACTTGAAGCTGACTGACAATCAACGCACAGCCTAACCTATAAGTCCTAGAGGTATGAAATTTGGAGGGTAGTATCCTTATATAGCGTAGGGGTGCACCAAGAAAGGAATTTTGAAAAGTCATACCCTAAAGGGTCTGAAATTAGGATCAAAGTTTTTAATGCGTATTATGTTGGCGACAGCCGTAAACTGCGGGTAGTAAAAAATAATGGGAATGTGTGTTGCGTAGGTTACCGATCAGTAGGTTTTTTTTTCTAAAACCTGTCATATACTAAAATTTTGTCTTGGTTTGTTTTGTTTCAGCTTGGTGTCGCACTTGGGTTCGTTTTGCCACCAATGTTAGTGGACGCGAACGGCACGGTGGAGGAAATGGCGGCTGACTTTAGATTAATGTTCTATCTGGTGGCAGGCTTCACTAGCGTCCTTTTCGTCTTTATATTGCTGTGTAAGTTCGATCTAGGGACCATTATCCATTTTTAAGATTTGAATGAAAGCCATTTCCAAACAATATCATTCAGGGCATGTGAATTATTCTTATATCATTTTAGTCTTCAAGAAAGCTCCGGCCACACCACCCTCAGCCGCCGCAGACCTAGGCTCGAGCCTTGACTCCAACTTCCTGCAGTCCATCAAGAAACTCCTCACGAACCGGAACTACATCCTGCTGCTTATTTCTTACGGACTCAACGTTGGAACTTTCTATGCGATCTCTACGTTGCTGAATCAAGTCATACTTACTTACTACCCGGTAAGTTTGTTTGCCCTTAGTCATCAACGTGAGTTCACGCAATGACTCCTGAATAGGTAGGTATATCATGAGTAATCGAAATTGTGATATACCTACCCAACCTACACCGTTCCACCGGTCAGTTTTCAATTGAACTTGTTATTTATTTACCTTTGTGTATTTTATATTTCAGGGTGCTAATGCGGATGCCGGTCGTATCGGCCTAGTGATTGTAGTCGCTGGTATGGCGGGCTCCGTGCTCTGCGGCCTGGTGCTGGACAAGACGCACAAGTTCAAGGAGACCACACTAGCGGTATACACTGCCTCCGTTGTGGGCATGCTGATATTCACCTTCACTCTTGACTGCGGCATCATCGGCGTTGTTTATCTGAGCAGCATTATACTTGGGTAAGCAACAAACATTTAAGTAGATAATTTCAAATTTCAAATTACCTCTTTTGTCGGTTTCATAATTTTTAAACTAGCATGCCTTATTTAGCTTGTAGGTACATACTAATTTTGTACGTTTATCTTTTCAGATTCTTCATGACCGGTTATCTGCCCGTGGGATTCGAGTTTGCATCAGAGGTTACTTATCCAGAGCCTGAAGGAACCACATCCGGAATTCTTAATGCCGTTGTTCAGGTATACCTACCTCTTTAATCTAATGACATACATAAATCGTATAACATCATGTTTTTTTTTTACTTTCTCGTTGTATTTCAGCTAGTGACATAAACCACTAACCACTAGGTACTGTGGAAAATACAGGCTAGATGATATCAGAGTGTGCTTTTCCAGGTGTTCGGTATTCTTACCACGCTCATGTATGAATGGATGCTGAGCAACGTTGGCGACCGCTGGTCTAACCTGACTCTCTGCGCTCTTCTTGCACTGGGTGCCATCATCACCGTCGGCATTGGCTCTGACTTGCGACGCCAGGCCGCGCAGAATAAGGGATAAACTATAATAAGAGCGGTTGTGGTTCGTTTTTGTGTAGTTTGGCTGTATAGTTTGAAGCTTGGTCTAGTTAAATATTGTGATCAAAGCACCTACTTACTACTTAGGGTGTTCTGTGTTACTTCAATGTTTAATCTCAATGTTAAAACATCTTAAATCGAGTTTGTGTCTTGATTTAGCTACTTATATTAATCTTGTTGAGCTAATCATATCTAAATATCTTGCAAGTTTAGATATAAATTTTAATAATGTTCTTTCCATCTTAATGGACCATAAACTAACTGGCGTTGGTTGAAAAAATAACGATGACAATGACAATCTAATGTCTACCTAATAGAATTCATTGATACCATTTTTAAAATAATGGTCATTCCATTTTAATGGTTAAACCTAGGTAGATTAGTAATGTAGGTACTAAAAAGGAAATCGTGACAATAATTGTGCGTAGTATGCCAAATTAGGAAAAAAGTTGAATAATATTTATAACATGTATTTTAATAACAAACGAATATCTATACTTAAAATCCTGTAGAAATGTCTTACTTAGGTATACACAATAAAAATCTATTATTAACGTTATTAAATACTTAGAGTGTAAAATATTAAAATACATTTTGAAAAAAAAATAGGTAGGCTTTCTACCATCTACATTTTTATTGGATAAAAATTTATAAGTTACTGTCGGGATCGTGCCTAAGTGCAGCATTAATTTCTTAGCACCTAGGTAAATAGCGTTTATTATTTCTAGTTTATCGAGTACATATTAGTTTGAGACAGTAAAATTGATTTGAAAAATATTGCTGCCTAATTTCCTACATTTTCATATTTTAAATCCAATGATTACTTAAGTACCTAGCCTACAATAAGTTTCTTGTGATTGTGCTATAGAGGTAGATACTTACCCATTATTAGGTATATGGTTTTAAGATACTTATGCACCTATTATTGTCGTCTTTAGAAGCTTTATTATTGTGATTTATGCAGTATTATATATTTTTAGATAGAAACAGTACTAAGCAACGTTTTGATTAAAATTATGTGTCGTAATAAAGTGAATTGTGTTTGTTTAATTTAATTCTAGTTCTTCCAGGCCCACTAACAAAAAACTTTTACTGGTGATAGGGAACTAAAAAATTGCAAAGAATCCCTTTTATGTTTAGAGAGCTAAGTTTTTCTAGCTAGGTACCTACCTAAGTTTTATAATTTTGTTTATTTATTTAGACTATTTAGACCTTAGTAAGTAAGTTAGTTAGAATAAGTGAATGAATAAATATTGATGGTATGTTTGTTTCTGTTGTTATTATTAAAATAATCTTTGTACGTGTATAATAAATTCAAGTTTCCTGACAGCTAGATTTACATTTAATTTTACTAAACTTGTTATTTTAATTTTGCGTAATGAAAAATAAACATATTTTTTGAAAATCCTTTTCACTAAAAGCACGTAAAATCCGTCGAACAACGATAATTCGGCTGCATCGGATATACTCAAACGATCAATCAGATGCGTCAGTTTGGTTCAAGCAACTTACCGTCCTCGTGTCGCAAACTATTACTTATTTGACACTGACCTGATTGATTGACTGGGAAACAAAAAGAAAATTCATTCAGATGTGTATCAGTAACTGATATAATTTCTACATTAAAAAAAATATTTATGCAAGACATACAACTAAACAAACTAACTTATGAGAAAAACATAACGTAAGACTAGGCAGTATGGTTCTAAACTATAGCCTGCTCCGAGGAGCGAAAAAAAAAAAAAAAACCAAAAAGAAAAGAAGAAAAGAAGAAAAAAGCCAAACAAACAAACAAAACGTGAAACACCAAAAACAAAACATTCTCAGTGAATTTTCTCTCTCTCCGGGACAAATATGAATGAATAAAATCTTCTGCTGATTGTTAATTGTGAGATAAATGTAGGTCTACCTAAATCATTTCATTGTAATCGATCTAACTATTGGTGAAAATGTATATATCTTGCTTTGTAAAATAATTACAATTTTGCGTGTAAAATAATAGTATTGCTGTGTAAATGAAGAGTGGAAGATGAATAATTCTGCTAAGGAACAAATAGGATGTGATGTAATATGCAAAAGCCATTCAGCTAGGACTGAACGGGGTAAGACTTATTTTTATTTTCTTACACCGCGTGCTCCCTATGCCCATGCCGCTGCGGGCATTCATGCCGCGATTAATTCCGGAATTATTGCCACAGCAACATCGCCTTTATTCTTATACCGCGTTCACACATGCCCATGCCGCTGCCGGCATTAATGCCGCGATTAATTCCGGACTTATTGCCACAGCAACATCGCCTTTATTCTTATAGCGCGTTCACACATGCCCATGCCGCTGCCGTTCATGCCCGAGCAGCTCCCTAGTGAGAATAAAGGCGATGTTGCTGTGGCCATAAGTCCGCGGCATTCATGGCGGCAGCGGCATGGGCATAGTGTGCAGGCGGTATAAGACTCATTTTTATTTTTTTTCTATTACCAACATAGCCCTACCATTGTAGATTAGGAAGGTAAATACCTAACAACCCTTCAGGTACCTACATACATGGGCCTTTTCGAGTTATCAACATTTTCTAGTAAGTATACTGAAACAACTACAAAACCAATTCCCTTGCCGATTCTAGATTTGTACCGGATATGCCCTTCAAAGCTCAGCAAGCGCGAGTTGGAAGATCTCTACTTTGCCCTGTTGGAGAACAATCTAGATCTGAAGAAGACCATCAATGTGCAGCAGGATAAAATAAAGGTGCTCTCCACGAGGCTGCAGAGAATGACCGTGGTGCAGAAAAATGGGGCTGGAAAGGAGAAGAACTGCTGTGCAAGCAAAGCTGTTGTTAGCGAGCAGAGAGAATCGTAAGACTTATTTGCTAATCACTTTTTGCCTTTATAGACTTGGTTTGATGTCTGAATAAAAAAAACCTTGTCTAAACATTCACATGCCTTCAATAAGCTCGACAACTGGCTACAAATAAGTCAAACAATTACTAAAGGACAATAAATAAATGAGATGACACTCTTGGATTATGGCTATTTTGCTGTATCCCTCTCGGTAAATAACTTTATTGTACACTAAATAATGCAATATTTCAATATTTCAGCTTGACAGACTTGAAAAAGACCAATGAGCGAATGGCAGAGCGAATTCGGTTGCTTAACATGAGACTGTGCTCCGCCAAGCAGTTTTTGAAGAGAAGTCCCTTGCAGTCCAACACGTCTAATAAAATATGCACTCGGTGCTCGTTTAAGTAAGAGTCTCACATTTTATTCCTGAAGTACTTATTTACCGTTATTATTTTTGACTTTACTACAAAATGTATAAGAGAATGGGTAAAAAAGCATTATGTACCTAGTGGTGATTTTTACAACTACAACAAGAGTACTCAAATCATTTGAGTACCTAATTAACTTGTAAGAAAATTTAGAATTTTATAACATTTCAGAAATTCGTCAATGAGTGCCTTGAATGCCAAAAGAAGTGATTTAAATATTAGGACAACTGCAGTATCCTGTCAATCATTAGACAAGTGAGTTTTTTTATTTTCTACTAAACAATAGTAAAGTATTTTTTGTGGCAGAATGCTCATGTTAACATTTATTGACAGCGATGTTGCTGAGAAACCAACAAGAACTGTGGAGACTGAGACTGAGACTGAAAAAGCGGAAAAGTAAGTTTAGAATTATTCATGGTAAATAGTTCGAGAGCACCACCATGATTTATTTACAGAGGTACCTACCTTCTTCATGCAGTTTTAGCTATGTATCACTACATAGTATAAAGCAAAGTCGCTTCCCGCGTCATGTCCTAATGTCTGTATGTATGCTTAAATCTTTAAAACTACGCAACGGATTTTGAAGCGGTTTTTTTAAATAGATAGAGTGATTCAAGAGGAAGTTTTACATGTATAATACATCATCATCATCCTCACTGCCTTGCACTCGTGCGAAGCCGGGGCGGGTCGCTAGTTATGGTTAAGGCAATGTGACGTCAGAGCTAAGCGTTGCGTGTGTCATGACCGTGCAGTGTGCCTTGACCCTAAGCCAATAATAGTGATATTATTTGAAAGTAGGTACCTAGGTACAGTTAGCTACCTCCCAACTAATTTTAACCAAATATTTATTGATTTTAGAGAAGGCTTAGAACCATGCAATGAGAATAAATGCAGGACTATGATGGATGAGTTGAAAGAAAAAATCGTCAACTTACAAGAGGTATTTTGCCTACCTACAAATGTACCTACACGTTTTATCCACTTAACTCTGCACCTAATTAGTGTTGTTTACCAGTCATCATCATTATCAGTCTCAATATAGGCAGTGTCTAGCTGAGCTGGAGACATGGGCCTTCCTGATGGAATATTTACAATCCATAATCGCGGTCTTCATAATGACGTCGTATAATTTGTAAACTTATAAACAATGGTGGATCGCTCTACTCTATATGGCCTGCCCATTCTAACCCTTTCCGTTTTACGGACTATTTAGCCCCTGTGTATGAATTCGGGGGTTTAACACATAAAAGTTGGTACTAAAAAATTCGCAGGAGCTAGCAATATCTCACAACGAGTACTCAGAGCGGATGGCGAAGCTTGAATCTCAAGTATCGCAGCTGAACGATGAAAACGTGCGGGTTCGCAGCGAGCGCGTGGCCAGCGAGCACGCCTTGCAGGAACGAGTCAACAAAGCAGACCTCTTGCAGAATAAACTGAGAAACGCAGACGCTAAATGCAGTAAGTCGAAGTTTCACCTAGTTTGTTGGACGTGTGACCATTGTAATTTATTGAAATTTGATGTATAGAAAGTCTCCCCTCTCTACGTTTGTAACCCCCCAGACCCCTTATTATTATTATTATTATTATTATGGACTCCCGTTTCCGCATTTAGACTCAAAGTTGGTCCATTATACGTGGGGGGTGAACTGGCTATGCGTGTAGCCAGCCTAACTCCTCCCAAAAGCACAGAAGCTTCCTGGGGGCTTCGCAGGCTTGGAGGAGTGACCTAGGGGTGCTTAGGATTTCTTGTCGTTGTGTAGCTACGCTCTCGCATTCCAGGACTACGTGGGCAGCTGATTCTTCTTCGGTAAGACAGCCTCTGCAGAGTGGACTGTCTGTGGCTCCGATGTTGTATAGATGTTTGTTTAAGGGACAGTGGCCTGTCAAGGTCCCTACGATGATTCTAAGGTTACGTCTATCCAGGCTCAGTAGACGGCGTGTTAGTCTTGGTGTGAGGGCTGGAATTGCAGCTCTTGACTGTCTGCAGTCGGTAGTACGTGTCCAGCGTAGGTTGTGTGCGTTTAGGGTGTTTAGACGCACCCATGTGCGTAGCTGGGAGAAGGGTAGGGGAAGGAAGGGTGCTGGCCCTTCCGATATAGTCTCTGATCCCCTTCTTGCCAACTCATCAGCAGCGTCGTTTCCCAGTGATCCGCTATGCCCCTTTATCCACTGTAGGGTTATCCTATTTTTAGTGGCAATGCTTTCTAGGGCGAGGTGGCATTCGTGTATGAGCTTGGATGTGCAGTTGTGGCTCGCCAGAGCTCTGAGTGTAGCTGTGCTGTCCGAGAGGATTCGTATGTTGTAGTCTTGTATTCCTCTCCTGTTGATTGCTGTAGCAGCTTCGGTGATGGCTGCACATTCGCATTGAAAAATGGAGCTGTGTGGCCCGAGGGTCATTGAGATGTTGATGTTCAGGTCCAGCGAGTGTACTCCGGCTCCTGTTCCCTGTTTTGTTTTTGAGCCATCGGTGTAGATTCGTACTTCGCTGTTGCCCGATTGGTCTCTTTTGTCCTCATGGGTTTGTATTCGGTAGTGCTTCTGGAATATTTGTTGTTTGGGGATCTTATCGCATGGTGCGCCTGTTAACGGCTCGTGCTTTAGTGCCCTTTCCAGAATGGATGCGTGGGGGCTCCTGGTTGCTCCCCATAGGTTTAAGTGTTTGAGTCTGATAGCGGCCATCGTCGCTTCCTGTTGTATGTAAAGATCAAGTGGCGTTAGTCCCAGTATTATCTCCAGGGCAGCCGTCGGTGTCGTTCTCATGCAACCTGTTACTGCAGAGCATGCTAGTCTCTGAAAGCGTTGCAGTTTAGTGATGACGGTGTTGAGTTCGGTTCTGGTCCACCATACAATTGCACCGTATGTGAGTGCAGGTCTTATTGCGGTTGTATAGAGCCATAAGGTTATTTTTGGCGAAAGTCCCCATGTTTTCCCAAGCATTCTGCTGCATTGGAAGAATGTGGCACTCGCGCGTTGCAGTTTGTAATCAAGGTGCTTATTCCAGAGAAGTTTACTATCTAGTATGACCCCTAGATACTTGACTTCGCTGGTTAGTTTGAGGTCTGTGTTGAACAGCTTGGGTAGTTTCAGGTTGCCCAAACTTCTTTTGTGTGTGAACATGATGAGTTCTGTTTTAGTGGGGTTAACTGATAGCCCGTGGTCAGTGCACCAGTCTTCGATGGTTTTAAAGGCCGATTGCATCCCCAGGGGCCCCAGACCCCTTCAAATATATTAGTAACGAGCCGTCGCCCGCGGCATTGCTCGCCCTTTAGAGTGTGACTTTTCAAAATTCTTTTCTTAGTGCACCCCTACACTATGTAAGGATTCTACCCTCCAAATTTCATACCTGTAGGACATATAGTCAGCTTCAAAATAGTTTTATATATTTAGAAGATTGTGCCTATTTTCGATGTTTTGAGGTTCTCCTTCAGAGACTTCAGTTTAGAACGTGGCGGCAGCGTACTTAGTATGAAGCAAACCTTATGCACCCATATATTTTGTGCTTCTAGTACATACAATTTTATTTCACAACCATCTGCTAACAGATATTTGTTTCTAGATGAATTGAACATGGAACTGAGTATAGAAAAGAGGAAGGTCGCAGAACTGGAGACTGGTTTGAAACTCGCCAACATGTCGAAGCATGTAGTGGACACTATCAAACAGCTGACTGCTGAAAAGGTTAGCTAGGTACCAAAAAATATGTGATTTCTTTCGCTAAAGCTGATTTGTAGCGTATTGGGCCACAAATATAAAATTATTTGGCTCTTTTTTATCTACTAATATAATAATATCCGACTCGAGGGGTCCAGTTGGTTAGGTACACGCTACATTTTTTTTTTCTCGGAGCTTGTGCCCCGCCCATTCTGCTCGAGACCTACAACAGTGGAAAGAACTGGAGGAGGCCTATGTGTCAAAGGACACGCTGTTGCAAAACAACAGTAGCAAGGGCTCAAAAATCAGAACAATAATATACATAAGTAATAGTTTCTATTTTGTATTCTAATTTGTTGTTTCAAATTAAATGTTTCAGGAAGACAAACAGGAACATAGCATTTCGGAACTTGCTCGCAGTCGGTCGTACTGTTCTGAAATGTCAGAAAAAGAGAAGGTACCTTGAAGTTAAGCCCTTCTCCCATTACGATACGCACTGGCGATTCAAGTATCCTGCAAGTCTCGCAGACTAGTCGCCGCCAAGTATCTCACATACATTTGAATGCAGGATACCTACCAGTAGCGTAGTGTGCGAGCCTGCATTCAAATGTATGCGAGATATTTGGCGGCGACTAGTCTGCGAGACTTGCAGGATACTTGAATCGCCTGTGCGTATCGTAATGGGAGAAGGGCTTTATAGATATAAGTACACCTACGATAAACCTGCGAAGATATTCACGAACAAATCTGACAGTTGCCGCGTTAGCGTATTCGAGTTACATTGCGCGTCTGTGGCGTAGCCACGATATCTTAATCTAACTTATACCTACGTATTTATTATAAATATATAAACATATAATTATTTATCTTACAAACTAAATACACAATACAAAAACATTCACAACACAAACATGCATTACATAAATTACAAAACAAATACCACTTACCTGTTACGAGAATATCGTAATGAAGAATCGTCGCGCCATCCCGGTCGTGTCGGATCGTCTCAGCGCGCCTCAACGCACACAGCCATGCCGAGAACAAAAGGACTGCAATGCGCGAGCGCCGGCCGCCGCGTCGCCGGACCCGCCGCTCGCCCCTCAGTCTGCCACACGCTCTCGCGGCAGACGCACGCTCGCTTGCTTCAAATCTTACCTACCTTTTTCTCGCGCTATTACGCTTACAAATACTGTTCCCTTGCTTGTTGTGTATTTTGCATTTATATAATTTTGTAGTGTCGATTAGACGGTGTACGTGTCCTGCAAACCCATCGTTTTATTTGCCATCCTCCAAGACAAGCTACTGTTGGATAGGTAGATAGCACTACAGTTGGTGACCCCGAAACATTGGACACAGCACGGAGGATCATAAAAACCGTAAGCTAGTGGAATTATATTTCAAAAATGTCTACCAGTGACAACTCATCAAGAAAAGATACCGAAGATGGCGGCTCGCAGTCCGAAAAAAGGGCCTTTACACCATCCGATATTTTTCGTGTCGGAGTACGACTTCCACCATTCTGGCCAGACGAACCCGCTGTCTGGTTCGCACAAATAGAATGTAGTTTTGCACTCTCCGGCGTTAAAGATGATGAGACGAAATACCACTACGTAAGCGCGCAACTAGAGCATCGCTATGCCGCAGAGGTAAAAGATATTTTAGTCAATCCTCCAGCGAAAGGCAAGTACGAAAAGCTGAAAAGCGAGCTAATTAAGAGATTGTCTGCGTCACGGGAAAAAGAATTGACCCAGCTGCTTATGCATGAAGAGTTAGGAGATAGACGACCTTCCGCGTTCCTTCGACACCTGCAACATCTAGCTGGCCCGAATATACCAGACGACTTCATCAAGACCGTATGGACAAGCCGTTTGCCTGGTAACATACAGATCGTCGTAGCATCGCAGCCTGAATCTTCGCTTACAGCGCTTGCAGATCTAGCAGACAAGGTGCACGATCTCGTACCTACAAAACCGCAAGTGGCCTCCACGGATACAGTTCCTGGTTCCATGATTGAGAAGCTATCCAGAGAAATCGCCGAGCTCAGCCGTCAGGTACAAGCCCTCTCATCAAAGGATTCTAGGTCCAGATCGAGAGAACGCGGCCAGCGTGAAAGGAGCAACACACGTTCTCAGTCCAAATACAGGAAATTTCCTACGTGCATTTTCCATCATAGATATGGTGACAAAGCGCGGAGATGTTTGAAGCCCTGTGATTACCAGCCAGGATCGGGAAACGCCAGAGGCAGTCATCAATAGCGACACATGATTGCCCCAGTTCATCCGGTCGCTTATTTATCACGGACAGAAGAACAAAAATACAGTTTCTGGTCGACACAGGTAGCGACCTCTGTGTTTTTCCTCGCTCCGCTCTTAAACAAAGGCGACCACGAACAACAGATTTTGATCTTTTCGCAGCTAATGGAACACCCATCGCCATATATGGATTCCAGTATATGGAGCTTGACCTCGGCCTTCGCCGCGCTTTTACCTGGCGCTTTACAGTAGCGGACGTCACCAAGGCTATTATCGGCGTCGACTTCTTATCTTTCTACGATTTAATGGTAGACTGCCGAAACAAACGCCTCATCGACAACAAGACTACTCTGTCAGCAAGCGCAGTTCCAGTCCCTTCATCCGATGCCATATCCTCGGTGAAGACAACGACAGGTGAGTCGAAGTACCTGGATCTTCTTCGGGATTTCCCAGAGATAACTCGCCCAGCAGGCACACATCGGATCATTCGTCACAACACGGTTCATCACATTAGGACCTCGACCGGACCGCCAGTGTACTGCACGCCAAGAAGACTCGCTCCAGACAAGCTGAAGATCGCCAAACAAGAGTTTGAAGAAATGTTGAAGAATGGGACAGCGAGACCATCAGAAAGCCCATGGTCGTCCCCGCTTCACCTCGCTCCCAAGAAAGACAACGGATGGCGACCATGTGGTGATTACCGGATGCTGAACGCCCGAACAATCCCAGACCGCTATCCCATCCGTCACATTCAAGATTTTACGCAAAGTATAACTGGTTGCAAGATATTTTCAACTGTAGACCTGGTTAAAGCTTATAACCAGATACCGGTCAATCCTGAAGATATCCCCAAAACAGCAATCACTACGCCATTTGGGATGTACGAGTTCCCTTTTATGACCTTTGGCCTCCGCAACGCTGGACAAACATTCCAGAGATTTGTCGATGAAATGACTAGGGACCTGGATTTCTGTTTTTCATACCTGGATGATTTTTTGATTTTCTCTCCTGATGAAGAGACTCATTTACATCACCTGCGTCTCCTTTTCTCAAGGCTGAAAGAATACGGAATGGTCGTAAATACATCCAAATGCGTCTTCGGGGCAGAAGAAGTAACTTTCCTCGGCTGTAGCGTCTCCTCCTCTGGAATCAAGCCATTGGATAGCAAGATCCAAGCCATAAAGGATTTTCCGGTCCCGAAGACCGTGAAGGAGCTGAGAAGGTTCCTTGGGATGATAAACTTCTATCGTAGGTTCATCCAACACGCGGCCAAGTCGCAATCACCGCTGCATAACTTGCTCACCGGATCTGTAAAAGGCTCCCATCCTGTAGATATCACCGGAGAAGCCCTACAAGCATTCGAAGACTGCAAGGAAAGCCTATGCCGCGCAGCACTCCTAGCACATCCGGACATGGAAGCAAAATTAGCGCTGGTCACGGATGCTTCGGACACTGCAATCGGAGGGGTTCTACAGCAGCAACGCGACCGTCAATGGCAGCCTCTAGCCTTTTTCAGCCGCAAATTGAGCCCATCGCAGAAAAAATACTCGCCTTACGATAGGGAACTGCTCGCCATTTACGAAGCCATAAAACACTTCCGTCATCTCGTGGAAGCAAGACACTTCACTGTATTTACAGATCACAAGCCAATCTGCTTCGCGTTCCACGGGCACAAGGAGAACTGTTCTCCACGTCAGTTTCGCCATTTCGACTTCATCGCTCAATTTACCACAGATATCCAACATATATCGGGGAAGGACAACGTAGTAGCCGATACGCTCTCCAGAATAGAAGAAATAGTCCAACCCGTCGAGTTGAGTCAGCTAGCGAAGTCACAAAACAGCGACCCAGAACTGAAACAACTTTTAGAAGGAGGGACATCACTGAAGCTCGTCAAAGTAACCGTTCCTGGAACAAAACTGGAAGTTTACTGCGATGACAGCACACTAACTCCACGACCCTATGTACCTAAAGAGCTCAGAAGGCAAGTCTACGACAGCCTCCATTCACTCAGCCATCCCGGCGCTAATGCCTCCGCAAAATTAGTGGCACAGCGTTATGTGTGGCCTGGCATCAACAAAGATTGTCGCGAGTGGACTAAGCTCTGTCACGCCTGTCAGCGCACGAAGATCACACGGCATGTATCACCACCGGTGGGAACCTTCAAGCTTCCAAGCGCTAGATTCAGCTACGTGCATATAGACCTCGTTGGACCCTTACCACTCTCTGATGGATACCGTTATTGTCTTACCGCTGTCGACAGGTTCACACGATGGCCGGAGGCAATACCCTTGCAAGACATCACAGCTGAAACAGTCGCCAAAACCTTCGTCTCCAGCTGGATCTCACGCTACGGTTGTCCATCCCAAATTGTAACAGACCGCGGAAAGCAGTTCGAGTCCGCACTGATGAAGCAGCTTTCAGAACTTGCTGGATTTCAACGCAACAGGACTACCGCGTACCATCCTGCAAGCAACGGCATGGTCGAGCGAATGCACAGACAGCTCAAGGCGGCCATAATGTGCCACGAAAGCCCGAATTGGACAGAGAGGTTACCTTTAGTACTCCTGGGAATGAGAAGCGCCTTCAAAGAGGACATCCAAGCATCACCCGCTGAGCTCCTCTACGGTGAAACCCTCAGACTGCCCGGAGAATTTTTGCAGCCGTGCACAACATTGCACACGACCAGCGACTTCACTGAGTTCACAACGCGACTTCGTTCCATCATGAACAACATCCGTCCTCAGCCAGCAGCAAGACACAGCAGACGAAACATTTTTATCTTCAAAGACTTACCATCTGCTACCCACGTTTACGTCCGCGATGATACCGTGAGAGGATCTCTTCAGCCGGCTTATACAGGACCATACGAAGTGCTGCAACGAGGCGCCAAAGTCTTCAAGCTGCGAATAAAAGGGAAAGAACAAACAGTAACAATAGAGAGACTGAAACCAGCGTACGTACTTACCTCCGATGCGCGTCCAGATCCTCGTCCAGATGCTCGTCCAGATGCTCGTCCGCTAGAAAAAAAGATAAATACTCCATCTCCTGTTCCTGAAAGCAAAGATGCAAACGTTAAAACTACGCGCTCAGGGAGAACAGTGAGATTTCCTGACTACTATCGCCCATCCTAGGATGGTCTCCGGGGGGGAGTCATGTGGCGTAGCCACGATATCTTAATCTAACTTATACCTACGTATTTATTATAAATATATAAACATATAATTATTTATCTTACAAACTAAATACACAATACAAAAACATTCACAACACAAACATGCATTACATAAATTACAAAACAAATACCACTTACCTGTTACGAGAATATCGTAATGAAGAATCGTCGCGCCATCCCGGTCGTGTCGGATCGTCTCAGCGCGCCTCAACGCACACAGCCATGCCGAGAACAAAAGGACTGCAATGCGCGAGCGCCGGCCGCCGCGTCGCCGGACCCGCCGCTCGCCCCTCAGTCTGCCACACGCTCTCGCGGCAGACGCACGCTCGCTTGCTTCAAATCTTACCTACCTTTTTCTCGCGCTATTACGCTTACAAATACTGTTCCCTTGCTTGTTGTGTATTTTGCATTTATATAATTTTGTAGTGTCGATTAGACGGTGTACGTGTCCTGCAAACCCATCGTTTTATTTGCCATCCTCCAAGACAAGCTACTGTTGGATAGGTAGATAGCACTACACGTCAATGCCAGCTCGACTGGCAACCGTTGTAGTGTCACCGCGCAGTGTATCTCGGATACGTTAGCGTTACGATACGTTTGCGATTGTCACACTTATTCGTGAATAAGGCACCTGAAGTTTTATGAAACTGATTTTTTAAGCTGTATGAATGATTAATTTGGCATACTATTCATTATGTTATGTAGAGCCGGTGGTCTAAATGTGCGCCATGCTGGTAATGGAAAACATCCTGAGGAATTTCCTCACCAGATATTTCCTCACCAGGTATTTCCTCATCAGGTATTTCCTCATCGGGTATTTTCTCACCAGGTATTTTCTCACCAGGTATTTCCTCATTAGGTATTTCCTCATCAGGTATTTCCTTATCAGGTATTTCCTCATCGGGTATTTTCTCATCAGGTATTTTCTCACCAGGTATTTCCTCATTAGGTATTTCCTCATCAGGTATTTCCTCAGGTATTTCCTCATCGGGTATTTTCTCACCAGGTATTTTCTCACCAGGTATTTCCTCATTAGGTATTTCCTCATCAGGTATTTCCTCATCAGGTATTTCCTCATTAGGTATTTCCTCACCAGGTATTTTGGCCAGCTCCTCAAGTTTTGTTCATGTTTTTTCTGTGAATAAGGCTACTAGGCTGAGAAGAGAGGATAGTAGTGCTGGGTACCCCTGTTTCTGAGAACAGGCATGCGTGTGTGTGTGGCATGGGCAAAACTTGACCTCTTATGCTGTCTAAATTATTGGGTAGATGCAAGTGGCCTGTTTACTATTTTTGCTTATTATTTACAGGCTCAATTAGAATTACCATCAACTTCTAAAATAAATGAGGAAGTCAAGATCTCCATATCTGAAGACTCTGGTTATACGGAGCTGAACAAGAGCTGTGAAACTGAAGGCGATCAAGTAATGGTAAATTGTGACGATTTGAAGGATATTTACTACTTAATATACAATACCACATAGTCCTTCGTAGATGAGCGGGTTCGATAGATGTTTTGGGTGAATTTTCTAAATGATTAAATAATTAATAAATTTAATAAAGACAATATTAGGGCTTAGATAATAATTATTAATTTCAGGTCATGGTAAAAATGACTCGAGAACTTTTGCAAAAAATAGCAGATCTCCAAATGCAGTTGGACAATTTGAGAGTTTCTACTGTGAGTATTTTTATATGATTGAATTTACGTTTGCCTTAGTTTGTTATTAAAAAAACTTTGTAGAAGAAAACAACAATTACTGCGAAATATTTCTCCTAACATTTTTCCAATTTATTTTTAACCAGGTGCCGCCCGCGACTTCGTTCGCATCTCGTTGGATCCCGTTAATTTTTTGGGATAAAAAGTAGCCTATAGATGTGTTAATTCTGGTCACGGACAATATATATCTTCCAAGTTTCATCCAAATCGGATCAGTAGTTTTTACGTGAAAGACTAACAAACATCCATCCATCCATCCATACTTACAAACTTTCGCGTTTATAATATTAGTAGGATAATTAATTATTTTCTAGGCTGGTGGAACGGAAAGCATACAAAGTAAGAACCCAAGAAGATCTGAAACCTACGACATTGAATTAAAGGATGTTAATGAAAAACAAACTCAGAATGTCGCAGAACGAGGATCTTCGCTTAGCAATCTTATTACTGAGGTAAATTTAAATAATAAAAAGTAACTTCAGTGGCCAACTCTGATGATGGCGTTTTTAGGCCGCCTTAAGGCCTCCGTCATAGCTTAACGACTGCTAGATCCGTCATAGCTTAACGACTGCTAGATCCGTCATAGCTTAACGACTGCTAGATCCGTCATAGCTTAACGACTGCTAGATCCGTCATAGCTTAACGACTGCTAGATCCGTCATAGCTTAACGACTGCTAGATCCGTCATAGCTTAACGACTGCTAGATCCGTCATAGCTTAACGACTGCTAGATCCGTCATAGCTTAACGACTGCTAGATCCGTCATAGCTTAACGACTGCTAGATCCGTCATAGCTTAACGACTGCTAGATCCGTCATAGCTTAACGACTGCTAGATCCGTCATAGCTTAACGACTGCTCTTCCTGTTGATATCAGGAAAGCCAAATCTCTTCCTATCTTCAAAAAGCTTTTACACAGTAACTTTTCATCATTATAAAATTATTTTATTTTACTATCTATTTATATATTTTTGTAGGTGGGTGGGTAGGTGTACCTAGTATATATATGGTTATTATAATGTATTTATGTAGTATTGGTATGATATTAGTAGTTTATATATATATTTTAATTTATGCACATAGTTGGTGAAATTAGTTAAATGTAGTCTTTTTATTACACCGTCACTTTCGTTCATATAAAATCCAGTCCACCCAAAGGTTGCCTGGAAGAGATCGCTCATAGCGATAAGGCCGCCCATTGTACTTCACATAAGAATAATGAACTCTGTGTTTATTTTATAATTCCTGTAAAAGTGGTGTACAATAAAGAGTTTTCTATCTATCTATCTAGATCCGGGACCGACAGCTTAACGTGCCCTCCGAAGCACGGAAGCGCTCAGATGTAAATGTCACTAACGGTCACCCATCCAAATAGTGACCGCACAGAACTGCGGACATGTGGTGGTCGATATAATCATCTCGCTCTATCATACTTTGCAGAAAAGCATCTCAAACACGCCACAGATTGAGTTAGAAAGAGACAAGGATATATCGCCCGAGACCGAAGATAGGCCGTCTACGTTCGAACCTTGGGAGGATTACCTCATTACTGGTCGTAGTGCCAACGTCGACAATATAGATCATAAAGATAGGTACACATATCTTTCAAATACTAAAGGTTCAGGGTTTGATTCTGGGAGCACCTTTATTTATCTATACTATTATGAAACTGTAAAAAAGCCAAAAACTAAAATTAAAGATGGATAAACTAAATATGCAGATCTACTAAATAAACGATTCTGATTCCAAAAATAGAGTTTGTCTGTTTATCTGTTTGTTTGTTCGCGAATCACGCCTAAACTACTGGACCAATTTCAATGAAACTTATACCATTCAGAAGCTCTTTTTCCGGATTAAAACATAGGCTATATTTTATTGAAATGAAATACCTGGATACAGCTTGACCTCCCTAAACCAAAAGCAGCCTTTGACACGAGGTTCATCGTATGTTGGTTGACAGATATTTTGGTGGGAACTTTCGCACGCGTACGAAATCGCGGGCATCAGCTAGTATGTAAATATATCAGTAATTTTAAGTAGGTAATTACAGTGTGCGATATATTTCTATGACTTGGATCATTCATAATTGTCATATATCATTCACATGTAGGTACTGTTTATCTTAAGTTTGCACGCCAACCATTCTCCTGACCTGTAAGGTTGGCAGGTAGAAAATGCTTATAGCATTAAGCCCACCTACTTGTACATTTGTTTTTTTGTGTAATAAAGAGTTAAAATAAAATAATAAATAATGTAATGCTTGTATTACATCATTTATTTTATTTTATCAACTAGGTTCACAAAAAACGAATCCTCTAGCTTTACAAATTAACCTTCAACTGACAAGCCGAAAAGTTCTTTGGCGGGGGCGCTGGTGCGACACCAGCGCATGCGCGCGCATAAAGGCCGCGTTCCGAGCACGACTCCTGAATGTTAAGCCCGCGTTACAATAATAATATAGAAATGTTTGAGGCAGCAGATTATTTTATATAAGAATAGACATAGACATAGACATATTTATTTCTGCGTTAGCAAACAATACAATACAATACAACATACATAAAATTAAAAACTAATAACAAAATATACAAGCAGGTAGAGTAAAAAAAAAATATAACACTAAAAAACAACACAGAGAAATCGAACCTACCCTAGATATTTAAGAATAATTCGCTGAACAAGCATATAACAACTGCATTACTTCAGAGCACGTCGAACGTGCGTGTAATATCACAGGCACCCATACCCCTCAAACCGGAACGCAGCAATACGAACATCATGCTTTGTATGTATTATGTTATGGTGGAAGCTTCACTGGTTTCTGTGCTATTTTAAGTTTTATATCTTTAATTATTATTGTACTGTTTGTTTCCCTAATAAAATAAAATAAAATAAAATAAAAATCACTGCTTAGTGATAAAAATAGGTACGGTGCTAGTACTTTCCCGGCCATACTCTTTATTCTTTATTGTACACAAAAGTAATGACATATAAGGGAACTTAAAGATAGGTCATGTACAAAGGTGAGCTTAACCCTAATAAGAGTTCTCTACCAGCAAACCTTCCAAGATAGAGAGAACTCTTTTGGTAAATGAATATTAAATGACTAATTGGATTTTCAGTGATAACTTGAACGAACGTATCGAATCCAGCACAATAAAACAGAAATCGGAAATAAGAGTAGTCCGAGACGACGAGCACAACAGCTTCCAAATCCCTGGACCTATACCCGTCGTGTGCCCGACGCGAAACTTGTCCAAGGAAAAGAAGAAGGGCTTGAAAAGTCAAAATAGCAAGGTAACAGTGCTCTTCAACTAACAGCTGATCCCTAAATTCAACCCTTGGTAATGGTTAGGTAGCGATCTGCATCAAAGTCATACATACATTCTTAAGTATAAGCACAACAGCATTTTAGTCCGAAAAAAAAGCTGTGATAAATAGATCTCGAACAAAACCAGAGATAGATTTGTAGTGTACATAATAGGATAATAACATAACATAGATAGGGCAATTAAGTAGGTCAGTAAATATACATAACATAGCTAGGTAGGTTAGAAATAAGATAGAAATAAACTAGATTTAATAAATATAGATTGTAAGAAACGTGCCGTCAGCCAATCAGAAGGCTAGAAAATAGCGACGCCGTTCTCCTTAAGGTATTGCCTCCGGCAACGGGCATTGTCACGTGACCTCTTAGATTTGGTATAAAAGTAGGACATTTTTCCAAATAAATTCAGTTACAAATTCGCAGTCATCTTTTAATCAGTAGAAGCTCCAGCACCCCAACAGATTGAATATTGGGAATAGCTAAAAGCTTGACCGTGACTACTTTGTCTCATTCGGTTTGATATGATATAAATAAATGTTCATAGGCTAGAATAGAATAGAATAGAAAATATTTATTTTGTTATTTTTATAAATACACAAGACATTATTATAAAATTATTCAAAAAGAAAAAGAAAAATCATGATGTGAACACTGTTCTTGAATATGTTTTTTTACCTGCAATTTTTCATAACACTGGTGGATATAAATAGAAAGTTATTTAGTTTTTTCTCTTCAAGGATTCCTACAGCGAACGGCTGCGCAACAAAAAAGCTAACTCCGAAGAAAAAACAGTCAAAATTTTCGAGAACAGCAAAGACAGCTACTTCAACAGCGAGAAACAAAACGGCTCTTCTACTAGAGTCGGAAAGCTGAAAGACTCCACCGTGATGGCAAACCTCAAAGAATACGTAAGAGATATCGAAGCGGAACGCAGAACTAAAGACATATCTGAAAAGAAGCAGAAGAGTGTTATAATAACCGACGCGGAAGCTAAACTCGCTGATAGAACACCCACAAGAGATTCTATCTTCGTTAATAGGAAGAAGTTAGCTAGTCAAACTGATAGTCCAGCTATGGCGGAGGTGAAAAAGGAGTCGATGACGAGCTTTTACTTGGATAGTGTTTGCACGCCGCCGCACTTGTCTGTGACGCCTTTGGAGGAAGCGACGCAGGTTGAACAAAATATTGAAAACGATGATGATTTTGGTGAGTTGTATCTTCACGTCCTAACTCGAAGAACTCACTTGTTTTAATTCGGGTTGGACATCGGCTTATTCCATCATTTAGTTGTATAAAAAAAGGTTAAATAAAGAGTTAAAGAGTCGTTCAAGGTAGGCAACGCATCGATAGTGCTCCTAGTCTTGCCTGCGGGCCTAAGATGCGCACCGCGAGATATTTGTCATGTCGTTCTGTCAAAATGTAAGCATTTTGTACCAGTTTAGGAACTATTGCATTATCTGTGGTAATGTTGTCGAGAAACCGCGGCTTTGAACGCGGACAATATATATTCCAAATTTCCTCCAAATCGTATCAGTAGTTTTTACGTGAAAGAGTAACAAACATCCATCCATCCATCCATCCATACTTACAAACATTCGCGATTATAATATTTGTAGGATTACTTGTAATACATTATTCCTATCATCTCTACCCTACGTCCATCCGATACCAACCCTATAGTTCCTTCCCTATCTGTCAGCGTTATGTGAGTCCCGGGCGACGATCTGCCGTTGTCCCGTCCTGCAGCGTCGCGACGTCGCCGTATTCAGATCCTGTAGCGGAACTCTCCGGTTCAAAACCACAGCTACGAGCGACAAGCTGAGGCAGTGTGCTTGTCGCGTGCGGAATGAAAGCTCTGGTAATCACTACATAGTATAAAGCAAAGTCGCTTCCCGCGTCTGTCCTAATGTCAGTATGTATGTTTAGATCTTTAAAACTACACAACTGATTTTGATGCAGTTTTTTTAATAGATAGAGTGATTCAAGAGGAAGGTTTATATGTACAATACATCATCATCATCACTGCATTGCATCCGTGCTAAGCCGGGGCGGGTCGCTAGTCTGACGCTAGTCTACCTTTGTTCTATTCTGGAGCGCCTGGACGTAATCAAATTCTTTAGCGGAATTGTTCGGTTATAAAAATCATTGTTAAGGCGTATGTATAAGGCAGACAACTCTCTCGCGCGCACATTTTAACATTTTTGAAGATTTAATAACTAAATGTAATTATGTGAAATTGCAGAGCTTCAGGGTCGAGAGAATAACAATGCAAAGGTTCAGTAAAAATATCACATTGATCCAAACAAGTTTTCTTACTAAAAAATGTGCACTTTAATTTATCGCATTGGTATAAGTTTTTTGGTCGGAAAACTTGTTTGGATCAATGTGATATTTTTACTGAACCTTTGCATTGTTATTCTCTCGACCCTGAAGCTCTGCAATTTCACATAATTACATTTAGTTATATTATATCTTCAAAAATGTTGAAATGTGCGAGCGAGAGGGTGGTCTGCCTTTTACATACCCCTTAATGGAAATCTTGGTGTTGTCTACATCCAGGAGTAGACTCTTGAATTGTAATATGATGATAAGACGTAACAATCTTTGTAATTTTTTTCTGAATAAATATGTACTCATTGAAAAACTACCCTGCTTCTATGGCATGTCCATCCTACTAATATTATAAGCGCGAAAGTTTATAAGAATGTATGGATGTATGGATGTTTGTTACTCTTTCATGCAAAAACTACTGATCCGACTTGGATGAAACTTGGAATATAGGTCTAGTGTCCGGACCTGGGTTAACACACAGGCTACTTTTTATCCCGGAAAATCAACAGGACGCGAACCAAGTCGCGGGCGGAAGCTAGTCTTATCATAGTGAATACAGGTGTAATGGTTTTGGTAACAGGTACTCAAATGAACCCCCCACAGTTAGCAAACCGACGTGATTCAGCCACGTACACAGCAGACGTGCCTAACACGTACACAGTGGAAGTAGAGAAACGATCGCGCGCTACTTCCCCTGAGAATACGGAGCACGAGATATCTTCATTGACTGATCTACCTTCGGAGAAAGATGGTAAGCTAAATAAGGTCCTGTAGGTAGGTTGTAATTTTTCAGTACAAAATGTTTATGTCAAAATCTGGATCTGGTTTCGAACAGTGGTGGTCAATATTAGTTTTTGGTTTTCCACCAAGAACGTGCGGGGTTTATCGATTTCGAGGCTAAAAAATGCACAGCAGCTTTTATCCTACTATAGTACATTAGTGCAGCGGACCGCAACAGAGGCAATGAGGTTCGAACGTGTAAATGTGGGCCGAGTCGAAGACGAGGCACACATACGTGAGTCCCTCATTGCCTACTTGTGGCCAAGGCTTGTATAGTACTTTTCTCAAATAATGCGCGGAAATTAAAACTAAGACCTAGGCAAAACTTTTTGTTGAAAATACAATTACTTTTCAAAACCAATAACGAACAACGAAATTACAGTGTTCATTTGTGCTTTTTTCAATAATCAGCTTTCTATTTGAAAGCCTGTTCGAAATTTGAATTAAACCTTAGATAAGTTACCTCCTTGGTTGCCATGTTATGGAGTAAAATATCGTTCCATTTTTAAATTACACGACAGATATGAGTTTTGTATGTAATTTCTTTGGCCGCTAAACACGCCAGCAATGGATTTTCATACATTTATTTCCGGCCGCTGCTCGCATGTGTTTGGCCAGTACTTCATTTTCGATTTATCTCGAAGAAGGTTGTCAAAATAATGCTCTAATTTCCAAGCATGTTTGAGAAAAAGCATTTATTTGTTACAGCCTATGAACTTACATATCTTTGGTTACAGCAAAATCCCCCCGCGCTGTATTGTCCCCGGGCGAAGAGAAAGCGACGATGACGAACACGGACACGGAAACTGAAACAATGCCCACGGACTACGGCTCGCTTAGTGAGGGAGAAATGCCGGCTGTGAGGAAAGGTTCGCTATTACAAATGATACGCTTATTGCACATGTGAATAAAAAAATAAGTACACATGGACATTTCACACAACGCCCTGAAGCGCTCGTGGCATAGCTTGCTTAGCCAATCATCAACGATTATCTAAGTTAAGCAACGTTCTGTGCGGTCACTATTTGGATGGGTGACCGTTAGTAGCATTTACATCTGAGTGCTTACGTGCTTTGGAGGGCACGTTAAACTGTCCCGGCTCTAGCAGTCGTTAAGCCACGACGGAGGCCTAAGGCGGCCTAAAAACTCCGTCACCAGAGTTGGCCACTAACTCATACGAGCTTGCTTACAACGCCCTCTAGTCCCAAACTAGGCAAAGCTTGTTGCTACAGTATATGCTAGTTTGGTTTATTCGTGGGGGCCGAACCCACTATCCATAGACAGGGTTGGTTCCTACTGAGCTATGACGTCTGTCAATATTATTCAGCGTCTGAAGGAGACAGATGCAGTAGAAATAAATATTACTTTTCAACGAATATCTCGCAGTTTATCTCGTGTGTGTTTTTGGAAAGTCCTGTGTTATCCCAAATCATACGCTACTCATCCCAATTTTTTCCAAATCGGTTCAGCCGTTACGCTGTACCTAATTGATTCTAAAATATGGAATGTTCTAGAAAAGATAGATTTTTAGCGCTTTTTATGTGCGAAAAGAAATAACTCTGTTATTAGTCTTAAATCTCTAACCTCTTCTATAGAATTAATTAGAATTTCTAATCGAACTGTTTTTTTTTCAGATCGAAAATTTTCAATAGGAGAGAATCCCTCTGCTTTAACTCGTGTTTCAATGTAAGTAGATCTTTCAAAGCACATTATACACTTGCCACTTCAAGTTCAAGTTTAAGTTCTTTATTGCATTCATATTGTGGGTACAGGATGTCTTAAATAAAGTTGGAACTTAATTGCTTCCAATATGAACCGTGACAGGGCAGGACAATATTTTATCCATCGCTAGGTGGATAAATAGAAAGTACTAGGTGTGCCTGCGACTTCGTCAGCGTAGAAAAGTGTCTTTTGGGTAGAATTTTTAATTACTGCCATACAACTTTTCAGCCCCCCCTTTCAACCCACCTTACAACCCTTTTTTCGCATTAAAAAGTAGCCTATGTCCTTTCTCAGGCTCTAGACTATCTGTATGCCAAATTTCATTTAAATCGGTTCACTAGTTTTGACGTGAAAGCGCGACAGACAGACAGAGTTACTTTCGCATTTATAATATTAGTAAGGATTACCTAATTATTTATACTATATCGTATTTCCACTTGATATTTCTTAGAGCTATGTAGATAGATAGATAGATCGTTTATTTGACATACACAAAGAAAAATATAAAAAAAACATAACGGACGTAGAAAATATAGCAAACATAAAGATACCTACAAGAAACAAACAAAATAATAGTTAAGTAACAGCTATAGGTAACCTAACGTAACAAGTCAGTCGTAGGCCAGTCTATGAGCGTGTGTATTTTTTATTTTTTTATACAATATAGGCAACCGTTTCGTTTCGGTTTCCAGTCCAGCTGAAACAGCGTCAGAGAAAATGGAAGCGACACTCCAGTCGATCAGCGAAGAGTTGGCGCGCTGCAGGCAACTGCTACTGAGCCAGAGGCCGCAGGAGGTTATCATTTACTCTTCCGTCTCGTAGACACTATCTAGTATTTATATATATCCTATGGTTCCTTACTGTATACTTAGTAGTTATGGAGTAGCTTAGTTATAAAATGTCAACTGCTACTGAGTCAGAGGCCGCAGGAGGTTATCATTTACTCTTTCGTCTCGTAGACACTATCTAGTATTTATATATATCCTATGGTTCCTTATTGTATACTTAGTAGCTATGGAGTAGCTTAGTTATAAAATTTCAACTGCTACTGAGCCAGAGGCTGCAGGAGGTGATCATTTACTCTTCCTTCTCGTAAACTACACTATGTAGAATTTATGTTTATATCCTATGGTTCCTTATTGTATACTTAGTAGTTATAGTAGTCGCTTAGTTATAAAATATAAAATTTCAACTGCTACTGAGTCAGAGGCCGCAGGAGGTTATCATTTACTCTTCCGTCTCGTAGACTACACTATATAGAATTTATGTCTATATCCTATGGATCTTTACTGTATACTTAGTAGTTATTGAGTAGCTTAGTTATAAAATCTTACGCCAAGACTGATCCAAACAGTGACCGCACAGAACGTTGCTTAACTTAGATAATCAGTGAAGATTGGCTAAGCAAGCCTAGACACGAGCGCTTCGAACACAGAACAGCTGGGACTATCGTAATGTACTTAGATATTGTAATGTAGAAGTAGATTAAGAAGAAAATAAACTTATTTTGAGTAACCTTTGTTTATATTACATCCTCATTTGATAAGTATCTTAAAAAAATACTCAGATTGGTTGATATAAGTAATTATATCCGCGATAGATCAAAACACTTTAATAATGTACGAGGTATTAAACTGGAACAACTTTGACGAGGGTCATTTAGTTCTATCTTTAGAAAAAGATGTTGCAAAACTGAAAAAAAAACTATAACGGACTTTTAGGTATGTTTCACATTATTATTAGTAACTAAAGTAATTCAAACGTTCCGAATGTAACATATATTCGTATAGTAGGTGCCAAATAACACCGCAATACAGGTCATTCACCCACCTTCAAAACGATGTCGCAAAATTCAATTTATGAATGGTAAACAAACAGTACTGCGAGATTCGAGCGATTACCGTCTTAGCGACAGGTTTGTATGGAAAGCGACAGAATTAGCCATTCATAAATTGAATTTTGCGACATCGTTTTGAAGGTGGGTGAATGACCTGTATTGCGGTGTTATTTGGCACCTACTATAGTAACCTCCATTCTCCAGTATTCTCTCTCTTGAAAAACTCAGCTTTGTTGGGAAAATGGCGTAATCGGTATGCCTAAGTAATTTCCCGACTTTGGTATTACACCTCTGTGTATTTGGTAGTTTGGAGGAATATAACCCAGCTTTATATAAAGTCACGTTTTTCTGAACAAAACCTTCCGCACAAACATCGCCGCGAGTTCCTGGTGTAACCAACGATAGAATTAATTATGTTGCCACATGCATTAACCAAAAGCAGCCTTTGACATGAGGTTCATCGTATGCTGGTGACAGAGTGATTTTGGTGGAAAGTTTCACACGCGTACGAAGTCGCGGGTATCAGCTAGTATTCTTATAAAATTAGTTAGATGATAACCGATATAGTACCCAATATTGTGCTTAATGGGCAACCTGTCAACATTGTGTCCAGTTTCAAGTATCTTGGCCATATCGTATCAGCAAGCTTTAAGGACGACGATGACATTGAGCGTCAGCGACGAGCCTTATGTGTTGTTGGCAATATGATAATCAGAAGGTTCAGTAAATCAACAACTAATGTAAAAATCACTTTGTTTAAATCTTTCTGCCAAACATTTTATACTTGCCAATTGGATCGATATTGTAGCGCCTCTGGCATGTACCTGGAGGCGCGAGTCAACTCCTTTAATGCCATCCAAAGAAGTCGCATCGCTAAATTTATGTCCAGAGTCGGCAAGTGTAAAAATTCCATCATTGCTAGTTTGTCGGACAGGCTTCTGCTGACGGGCGTCTATAGACGCTGGGTGCGACTTGCATCCTAAGTAGGTTGACAGGACACCTAATGGTATGGTTACCTACTTTAGGTATAAAGTAGATCTATTTTTGTTTTTTTGTTAAGTTTAATTTGTGTATTGTTTTTGTTTTTGTGTAATGGATCTCGTGTCTGCAATAAAGAGATTATTATTATTATTATTATAACGGACATCGATAAAGTGTGTTTTCAGAAAGATTCCTCCCAATGTCCGCGTTTGTCGCCCAGAGAAGAACTAGCAGTACACGCGTTACGTCACGCCGCTGCCAACAGCAGTATAGCGGGCACTCACACACCGTCTTGTGTATTTACACTGCATATTGGCACACTGGTGTTATCTGATGAGGTGAGATAATGTAGGTAGACTAGCCGTCGCCCGCGGCGTTGCTCGCGTTCTAGACCCTTTAGAGTGTACCTTTTCAAAATTCCTTTCTTAGTGCACCCCTACACTACATAAGGATACCACCCTCCAAATTTCATACCTCTAGGACTTATAGTTTAGGCTGTGCGTTGATTATCAGTCAGCTTCAAAAGAGTTTTATATTGATATAGGTATATTGATGATGATGTTTGATCACTAAATATTATAGAAAAGTGATGTAAATAGAAGAAGAATTAATAGTCCACGAACATCACTGTGCGGCCATTAGAAGCATTGAAGACACCGCATCATCTTGTGACTTGAGTATAAAGACACAAGAGAGAGGGTGTGTGTGTGTGTGTGTGTGTGTGTGTGCGTGTGTGTGTGTGTGTGTGTGTGTGTGTTGACATATTGGCACACTAGTGCTTTTGATAACGTAAGTTTAACAGTTAGATAAAGAAGGTCCATCTACACATTACAACACAACGCCGCTAACAGAAGTAGGTATTGCGGTAACACAGACACACCCTATCTTGTGTTACATTACACAGCATATTGGCACAGATGCTTACTAGACTAGTCGTACCACGACTGAATTGATAAATTAATTCGTTAGAATTCAATGGCTTATGTTGACATGCGAATACGAGCTTGGTGTAGACCAAGCTTCTCAAAAAATACGCTCCGTGTCTCCATACAAATCAGCGCATACCGGTTTTACACCCGATTATTTCATTTTTTTTTATTTTTTAATCCAATATAGGCAACTGTTTGACCACAATCTCACCCGATGTCAAGAGTTGATGTGGCCGACGATGTAGCACACTTACATAGAAGATACCTATTCATTCTCTTTTGAAAACTTCCAAATTATAGTCATTCGGGAACACAGACGCCGGCAACGAGGTTTACACACCAAAACTCGTACTAGGTCCATTAGACGTCCTAAAGGTGAATTAATTGACGTTGTATGTTCCTCAGTCGGTGCTGTATACTCGCGACAAGGCCATAATACTAATGTGGAAGTTCTATTCACAAAACGCGGCGATGACGCGCGTCAATGCCGGCAGAGTGGTGCAATTTGACTTCGTCACAGAGTATGACGTCACATTAAATGAAGACTTCTTCGATTATATGAAACACGTGAGTATATACCTTGTTCTAGCATTTCAGGTATGATTCAGTTGAACCCCTCATAGACTGAAGACGTTTATTTGCCGATAGTTTGGTCGGGATCTTAATTAGTATGATGTGATGATATATGCGAGTGCGCATACTATAACAATTCAGTATCGATCCATTGTGAAGTAGCAGCCTAAACTATCGGCCGATAGAAAGTCTTAAGGTTGAACAAGTCGCTGTCAGTCGCACACCTTTCCATACAAACGTGGAAGAGTAACCACTCCACTTTTTGACGCTGACCAACCAAAACTAAGGATTATATCAATTTATCTCGTCATATAATCTATGTCTGTATATAATACAAGCTTCTAAACTTTTGTATGGAAAGGTGTGCAACTGACTGCGACTTGTTCAACCTTAAAATATAGCTTAAAGCTATATCTAAGAATCCACGTCTTTGATTTCAATAAAATATAGCCTATATATCAATCCGGGAAACGGGCTTCTGAATGGTATAAGTTTCATTTATTTATTTATAGCGACACGGCCCGGCTTCGCACGGGTGCAATGAAGTGATGATGATGATGTATTATACATATAAACTATTCTCTTGTATCGCTCTATCTATTAAAAAAAAACTGCATCAAAATCCGTTGTGTAGTTTTAAAGATCTAAGCATACATAGGTACATACAGACATTAGGACAGACGCGGGAAGCTACTTGGCTTTATACTATGTTGCGATTTAATACTTTATTGCACAAAATTATACATTTGTTACAAAGGGTGGACTTAATGCTGAAAGCATTGTCTGCCAGCCAACCCAAACGTGGTGGTGTAGTAAGGAGGTTGAAATTGGAAATTTTTGAAATTAGAATTGAAAATTGGAAATTGGTTTCATTGAAATTGGTCCAGTAGTTTCTCTTCTTTCACTCGTAGAATGATGCTGCCATTAACTTTAAAACAATCTATGGTAAAGACTAATGTAAAAGTAAAGGCTCATTCACTGCGTTTTCTTCACCGTGACACACAAATAAGTATTTTATGGTGTTTAGTTTTCGGTTAAGTTAAATAATCTTAGACACAAAATTTAAGAGACCTCTAACAGACTTACGGCCGAATACTCAAACGCTACTTAAATTAAGTTCACGCCAAAATTATTGCCATCACTTACAAATGAGTAATGTCAAACAGAGGCAGATCAAGTGGTGCTTAAATTTGAGTAACGTTTCAGTATTCCGGCCTTAAAATGATTCACTTTTCTGTTCGAAACAGTCAAACATGGCAATAGTTCTCTGCGAAGTAGAGAAGCAGGGCGAGCCGTTTGCGATGTGCTCTCTACCACTGCGAGAAGCATTGTTACACGCGAACCGACGGGCTGACTTGTCACTAGCACTGGTAACTAACCACTAACTAACTAAACCCTGATATACCCTCAGCTGATAATTATAGTCCTGAGCCCGAGTCTGAGCCCATATTCTGTGTATTTGTTTTGACTTTCGGCTCGAGTATAGCACACGCTAACGCATTCATAAAGCGATACATTTTGTATGAAACTCGGATAAGCGCCTCTAGCGGGAGATTTGGGAATTGTGCAATTCCCAACAAAATTTCTCGCTTTGCGAATGCGTTTGCGTGTGCTATACTCGAGCCGAAAGTCAAAACAAATGCACAGACTCGGGGCTCTCCGCATTGTTTTGACTTATAGCGCACGCAAAAGCATTCGCAAAATGAGAAATTTTGTTGAGAATTGCTCAATGGGTTATGACCGATTCGTGCCCTTCCATTGTTATGCAAATCATAAAAACTAATTTTGAAATCCCATCTCCCGCTAGAGGCGCTTATCCGGTTTTCATACAAAATTTTTCGCTTTGCGAATGCTTTTCCGTATGCTATAAGTCAAAACAAATGCACAGACTCGGGCCACTGTGCCTTGATCACGAATAAATGTGACAATCGCAAACGTATCGTAACGCAAGCGTATCCGAGATACACTACGCGGTGACACTACAATGGTTGCCAGTCGAGCTGGCATTGACGCGCAATGTAACTCGAATACTCTAACGCGGTGACTGTCAGATTTGTTTGTGAAGCTACGCTACTAAGAATGTGTTTGAAATCCACCAATAAAGATCGTTTGTTTTTATACTAAGCGATTCCTATTGGTGGATGTCAAACACATACTTAGCAACTTATGGGCGAATACTCAAACGCTACTCAAACGCCACTCAATTTAAGTCACGCTTAAATTATTGCCATCTCTTACAAACGAGTAATGTCAAACAGAGGCAGAGCAATTTTAAGTGGCGCTCAAATTAGAATTACTTTTGAGTATTTCAGCCTTAGTGAGGTAATCTGCTTGTTACCTTTTCTCATAAACCAAATTCAATTTAGACACAGTGAACGCTACATAGAAGAGTTCCAGAAAAAAAAACCGCTCCATAGACGTCGTCGGTGGAGTTTACAAAACTATCAAGAACCTCTTGACTCCTCCACTATCATAGATATTGATATAAAAAATAACGTGTGCATTCACACGTGGTAGAAGTGAAACCTTCAAAAAAAGTTTGGGCAAAAAGTTCACGAGTTTGCACGAGACTTGAACCCACGCACTACGAGTTAGTCTCGATTCGATCCAATCAGTTACACCGCTTGGCCAGCAGTCTCCTTACAATGCGTACGGAAATTAGCTTTGGGATCTCTCTTCTCGTTTCATCGCTTTTTCGTTTCATTGACTTTCAAATCACAACGGTGCTAAAGAAGTTTTCACTTGAAAAATATGTGATTTGTTCAAATCACAACGGTGCTAAAGAAGTTTTCACTTAAAAAATATGTGATTTGTTCAAATCACAACGGTGCTAAAGAAGTTTTCACTTAAAAAATATGTGAATTGTTCAAATCACAACGGTGCTAAAGAAGTTTTCACTTAAAAAATATGTGATTTGTTCAAATCACAACGGTGCTAAAGAAGTTTTCACTTAAAAAATATGTGAATTGTTCAAATCACAACGGTGCTAAAGAAGTTTTCACTTAAAAAATATGTGATTTGTTCAAATCACAACGGTGCTAAAGAAGTTTTCACTTGAAAAATATGTGATTTGTTGTAGATTCCATCGGCATCGTATCGCGGCAGCGGTGGCGATGAGATAGGGGTTCTGGACTTGTGGTGCAGTCTGCGAGTGGACGCGTCTGCCTTACCGAGCATATACCGCGTCATGCACACGGTTATTACTAAAAGCAATGGGTTTTGATTTTTATTTAGCCTTTTTGCCAGGTTTCTGTTAAAAAAAAAAATATCACGGACACTTAACACAACGCCTTCTAGTCCCAAACTAAGCAAAGCTTGTACTATGGGATCTAGATGGCTGATAGAATACATAATATACATATTTTTTTTTGTAAATACATACTTATAATACATAGTAACACCCAGACATAGAACAAACATCTATGTTTTACCACCCACAAATGTTTGATCTCGGTGGGAATCGAAAACTTTTTCGGTTTTATTACAGAACATGACACCTGGCTCGGAACTCGATACTTCCCCCGCTACACCGCTTAATTCGCCCGGATTGTATAAACCTTGACGTTTAAACCGTGACTTTCTTTAGTCTTCGTTCTGTAATAATAAAATAAAAATAAAAAAGCCTTTTCATCACACCTATTCGAAAAGAACGACTTGGTTCGCCTTTATGTGCACCCAAAGGTGGTGTTTTCTATAAGAAACAATAAGTGCGCGGCAAAGTTCATTTACTTTGCCGCGCACTTTTTGAATTTGGAACATCTTAGTGTTGAGCGCCAAAGAAATCGAACGAATAGAAAACATAAGAAATAAGTGGTTTTCATTATAGATACTATTTATTTTCATTTTAGTTGTTCCTATAAATGTTTTATTAAATAATAATATTACAATAAAATATGAGGCGCCTTTTATTTTCTCATAGTTGGTGATGAAAAGTAGAGTGTACCACTCGGGCGCAAAATATATTTTTGGCTCGGGCGAAGTACTTTGAATCCCTCGCTACGTTCAGGATTCTACTAAAGAATCCCTCGCTACGCTCGGGATTCTACTCTAGAAACCTTCACTTCGCTCTGGATTCAAAAAATCGCCCACGCCGTAAAAATATAATTTTGCTCCCTTATGATACAATCTACTATTATTTCTACTTCTTAACATAACATAGGTATAGGTAAATCAACTAGGTATTTCACTCTTATATCTACTCTTATTACTACCTTAAACTATTTCTTCTTCAGCAGTAGTCGCCTCAGCGGCGTAGGCCTCGTTCTGTAATAAGACCGTTTAACTTTTTAGTATTTGCATAAAAAAAAGTCATAACCATTTTCCACAAACTATAATAGATTTTTTCTAAATTTCATTTCTAAAAATAATTAATTCTAAAAATAACTGATTCATTCTGAAATCAGTTATTTTTAGAATGTTTCATTAGAGGTCACATTAGTCATATTAGCTGCTCATCTAATTCACTTCACTATTAAGTTTTAATGAAATAGCGACAACACTATCTGTCAAGGATTGAATTAAATTAGAAGTTTGAGAGATCTAAATGATATTTGACTCAACCTTTGCAACGTTATTATCTATAACTATTTTATCTGCGATCTTTTATAACTACATTTAGTGATTATGAGTTGATGATTTTCAGGGGTTATTCCCATCGAGTCCACTCATTTGCATAGTGGGCTCGTTAGGAAATAATGTCATATTATATTTCCAGCCGTCTGCACTAAACTGGAACAACATAAACCCACTACGCAGAGACTCCAAAATAACCCAACGGGTAACCGACGACGATGACATATCCAGTGGACGCATCTCAAGAGATCTTGACTTGAACGTTAAGCAGGAACCGGCCACGCAGTCGCAGGTATACCATTACCACTAATTGAAACCACAAAATTGAAACCACAAAATTGAAACCCAGAAATTGAAACCACAAAATTGAAACCCAAAAATTGAAACTGCAAATTGAAACCCGCAAATTGAAACCCACAAATTGAGAAGATAATTATGCGTAGTATATCCGCTTTTCACTGTGTGACCCTACAGTTCTATCTGGGATGTAATCCTGAACAAATCTGACAATTGTTGTTATATAAACCCGTATTTGAGTCATATTGCACGCCAACACCTGATAGATTTCTGAATATTGTATCGTCACCGCGCAGTGTATCGCGAATACTCTAACGATTTTCATATTGTTTTGAGGTTTCTAGATTTGAGCCTCAAAATGCAAGGACTAATTTTCTTTTGAGCAAGGTTTAATGATAGCTAATTATATTTATTCTGAGCGTTGCAACTCGTCCCATGTGTTCCAAGATGACAGAGGAAAAAACGTACCTATTGACCGACATTTTTAGCTAAAATTATTCACAGTTTAGGCAAGTACTAAAACTCAAAACTTGTTTCAGTCCGCTGTGACTGAATCAAGTAACTTCAACCCGACAACTGATAACGAGTATCAAGCTGGCATCGTGCGGGATCCGTCCAGTCGCTATGATGATGAGGTTACTTTTAATATTGCTTTATTCAATTCATTTATTTCTCAGCAAGTCGCGTCATACTATGGCCTAAATTAGTCCATGCTTATAATATACAATTTAGGTGTTGAAGCCTTCGCTTGAACCACGGTGAGAGAACGCTTATGTCAAAGTCACTTACTTACCCAGAAAACGCTGTTGAATGAAAGAGATGAACTATACTTCCCTCTCTTTCTACCACTCCAGCAGTGCCGCGGTACGGCGCACGCGCCGCGCCTTCAGTACGCTTTTAATTTTTGAACAAGTCACTTGTGCAGTTACAGTGCTCAGTGTGGTAAATAACTTGTGAACTCTAGAAAAATATTTTCTGTAAGTATTATAGCACCACACTTATCAGTAGCACGCAATCAATGTTGTCTCAAACATACCGCTCGGCGCCCTAGGCCCAGCGATGATTGGGGTGTCATACCCCCTCTGCCGTATCGAGACGGCACGGCGTCCTCGCGTCGTCTGGCGTGGCGTGTTCATACATGTTGTGACGAAATGCCAACCAGTACCTAGCTACTGGTGACGACGACGTCGTTGTGTCGTCGTGCTTGTACTACAGCCTTCTAAGGCTTGTCGCACGACGACGACGACACGTTGAGACAACCGTCGGCGACCAACCGTCGCCTGACATCATACCCGCACTTACCGGTCATACGATACCCGCCGCAGAGCGACGCCTACCCGCTTGACGACAGCGTCTTCCCGACAGTCGACGACGTTGTGCCGTGTCGTTGCATTGCATATACCAATGTTGCAAGTGTCGTCTTGCCTAATATACGCACTACCATTAATGGGAAACTTCCGATTACAGATCATGGAAAGTGTAACCACAATGGGTGTTCTGGCTGCACGGCCTTGTCACCAGAACGAAGCGTCTGCATTTACAGCAGTAATCGAGGCACTTGACAAAAACTTACCTGAGGACTGGCGATCTTGGGAAGTTTATGAGCCATCTTTTGAAGAGTTATTTGGCAAAAAGCTATTGCCAGCTGTGGACAACAAGTTAAGGTTCGCAATACCAACTACAGATTTAGCATCGGCCTTTATGCCAAATTGTAAATCGTTATCTGAGAGACGATACAGAAAAATTCGAGCTATGCTTTTACAATGGCCTTTGGGAAGAGCCTTGATTTATGCTCCACACAACATTATGGAAGCGGTTCACGGATCGGGTAAGGGTTACTTTGTTTTTATGGATGCTGTGCGTTCCCTGAAACCCAAATTAGTAAACCGCGAGCGTGCCTCAGATGAACTTCGAGGAGAACGAACCTTATGTTCGAGTGGCTCTTCCGCTTCTGAACGTTCTAGCGGTAGGAAAAGACCAGGAGACACGCTGGACGAAACTGAAACAGTGAGCTCCAAAAAGGGAAGCACTGACCAACTTCTGATCTCCGTTTTGAACCAACAGCTAGAAATGTTTAACCGTCTGTTAATATCGCAGCAAGATCAGAGCGAAAAGTTAGACCAAATTATTTCGAAAGACGTCCCGAGCCTGGATGAATCATTTGAATCTCTTCCCCATAGCATCCAAACAGCAAGTGATGCTAACCGATCTTGCTCCAGTATGCGTCTTCCTGGTGAGATCGAACTGGCCGGCGTGCAGAGAGACCAGCGCGAAGCTGAATTAAAAAATAGCATATGCTCAGCTCAAAGAGAACTAGCTGAGCTCAAGACTGAGTCAGCAGAAAAATATGATTTTAGTCCTGTAACAGTGGAAACCGAGCCCAAGGTGTCAACATCTGATCCTTTCTACTTGAAACAAGTCGAACATTGTCAACGTTTTGGCCAAGCAGGGTGGCGTAATCTTAGATATGCAGAAACACAGAAGCAGTTCCAAGCGTCACCGGGTTTTTGCGCATTAAAAGTTAACAATCTCCTCGCCAGTGTATCGCCGAACTGGAAATGCACTGCGGTGCTCGAGAAGTTTGATCTGACACTGGGTGCTATCACCCATGGCCTTTTTCAACAGAGAAAGATCTTTCGGGATCTATTGGATCAGTTGCCATCTGATGTAAAAGAGAAGATTGGGACAGATTATTTAACAGCTGATTCACTGTTTAAGAAGACATCTGATGCTCTTCTGCAATACGTATGTGGCCGACGGGCGGAGGTGATTGAGCAAAGAAGAAACGCTTTTCGAGTATCGAATAAAACTCTGAATGAGGTGCTACATAACATTCCTCCATCGGAGACTCATCTTTTTGCAGACGATGCTTTATCTAAAGCTGTTAAGGACTGCTCTAACGACGACGTGCGGAAATTTTTTCCTTTACCCACACGTAAGAAGCCTTTTCAAAGATTCCGGGGGGGGGGACAAAACCAGAAACCGAGACGACCGCACTCGAGCAAAGTATACCTCAAACTACAATCGGAAAACGAGTGCTCCTAACAAATACCCAGCTGATACACAGTCAACACAGAATCAACGACCCCGTGGACAATATAGAGGTCGTCAACAGCATCAACAACCCAAGAAAAGATGGGTGGAGGCTAAAACAAAATGACTACTTCAGGGCCGGGTGCTTGCAAAATTATGCTCATCACTGGACAGCAGCACCAAAAATTGTACAAAGTTTCATTCAAGGATATCGAATTCCTTTCAAAAAGATACCCCCAATCAAACCATTCTCAAAGAGAAATATGGCCCAGTTTCAAACAAGAGTCTCACCAAGTATGACGAAACAAATACAAGAGCTATTAGAGTCGGGAGCGATCCAGGAAAGTACGTTTCCGAGAGGATACCTTTCAGAAATGTTTTTGAGACGGAAAGCCGACGGGTCCAATCGGCCGATTTTCAACTTAAAACGGTTGAACAGCTACGTGATAACACCCAAATTTCGTCTCCTAAATCACTTGAAAGTCCCGACGCTTTTAGACAAAGGCGACTACATGATGAAACTGGACATATCACAAGCTTACTTCCATCTTCCAGTGGCAAACAGCCACCGTCGTTACCTGTCTCTAAGTTATCAAGGAAAGGTATACCAGATGTCTTGTCTGCCTTTTGGGCTGGCCAGTGCACCAGCGGCGTTTGCGAAGGTAACAAATTGGATCGCACACACTTTGAGACAGGAAGGTCTACGAGTTGCAGTTTATTTGGACGACTTTCTTCTCATCCACAACAACCCAAAAACCTTAGCACGTCAAGCAGATTTCGTCAACCGACGCCTGAAACACCTGGGTTGGAAAATAAATCAAAAGAAGTCTTCGGTAGTCCCAACAACCAAGTTAGAATATTTGGGAATAATCTGGGACACCAAAACCAATCGGAAATCTTTATCCAAAGAAAAACAGGATCACCTCAAACAGCATCTAGAAATACTTATCAAGAGAAGATGTTGGAGTTGGCACGACACAAAAATAATCCTCGGGAAGTTGAACTTCGCCTCCTTTGTGGTTCCCTTAGGACGTCTACGCAGTCGGATTCTACAGCGGGAGTCCAATCGCTTAATGCAAACCAAACCACATGTCAAGGTTGCAATCCCTCAGTGTGCCCTAGAAGAGTTAACATGGTGGCGCAACAACGTTCAACAGAGCTCCCCTCTGCTCGTACCGAAACCTTCAATATTTATAACCACGGATGCTGCAGGTCAAGGTTGGGGCGCTGTAGCAAATGGTCGGAAATTCTCGGGCTTATGGACAAAGAATCAACTAAAGTGGCACAGCAACCAGAAAGAGTTGCATGCGTTATACGAAGTCCTCGTACGAATGAGTTCTTGTCTAGAGTACAAAACAGTCATGATTCAGACGGACAACCGGACGACAGTAGCATACATTACAAAGCAGGGAGGAACGAGATCATTGAGACTGTTAGATACGGCAGCAAAAATACTAGAATTTTGTCATCTCCACCACTGCCATCTAATAGCCCGGTACATACCTGGAATATACAATTGTCTAGCCGACAGCCTTTCCCGGGAGAAGGGTTTACCCGAATGGCATCTCAAACGTCAAGCTACCTCAGCAATATTCCGGAGGTTAGGAAAACCGGAAATCGACCTGTTTGCGTCAGCTCGCTCTGCGGTAGTACCGAGGTATGTCAGCGAGGACGCAAAGGACTCCTACAGCCAATTCACAGACGCATTCAGCAGGATGTGGCGGTTCAAACTAGGTTGGATATTTCCACCACCGGCAATAATACCCCAAGTACTTCGTCATCTGGAAATCTCAACAGGAACATACCTAATCGTGACACCCAGCTGGAACAGGGCATTTTGGGAGCCCAATTTGAGGACCCGAGCCATGTGTCCACCATTACCAATACGAGACTTGAGATCGAACCTTATAGATCTTCGAACGAATCTTCCACCACAGAACGTGGACAGCCTAAATTTATTGGTCTGGAAGGTACGGGCTGGACGAAGCACCTGGAACACTGGACGGATTGTGAAGTCAATCTCTTGGAATCATCATGGAGAAGATCTACCGCCCGAACATACAAACCTGTCTGGGAACGTTGGTATAAATGGGCTCATTTGAACAATATAGCACCAGATAATCCGGAACCATCTGAATTAGCGAAATATCTTTGCTATCTTTTCAATACAGTCAAGCTGGCTTCTCGCACAATATCCTTACATAAATCTGTAATTAGTACCTTAGCTAACCCTGTGCGCGCAGAAGAACTAAGTTCTCATCCCTTGATAAAACACGTGCTCAAAGCCATTTTGTTAAAAAACCCTCCTGTAAAGAAACCATTGCCCTGGAAAATAAGCGAACTTCTAGATTTTCTTAAAAATTACGACATAGATGAAAATAGCCTCTTCCAAGTATATAGGCATACCTGTGTCCTTCTTCTGTTAGCTTCAGGTAGGAGAGTACACGATCTCACTTTATTAAGCATAAACAAGGAAGCACTTATTGATCAAGGAGAGGAAATAATCTTGTGGCCCAATTTCGGGTCCAAAACGGATTCTAACGTTTATAGACAGTCAGGTTGGGTATTAAAGAGCAATACAACACTTGGCGAAGAGCGCTTAAATCTTACATCTTGGGTACGTAAGTCTATATCAGTATCTGAAAGTCGACGTAAGAGAAAAAGTATTTTTAGTCTGTTCATTACAACTCGTGGTGTAGTAAGAGAGGCTTCCCGTGCTGTTATCGCGGGCTGGATTAGAACACTTTTCAGAGAAGCGGGAATCAATGCTTCGGCTGGAAGCTTTAGAGCAACAATCGCTTCAGATAACTGGGCAAACAATAGATATGACATTGACGAAATTTTGAGAAAAGGAAATTGGAGGTCAAGAAATACCTTCTTTAATCATTACTTCAGGGAAACTCCCTATAAAAACGATAATAATAATGCAATTGTAAGATTAAGTGACAATTTCTCAACCCTTTAAGGCTTAATCGCAGTTTAAAGTATTTAAAAAGTTTAAGTTTAATTATCTTATATTATCATACTTTAGACTTGGTCATTTATTTTATGTTTTTGTTTCTGTTGATTATTTTTAATTTATCGATCTCATTGTACCTAATTTACTTTTGAGTAAACATCCAAAATAAGAATTAGTTAAACCTTATCCCACCTGGTTTTTATTTTATCTCATATGTTTAGATTTATCACAGTACGCATAACCAGCAGCGCCGGCAGAATATAAACACGTCTCACCGTGGTTCAAGCGAAGGCTTCAACACCTAAATAGAACCGTTTTCCCCCCGAAGGGTAGAAAACGGATATTTAGGTTTAAGCCGAAGCTTGAACCACGCATTTTAAAGGCCTTGCCGGCTCTTTCGACTATACTGAAGGCGCGGCGCGTGCGCCGTACCGCGGCACTGCTGGAGTGGTAGAAAGAGAGGGAAGTATAGTTCATCTCTTTCATTCAACAGCGTTTTCTGGGTAAGTAAGTGACTTTGACATAAGCGTTCTCTCACCGTGGTTCAAGCTTCGGCTTAAACCTAAATATCCGTTTTCTACCCTTCGGGGGGAAAACGGTTCTATAAGCAGAAATTGGTCGCACGACTACAAATCCTATATAAAGCGAGTGCGCGTTTGACTCGCTCTCTATTTGCATTTCTGACTTCAAGGAGTTCACACCTCTCGAATATTGTTGAAATAGGCTGTCAGTATGCCCAAATGAATATAAGTTGTATTCCAATAAATTATCCTGACTGATGTGAAGTAATGAGTTATGAAGTAATTTCGTAGTAATTAAAACATTTTGAAGTTGTTATAACTTTCTTGATTTTTTTTGTGGGTTTAGATAGAAACCGCTTATTATACCTTATACCACAGATTATATAATACTGCTTATACTAACAAAATATGTATCTTGGCATATCCATATTTTTATTCGTTTTATATGGTTTTACGTCGGTACTATTATAAATTTGTAAAAAAGGCAAAAACTAAAATTAAAGATATGGATAAACTAAATATGCAGGTGTACTAAATAAACGATTCTGATTCTGAAAATCGAGTTTGTCTGCTTATGTTTGTTTGTTCGCGAATCACGCCTAAACTACTGGACCAATTTCAATGAAACTTACACCATTCGGAAGCCTTTTTTCCGCATTGAAACATATGCTATATTTTAACAAAATATTGATCTTGGCATATTCATATTATTGCTTTTACGTTAGGCAATAAAACGCGACCAATTTCTGGAATTCTGTGGAAAAAATCTTTGTTCAGCATTGGACTTTTTCTGGCTAATGATAAAAAAAATATTATTTCAAAATCATAAATCATTTTATTGTCTGTGAATCCAGGTATTATAAAGATAGTGAGTAGTTATAGGGTGAATCTCTAGATCCTGCTCATTAGCGTACAAACATGCAGAGGTGTTGGTAGATAGATAGGTACAGTACGGCCGGCGGATCTAGACCGGCGTTAAGTTCGTTCGGAACGCTGCGCAGTAGTCACTTTTAGGGTCGAATAGGTGGTTTGTCTCGCCTGTACCTGCGCACAATTTCCGAAAGCGCAACTTCAGACCGGTCTAGATCCGCCGGCCGTAGTGTAGGTAGTTATTATAAGCTAAATACCTAGGTAGGTAATGGCAAGGTCAAAAAGCTTATATTCGATAAAATCTCACTGTTCACACTGAATCGTCATTACGTTTTGTATGATTAGGTATGATTACAATTTTTTTTTATTGAATGAGTTGGTGCTAATCTGTCCCAAGCTTGTTTGTCTTCTAAATAATCAGATATTTTATAGTATGCTTTTAAAAGAAGTAAGTAATAAGTTTAGATAAAATAGAGGTTAGTTTCAAGAAGAAATGCAAGAACAGATTTGACACCATTGACTTACTTGGCTAGAAAAAAATAGCTAGAAATAGATACTCGATGTGATCCAAAAAAGCTATAGTAGGTGCCAAATAACACGGCAATACAGGTCATTCACCCACCTTCACCACAATGTCGCATAATTCAATTTATGAATGGCTAATTCTGTCGCTTTCCATAGAAACCTGTCGCTAAGACGGTAATCGCTGGAAACTCGTAGTACTGTTTGTTTACCATACATAAATTGAATTTTGCGGGATCGAGGTCAAGGTGGGTGAATGACCTGTATTGCGGTGTTATTTGGCACCTACTATAGACATGTTATCGGAGACATTTCACATCGGATCACACCCTATTTTTATAATGCTAATCTAATAATACTTGTTTATTAGTTCACTGCTTAGATACAGTACCGGTGAACTCTGTGATAAACTGGTACATTACTAGTGATGTGCTAAAACAACCTTACGTTCTAATACTATGAAGCGCTCGTAGCTTGCTTGGTCAATCTTAATTCATTATTTAAGCGATGGTCAGCGCGGTCACTATTTGGATGAGTGACCGTTAGTGGCATTTCTATCAGCGCTTCCGTGCTTCGGAGGGCACGTTAAACTGTCGATCCTGGCTCTAGCAGTCGTTAAGCTATGACGGAGGCCTTAAGGCGGCCTAAAAACTCCGTCACCAGAGTTGGCCACTAACTCATAGGAGCTTGCTTGCTTGATAACTATTGAAGAAGGTTGTGCGTGTTCAGGAAACTCCAGTCGTCAGGCTTCGGCAGCTGTTCCGTAGTGGTTGACGGCTGGATCACGTCGGCTGGTCACCAATGAAGAGAACATGGTAGAATAGGTGTCCTGCTACGAAAAGGGAAGATCTTCCACGCCGAGCGACCAATGGATGGCGCTACACTATTGTTGTAGCGTAGCACTTACTCTGTGATAATAGAACTCATTGCTCAAGAGTTTATCTTCCGAAGAAGTATCGCATACTTTTCCATCGAGCAGGCGTGCTCGAATAATTCCGTACCGGCTTAGGGTAACACCCTGCATGGACCATATTTCTGACCCAAACAGTTGCTCGCATTTCCGTACTGATATTTGCCGGTGCATTGAAACTTCTGGCTATAACAATTGCATTATCTCGCAGAACACACAGCCAGTAACTTACAAGTTTACTTTAACCCAGTTTCCGACATTGTCACCAAAGACTGCCACATCTAAATCGGTTAGCTGTGGCATAGTATTTGGTGACAATGTAATAACAAGGAATAAGTTTTACCACAGAATTCTCATGGCCACTGAACCAAATGTAATTAAATGCTTGTTTGTCTTAATTTAATAATAGTAGATTAGTAGCCAAGGGCTGTAAGGCATCAATTGCGCCTATAGTTCGAGGGTGCAATTGATGCTTACACCCGAGCTAACTACTCTGCTTTACATCTCGATTGTGAGGTAAGTAGAAAAAAACCGGCATTACAAGAATAAAATATTGTTAATTGCTGCTTCAGCTTCCATTTTCATTGAATCGGGAGTGCAGCTTATATCTTCATCACTTGCAGAACTCATGTTTTTTTCCTAATTAGCACGTAATTATAAAAAAAAAAACCAAAAACAAACAATATTTAAAGTAAAAGTTTTCTATTCCCGCATTTTTTCATCTTTTCATGTTTTAACAACGAAATTGAGCTTCGCCGTTCGATATTTAAAATTGATGACTATATACTCATACGAAGACAAGGCTGAATAGCGAAGCGACCTCTTTTGTCATTGGGCTGAATGCATGATGTCCATTGCCAGTATGATGGTTAGATGTACGCGAACTTTTTGAAAGAGTGAAGTGTTTTTTTTAATTACTTACCGCCCTAGGGCTTTTCTAGCTACATTATTACCCTAGAGCGCTAATTGGTCACCTACAAGCCTCATTTGGAGGTAATAAGGACCTACTTACCGAATATGAGAGATGTAAAAGTAATTCTATACTATAGTGTTCTGTACTAAACAGTAATGACACGACATCGGTGACTAGTATCGAAATATCCGCGCGATCGGAGATTGAATGCTGTCTCGTGCCAAAACTCGGCGGCATCTGATTTGCGTGGGCGGCAAGTGTCCTACACGGTACAGTGAGAAACTACTGATTAGAAAGCAGTATCATCTCACTAATGAGACTGCTACATAAAAAAAAATGTTATTTTACAGAGGTATCGTTGCTTAACCCTTATTTTGCTTTGCACATAGTCTGGTAAAGAAAGAAACTGTTTTATACCATTACTAGCTGACACCCGCGACTTCGTACGCGCGCGAAACTTTCCTCCAAAATATCTGTCAACCAGCTTACGATGAACCTCGTAGCAAATGGTTGATTTTGGTTTAGAGAGTTCAAGCTGTATTTAAGAATCCACGTCTTTGATTTCAATAAAATATAGCCATGTTTCAATCCGTAAAAAAGGCTTCCGAATGGTATAAGTTTCGTGGAATTTGGTCCAGCAGTTAAGGCGTGATCCGCGAACAAACAAACAGACAAACTCGATTTTCGGAATCAGAATCGTCTATTTAATAGATCTGCATATCTTTAATTTTAGTTTTTGGCTTTTCTACAGTTTTATAATAGCTTTTGTTTTATGGTGTGGCACAACTTGAACACCATCATTTTAATTCCTCATCATCGTCATTTCCCTGCCCTTATCCCACGGTGGGTTCGTCACATATTTTCTTCTTCCACTCACTTCTATCATTCGTCAACTCTGAATCTTCTCCTCTCATATTCATATTCTCTTATACACAATCCAACCACTTTTTTTTCTCCTCTACTTGCGTACCGAGGTTATTCTCTATAACTTTAAAAATATCATTTTCATATCGTCATTTTCAATCTACGTAAGATGGGGTCCATGGTTTCCTCTTCCGTTTGTTCCAACTCTTACGCAAAAGCTTGGAAGCCGTATTATTGAAAGCGTATATTGGCTCAATATTTGTTTGTATTACAGGTTCTTCAGTACCGCTCTTCAAGACCTTATCGACGCAGCTCGCAAGCTCAAAAGTCCAACCCTGATTCGGTAAAAATTCCTATCTATACAAACACCCTGTATAATATAAACGTACAGACACGCAGACGTTTTTAAACTCATGTAGTGAATTTTCAGGACCTCGGTCATAAAGGACAGGTTGAATTTGAATGCGGCCCACTGTTAGTATCCTGTTATTTTGGATGTCAAAACCACTGTGTTAAAAACACATCATATTGCTATACAGTATTGTGTTTCAGTATAGCAAGAGAGACTTCCTAGGTACACAATTTAGACAGGCGTCAGAAATAGCTCTGCCTAAAACCGGAGCAACTTAGGAACTGTCACTAAGGCCCGTATTCCGTAGCTTTACTCAAGCACTGATCCGTACTCAAGCATAGATTTTTGTATGAAAATCTCAACTCAAATCTATGCTTGAGTAACGATTTCTGTCTCGGAATACGGACCTTCGTCTTAAAAAAATTAAAATTATATCTCGTGCGCGTGGTTCGACCGAGATCGAGATCAGTTGTAAAACACGAAGACCTTAGTTCTTGTGGTTTTGATCCGTAGTAAACGTAATCCCGATCTTGCATAATATTGCATAATATTGCCGGACTTTAAAAGGTTTTGACCTTTCTATTGACTAGTTTCAGCTATAGCGGCTAACGTCAAGTTAAGTAGGCATTACTTGAAAGTGTTAAACAATTTGACAATTGTTTTTTTTTTTCTAATTTATCTGCGTTCGGCTACTTAGCCATAATCAGATTGGTTCATGATATTTGAGTGTTGCGGTGAGACTTCAGTTGACAAATGGAAATAATATTACGATATGACTATACTCTATTGCATTAAATTGAACCTGTAATGACAGATCAATAAAATATGAAAGTTTGACCGATGAGAAGAGCGTTTCAGCTTCCGATCTAGAATATTCCACGGTTGTTTCGGTTCCGGCCACAGGGCCACAAAAAACTAACGTTTTCGTGGTTATTGTTCGATACAATTATACGCTCGGTAAACACGATCGAATCACGCGCACCAAAGCCTGTTTCTAGGGGTCGTTGCGAGTGGAGTCGTCGGGATTTATAGTCAACGAGGTGGTTAGTAACGTTTTATTCTGTTTTACCTAAAATTTGCACTGTGATCGTAAGATTGTCGGAATGATGTTCAAAAATGCACGTGCTACGCCGGCGCCCCGTGGCGCTTAGAACCACTGTGACATGGAAATTGTGAGAATTACTCAGTTATTTGATGATATCTTGGTAACTAAAAATAATTTCAAAAAATACTCATAGCTTATACGCAATTAAAAATGTATCTATCCGATTTCGTAAGAAATTGACAGAGAACCTACGTAGTAGTTTATTGAGTACCTACGTACGTCGTAAGCGTCAAACTACACTAGAAGACAAGACGCCGCGTCGTGTAACTAGGGAGAGAAAAGAAATATTTTTTGAAAATCCGGCTTTTTTAGAGCCGGATTACGTCACAATATAAAGCATATTGTGACGTAATCTGGCTAAAATATAAATCTGGCTCTAAAAAAGCCGGATTTTCAAAAAAAATCTTTCTTTTCTGTCATTAGCTACACGACGCGACGTCTTGTCGTCAAGTGTGCGCCAATGCTAAAGCTATGTCTATTTTCAGCCGGCTACTATCAGATCCGTAGAAGATATGAAGAAAGCACTAGATGTTAGTATTTGTTGCAGTATTACTTTAAAGCCAAAATTGGTTATTCAAGTCACATTAGAGCCCATCATAGGCATCAAGCAGCAACAATGTCGCCGTAGCCGAAACCGGCCAGGAAGACATCACGAGTATTATAGGCGAAAAAGGCTCTGTCCCATTGATTTCGATCGCGTCCCATAAAATTATGATTACTTAAAAAATTACCGTCTGATCTCATGATCCGATACGACCTTTGATATTATAAGCTGTCAGTAAAAGAAAATGACTGCATATCATATTTGATTTTACAGAGAAACGTACAGCAAAATAATGTTACCACATTGCCAAAAATGGATGATGTAAGAAAATCAATATATTTTATGTAAAGAGTAGTCCAGATTTTGAACTATTCTATTATTTTTTTATCTTATAAACGCGAATGTTTGTAAGGATGTATGTATGTAATGGATGTGTGTTTGTTACTCTTTCACGCAAAAACTACCGATCCGATTTGGATGAAACTTGGAATATATAATGTCCGTGACCTGGATTAATACATAGGCTACTTTATATCCCGGAAAATCCCCGGGATCCCAACGGTACGCGAACTAAGTCGCGGGTGGAAGGTAGTAATTACATGTTCCAAGTTTCATTCAAATCCGAGGAACATCCAAACATCTAAACATGCAAAACTTTCCCATTTATAATATTAGTAGGATAGAGTAGAATGATTATAGCGTCAAAGACAATATTGAACTAAAATAAAACCTCTGAGAAGCGGAACTATTTTGCTTTAGGGTCATACGGAGATGTTGCAGGATGCTTCTCATATACACTCGAGTATTGGATATGTGGTAAGTTATAGAACACCTTCCCCTTTATTCATAGTAGACATTTTAAAAAGCTCTGTCATTGCAGAAGTGCTTGTGGTTAGGCTTGCTTAGTCAATCTTCACTGATTATCTAAGTTAAGCGACGTTCTGCGCGGTCACTATTTGGATGCGTGACCGTTAGTGGTATTTATATCTGCGCTTTCGTGCTTCGGAGTGCACGTTAAACTGTCCCGGCTCTAGCAGTCGTTAAGCCACGGTCAGTGCGCAAGTCAGTATCGGCGCCGAAACTGCCGCCGACACTGACTTCATTCGTTTACATGGAGTCAGTAGTCGTGGTAGCGCTGACTTCCCGCCGCTGTACTGACTTCAAATCAGTTTGAAAAACTCCGTCATCAGATTTGGCCACTGACTTATACGAGCTTGCTTGCTGTCTCTTTCCGTTGTCATGTATGACAACGGAAAGAGATGACAACAGATTTAGCAGCAATTTTAACTAATGCAGCTTTAGAAGACCACTATGAATGTACTGTACTCTGTAAGTTCTAGGTTTTAATAAATGAATTTGTCTTTGAAATTAATTATTTAAGAATTACAAAAAAAAATGCTTTATTCACAAATCATACAATATTTAAAAAATACACATTATACATTTGAGCTATCTACAAACCGTTGCAAACTATTTGTAGATAGCTCTCTGAAATTAAGAAATTAGATCATACAAGACAATTTTATTCATAGTCAGAGAGATCCACTAGTTTATTTTTTATTTATACTACGAGTAGATTGGGAAAAGTATTTTCATCCCACCATCTCGGAAAGAGTATTTTTGCTCTTCAATATCTGAGTGCAAAAGCCGTTTTTATTCTCTAGAGGATAAAGTAAATTGAATTTAGAACATCGTGTGCACTAAGTTTGTGAATTAAAAAAAACATTAAACCTATTTACTGCTACCTATATGGTGCCGAATATATCATACAACTTTTTTTAATTTGTTCAGACTCGGAACCTTCTTGGTGTTCTTTTTTCAATTTGCTTTGTACGCGGTTCTTTACGCGGCAATTTTTCACTGAAATAGAAGTACCTATCTTGTGATTGTAAACGTTTTTTTTTGCATTTAGTCATTTCTTCGCTGAGGTGGAATGAAAAGTTACGTGTTGCACTCGAGTGCAAAGATTTTTCACCTCGTGCTCTTTTGATTCCCTCGCTAACGCTCAGGATTCTAATTTTGAATCACTCGCTGCGCTCGTGATTCAATTTTAGAATCCTTCGCTTGCTCGGTCATCAAAACTGAACACGCGGTTAAAAAAAAAGCAACTTTGCACTCTTGTATAACAAATAACTATTATAGCGTTTAATTTATGAAAATTATTTGTGTTTAGAAAAGCTTGGCGGCACGACATCAATTATCAAAGCTGCGCTCGTCTAAACATAAAATGGTAAAACTCGTACGTTTTTTTTATTATGTAATGTGGCGCCTATTTTTTTTTATTTTTCTTTTTATTGTTTTATAGAGCAAAGAGCGCGTCGACAGTTTACAAGAGTTACTGAAAAAAGAGAAAGGACCTTCTAGTAAGATTTTTTTAACAAATAATCTCGTTTTTTAACGTAAATAGAATAGTAGTTATTTGTTTTAGGCAAAAACACACGGACAAACACAATAAAACACAATTAAATTGTAATTAATACAATTATTGTAATTTTTACTCTTTGTGCACCGCCCTCCATTTATTATTGTTCGCTTTTACAATGCTAAGTTTGCCTGGAGAAATCGCTTTCAGCGATAAGGCCGCCCGTTGCACGTTATCGTATTATATAAGTCTCTAAAACATTGATCTTGTGTACAATAAAGTTTTATCTATCTATTAAATTGTACAGAACAGATCCGTAAAAAAGATACTCGCTCAGCAAATGCTAAAGACGCATGGCGGCTCTATTAACGCTGGTTTTCAGAAATAATAACGCGTGATATTTGTTTGGTTTGTAACATCAAGACCATTGCTCTAAGATCACGATTAGAAAATATTTTTAATAATTAGTAAGTTTAAAAAACTGGAAAACCCGACTTCAATTTGATACGCCTTCATCATCAAATTGTGATGATGGCAGTTCGGGACCAACCTGGAAGCATACCCTTTCAGATAAAAAAAGAATTTTTCAAATCGGTTCATAAAGAATTTATCAAATCGGAGTTCTTAGGTAACAAACATAAAAAAAAATACAACCGAATTGAGAACCTCCACCTTTTTTGAAGTCGGTTAAAAACTAGTGTTGATGATTTCTTGTTTAGTTGCTTCTACAGAGCCGCCAGTTGTCAGCACGGACGGGTATGTCAAAGACGAGGATAGCAACGAAACCATGTCAAAGATACACAACATTAGCAAATATATTGGTGAGTTAGAGACTATAATATTGACCTCTTTCATACAAGTTTGAAGATTTTAACAGATTTTAATACATTCTAGGGGTTCCTGGCATAAATAAACTCGTTGAGGCTTCGAAGAAATCTGTCAAATATACAGACGCGCCTCGCGAAGAACCACAGAAGGTAACATACGTTTTCCTCTCAAATTTGTTCATCCAAAATTAGTATCTACTATAAAATCCCATTAACGTCTTATACAATCTAAGTGGATTGTAATCTTTTCCCACAGGACAAAACCTTGAGTTTAAAACAAGCACAAATATTGCCATTCTTCCTGGGTTTCCTAAAAGCTGTCCAGGGTTAGCCTATCTACCTACATATTCTGTTTTCTGTGATTACTACAATCGCTAGAGATTCTTATACATATTTGATGTTGGCTCAACTTGGCTAGGGCGCCTGTAGTAACTAAACTTGCAGGAAAACAGCGCAGACTCTGAAGAAAGCAACGTTCAAAGTATAGACATCACGATCCTATGGCTGGCCCTAAACGAGGAATGCGAGGCGATGGTCAATGCTAAAATACAGCGGCTATACGTCGCGTATAGCTTCCTAGGCAGAAGAGGCGCTGATTTGGAAACCCCGTTCAGTCTGCCCAAGCCGAAACATTACGCAGAAAAGTGCTTCTTCAATTTTAAAAAGAGTTAGTAATAGTCTTATGGCGTATGTATAAGGCAGACAACCCTCTCGCTCGCACATTTCAACATTTTTGAAGATATAATATAACTAAATGTAATTATGTGAAATTGCAGAGCTTCAGGGTCGAGAGAATAACAATGCAAAGGTTCAGTAAAAATATCACATTGATCCAAACAAGTTTTCCGACCAAAAAACTTATACCAATGCGATAAATTCAAGTGCAATTTTTTTTGTTTGTAAACTTGTTTGGATCAATGTGATATTTTTACTGAACCTTTGCATTGTTATTCTTTCGATTCTGAAGGTCTGCAATTTCACATAATTACATTTAGTTATATATCTTCAAAAATGTTAAAATGTGCAAACGAGAGGGTTGTCTGCCTTATACATACGCCTTAACCTAAACATTCTGGTGTAATTCATTTTAAAAACCTGTTCTGTACGAAACTACAATTGAATATCCCTTTTTTATTTCATCACAATATAAAAACAGTTCCCACAAGTTGGCTGGTTAGTGGACCCGTCTTCCTTGCTAAACTTTAGAAACAGCACGATGATAAGTGACTATAACTAAAGAATTTTCAAGCAAAGAGTAAAAAGGTGGATTCTGGCTAAGCGTGGTACACCTTAGGCTGCAGCTGCACTTACCATCAGGAGTGCTGGCAGTAGAACTCTTCATAAAAAAAAGTGACTGAACAAGCATGTGATCCACTTGGAGAGCCAGAATGAGTAAACCCGATAGTCATTACGAAAATCTCATTCTACTTGAGTTACACAGCGCGTTCACGACAGGTAGACCGAGAACTGCAGCGCCACTGAGCTTTTGTGGCCAGCAGTGTAAGCACAAATAAAGCTGATCGTAACAGTATCGTATCCACATTGCGCCTTTGGCGGTCAAAAGGTCTGGGAGAAATTGGATGGAGCCCAGAGGCGATGTTTTTTAAAACTTGCAATGATGGAACTTTGTTCGTTACAATACACTTACAATGCAGTTTAAAAAAAATGTAACAATGTCATTATAAAGCAGTGGGAATCATTAGTAATTAGACCTGTTATTTCGAGAAATGCGTCTTTTTCAATGTTGTTTATCGTATTTACAGGTGTTTACGTCAAAATAATTACTTTATTTTGCGTTTTTGTGACTGCTACTGCATATGCATAATAGATTATGATAAAACCAACAAAAGTTATGGAAAACAAAGTTAATCTAAAAATTTACCAAATCGGGACCTGAAATGCCCCCACGCCTTTTGTGTGATCAGTTTTACCGTCAATAACCTGCTGGTATGGTCGGTCTAGCATTCCACTTGCACGAATGTGATCTGCCGCTGCTGGGTCACATGTCGCGGTGCCGTGCGGGCGGAGGCGCCTCTACCGACCCGCGCGACTGCATCGTGTTCACGCTCGTCAGTGAACCGCCTGAGGATCCACTGGGACTTTCCTCTTGCGAAGACGTCGGGTAAGCGTATTGGTGCAACATTTTCTTACAGCGTCATATTTTTATAAGATTCTTCGTCATTATAACGTAAAGTTCCACTTAGTTTTCTTGTTTCACATTTAATAGGGTTTCGCTTGTCATGATCACCAATGAGCTGGTTGGGTTAGCTTAGTGTAATTGTTTTTAGACCTGGATACCGAGCCCACTCATTTGCATAGTGGGCTCGATGGGATTTTCCCATCCCATCCAGCCCACCAGTGGGCCGGCTGGTGGGCTCGATGGGAATAAGCCTTATTTACTGCTCAAGCACTGATCCGGACTCTAGCGTAGATCCTTGGATGGAAATCTTTACTCAAATCTATGCATGAGTAAAGATCTCGGGATCGGTATCCCGGTCTTAAAAGGGCAGGTTGACTATTGACTATATTTGCAGTTGTAAAACGTGCATGCACATTGCACAGCATATAGCAAATACACTAATCTTATGGCCCATCTCTTGGAGTATCTCGGCATCTTCCTCACCCAAGGCAGGCCTTCGTAAAATAATCTAATCTCACCAAGCTCCCTATAAAAGAGGCTTATTACCATCGAGCCCACCGGCTGGCCCACTGGTGGGGCCGATGGGAAAAAAATCCCAACGAACCCACTATGCAAATGAGTAGGCAGTGGGAGTGGGAGTTTAGTAAAGTTTCGTTCAGGTATGCGTACTTATACCTGGGCGACGTGCTGGCGTACAGCGGCGGTAGCGGCGGCTACACGGAGGTGCTGGGCGTGCGTGGCGTGCGCGGCGGCGTGTGCGGCGTGCTGGCCGTGCGAGTCGACCAGCTGCCCGTGCTGCGCCGCTGTCTCTCTCTCTCGCATGCACGACGCGAGCGCGAGGACCACTCGCCATCGAGACTGCTACCCATGTTCGAGGTACTCTACTAATACAGCTGTCACTGCGAGTGGACTAGCTGTCTGTGTGAGTGGACTAGCTGTCTGTGCGAGTGGAGTAGCTGTCTGTGCGAGTGGACTAGCTGTCAGTGCGAGTAGACTAGCTGTCTGTGTGAGTGGACTGTCTGTTAGTAGGAGTGGACTAACTGTCTGTGCGAGTGGACTAGCTGTCAGTGTGAGTAGACTAGCTGTTATTGCGAGTGGACTAGCTGTTGGTACGAGTGGACTAGCTGTCTGTGCGAGTGGACTAGCTGCCATTGCGAGTGGACTAGCTGTCTAGCTGAAGGATTAGGTGTATTCAGAAAGATTTCAACTCACCTGAGCTGCCTGAACGAACATTTCAATCTTTTGTTCCAGATTGAATGAAACCCCTCACAATACTATATCTCTCTCCTTTACACTGGTTTCCTACTCCTGGATACAAATTGTCTGTTAACATTGCATTATTAAAGCACCCCGGAAGATATGCTCGTTTTTTATTTTATGGGTATTTGTGAACTATAGCAAGCAAAAACGATAACTATACGAAAACAATTTACTTCAATTATCAAGGTATTATGTCTAAACAATTTACATCATATCGATAAAGAACATTACTGTTACAAACTCGATTATATCGAGCTGATATAAATCACTTTAGACTTAACTAGAACCGTACTCGAAATAAAACGGATGCATGCCTTGAACCGTTTAGACACAGGACAGCAAAAAACAACATTTTTGTCCGATATTGTTGCATACTCAAACGAATTGTAAAGCTCATAACTTTCCGAACCCATAGCTGACTATCGCATAAATAAAAACCATAGACTAAACAATGTTTGTACACTTGCTTGGCAACTAGAGCTTTTTTTCATATGAGAAAGGCAAGTTTTAGCCCACGATCTCTCCTAATGCACGCGTATCTTTTTCAAATACCTACTGAAGCTTTTTTCTTGATTCGCTTGCATCGCTTTTTTACGCGATTGTTTTTAAGACCAAAGAAGGCAAAACGACCATATTAATTTTTTTCTAATGTAACCTTAGCGCTTTTGACAATAATCTTTACACAACTGACAGCTAAACGTAATGTTTGAAAATTTTACATTTGGAAATTATACTTTCTAAGTCAAAAAAAGATTGGCTAGCCAAGAGCAACTGCTATCCCGTACAGTCCGGTAGCCAAACGTGCCTACTAGCATTCCTAGCAGGCATAGTACTGTACCGACGGCGCTGGGCGTCGCACGCCCGCCCGAAATATACGCGATTCATTTCGTAATCTCCGATCACGATCGGTAAAAGTGTCCATCCCCCATGTGTACATAACATCCCATCACGTGCCATCAAACCAGTGTTTGTGAATGTGAAAGAAAATCTTAAAACGACAAAATTGTAACGCGCATACGCATAAAAACAATTTTTAAAGATATAAAAATCGTTACAACTTTATACACAAGTTTCTATAAAATTACAAGATATTTACATGAAACACTTGTTGACACATTTGATTATACCTACATATATATTTTCGCATTCAGAGATTTGGATATTGTTTATTTGGAAAGTTCGAACTGAGGAAACGATAGAGTAGCATCGGTTGGCATTGATATTGTTTTCATTATTTTTTAAAAAAGCTTATGGCCTCAAGGAATTCATTGAGCTTTGGCAGAAGGCTCTGGCAATGAAAAATAATTTCAACATCAAATCAAATCAATTTATCATTGAAGTCGATCCAATAACTGTCTAATAACCATCAAACTAATGTCCTGCGTATAGTTATTGCATAAACTCTTGTCTAGTTAAAGATTAATCGGTCAATCAGTCCTCTGCATCGGCGCTAAGCGTCCTTGCCCTACTGACGTGCCAACTCACAGACGCATTTAGCCGGCGTACCGGGCTGTACTGAACTTTCTTCATTACCTATCAATCAATTACAAGCCTTACTACCTACTGATAAGAATACTAATTAATCTGCCATCCTTTTATCTTACAAGTCTGGTTAAATTATTGTAAGCATTGTGGATCTTAGTGCGTTGAGTTAAGAGTTTTTTGTGTGTATGAAAAAGTGGAAGGAACGCGGACTCGATTGGTGCAGTGACATTTGACGGCAGTTCTTTCGCGTAGGTTTTTCAACTGTCACGGGATTGGCATCACCGATGGATTGTTGCAGCTGAAACTACGGGTTTTTCTTTATAATTTTTTTGTATTGTTTTCTAATAGTAAAGTGCCTTTTTGATGCTACTTGGTCGGATCTTATTGGCATTGTTTTCTGGTACATTTCCATCAAAAACTATCCAGGTTTTTACGATCAGCAAAGCCTACAAATGTTCGTGTACCGGTATATTTGCGTCTAGATCTGAATATTCTTTAATAAACACGAATTTCGTGTTGTTACGTGCATTTGTCGCTGTGACAGCAATGATTCACTTTCTATTTGTCCCCAGCGTTGCACTGCTAGTTGACATTTCCGTGTGGATCTAGGAATTGTTATCAGCATAGTTCATCAGCTAAAATTGCTTCAGATGCCTTACACTAACTTTGGCAGAGATTGAACCTCAACTGGATTCACTAGTGGGTGAAACAAGTTTTCGGCCGAGATATGACGACATTCCTATTAGAGTTAGATCTCTACCGAAGTTAGCATAAGGCCACTGATTCTACAGTTTCTACGTATTCACGTATTTCGAATTTTTCAAAAAAGCTTATTCGCCTTCGTCTAGACTAAAAGATATCATCTGGTTAGTCCCATCACCTGGGACTACTAGAAGGAATTCGCGAGATTCTATCGCTAGTGTGACTAATGCCATACTGAACTCGTATTTAGTGAAACGCGACGCAAGTCGTAGGCGTCGCTAATTATAGCAAGTATTTCAAGTTCACATTGATAAAACGTACTCGCTACAGTAAATATTAGTGGACAATTTGTTTCTTTGCAATCGTTTTTGATGTTTACGATAGAGTTTTCATTTCTTTAGTTATTTCTACACCCCAAACTCGTACGTGTTATTGACATGGTATCACAAGAATTTAAATTAAGGCCCGTATGCCGATACAGAAATCGTTACTCAGGCATAGATTTGAGTAGAGATTTTCATACAAAAATCTATTGTTGGGTCTGAATCAGTGCTTGAAGTGCAGTAAAGCAGCGTACGGGCCCCTCTTGTCTAATCAAAACGACCAGTATTTTTTCATCACACCTATTCGAAAAGAACGACTTGGTTCGCCTTTATGTGCACCCAAATATGGTGTTTTCTATAAGAAACAATCTTTGCGCGGCAAAGTTCATTCCAGCGCACTTATTTAAATAGGTGCGCCGCAATTTACTTTGCCGCGCACTTTTTGAATTTGGAACATCTTAGTGTTCAGCGCCAAAAAAATCGAACGAATAGAAAACATAAGAAATAAGTGGTTTTCATTATAGATACTATTTATTTTCATTTTAGTTGTTACTATATATGTTTTATTAAATAATAATATTACAATAAAATATGAGGCGCCTTTTATGTGACATTACTACAAGTTGTATTTAGTAGATTGTACCACTCGGGCGCAAAATATATTTTTGGCTCGGGCGAAGTACTTTGAATCGCCCTCGCCGTAAAAATATAATTTTGCTCCCTTATGATACAATCTACTAAATACAACTTGTAGTAATGTCACACAGAATAATATATTATGAGTTTTTCTAATTCTAGTTTCATAATTTTCCTGGTATGATAAGAATCCTTCCGAAATAACCCCAAGGTTGCAGCGAATGCGCGTTGATTTTATGATTTACGTTCGGAATGTCGCGGCAGATACATCCGCTGTAATATGCGCTTGACGCATTTATATTACAAGTAGACCGACTAACGAATAAATAAACATCTCTATAATATCAGTATCATGTTCCTCACTTCGTAGACTGTCTTAAAATTAGTTTTAGGGTGCTTTTCCACCAGAGCTAAGGTACGTGGCTAACATCTACCAGAATAGTTGTTTAATCGACAGGCGTCATGGCTCTGTCGGTAGTAGCTCTGCCTTCTGTGCTGTGGGTCGTGGGTTCGATCCCCACCGAGAACAAACATTTGTGTGTGGCAAACATAGATGTTTGTTCTGTGTCTGGGTGTTACTATGTATTATAAGTATGTATTTACAAAAAAAGTATATAAGTATTATATCAGCAATCTAGTTTCCATAGTACAAGCTCTGCTTAGTTTGGGACTAGAGAGCGTTGTGTGTAATGTCCAAGAATATTTATTATTATTATTATTATTAATATGAAAAACTATCCCCATTGGTGGATTTCAAACAGATCCTTAGGTACGTAGTTTAGCATAGCTCTGGTAGAAAAGCACCCGAAAGCCCATTTTAGAATCCCTTACGAGAATGCATAAGAAAATTACTTAAATCTTTATCAATAAGGTCACTCCTTGAAGCATCTCAAGAAATATTTGGGATTTCGCTTCCTCAAGTCTTCAGGATACAGCATACAATGGCACAACTTCAACTTAAATCTAAATAATAGAGCATTTGTTTTGACTTTCGAATCGAGTATAGCACACGCAAAAGCATTCGCAAAGCGATAAATTTTGTTGGGAATTGCACAATTACCAAATCTCCCGCTAGATCCGGTTTTCATACAAAATTTCTAGCTTTGCGAATACGTTTGCGTGTGCAATAATCGAGTCCAAAGTCAAAACAAATGCACAGAATCGGGGCTCAGTGCACGTTGCTTCGGAAACTAAATGGATCTTGCAGTAGAATATAACTAGTGTAGCCGATGACAGTCCGACAGATAAGCACATAATTTGTTATCATGAGAAGTATCTCATTATTCATTTAAGTGGTTATCTCGGCGGTCACCTCCAAAGGCCGTGTAAATCTCCCGCTTATCGCCAATCCGCAAATTAATAATTGGTTCAGGTATTGCCATTTGGCATGGAGAGTTGGCTTCTTGACAGACGTGGTTAGATATTCCTGTGAAGGTGGATTTTGACGTTGGAATTGGAACTAACAGTTTCCGTCCAGCTGGGCTGTGATTAAAATGAAATTATTGTAAGAATAAAATTATGTAGTTGTGATCTTTTTATGTAGTAATTATTCAGAAAACGTTCACCTTACATGACCTTACACAAAGTAACCGAGCGAACAAGTGAAATGAAAATTTTAAGTACAACTGCCTAATGAAACGCAACACGCCAAAGCAACACGACATAATGTTCATTACCTATCGCTACAATGTCCATTGTTTATTACCTTAGGTACTTAGGTTGTACATGTATACATTAACATTGCATAGAACACGGAATCACGGTTTATGCCAAATTGGTACTTAAATTATCCCGTGAATCAGACAGTCGCCTTGAAATATGAAATAGAAATATGAATAGCTATTTCTATTTATACAAAATATTCCATTCAGGAAATGATGCGACTTATTTATGATCAGATTGATCATGTGTTGTTTACAAAGCTGGATGCTATAATTGGGTTCCATTAATAATTATATTGTAGTTTATACGGTTAGCTATAGCTATATATAATTTCCATAGCGTTTCGTAACTTAGCTACAAAAAACCTCGTAGCATAGCTACAAGTTTCGTAGTTGGCCTACACAAGTTTCGTAGCTTAGCTACGCTAAGCCTCGTAGCACAGCTACAAGTTTCGTAGTTGGCCTACACAAGTTTCGTAGCTTAGCTACGCTAAGCCTCGTAGCACAGCTACAAGTTTCATAACCTTGCTACATGAATTTTCGCAGGATAGTTACAAGTTTTGTAGCTTAGTTCTACAAATTCTGTAGCTTAGCTACACAAAGTTTCGTAGCACAGCTACAACATGCATCGTAGCTTAGGTTTAAGTTACGTAGCGCAGGTCATCGGCCTTTTATTATTTATGGGGTATTACTGGTATAGTAGGTGCCAAATAACACCGCAATACAAGTCATTCACCCACATTCACCACGATGTCGAAAAATTCAATTTATGAATGGCTAATTCTGTTGCTTACCATACAAACCTGTCGCTAAGACGGTATCGCTTGAATCTCGTAGTACTGTTTGTTTACCATACATAAATTGAATTTAGCGACATCGTGGTGAAGGTGGGTGAATGACTTGTATTGCGGTGTTATTTGGCACCTACTATAGGTGTTCATTTATAATTCCAAGATTAGATAGCTTTTAGTAAAAGCATTATTTAGCATTATTATCACAGACTGATTACATGAGCGAGCACACGCATTTGTAGATATCGAGTGCCCTAAATAAAATCGAGTTCAATAATCTCATCCGTAAAAACATTTCAATGCGTTCGAATGAAACTTGCACTTGCGTCATCTACAATTTATAAACTCACGCAATAATAACTGAAAAGAATAATAAATGAGCAAGATTTGTTTGTTGACAAAACATTATTTAAAAAGCTGGTTTAATATTATTTTGTGTGATTTGTGTGTCTACCGACCGTGTAAATATGTATACATGGACATTTCAAACAGCGCCTTCTAGTCCCAAACTAAGCAAAGCTTGTATTATGGGAACTAGATTGCTGATAGATTACATTAGATTACGTGCAGATACCAATATAAATTTATGTTACTGTAAATACTCATGTCAACTATAATACTATTTATCTATCATAGATCATAACACCAGTGACTAGATATACGAATAGGAACATAATTTATTTACTACACAAACTAAAAACACTCGAGTCCCACTAACTAGCTTTTACCCTAATATTTACTATAATAATAACTACATACAAATAATGACAACGGTGAATTATAACAATGTATTTTCTACAGAAAACAAGAAATCAAAACTACCGAATTGGCTAACAAAATAAAATTCAATACTTTAAGAACAAGTAACTACCAAAAGTGATATTACTACTAAACGTAACCAAGTGAAAAGTGATTAAGTGCTAGTGCTGTGATATACACATCAGTACACACACAACGAAACACAATGGATATACACAACACAGACATGACCACGGACGACATAGGTCAGTTACATTTTAAATTGTACGAACCGTGACGAAAATCTAATACTTACAAAAACAGTCGATTTTTTTCAACCAAACTTTATCAAGGAATGCTAGGTCAATGCGTAAACTGGAACGACCTTGTGTAAGCAGAGAGCCTCGAACAGAATCAAACAGTCTGAGGATGCTCTAACTGCGATTATGTATTCTATAACCAACGATATAAGGTCTAAACTGTATCACAGAAGTGTTCTTAGGCACGTACACTGATAAAGAAATCATTAATCAAGCATAGAATTAAGTAGAGAATTTCATACAAAAATGTTTACTTGAATCCGGATCAGTGCTAGAGTACAGCATGTACGGGCTTTATTCTGTACTTAATATTTTTTGTTGATGCTATGAAATTAGGTTTTTGTCACGGATTTCGTATGACACTAGCATGCACCTATTGGATTAAATACTACTAAATTATAACAAGTTTACTGCAAAACAACGCTGACCGTCCTACTTCACACTATTTAACAACTTACACTGACACTTCAAGGGTCAACAATACAAGACTCTACACAATAGATAAACTATACACTAAAATATCCTATATTTGATTATAGTTAGCTAAATTAAAATACTTCGGTAGTAAGCGAACTAAAATTCAATAACTCGTAAACAAAAGTGGAAAAAAACTTGTAAAAACCCATCCAAATGCTTTGCATCGTAGTGGCCGTCGTAGATATTGTGAAGCTTTCGTACATGTGGTAGATCGTAGACGTAATCAGTAAACAGTAACCATTGATACCTTACTTAACTTTCTGACATAAATATGTGCATATTTCAAAAGCTTGGAAACTTCAATGTAGTATTGTAGTTAGTATTCAGAATCATAATATCTTCACTCATAATCCATTGAACAATCCGAGAGCACTGTCCCATTGCATTTTCATTAATTCGTCATGTTTATTTTTTTTTAATTCTTCTCACTAACTATTTTCAAAGCTTACCAGTAGTCACTTTCATAAAACCATGGGTCAGTTGCTCCCTCAGTTTAATTTCTGTTTGATTGTGACTCTATGTCCAATCTACCTGCTAGCAAATCTTAGTCAGTAAACTTTAGTTTTTCATCAATACTTACATACAGTTCATTTTGTATCATCCAGCAAACTCATTTTAACATTTTCCGAGCTTAAAAAAAAGTAGTGGTCAGTTGCGAAGTAGTGCTTACAAAGTGTAAGCATTACTTCGCAACTTGTGAAGTGCAGATTCGCAACTGATCCGTGTGTACAGAGTTCAAAGAAATACAGAACCGTTTATTTCTACTTCACATCTAATCACGCAAACTCCATTCATTTGCATCAATTAACCAACTTCATTGCTTCATATTTCATTGACCGCTTATCAAACTCATTTGAAAGATTTTCAAGGTCTTGTAGCAGTAGTCACTTAAAACTAAGAGTCAGTTGCGAAGTAGCTATAATACGCCGTACCTATTTCTAGCTAACCATATTCATCGTTGTCAGCCTTCCATCCTTAGGGTCATTCTAACCATTCACTTCAATAATATCCAAGGCTTTCTAGTAGTCAGTTGCAAAGTAGTGGTCAGTTGCGAAGTAGCTACGCTACGCATTACTTATCTAACCATATTCATCGCTGTCAGCCTTCCATCATTGGGTTCATTCTAACCATTCATTTCAATAACTTCCAAGGCTTTCTAGTAGTCAGTTGGAAAGTAGTTGTCAGTTGCAAAGTAGTGGTCAGCTGCGAAGTAGTGGTTAGTAGCGAAGTAGTGCTTCCAAAGTGCAGTGGGTGTTAGATTCGCGAGTGATCCGTGTGTGCAGCGTTCGGGGAGTGGTTGAGCCGCGTCGCAGTGCCGGCCTTGCTGCGATCTCGCCGCTGCTCCAGCGAGCGTCGCGCCCGAGCTGCCACGCTGCGCATCAACATGGATGTGAGTATCATTCCATACTTGTATGTAGTTGATAAAGAAATAGATTAATAAGTTGATACAGTTCCATAATTGGTTATTTTTCTGTGACAAGACTTGCAAGCTTTATGGTTTAAACGGTTTAACTTTAAAATGAGATGGTGGGAGGAAGCTTGGGATGGAAAACATTTATTTATTTATTTATTGAAGATTGCCAACAAAAGATACACAAAATAACAATAGTTTGATATAACAGTACTTACATCTAGTGTTCTTCAAATTACAGGCAACCACAGCATGCACTATAATATTTTTTTTTGCAAAAACAGGTAGACAAAACTACTTACACTTATACTTACATTGGAAGTCTTTGGAGCCCTTTGCCCAGTAAGTGGGGAAGAGTTGGTTAAATTAAAAAAAAAAAAAATACACGCCTTTTCGCGGTCGGTCTGTAAACGCGTGCACATTCACGTCTTATTGATCAAAAATTATTGAGATTGCATTGAGGTGAATACAAAACATCTGCCTAAAGTAGATACTTACCCGTAGAAACTTAAACTTTTTACATATATATCTAAAAATAACTAAAGGCATTTTATTACGACATTGCTGGATACTAAAGTTTAACATTATGTCCGTTTCTACGCCATGACAGAGCCACATTAGTTAAGTTTTGCGACAAATATTGTAAAACTACTAATTTCTCAATAGTTTTCTTCACTACATCATCATCATCAATATATACTAGTCAATATATATAAAACTCTTTTGAAGCTGACTGATAATCAACGCACAGCCTAAACTATAAGTCCTAGAGGTATGAAATTTGGAGGGTAGTATCCTCATGTAGTGTAGGGGTGCACTAAGAAAGGAATTTTGAAAAGTCGCACCCTAAAGGGTCTAGAACGCGAGCAACGCCGCGGGCGACGGCTAGTAAAATACATGTGAGGTTGCTCAAACTATAAAACTGTATCGTGAAAGAAACGTTTCGTTCGGTAACTGTTTATGGCCACAAGTCATTTCCTGGGCTTTTCTTTCATGTTCACGTCCAGTTTCCATTCAGTTCAACGACTTCTCACAAAAAAAGAAATACTCGTAAACTGTGGTTTGATACACCACGGTTGTAAAAATAACTCTAGCGTAATAACGAAGTTTTTATCGTTACCTTGACCACTCAAGAGCCGCTATTTTCAAGGTTTTGTCAAATTATTTTATCTTTTCAATTTGCTACGTACATCTTTTTCTCCTGGGACTGGCTAAGATTCATCTAAATAAAAGACGATTTAAAATCAGCACGATTGTATTATAAGTTGGATGTATCCAAATTCGAAGAATTGATCTAGCTAAAATAGATACTGTAATAAATTAGCTAAAGATAGATTTAGCGGATTTAAATATAATTCGTATCTAGATCGAATACAAAACAAAACTATATTTTCATCTTGCTTGTTTATCTACCAGCCTAAAAATAAGATGCTGAAACTACATGATACAGCGCCATCTACCGCCGAAAGAGCGTATTACGGAGCTCAATAGATCGGAATAAACCAATACTCAAACCTTAGTTTGAGTTGCTCGCTCGGTCCGGATATCTCGTAGCTCAACAATGTGTAGTTTACGAAACTATACAAAGATGGCGCTCTGTGCCTTAAACATTTAAAATCACTAAGTTCATGTTCCAAGCATGATAACACGAGCTCACAGAAACTTTGTGGACCTTCGATACCAAACTGTTACGACGTAGATCTCTCGTAGACCCTTCGTAGACTATTCGTAGACCCCGCACTATCTATTGACAGCTAAACTTATGCCGCCAAATTATGTTTCCAGATTTATCTTGGATCTAACAAAAACCGTATGTTTTGGACTTAACTAGGTTTTTTCACATTACGTAACATATAAATATGACAGCTTTGACTTTAAATCTAAAACAGGCGCGGTTTTTGGCGGTTTTTGTTAGATCCAAGATAAATCTGGAAACATAATTTGGCGGATAGCTGTGTTGTTAGTAATTATAGATAGTTGTAGATAATGTTTACTGTTACAATTGTTTACCCGGTCTGAGTGTTTGCCGAACTCACGCAAGGTCTCTTTGTATTGTTTTGACAAGCGTATTGTAAATACTTGACGGATGGCCGCATAATTGAACACAGGTGCTTCTGTTAAACGTTATTTTTGTTACTGAAGATCTGGACACTGGAATTGTGTAAGTACTTCGACTTGCGTTCTACAGTTATCTATAAAAAATTAAGTTCAAAAACTAAATCCCGACTATTGAAAGTCACGCTCTAAAAAGTATGAAACAAGAAAATATTCTCATCTGAAATTGTTATGTATATACAAGGTGTAACATAATTACCCTATAAGCCCGAAGGGGGCGTAATCTAGTCTGATACATGTTCAATAATATTCATACAAAACAAGTGGAGTATTACTTCACATTAAAAAGTCGGTATGCAGGCCCATACCGCGTGGGCGCGATCAAACTATTAACGAACCCAACAACCGAATTATTTACAGAAATATCGCATTCCTAGGCTTGTATTTAATTAAAGTAGCGGTTATTAAAACATTTGGTGCACGAGTATTGGCCGTGAAGTTGGAAGCTAAAAAGAAAAACATGGTTTTGCGGCGGTTCGCACCGAATAAATATTGCAATGTTTTACATGTGCCATATGTTATGTTTAGATTGGGTTATTCCCATCGAGTCCACCGGCTGGCCCACTGGTGGGGCCGATGGGAAAAAAATCACAACGGGCTTGTGGGTATGAGATATGCCTGAGTACCTTATTATCATTGACGGTATTTTACGGCGAAATACTGAAGTATTTTGTGTGTATCTTTAATTGAGAATTGCTTAAAATTGATCCATTTGTAACGTACAAATTGATCAATTTTAAGTACCCTATCCAGCGGACCTACGTCCATTAGTGGACTGATATAGGTTGATGATGATAATGATAATGATGAAGTACCTTAACCACTACGTTTGCTTCGCTATTTTTCTGGCCAGAAACATCGTATAAAAAAATCTTAGTGTCTCTCACATTTTACCAAATATTGTTATTATTTAAGTTTTGTATTAATTAATTATTCTTATTATATTTTTATTTCTATGCTCAAAAAATCCCATCGAGCCGACTCATTCGCATAGTGGGCTCGTTGAAATTTTTTTCCCATCGGCCCCACCAGTGAGCCATCCGGTGGGCTCGATGGGAATAACCCTAATTTACCCATTTGCAACTCAAAAGTAGCCTTTTCAAGTTTTCGTCTAGTCACAATAATAAAACAAATCTAAAAAAAACTCTTTGCTCCCGCGAAGCTTTCCAGAACGTGCTTGTACGAAGCGCCAAGTTGTCATCAAGACAAGACTGTGCCACAATACATAGACGATTTTCCGAGAAGTGCTCGCGTCCCGAGTGAACTCACGGCCCTGAACCAGTTAACTAATTATAAATGTAAGTGGATTTGTTACGTCAGCTAATGCAAACTCGGAAGGTTATAGTGTAATCCGTGCGCTGGCTCGGTTTGGTTAATAATGACCTTGAGTTTAACGTGTCGTTTCCTCTATAATTGTTAGTCTAGTTCTTAAAGCTCCGGTCGATATTAAGGAAAAGAAAACGAATCATTTTATTTACTTTATTTAAATGCGTTTCAATTATCCTTTGATAACTAAGTATGCACACCTTTTTATAGTACTGTAGTAGTAGTAGTCATAACATTTGTTTAAATATGAGCCCTATGCCCAACCTTGAGTTGGTTCTATTTCCTCGATAGGATCATCATTTGTTAGATTAATGTTCGATTCATTATACAAATCTTGGCTTCTTGCTGACGTATCTCGTTTTTTATTGCTTCGATTAGATTAAATTGTAAAATAAATAAAAAGCTAAGGAGCCTATTGAAATGATTTGTCGCATGGTAACCATTTATTAATTTTTCTGAAGCTTTGGTTGTGTATTTTCTGATACAGCTTTGTCATATTAGCAAGATCAAGTTTGTTTTACAAACACAAAGAAATCTCGCAAATTCTCGTCTCACTCCTGTGTTTATTTCATTTCTATAGTTATTTTAACATTCCAGATAATTAATAATCTCTATTAATCACACTTTCTATTAAATTTCGTTGCTCAATTTATTAAGCTTCGTATAATTTACACAGTATTTTGAGTGTAGCGACATAAACTGACGCCAATTTGAAAAAAAGTCGTAAATTATCCACAAAATAAAAGAAATGCTTCGATGCACCACATTTCATATTATGCTAAAGCTGCATTTACACAACCTCTTAGAGAACATTCGTTCGAAGTACTAGCGGGTGACATTCTCACGTAAATTGTCTACCGTTCTAATCAAAATAAATAAATTAAAAAAAACCCATATTGTTTCTTCGCCAATATGCAAAATCACAAGAATCAGTGCTCTAAAAAGCCTCTGACATGAAAAGCGTATATGATCCGATCACTTTAATCAAGTCTCTGCTTAAAAATGTAAACAAAAAGATGTTCTTTTTTTGGGTTAGGTTTAATGATTCACGTACGAATAACAGACGAGGATTAAAACACCGTATTTTTGATCACCTGAATTCGACATCTCTGATTATAAAAAGTAACACCTTATGGCAATGGGCCGATAGTGCTCAGAACATAATTCTTGTTCTGGACCAAACTGGTAATTTAAGAAAATGTTCTAAATTGCATTCTCTTCCAATAAAATGTTTACTGCTCGTAAAAGCTAAGAGCCCTAATCGTTTTACGACGCTCGCCGGTTAATCCAAGCAACCTTACGCGAATATTGAACCTCTTGACATTGTAAAACCACCGACTAAAATGTGTATCACAGGAAATTATAAATACCTGCGTACTGTTTTTTTTGCATGATTTATTCTTTCCTGGGCAGGTATTTATTTATGGTCTGTTGTAATTAGGGAACACCATTTTTTGGAATATGAATGTTTTTGGTGTTTATCACCGGCCACAGCTTACATAAAGTAATTAGATTATTTAATAGTTATTTGTTATACAAGAGTGCAAAGTTGCTTTTTAACCGCGTGTTCAATTTTGATGACCGAGCAAGCGAAGGATTCTAAAATTGATTCAAAATTAGAATCCTGAGCGTTAGCGAGGGAATCAAAAGAGCACGAGGTGAAAAATCTTTGCACTCGAGTGCAACACGTAACTTTTCATTCCACCTCAGCGAAAAAATGACTAAATGCAAAAAATAAAACGTTTACATTCACAAGATAGGTACTTCTATTTCAGTGAAAAATTGCCGCGTAAAGAACCGCGTACAAAGCAAATTGAAAAAAGAACACCAAGTAGGTTCCGAGTCTGAACAAATTAAAAAAAAGTTGAATGATATATTCGGCATCATATAGGTAGCAGTAAATAGGTTTAATGTTTTTTTTAATTCACAAACTTAGTGCACACGATGTTCTAAATTCAATTTACTTTATCCTCTAGAGAATAAAAACGGCTTTTGCACTCAGATATTGAAGAGCAAAAATACTCTTTCCGAGATGGTGGGATGAAAAAAACTTTGAACATACTCCTACAAACCAACGTACCTATCTCCGAAATTTCCGTTTCAGTGAGTCATGGTTACTACCAATTTTCCACTGGAAAAGTCCTTGTTCTAACCTTATCTGAAATACACATTACTCTTCTTCACGTCCCAACAATCCGTCGCGGCTGTCACCTGGGTTTCCTTGCCGCGTCCAAACTCTAAAATATGGAGTGCATTTGCAAGGGCCGCAAATAACTTATGGCTGTCTGTTGGGATTTACGGGCTTATAATTAGTTTGGGTGCGACCCAATTCGGTGGCAATGTGCATATTATACACATGCATCGTATTTTTCCAGCCCTTTTGAAATGCCTCGTACACTTATTCCAACAACTAGAATGGTAACATCTCATCAGATTGTGAAAAACATATTTTATACTACACCTGCTTGGAAAGTACCTTGATACTTTATCAAATTTACGGTAGAAAGTACGTCATTGCATATCGAACAAATATGCGGAGAGAAAACGCATCTGAGCGGGAGAGAAAAGTGTATGAAAATCCATTTCTTACGTGGTTTTTCTTTTTTAATTTTGGGTAAGACTATGCGCCGGTAACCTAAATTTCAAAAGCCAAAAAGTTTTTACAGTGAGTTTTCATCTCCAAGTTCGCAAAATGACACTGGCCACTAGCTGTGTATTAGATGGTGTCGGGCTGGCAGTGCGACCCTGCGGCGGCAGGATAAACAATTTGAAAAAAGAACATGTGAAAATTGCAGACGCCATTGGCGCCATTTTCAATTTGTGTGTTGTTTGAGGATTCAGTTTTAGTTTTTATTTTCCTCGTAGGTGTAGTATAAAGCACTATGTATCACTCGAGAGAAAGTGCGATTCCCGATCTCGGGTGTTTTAAAGCCCTCGCCTACGGCTCGGGCTTCAAACGACACCCTCGACGGTATTCGGTCACTTTCTCCTCTCGGTGAACAATGTACTATTTCTTTCATAGCTATAGGTAATTGATTAAGAATACCAGCTTGGTACGCTTCGCGGCGCTGATTGTCTTAGTATTGAATTCCTACCGCAGAATTTCGAATTCGATTAGACAGATTTTTTGGCTCCTTTCATTCACGACTTGGGACAAAAGCCAAGTGCTTCAGATACTATTATCGTCTTTTGAACCGTGCAAGTACTGTTCTTGATTCTATGGCAGAAAACTCGTGTTATGTCAGCGCGTCTGGTTCGTAACCGTCATGTCTCAGACATTTCCTGAAACACCATGAACGATACTGATCCAAGTGTGTCGAACTGTCTCATCGTCATGTCACTTTGGTTTTTCACTTTGGCTTTTAGTTACCTAGGTACTAACAAAGAAACTCGATAAATGTAGAGTAGGTACCATTTTTGCGTGATTTCCTCATTTACTATCTCGATGTGATTTTTTTCCCATCTGACCCACCAGTGGGAATAAGCCATATATTTTTGAAACAAAGTGTTTGCAGGTTCGCTTTGTTCAGCAGTACCACAGATTATATAATACTATACAGTACCATGTCTTTGTAACTTTGCGTCCATCGTAAGTTCATTTGACTGAGTTTTGTGACGACGCCACAGGAACGTCAACTGGCACTAATACGCATTTGCAACGCCACTTTATGACTTACCTGAATGGTCGTCTCCGGTCGTGCACCATCAGATTTATCTGTTTAACTCACCTCTCAGGAAGCTGTAAAGAAAAGCATCTAAAATCAATTATACGACTCATTAATTTCACAGTTACGTGTCCCCTGGTCGGTACTTTATATGTTTTCTCAGAACATTCAGAATACAAGCACTAGATTTGAATTAGATTTAGATTTAAGACCGCTCTTTGAATCGGTTCCAATATGACAGATGCGCTGCAAACTTGTATAATAAGATCCAGACACAAAGTTTTCCTTTATTTACGAGCTCTTTTATCGCAGCTTTGATACTTATTTGTTTTGGCCAACGTTCGGGTGCTGACATTTCTAGTTCATTCGGTAGTATTTGAAATTAATTTTTAGTTCTTAGTGTCAATTCTAGAGCTGCTTATCTACTCCATACGTGGTATGGCAACGTCACCTACAAAAATATAGTTCTATTTCATGTCATTTGGAAATTTTCGGATACAAATACGGCTAATAAAAGACAAATATAAAATACTGTAACAAAAATTCAGTGTTGCGAAATGCAGTGTCACGCAGGGCATTCACTTTTGCAAAGTTCGTTTCCCTCCAGCTTTTAATGAAGTCGTGACAGCTGTCAAATCATTCTCCCGCCAGCTCGTCTGGAAACTTTTCCGCAAAGTCCAAAGCAATATGTTTGTTTATGCGATCGTTCCCAGCTTGTGACACTCATAATTTCGCCGGTAACAACATTTTGAGGTTTTTTTCCTGAAAGCGAAGTCATAAAATATACTTCAAGGAAGTTTTTAAAGTTGTTGACACCTGTCCATGTGTATCGCTTGTATCTCGTAATGATGCGTAATTTTTCTGATGAATTTGTGAATCACCTGGCTTTACTGTTTACAGGAAACTTTTGATTATCTCTTTTCCGAGATTTCATATTTTTAGATCATTATTATCAATTCGCTTAAGAAATTATTAGATAAGACTATTTGATCTCAATTTTGTCCCAAAACTTACAAAAGCAAGTATTTAACTTTTGTACTTGTATTTGAAATTTCCAGCAAACTATTGTACTAAGTACCAAATGGTTATCAATTAGTTTAAAGATGAATGGACCTATAGTTTAGGTATAATTTTCTTCGTAGCGTGCCTATTTCTGTGCCACCACACCTGCCGTCCGGCGGAAGTGTCAAACAGAAATATAGCGGCGCGGGCGCAGGTGTAGCGTTCATAGTTTAATGTTATTTTTTACTATTTCCTCTTCAGAATATAATATATAGACAAACGAAACAAAACTTTTTCATAGACCTTCGTAGATTAAAATCGTCTGTCGATTTCAATAACCCATGCATATGAGGAATCTTTTACTGTACTTGTAGACCGGGTGGTACGGCGGTGACTGTATTTGGATGAGACCTGAGACCCACGACTTGCGTTAGTTCATGTAGGGTAACAATTTTTTTCTGCAGCTTCTAATTCTGTTTCATTTGTTACCGATTTCTTTCCATATTTTTTGCACTTCTGCAAACTCTTGATCTTTGTAGTTCAAGTCTATGATGTTCAAAGTCGGCCTCGCTTGTCTCCATCACTGCAACGTTCAGAATGAAAATGCGCAAACAATTGATCAAAGAGCAGGTTGCAATGCTTCACGACCTGTATCAATCGTGGCTATTGAAATCTGATTGGTTTTTCTTTGATGTTTGGCTCTTGTATTTTGTTGGGTAAACTAAGTGCAATCGTGTTTGTTTGTTTAGCATACAAAGCGCTCTATATCATATGTCTAATTTGAGATATCTCTATACCAGGTAGCTTTTGAGGTACGAAGAACAATTTCGGTTCTGACTGCATCAGTTGGTACCTTACTTTTTTTACATGCCTCTTGTGGTCCTTTTGCAGCTACTAGATTTCTCAAAGTACCTACATGCCTCTGACAATCCGTTCTAAACAAAGGTACTTATTGATAGATCAAGTAGGTTCAATTAATCGTGGATGTTTACTGTGTAAAACTCGAGAGTCTATTAATTACCTACAATCTGAGCCAGCAAGGGCACGCCATCAAATGCGTGCCCTTGCAAATGTGTCGGTTACTTTAAATGTTTTTTACACACTCTCAGAGCATAACACTTGACCTAGCTGAGAACAAGTAAAAATAAACAAGATGATATCAATCACTGAAAACAAAAGAAATGAAAATATCATCGAGTTTTATAGAATCCTTAGGTTTTTTGTTTACTCGTACAGAAAACGTCTAAAGTTAACATTTTTAGGCTTTAAATTTTTTTTACTAAAAATTACTTATTTTATAAATACTCTAGATATGAAATAACAAGTCCTCGGCCAATCCGACATTGTGAAGATCGCGAAAAGTCGGTGGTGGACAAGGCACAAATTAGTTCCTTCAAACTTAAAGTCAAAAATAAAATCCCAAGGTCAGAATTGTGTTACGTGATTCTAGGTGCCAGTTCGAGAGCCTTGAAGTACGTGCCGAAACAAAGTATAGTCCTTCTTAAAAAAGGAATATACATAAATTCTGAAGTTTCAGTAAAAATTCAGGCATATCAGTGACATACCTAATTTTCTTACCTAGAATTCTTTGAAAGATGTCCAGCAGTGCATTACTTCAAGCTGATGATAATGAAGCAATAAGAGAACACTGAACTTCAAAGACGCTCGATGTCGCAATGATGAGAAGGCCGCATCAATAATAATGATTTTCTGTCTCATTTGCTTCACTAATCCCTTTTATCTGGGAATAGACGAATCTCAACGTTCAAACCAAATGAATTAGTAAAAAGACCCAATTTAAATTTGAACTAGTTTTTGTACTTTATTGAGTGTTTCGTAATAAAAAAGTTAGCACTTTGAATTTATACTCTTAGCATTTTAGCCAGCTTACAGCTATCGTAATCCAGGGTACCTTTTTCTGTCGTGAGAAAATCCGTCATGGATATCTACTGCTTGTTAGAGCAGTAGGTTATGTCGGACACTACTAACTAAAACCTCACGGTCTGTCGAGCACTTAAACTGGGAAATGCGATTATGCCACGGTGCCTTAATGGCAAGACTTTGTAACAGATGTCTCAATTAGTTCAACAAATTGCGACTCTTGAAAATAGAGCATAGAATAATTTTTATTTTTTTGTACAAAAAGTAAATACCCCATTACCAAACGTTGAAATGTATCTGGAAGTCGACCAATCAACAGGTGTATTTTCAGCTGATTATTTCCCCGCGTCAATACATTCGTTTCAAGAGATGCATCGTTCGCAAATGTTTGTTCTCGCACTCTTGCGGTATATCAACACAGTTTACCTTTGTCTGTCACTTTTAATATAACTTTACAAAGCGAAAATAAACAGGTTCATCCTCGTCGGCTCAGCTCGAAGGTCTGCGGACTTAAACGAAATATTTAAAAATAGAATAACTAAAAAATATACGTTTATGAGTTGTCTCAGACCGAGGTTAACCATTACAGTTGATGACAACTAGACAACATTATAATTGGGTGCTGGACTTTCATCAAACTACAGGGTAAGGTTTTTTATGGGTTTTAAATAGCATGATAAGCAAGCTTTGCTTAGTTTGGGACTAGAAGGCGTTGTGTTAAATGTCCGTGAATATTTATATATTTATTTATTTTACGATTACTTAATTATATTTTTTTTTTACAATTGTAAAAGAACAGGTAAAATAATTCAGCACAGAATTTCAATTTATTTGCGTACGGCTCTTGACTTTTGGGAGTGGGCAGATGTTTTGGTATTTTTTACATCATCAGTAGCAAACGCGTTACGAATAACGATTATGTATTTTTAGGTAAGACGAGTTTTCAGTAACTGTCCAATAACTCAATTAAATTACCCCAGTTTCGGCCGCCATAAACGTCAGTCATGAAACTATGAAATTCAGTATTCCCTTGTTTTCATTATGGAACTGTGTCATATGTTTTGTGTGAGCAATAAATTCATCTTTCTCTTTGTTTATAAATAACTCGTAACCGGAACAATGTACACGGCGCACCGTTTGAGTGTAAGGTGCGAAAGCGGCCGCGCAGAGTGAAGCTCTAGTCCAAAGCTCGCAGCTTCAGTCGCTCTGCATCCTCCGCTCAGAGAACCCGCGCACACTCGCTCTTGGAAACACGCAAGATACGTCGATCGCGATACCCAAACAAACACAAACTTTATTGTTCGAAGTGTACAAACAATAATGCCGGTCTGAAAACAATCAACAATGTCGTTCTGCAGAATCACAGGGCGCAGCAGGGGTCTGCCCAAGCCCAACTATTTCCCGCTCCTGGCGCCGATCTCGCCGGCGGACGCTAAACGCTGCTGCAGGATCACCGGAAAGTCTTACGGGCTGCCTACGCATCACTACATTCCAGTTCTACTCGCATCCCGCTCCTCGAAGACGAAATGCAGGATAACGAACGTTTCTGGAGAAATTGGACCTCATCATTATTCACCTGAAATAAATTACGGTAACAGAAAACATGAAATAATATCGGACTTTAGATACATATTCCCTGTTTTGGACGGATCTACGGAGGCGCAGAAATGCTTGATGGAAATGTTATTGGGAAAGCAGGTGGCGGAGGATAAGCGCTACGTATACACAGTGCAAGAAAGAAAATGTAGTTTAGTCTTCTCTGCACAAATGGAAGCAGCAGTGCGCGATGGCGATGTCAGGGATGTCATGCTGGCCAAGGACTCTGACACGGTTCTAATCAAAACGAAACAAGGACGTAGCGTTTCTATGGACTTTAAGGACTTTACGGAAGATGTTGATATGTTTGAAGGGGAAGGACCTAACGCTGAAGTTTTGAAACAAAGAGAAATGGAAGAACTTGAAGAAAGAAAAAAGAAAAGGAAACGAGCAGCTGGATTGTCGTCCATGAAAAAAATATTTGAAACCAAGGAGAAATTGGCGGAAGTACAGGAGCTTGAAGAAGAGAAAGTTCGCAAAGTGCGTACAGCGAAAAAAGCGAAAATTGAAGAAAATAGACATGAGAAACATGATACTAAAACATTTAAATACAACAACTTCGATGCACATCATATGCGTTCAAAGTCGAGCATTGTAATGTGCAGTGGTGAATGGAGGGAACAGTTACATCCTCTCATCGAATCCTGGGATTGGGAAGGTTTTGAAAAGGAAATTACGGATGAACAATTCGTACCGAAAACTACTACTTTACCTAAACCTGTTCAAATTACGCCATATCATTGTGAGGCGGAGTCTTACGAAGTGGATCGCAATATCGGCGATGTGTCTAGTGCTTTAGAATGTGTACCTTGTGTTAACCCACTGAAACCCATTAAAGCACGTCCAACAGAGACGATTTTAAGTGCCGTGAAAGAAATACCAATGGAACGTTTACTCGAAACATCTGATATCACAGAAAAGTTGATAAATAGTGATAAAGTGGATATGCTTCCAACTTTCGATATTCTGCCTGATATTGTTAAAAATATTAAGAAAGGCAAAAAAGAGAAAGTAGGGAAAATATCAGGGTTGACAATCGATATAAACAAAGCTAAGAAATTTGTTCCCGGTCAAACCGTCATCACTCCTCAAGGTCCAGTTTTTGTGCCTGGTCAGACAATAGAAACTCCCGTTGGACCGGTTTTTGTTCCAGGGTTAAGTGTGAACACACCTGATGGCCCAAGTCTGGTTCCAGGTCATATCGTTACTAATGAAAACACCAGCGAACCTTTTTTCTTGGCTGGTCAGGTTTTGAATACAAAAGACGGAGAAGAATTTGTTTGTGGACAAACGGTTAAAAATAAAGACGACTCTTATCGTTTTGTTGAAGGTCAAACCGTGTTGTCAGAAGAAGGTTTCAAATTCGTACCTGGAAAAATAGTTCAATCCGGTTCTGAAGATGTCTTTGTGCCTGGGCAAAATATAACGACTCCTGAAGGGATTCAATTTATTCCTGGCCAAACAATTACAGAAACCAATAGCGTTACTTTCATGCCTGGACAAAATGCTAAAATAAACAACGAGTGGCAGTTTGTCCCAGGCCAAGTAGTGCACCAAGATGATGAGTTGCACTTTATACCTGGAGCCACTATAGCTACACCAAATGGCCTTAAATTTGTGCCTGGACAAACCGTAGCCGTCGATGGAGAAACATGTTTTGTACCTGGAATCACAAAATCAACTAGCAAAGGATTAGAATTTGTTCCTGGAACTACAGTGGAAACTATCGATGGACCTAAATTTATTGAAGGACAGATCGTACACACCGATGTAGGAGAAAAATTCATGCCTGGTAAAACTATAGTTCAAGTGGACGGCCATGTCGAGTTTTCTGTTGCAAAATCTGTAGAAGACATAACATTTAGTGAAAGTGCACCTGTTGGTTTGCCAATTGATATCAAAACATGTTCTCTGTCTGAGGAATCGCTTTATGTTTTTGGGCATATGGTGCAGACATCTAATGGAATCGAGTTCTATCCTGGAACTAGGGTTCCGAGTTTAGGTGGTAAAGTCGTTCCCGGTCGACTTGTAAAGAATGAAGCTAATGAATCGCGTTTTGTTCCTGGAACAATGGTGGAAGGTATTTTCGTACCTGGGCAAATCGTGTTTACAGAAAATGGCGAACAATTTGTGCCTGGTCAAGTAGTTGACACAGCAGACGGACCCAAGTTTGTACCTGGTCAGGTAGTAAATACTAAATCTGGACCCAAGTTTGTTCCTGGTCAAACAATACATACCATAGATGGTCCTCGATTTGTTCCTGGTCAAATTATTGAAACCAAAGCTGGGCCTACGTTTATACCTGGTCAAGTTATATCTACTGAAGATGAAGGATCAAGATTCGTTCCTGGACAAGTCGTTGATACTGAAGAAGGACCGAGGTTTGTGCCTGGCAGGGTTATCGAGTCCGACGACCATGGAGTTACTTTTGTCCCTGGACAAATAGTACAAACACCTGAAGGCTTAAAATTTGTTGCACCTGATTTAACTGAAGGTGAAGAAGGTCTTGAATTTTCTGTCCAAAGCTTCGTCGTTACTCCAGAAGAACTGAAACTTTTGAAAGTCAAAACTAATCCCAATGATACAACTTCAACAAAAGGAGAGCTGACTATCGATACAAATATGCTAAGACAGCTTTCCGAAGCAGGAATGTCTATTGGAAGGCAAGTTCCAGCAGAGCTTCCAGCCATTAGTGTTCTTCTAAACCAAACAAGAAATGCTGAAGTTTTGAAAGCCTTTGTGTCTGATTTTGGATTAAAAGACGAGGTTGCAAACCAATTGATGGAGGTTATTGCATCTATTATAGAAATGAGTGCTCACTTAAAAACTGAATTACAAGAAAATGGTAGAAGTGAAGAACATTCAAGCGAATCAAAGAAATCTCGAAACGGCAAAATGAAAATGGAAATGCAAGAAAATGGATATACTGGTGGAAACGGACAATCTGCTCACCAAGAACACGTTAAAAATTCCATTGCTGCTGCTGTGCTGGCAGCTCTGGTCACTGCTGAGCAGTTTGAAGAAGTAAATAATAACATCAGTAAAGAAAAATATCAACTTATTCTTAAATCTATCGACACAATCTTAGGGAAATCGATCGACGAAGATTTAGTGGCAGCAATGTTCAACATTCTTCAAAAAGAAGATGATAAAGAAAACCTTTGCGAAGAAATTCTAGAGAACTCCTCTGAACCAAAAGTTGAGTTAATTAAAATTGCACTAAACAGGGCCCTTCATAAAATATCATTCCCTGAAGGTGATATAATAGAAAAGTTTGCTGACTTTTTGAGTTCCGAAAATGAAGTGCTGGGTCCAGCATTCAAGAACATTTCAAAGAGTGACACCAGTCTTCTATACAACGTTCTTGGTAGCATATCAGACTCAATCTCCTTTATCAAAACTGATAACGAAGCTACTAAAACGTTGCAAAAAGCAATTGTAAACGCCGTGCAACAAGCCAGTGCTAAGGAACTAGAAGCAATTCTTACTGAAAATAACAAAGACAACATAAAGGAATTAATTGTTCAGTCTGTGGGACTTGCTAAAATCCTAGGTATGAGAGAGGTTGCCTCTAACCTTCTACTACTTGTCAACGACGAAGATTGCATGGCTAAAATAGCAGAAGATGCCACGAGTCTAAACATTCTCAAAAGACTTACAGTCATGCGTAAACTCGCTGATAATACACCAAATCTACGTTCAGCTTTACGTAAGCTCGAAACAGATCCGACACTAGCTCGCACGGATCCTAACCTTAGGGATTTGGTGCGAGAAAGTGCGGTGCTGATGATAGTCCCAGAAGAAACTCCTTTAATGACTTCCGAAGATGTCCCACTTAGCTTACTTCAGCCCGAGAACAGTCTTGCTATGGAAGATTTCTTATTCCAGCGTAAGAAACATAGAGGAGCTCTTCTTATTATGAAAAAGGGCCTGCAAGCCGTGGTGCCTCGTGAAGCTAGTCGAGCCGTGCTAACTGGACAGATCGCTTATACAGTTCTCGATGAAAGTGGAATAAGCCATTTCGAACCGATGCATGTATTCTCTGCCCTCAACCTCAGTCAGCCCACGGCTCATCGATTCTCTATGTACAGTTGCCCAGTTGCCGATGAAAAAGAGGAAGATTTACAGACATTTACTGGATACTGCAATATCAGTAACAATCAGAGGATAACAAGGTTCGGCGGCTGGTCTCGAAAATACAGTGGTGTGTTACTTGACAGAGATAACACTAGAAGCAGAATAAGTAGTTACGATCACACTCCAAGCTACAAACGATATGCTTCGAGATCTCTATCTACTTCGAGATCTAGATCTAGTCTTGGGAGCCCTCCGAAGGTAATATCATCTGACACTCGAGCAGTTCACGCGACAGCAAATAGTGATGTTATTCCCAGGTATTTAGGTATACATTTCCTTGTTACAGGTTGAAGATGTGGTGGTAGCATCGGCAGACTACACTGCCGCTGCCGACGACGAAGTCTCCCTGAAGTCTGGCGATATCGTCGAGGTTCTCGATACGAAGACCGCTCTTGGATCCAAGTGAGTGCTCATTCCATTATTAATAGCATGAGTTTTGCACAACTGTGCCCCCGATAGGTATATCGTAAATAAACGTAAATAACTAGCGACGTCTACTTGTGTAACTGCAGTTATTACTTCGAGTTAAAATAGATCGTAAGTTTTGACTAACATTCAGTGTTTATACTAAACATGCCACAAATTCACATACCATAATTACATTTCACATTTTATTCATAATCATGCAAGTTATCAAAAATCATTAAAGCGAATTACCTTTCCACAAAACATAACATCACTCTAAATTGGAAAATACAAAATAGCATCAATTTTTTAAAAAGCCTGTTCACAATTTGCTGAAATAATATAAAATTTGTCTTAACCTATCACTCGTGAACTGAGAACTTAATATACATGCAGGAAATGCCGCGAGTGCATTTTAATAGATGCAGCGAACATTCCGCAAGGGACTCCTGGATAATTTTAGGCTGGAGTTCATTGCACTGAGCTCACGCAACAACATTTCACGTTGATTTTTAGACGATAACATTATAATGCTATCACCTTCATATGCATTCACCTTAATTGAATAATCACCTTTTCGAATGTTAAGTTTCATTTGTTTCAATTGTAATATAACCCATTGGTTCTCATTGTAATCACCAATCAGTTTCATAACAAGCATCACAGACGCGTTCACCATCCTCTAACAGAACCTCATCAGCACGCAACCCACAATCATCATAGATAATCGTCTGATGACGTAATGCGATACTTGTTGATGCAGGTACAGAGGACGTGTTTATTGTTACGAGAACCATTTCTTCAATACCCGCGGTCCATCCTTAGACTACGTATTTAGTGTTCCCACATACAAAATGTATTATTACTGAGAGATCATCGGGAGTTGCAGCCATCACGTCATTGTAAATATAGCCATTATAGTGTACATTGTATTTATGTTGTGTAAATTATAACTATTGTGATAACTATTGGCAGTTACTCGTACCATTCATAATTATACCTGTTTGTTTTTTGTTATATCGATGATAGGAGGTATGCAATAAAGGCGCTACATTTTTGTCGTTTCTTTTAGTGGTATTTTTAATAAAGTTTAGAAGATAAGTATTCATATTATAATGTACGCACTAGGTACAGCGTTTTATATTTTTCAACAGTCACCAATCGCTACTGATACATTTCTAAAATTACGCTCTATAAAAACTATAAAAAATATTGCTGTATTCAAATATTTATGTCCGACATTGATAGGATGAAAATGTCATTCCTCGCGGATGACTCAGTGTGATTCATGCAAGCTGCTTTCAACAATATCATTTTGAACCATTATCAAATCTTACATACTTACTAGAACATTATATAGTTGAGATTCGTTAGGTTTGTTGGTTTACAAATTAATTGAATTTGCTAGTTAAAGTGCTGTTGGATTAAAAATTAAACGTCGATTTCATTTTCGAAGAACACTTTAAAACACGTGTAGGAATATTATAGAGGAAATTAATAGCTATAGTAGGTGCCAAATAACAACGCAATACAGGTCATTCACCCACCTTCACCACGATGTCGCAAAATTCAATTTATGAATGGCTAATTCTGTCGCTTTCCATACAAACCTGTCGCTAAGACGGTAATCGCTCGAATCTCGTAGTACTGTTTGTTTACCATACATAAATTGAATTTTGCGATATCGTGGTGAAGGTGGCTGAATGACTTGTATTGCGTTGTTATTTGGCACCTACTATAGTACTAACATCGTGCCTATTTTTGCCGTCAAGCAGTGCTGCTCGCATTGCTGAGTTCCGGTTTGAAGGGTATGGGTGGTGTCAGTGTTGGATTTTTGCGTCTCATGGGCGAATACTCAAAAGCCATTCAAACCTCACTCAATTTAAGTCCCGCTTAAATTATTGCCATCTCTTACAAATGAGTAATGTCAAACAGAGGCAGAACCACTTTAAGTGGTGCTCAAGTTTGAATGACTTTTGAGTATTTCAGCCTCAGAGTGATAGACGCTGTGCATTTTTTCATAAAACACGTCGACAATGGACTTGCTCTGTGTCGTAATGTATTCTTATAGGTAGAGGTATTAGTCCATGGTAGAGGTAACCGCTTAACATCAGGTTAGCCATCAGCGGTTTTATTTTCAGTTTAGCAGAGTTTACTCTAGTGGTGATGCCGCCATATCGTCCCTTCACCCACTGGTGAAACGAGTTTTCGACGTCATTTTGACGTCATTCTTATAAGAGTAAAATCTCTGCCGAAGTGAGCAAGGCCCCAGATTGTTCCAGAACTCTCTTATCATAAAAAAAAGCAATGGAACAGTTGAAAATACGCCGTTTTCTCGTGGTCCTACTATTTTGTCCTACTCGTAGGACTACGAGGGAAACCAGTTTCTGTTCGTAGTACCTACTCATCGTTATTCACCTCAGCCGAGTTGTCAAAATACCTGTCCACCTTTTTCGCCCAACCTAGAAAACCATGGAAGTGTTCTCTGTATATTTAAACAATTGGTACAGAAATAAAAGATCCAGACAGAACCGTCTACTTACACTAGTAACCTGAAATCTAGGTGCCAACTTTCGACTGGCTACCTTCCAAAACCGATCACACAGGTAAAGTAGACGATGCCGAAATTATAGTGTCGTAGGACACTTTATACAGCATTTACTTCGAGGCAGTCAACATTTATGAATGTAACAAGAAATAATGAGTTAAATAATTGGCTTGGCAAGATACATTAGAACAAATTATCCATTAGTACAGACAGTGTAGTAGAGTATTATATGATCTGTGGTATATTTATGGCACATACCACAGAGTAACTTATATGCATGCACTACAAAAAGGTAGGAAAGGTCATGTCCTGACATGTGAATACATCTTCTAAATAGGGAGTTTATTAGTAGCTAAGACAAGAAAAGATTTGTTTTTGACATCTCAGTGTAACGTGTAGGGTGAATGGTAAGCTACTAACGACTTACCCCAAAATTCAACCCTTACTAAAAGTTATTTTACACCAAAGCTGAAGTATGTTACTAAGGATGTGTTTGACATCCACTAATAGGACAAAAGAACCATATGGTTGGATTTCAAACGAGTCCTTAGAGACGCTTTGGTGGAAAAGCAGGGGCCTTAAGGGTTAAGGCCCCTGCGATAAAACCTGTAGATACCGAAACGATAAATGTTTTTACTAAATAAGTTAAGACTATTTTAAAGAAGATCTGTGATGGCGGCTTTGCTCTCTTGAACGGCTTCTTTCAGACATAAAGGGAAAGCGGCGTATCGTCTGTAATAGCGTTAATATAGCTATCTTAAAACTTTTTTTTTAAATAAAAGTATAGTCCTAGGCTACCGAAAGAGAAGGATATTGCCTGTAATTATAAATTTTAGTCACGGCTACGGTAGGTATTCCCACAAAGTTGTGTTCATGGCAACTGCAATAACAAAAACAGTTTAGTTTCAATTTCCTCGCCCATTCGGAGCATTGGGTAAGTCAACCGTTACAAGGCGCGGCCTGTGTCCTGTAACGGTGCCACCATTGACGTCACTGGGTTTCTGGGCCGCCTGAAATAGCGCAGTGCATGCGCCCAAGTGAAATGGATAGTAGGCCCGACATGGGAAAACCCAAGGTAGCTGGTGTTGCAACGCTTTGATGGTATATCGCAAGAGTATGGCACCGTTTTACTCTACCTACCCACGATGAAAGGAAGCTTGGGAAAAGATGTATAGCTCTTGAGCCGATCGATGGTTACTGACGCAATATTTATCTACCATGACGTGAATAGGGTTGGCAAATCTCATAGAAAAGTCGCAGAGTTTGTTTCAGAGGTGTCGATTTTTGTAAGACGCATTTTGCAGACAGTGAAAAAGAAAACTCTACAAAAGTTCTTGACAAAATAGCTCTTAGCTTTAAAACAATAAAAAACTTTCTAAACACCCTTTAGACTGTTTCAAAGCGCTACTACCTTACCTATATCTTCCCGTTGTTAGATCTTATAGGTATGATGGTATTGGTTCTTCCCAAATGTACAAAACTTGAGCTTACCAGTATACTCGTAAGTAACGCAGTTACATATAAACATATGTTGCTCTTGATCTCAATGACCTCTGCTTCAAAATAGCCAGGATCACAAGATGGAACATGACACCCTTGTCAAGCCATGACACTGAGTGGCCGTCATAGATGTTCGGCCCTGGCAAAGTGTGTTGACACTTTGATTGATGCCTGATGCTGACTCTTGGAGAGAGCTGTGACTTTCATACGAAAATGTAAGATCTAACTACAAAGCCGTGTCAAAAAATAGTATCTAGGTACACACTTGTATCGATACTCTTGTTATTTGACAGCTCTAAAATTGTAGCTGTCTTTGTCGTTTCAATTTATGAGAAAGGGACGGCAACATTCTAGTGCTGTCACCGATAGATGATGAAAAATGGGAAATGCACTAAAAACGTGCGACGCCAAAAGTAAACAAAAAAAAGAAAATCGATACCTGTCTAATCGATATTAGTACAACAAGAACCAGTGGGAGATACTTTGCTTTGACTAATGTTTTTACATTAGTTATCCGATATCTTTACTTCTACGTACCTATCACCCGTAGAAAGACAGAAAAGCAGAACAAAAATTGGTCTAGATAGTTTTAAGATCTCTGTTCCTGAGCATTGTAGTAAAGCTTGTCTAAAACGACAGTAAAGTAGGTAATGTTTATGTTAGCGTGTGTGAGTGGTGACCTCTTCAATCTAGCGTTGCATATCTGAGATTCCCTAAGATACGTTGCACTCATTGACTCGAACGCGGGCTTGTTTGCCATTACGAATTCTTTGCAGTCATCATTCTGATGCAACTATTTTAGTCGCATTTTTGGCAGAGCATCGCTTGCTGCCACATTGATGATGCGATGATGAGGTCTCAACTTTACATAAAATATGATTAGAGAAAGTAGGTAAGATTTTTGGTTCAAAATGAAAGCAGCTAAACATGAAACAGCACTCTGGAATGGTCTAGTCATTGCGTATGATTTCAAAATAAACTATAAGTTTAGTAACAGAACAGTGGCTTAGGTAAACAATCCGCAGACTAGATAGGCATGGTAGGTAGAACATTTTTTTTTTAAATAGAAGATACAATAAGCAATTGTGCACACCAACGACAAGACTGCAGTAAAACAGATTACTCTTCGTAACTCTCTAGCCGATATCCATAGGCAGACGTCAAATCACTTGACTATACAAGATGTTCTGTTGTTGGCGTGTGCATTCGCTAAATATTAAAAATCTACAGTCAAACACTGTACACAATACAACTTACGTGAATAAACTCTACCCAGAGAAATGAATGAGCCTTAGTGTTTCTGGACCTTCCTGCGGTGCCCATAGCTCATTTTTTTCCATTTTCGGAAACCAGTTTATTCTAGTCTTCATAGGAAGGTTCAGCAACTAACGAAGACAGTCCTCTAGTCTACATTCTAACGGTCTCATCCGATAACACTGCCCCTCCCTCCAGGCCGGCCACGGATTCCTCACTCGACGTGGAAGCACAGCTCCTGGACACGTCAGCTGCGAAGCACAAGCTGGCTTGTCGGCCGAAGAAGAAACATCCTAAAGGGAAAGGAAGGAAGAACGGGGAAAGGTAGGTTGCCTCACAACGTATACCTACTCACTTACAAATAGGTATCTACCTAGAAAAGTAGAGCAATTCTTCTGCGATTATACTGTTCGAAACTTACAGGTTTCAAAGAGTCGCAAGAAAAAGTATTTTATGAGGTTTGTATGCTTTATTTCCCTGGCTTAAGGCTGAATTACACGATACCATTTTCTTGCACGTGCCAGTGCAATAGTTGAATACAATAAATTAATTGCATGGTCTAAACAACTCGTAACATTTTTGATCTGGTATACAAGTTTTGCTTCAAAACTTTCCTTGGTGGTGGTCAATAATTGTATTCAACTTTGTTTAATATATCCGCGTGTAAACAGTTGCTTACAATTCTTGAACGTCAATTCTTGCGCTTCAACTATTGCATTCAATTATTGCAGTGGTACGTACAAGAAAATGGTATCGTGTAATTCAGCCTTTACTTACGTTGGTTCGTCGTTTGTTTTATTAAAGGATTACTAACCAAGTTTAGGCAAGATGGATAGTCGATAGTAGACAACATAATATCTACTAGAACCTAGTAGGTAGGTACCTACTTATATTATGTGCCAATGATGTAGTAACTAGACCATTGGCACATAATATACGAGTAGGTTCAACTAATCAGTTACACAATCTAAATCGAATTCCACATTTCAGTGGAAATTCACATTCGAAGGTCAGGCCTGTGAATTTGTCAAGCCATTACGCGATTCACATGAGCCGAACTAACCGAACATATCAAATTAAATTGTGCTGGACGTGGTAATATATTAGCATTTCTTTTCTATAGTTTACGACTTATTTTCGAGACCATTATATAACAAAGATGGATTAGGAACGAGGGAAAAGGTGACCCAAATTGCAAATTTAAAAATTCGCAAGTTTTTTTGAAATCCAAGAAACATAAAATTTAAATTTTATTACGATTTCAAGCTTTAAAGAGACGAATAAACAAATTATGTTTTTGAATATGTTGTAGACGATTGTTACGCAAAATTATAGGCAGTTGGAATCCAACAAATTCAACGACTATTTTAAAGTAATAATCTGAAAATTGAAAATGCTGTACTTATTAGTCGTGATTTTTTTTGTGAATAAATCTTGTTCTGAAAGTTTCATCTAGTTGAAAAAGGTTCTACCTGTCGGACAAAACGAGCGCGTAAATTTTAATTTTGATATTAATGTTATGATAGTGACAACAGCATTTAATATTTTCTTTCGTAAACATCGGACGTAAAAATATTATTAACATGGAATACAACTCAAGAGAAAGTTGGTCAAGAGTAAAACTGACATCCGGCGGCTTTTTGAGAATTTTTTATATTTTCATCCTCCAGTTCTGAAATATCAAATAACATAATAAATTTTTGGTATTCAAACTTTTATTATGTACCTAAAGTAATCGGTTAGACATCTAAGTATTAGGTGAGCATTTGATATTAAACATACCTAATTGATGACTAATCTTTAAACTAAGTACAGATACTCCGCCGATTATATCGCTTTAGAAAATTACAGTTCTTAATCTCTTTATTCTCTCTGTCTGTCAATTAAAATTGTTAATCTAGAAAAAAATATTGGATCATTGGTTTAATTTTAAGAGCTAAAACCAAGCAATTTGTAGTGTGTCTTCATTGTGAAAGCCAACCATCTGTTGTGTTTCTAATTTATTGGGGCGTAGAAGACAGCCCGACAATATATCGGTCAAGTACGCGTAAGAAATCAGAGAATCTATAGAAATAATTAGCCAAGTATTTAGGATAAACCCTAATCCCCACTGGTAGGGATTTCTGGAATAAGTATATCATTTTTACTATGTTAGTCATATTTTTTTGATCTCTTGAAAGAGACTTGTAATCCCACCACAGAACACCTAAAGTAACTCGCATTTATCAAGAGGATTAAAAAATCAGGAAATCTTGTCATTAGAAACATCGTCCCGCATATCGTTAATTTATGTGGTGCTTCCCCTACATTTTTCTTTCAAGTATGATTAACATCTGGTCTAAAATTTTATGACAGAGTTTTACAGGTAATTGCCCTATTATTTTCATGTTTATTATAGTAGGTCAACGCCTCCGATTCAGTGGAAAAATGACAGCGGCATAATCTCTACAATACGTACACTCGTCCAGTTTCGTGCGATCCTTTGAGACTGCGATTTTCTTTCGTATTTTTGTATTTTCGGGTAGACGTGGGAGGTCTCTGTATCTGGTTCATTATTTTGGCGTGGGTACTGTTCTTTAAATAATGTAGTAGGTATTGTTGACTTTGCTTTCGTGCGTCCCACTCGTCTTGCAGAGTAGATTTCAGAAGCGACTTGCCTTTTCGGATTGCACTAGTTTTCTCCATTGACAGCTAATTTGAGATTACTGGTGAACGCTTGGTGAACGTCTGTTTTCTTATTTTGGTTGCTTTCACAATTTGAATGTCAGTTACTGACAGTTCGATCGTTCGTTTATTTTTATTAATATACGCGTCCTATATTCCAACAGTTTGTTTATGTTCTTCGCGTAGCTCGACAGGTAGACGATATAAAAATAGCGTTATTTAATCTGTTATAATAATAAATCTGTTTTAAATGAGCCAATCGTATCTACAATAAAAAAACTAAACCTTTATCGTTTGCCAGGTTACACTAGCCAGCTGTAACTATTAACATGGATGACGGGACACTAAATAAGCCATAACTTTTTATGGGTTTTCAAAAGTCGGGGAGATACGTCAGTACTTGAGATACCTATGGTTTATGGCCCGAAAACTTTTAACGCATTGTTCAAACGAGGAATTATTAAAAAGTTTTACGAATTTTATTTACTTTGAAAAGTTATTCTCCCGAAGCTTTCTGTATCATCATAAGTAAGGCGAACTCTCATCTGTTTCTGATCGTAAGGAACATAAACACGATCTACTTAACGGTATTGCAGACATGTCGTAAAATTACGAAAATAACACAATCGGATCTATTAACCTATTTGCGGAAATAACTGATGTCTTTAAACATAATTATGCAGCCGTTACCCTATTTGTATACAAACATAACCTAAAACCATAGCCTGGAAATCTGTCACTGAAAGTGTTCCATTTATTTTTATGGTTTACCAACATATCGACAGCGTACCTATTTGAACCATGATGTTACGGAACCATTATGCTACTTAAAGATCCCGAAATACTTATGTTCTAAAGGTACAAGTGGATATCACAGTAAACGTATAATGAAGTCTATATCTAGCATAGTTTTTAAAGAAAATCCAAATTTAAGTTTTACAATATCGGTTAAGAAGGCTCAGTGAGCAAGTCTATTCGCAATTAACTGATCTTGTCTCTAAGTCAAAGTCAAAGTCAAAGTCAAAAATCTTTTATTCAATAAAATCTCACTGATCACTTTGAATCGTCATTACGTTTTGTATGATTAGGTATGATTACATATTTTTTTTATTGGATGAGTTGGAGCTAGTTCGTCCCAAGCTTGTTTGTCTTCTAAATAATCAGATATTTTATAGTATGCTTTTAAAAGAAGTCTCTGTTTTATTACGTTTTTGAACTTGCCAATCGACAACTGAGACACATCACTTGGGATTTTGTTAAAGAAGCGTACACATTGCCCTTTGAAAGATTTACTAATTTTTGTGAGCCTAGTGGTGGGAACAGCGAGTTTGTCTTTATTTCTAGTGTTAACATTATGATTATCACTTTTTTTGTTGAATAGATTGATATTTTTTTGTACATACAATAAGTTTTCATAGATGTACTGGCAAGGTACTGTCATTTGAACACATATTCGCACGCAAAGAATACTTTTATAATGAACACGTAAAAAACTTCCGTTCTTCTGATAATTTTGTGAATGTTGAAGCTGATTTTTGTAACCCTGTGCCATGAACTCCATCTGGGATGTCGGATTGAGGACGCGCGTCCGATCCCATTTATTTACGGACACGTGATGGACAGCTTTCCAAGATGAGTAGGTATAGTGTTAATTAAACAAGTTGGTGTATTCCTCAGATCACAAACCTGTATAGTGTATAGGTACATAAATATGTATATATGAATATGAGTAGACTACTTACGTAAATAAGCAGTTTTCCAGTTTTATAGGACAAAAAAGATTGTGCTTTATACTGCGTCATTTTTTAGCGCTATTGAAAAATATATTATACTAGCTATCGCCCGCGGCTTTGCTCGCGTGGTAGCAGCATACGCATTATTTGGTTAAAACCTTTGACCCTAATTTTAGACCCTTAAGGCCGAGTTCCGCCGGACCGACAAATCTGCCGGGCCGGTAAAACTACCGGAAAGGCTAGTGGCTGTACAATTTATATGGTCCGGCATAGTGGGAACCCGGACTTAAGGTGCGACTTTTTAAAATTCCTTTCTTAGTGCACCCCTACACTATACAAGGATACTACCTTCCAAATTTCATACCGCTAGAACTTATAGTTTAGGCTGTGCGTTGATTATCAGTCAGCTTCAAAGGAGTATATATTTAGATTTATTTAGATTATTTTATCTTACCCTAGTTTATTGTAAAATCAACTACTGTATCGTTATTTTCTTCTAGTTGGTAACTTTTTACATTCCATAATTTTATATCCCAATACCTGCGTTAGCTGTGATTGCCTTTAGTGGAAAAGCACAGGGCGTAATCTAGTTCTATTAGGGCAATCCCAATAAATATATAAATAAATTGCCTATTTGTTTGCGCAAGATAACTAAAACAGCTTGCATATTTTTTGACTGACGTTAATGTCATAACTAGCTTTTAACTTTTTTGCTATAATAAATCATAGTGGTTATAATAAACAAGTGACTGTCACATGTCAACATGACAGCTGAAGAAGTGGACAGATGCTATTTCCTGATATTCATTGAATTCTTAAAGTAGTATGTACATACCTCTTTGTAAATATTCTCCGAGATCATCTTGATGCGCTCAACAGTACTATAAACTAAAAATACTGTTAGTTAAATAATAAACCTTTTAATAATACTGAGACAGCAAAGCAAAAGTAAATGTAGAATGCAAAAAGTTATTCCGATACCGGGAATCGAACCCGAGCCTCCTGGGTGAGAGCCAGGTATCCTAGCCACTAGACCATATCGGATTATGTGAAGACAACGAAACAGACGATTTGGTGTGACACACGTAACAAAATTAAGTGACAAAAAATGTGTAATTTATTTTGCCAGATACCACTGTTACTCAGATAATCTGTTTTATATTTTGATGAGAAGTATATTCAGGCAAATAAAAGCTCTTTCATAATCTTTAACATCAACAAAGCTCGGAATAGTTCTGTGTTAGCCAATCTCATGTAAAAGTTGCGTAATGAGTTTAGCACCTGCTGCAGTATTTTTAGCTCACTAAAAATTTAAAATCAATCACACAATTACCATAATACACTTAAAGTGATTTTATTTTATTGAATGAATGCTTTTGACTTTGACTCTGGAACAAAATAATTAGGCAATAATAAATAATTTGGAAGTTTTCAAGACTAGAGTGAATAAGTATCTTCTAGGTAACCGTGCTACATCGTCGACCGCATCATTGCTTATCATCAGGTGAGATTGTGGTCAAACGGTTGCCTATATTCTATTAAAAAGAAAAAAACAAGAGTTCCTATACTAGAATTTTTTCACCAATGTCCGCGTAGGACTATGAAAATAGAATAATGTTAATCACCTTCTTGTTTTTATAATCTGACAAAAGTCACATAAAGTGCGATAACTAACGACCTTCCTGTCTTCTCGTAACCTTTACCAGTCCCATGGTGTTACCCATTTCAAAACCGTAAAAAAGCCATTAAGAATATAAATCGTTTCCTCTAATCTCTCGTGAAACGCACGGGGCACGGTAGTTGGCTGTATTCCATATCCTTACTGTGGTCTTGACATTAAAGACTCTTTGGATAGATTGGTCCATTTCTTAAAAATGCTAGAAAATAATTGATTATGCGCAGTTTATTACTCGGCTGAATGCTTTTATCTTTAAATTCTGGAATAAGATGTTTGTAATGTGGTTGGGAAAAATACGTAAGGTATGTTACATACACAAAATAATCTGCGAATGGAAATATCACGGTACTACTTCATATTCAAGCAAATAACATACATGAAGATCGTTGACTGATCGTTAAGAGTGAAATTTGCGTACATGTTTTCAAAAGTAGTGAACAGGCATTTTCTCTAGGTAAACGTGGTTACACCGTCGAACATTTAGGGAAAGTGCTGTGATAGGTATTTTTGCGTTTGCATAAAATCAATTTTACGTTTTTATATTACGTTGTTTCATCAGTAAACTGTATGATATTATTATGTTGACATTGTGTATGCGTTTTTATGCTCCAATATTTTGTCGACATTTACCGTTATTACCTACCTTTCAAAAATTACTTGGAAATGAGTGTGGGTCGCTCTGCACGATTTATCGGTCCCTCGCAACTCTGTCATAAAATGAATCATGCATTCTTTTGAAAACATGATAAACAAATTATTTAATACTTTCTCTACTTCTATTTGCAAATCGGTCACCTAAATTTCTAAAATTTTGCAAAATAAATAAATTACAATAAAACTCTGTAATCTGGGTCATCTGTTTATTTTTGTTTATTTTTGCTTTATTACCTGTCTCTATGATAGGCTATTCCAGTCTAGCCTGATTTAAACAATAAGGCTGGAAACAGTGCTCGACCGACGGTCAGCGCTGACCGTACGTCGGCGTAGCTATATCTATGCAAGTCTATGAATGCGCACACAGCTACGCTGACGGTACGCGCGTACGGTCGGTCGGTCGAGCACTGTTTCCAGCCTAACTTAAGAAGTCTCTAAGGCGTTGACCTGCGGACGTTGATCCATGACGTCACATCCACAAGATTGACATGACAGCGCGTGAAAGCTTCCGAAGGAGCAAATTAGACCGTCCGAACTGAACTCTAATAATACAGTTATCATACCGGTACTTGGCACCAAACCGTCAGCCGTGGATGGATAAATTAGGATCATACTAGTTGACATGGGCGTGGTAGTTTCCGAGGTTATTGTGATATCTTTACGCTCTAGCTACTGAGTAGCCCACTTAGGATAATGGATACACTCGTAAATATAACTCGGCATGTCCATCATTTTTATTACCCATCTAAGGAAATTGAGCCAAAAAGTAGAGATCAAAGAAAAGATTCATGCTTTGCTTGAAGATGACATGGGTAAGAGAAGTGACAACTGAGATAGCGGATAAAGGAGCATGGAAGAAAACGTATATTGTGCCGACCTCACATAAAGTAGGACAAAGACAAACAGATTACTACCTATTTAAGGACATAGAGACACGAACGAACGAAATATTTTTGGTGTAGTTTCTTTAAAAACTGCTTACTTAACTCCTAATTTGGGATCTTGCTCTACTAAAATATTTATAACTAGCAGCGCCTCGCGGTTTCACCCGCGTAATTCCCGTTCCCGTGGGAATTCCGGGATAAAATATAGCCTATGTTCATCAGGGATAATGTAGGATTCTAATGGTAAAAGAATTTTTTTAATCGGTCCAGTAGTTTCGGAGCCTATTCAATTCATACAAACAAACAAACAAACAAAAAATCAAACCTTTCCTCTTTATAATATTTGTATAGAAAAATAACAAAATAAATATTTTCTATTTATTCTATTCTAAATCCGTTAAAAACACAAAACACTCTTGACTCTAAACTTCACGGAGCTTTACACCAATACCCAGTCTGTTGCTAAACTAAGACTTGAAATCACTAAGCAAATGAGAGAACTTCGCATAACAAAGACAGTTCTGATGACGCAGATATATTTACCATTAATGTTTACATTCCAGATGGCTGGTGCGAGTGATAGACGACGTCCAAGGTGGAGAGCTGCAAACCAGGCAGGGATGGGTCCCAGCTGGGATCCTGCAGGAGAAGCAGTCGCTGGAACGGGACCAGACCTCGCTGGCGGCTAGAAGGCAGTAAGTTTACTGGTAGCTATTTTGAACAGCTAATTGGCTGTTTAAAATAAAAATGCTGTTTAAAATAATCTCAATTAAAAATTTATTAAGTTAAGAATATAATTCCAGAAAAGTTTCCAGGATGTTATTCTCAAAGGGCTCTAAACTAATTACTAAAGTACTTTCTAAAGAGTGACCGTAGGTTTTTGTAAATCTCAAAAAAATCTTCAATGCCTATCCCAAGATACATTTCCACCAATAAATGAGGCGATACAATAGTTCGAGCCTATTTTAATTTAATTTTACCGCACATAATCGGTCGTCATTGGGTTTTTTCTTCATCTCTCTGAGAACCGATTGGCATTACTCTGAAAGGTTACTTATCTGTTGCTAATCGTAGCTTCTTCTAAAATATTTAGACTGAAAAATAACGAGCATCAATTTTGTGAAAAACAAACATTTGACACACTTTTATTTTTTGTTGGACAAGACGATAGTTACCATACTTACATACATACAGTACTGTAAGTTACAATAATTTGTCGCTGAATCTAAAATTATTTCTAGACCCTCGTCATAAATTATTCTGGTCATCATGATAAAGAGAGAGAGAGAGACACGCCATCAAACTTATAGCACTTTTTTCTTCGGTCTGTGCTTATATATAGAAAGAAACAGCGGGAATAACCAACAGCGATAATCCTTTTAGATAAATATTATAAATAAATAAATAAATATTCACGGACACTTAACACAACGCCCTCTAGTCCCAAACTAAGCAAAGCTTGTACGATGGAAACTAGATGGCTGATAGAATACATACATACATTTTTTTTTTAATACATACTTATAATACGAAGAAACACCCAGACACAGAACAAACATCTATGTTTACAACACACAAACGTTTGTTCTCGGTGTGGATCGAACTCACGACCCACAGCACGGAAGGCAGAGCTACTACCGACTGAGCCATGACGCCTGTCAAGATAAAATCATCAATTTCTCTGAACATATTATACTGAAGTGTTCCAACAAATCGTAATGGGCTAATGCGGTTTGGAACATCTCGAGAGCGATTGAGTTTGAGATGTATAGATATACTAGGTACTAAACATGAAATGTATGGCGAAAATCCAGACGTGGTAGACTCATCCCATCCCACTAATATTATAAACATGCTTTCGCCCGCGACTTCTCCCGCGTCCCGTTTGATCCTGTTGATTTTCCGGGATAAAAAGTAGCCTATGTGTTAATCCAGGCTACGAACTATGTATTATTATATTCCAAGTTTCATCCAAATCGGACCAGTAGTCGCAGCGTGATTGAAACACAAATATCCAAACGCTTTCTCATTGCCAAAACCTTTACCAAAATTTGCCAAAATTTCAAATTCATTTTCATTTCAACAAAAATTTGAATTTGAACTTTATCTGTAGGTATATATACATACACATTGAAATTGTGCAAATCATCTATGTACTTGACTTGTAACGGTCGACAATCCGGATTACTCACACTGTTTAGCACTGAATCAATAAACCGAAACCCTAATTGAAATCTTCATAGTACAGGTGTGACCTAGTGTAGTACAAACTTTTGACACCAAACAAATGTTATTCAAACAAAACGATGCATTTTGAACATTGTGCATAATGTGTGATAGACAAATAATACAAGGATAAGTAAGCTGAAGTGGCAGTGGGCCGGCCATGTTTGCCGCAGAACCGACAATCGTTGGAGCAAACTAATACTCGAGTGGAGAGCGCGTTTAGGCGCACGTAGTGTAGGACGCCCTCCGGCTAGGTGGGGTGACGATCTGAGACATGTAGCTGGCAAACACTGGATGAGACGAGCCGAAGACCGGGCTCAGTGGCGCGTCTTGGGAGAGACCTACGTCCAGCAGTGGACCGATATAGGTTGATGATGATGATGATGATGATGAAATAATACAATGCATTTGATAGCCAAATATAATATGTACCCGATTGTCAATCTGTTCTATGCATGTATATATATATATATATATATATATGTATAATACTCATTTAGCGACACTGAATATGGCTACATAGGTGCTACAATGGCGCTACGGCGTAGGCCGTAGGGCCTCTACGGCGTAGCATTTAGCCTACAGCACGCCCGACAGATGCATACATAGAATTTCAAGGCTTGTAGTTCTAAACATTGCTCAAGGAAGTATTAATTTTACTTACAGTTTTTATCAAGAAGAGCTATAAATTTTTTATTCAGATTTGAGCATTGTTCTAGAATACGTCAATCTGCTTGTTTGTTATGATTTAACAATTTATAACCGCTAAATCTATTCCATCAGCGCCATCTCTGATAAAACCCTTACAATAAATTTGTTTGTGTTAAAAACTTTTTTTCTGAGAAGTTCTCAGTACTAAAATAGCATGACACTGGAAAATACCAATTTAGATAATTTCCAAAATATATTCTCAGTTCGTTTAATTAAGCATTCCTCTCGAAATAACGCGGCGCCTCATCAAATTTCCGCTGTTGACAAATTAACTGCTAATTCGCGAGGAATTCTTTCTTGACTTAAACAGGACACATTAAAAAGTCACCAAGGCCATTCATTTTCCTGAAAACTCAAATTACTTTCATGCTCCAATTTTAAGGGGAAGTGTGATGCTTCATTATTAAGTACTCTCATCGACTTTAAATAAAGCGATCGTTTTTGCTTCACTGTCAACAGCTTTCATAATCTGCTAACTAAATCAGCTAAATTTGAGGTTATTGAAGTTACACTTCTAATGGGACTTCCAAAACAAGGTTGGGTTAAACGTTGTTAAACGAAGGAGGAATAGAAAGAGACAGTGTTTAGCGCGGTAAACGTTTAACGCTCCTGGGGAGAAAGAGACAGAGCGAGAGTGATCACATACGGAGACCCCCACAAAACGCAAAATACTTCGATTAAATAAGTACTGCATATTGGTTAAGTACATAAAAATAAATACTAAATGAATTTCACATTAAACACAGAGCGAGAGTGAATGCGTGGCACTCGAAGTATAACTTCTTCTGCGCGGAGGGACTACGCACTATTTTTTTTACACTAAAGTTGATATTATATTATGCCTGGAGATTACAGATCTAAGCCTATTTTATTTTATTTCGTTTTGTAGGTATAAATAACTCTTGGACATTTCACACATGCCATTTAGTTCCAAACTAAACAAAGCTTGTACTATGAGAACTAGATTGCTGATAGAATACATATATGCTGGTTTTTCTGTACATACAATACATATCGCATAGTAACACCCAACACAGAACAAACATCTATGTTTGCCACACATACATATTTGTTTTCGGTGGGGCTCGATCCCACGACAACAGTACGGAAGGCAGAGCTACTAACGACTGTGACGCCTGTCACAAGAATTTAGTTTTGCTTTCTGTACTTTATCAGGTTTTCAACGGTATCATGAACCTTTCACAAGGTGTCTTTGTTACCAACCTGGATTTGGTCTTCGTAAGTTTATTGTTCTTAGTAATTAGCTCTTTGTCTCTTTGTTCGTTTGACAAACCCTGTGATTGATGTCTTTCCTTGTTCTTGGAGTTTCCGAAATGTTGTGAGTTCTAAGAATCGTTGCGTGGGCGATGTAGGTTTTTATCTTTGCTTTTATCCCGATGATTTAGGATTGAATGGCAGAAAGATCAACAACTTTTTTTTTCTAATTGGTAGCGGGTTTTTCTAACACATCAAAATTTATCTATAAAAGTTCACTGCTGGCAACAGTATGGTATGCCAATTCATCTATACTCTATACTATTATAAAACTGTAAAAAAGCCAAAAACTAAAATTAAAGATACGGATAAACTAAATATGCAGATCTACTAAATAAACAATTCTGATTCTGAAAATCGAGTTTGTCTGTTTGTTTATCTGTTTGTTTGTTTGTTCGTGGATCACGCCTTAACTACTGGACCAATTTCCACGAAACTTATACCATTCGTAAGCCCTTTATTCGGATTGAAACATAGGCTATATTTTATTGAAATCTAAGACGTGGATTTTAAGATACAGCTTGACCTGTCTAAACCTAAAGCAGCCTTCGGCACGAGGTTCATCGTACGCTGGTTGATAGATATTTTGGTGGAAAGTTTCGCACGCATACGAAGTCGCGGGTATCAGCTAGTAGAAAAACAAATCTTGCAGAATACAGCAGTCTGCTAGCGGTTGACAGACTTCGCTGATTTGGGAACGTTTTCTTTAGCTGTTATCGATTCTACGAGCTATGGTCTTCCCATTTGGACTGGCCGATTTTGGCATTGCATTTTTTGTTTAAAACCTTAGCTAGTCAAAGAGCTTCTCTCATCTGCTCATCTGACTCGTTGGTTGCTCCTTCAAAACTTACTCAAAAATCCTAGAAGTATTATCGGTAACATACTCATTACTCGTAGGTCTGACAATAGTTATACCTACTGTGATATTTTGTATGCACCTAAGTAATTGCGAAAGGATGTTCAAATATGAAACATTTTCCTCAATTTGTCTCAGTTTGGCGCAGTGCCCATGTATTGCAGTCACGTTATTTACACCATCACTGACTAATGCCGTCTGCTATCTGAAGTATGGACAAACGTCTTAGTACTAGGTGGTACTAGCCAATGGTTTGTTACTGTGGCTTGTAAGTGATTCATTTTCTGACGTTGATTATTTTGACCGTATATCTCGTAGTCGATCATAATAATAAATCTCTAGTACTGGCGTACTAAAAGAAAGCTTATACCCACAGGTTAAAATAGGTAGAAAGCTGGTGTACTGACATCTAAACGAACAGATTTTCAGCAATAGGTATTTGTTTCGCCTTCGCCACCTTTCTAGTCACCTTTCCTGTTTCAGCTGTCAATTTAAAGTGGTCAATCTGTACTTCAGTACTGTAGAACACCAGTTCAATAGCTTCATTTGAGTTGTGAAACATGATGCATCGTTCCAGAAATAGATGACAGACCAATACGCTACCAAATCAGACTTTTCGTTCAGACTGATGGACGCCGATGCGCAATTTCTAAATATTACGAGCCCTAATGGATGCCTTATGGTAATAAAGATTTGAAAGTTTAAATATACCTAATAGTCTTGCGTATGTTAGCGTATTCTACCAAAATTTTTGAAAAACGTTCCTGTTGTGTCCAGGGTTTTATTTAGACTAACCAAAAAAAAATTGCCGAGTACTGAGAAAGACGGTTATTTACTCATCTGAACTCAAAGTTTTCACGCAATTCAATAAAGTAAGCTCAACTGTATACATTGTTAGGCATTTTTTATACATACTTACCAAACACCAAACACCTTTGATTTTTCAAAATATGATGGCTTAGGTCTTTGCAATCTCTTGTTTCAATGGAGTTAGTCTAAAAACAAAATAATCAAAATTGGCTAAGCCTTACGATCCTCCTCTTTCTTGCTTCTAATTTAGCATCATAATTCAAGCTCTTAGCGCACAAGCGAGTGCGGATGCAGCCGGCACGATAAATAACATTCCTGGCCAATTACTCCGACGCTTGTCTCGTTACCACCTTTGCTATATGCCAGCTGCCAGTTAGTAGCACCTTCACAGTGATAAATGCCAACTTGGGGCTGGACGTGGAAATTATGTATGCGAAGTTCTGCCGCCAAGCAGCGATGTTCACATTGGTGTGTTCCGGTTGAGACATGAGACTTCAACATATTTACGTCTCAGAGTGATGGACGCAGTGCATTGTCTTACAGGGCACGTCCTCAATGGACTTGCTCTGTGAGGTAATGCATTGTTATAGGCAGAAGTTACCACTTAACATCAGGTGAGCTATCAGCATGTTCCATTACTATTATCATTAAAAAAAAATTACTTTTCTTATGAATTTACAGCTCGCTAATAGCTAGGTGGGTACTTTTAAACTGAAAGTGCATGCTTAATACCCTACACGAGTACAAGTACCTGCACATCTAGACAACAGAGAGTTTTATGCTCTGCAATAAATTTATCATTCTGTCTGTCAGTAAACTAACACATATATTTAGATTCCTATGAAATATTCATTTCATAACAAAACTACAATATAGGCAAATCATTCATCAGACAATATATCCTACAAAGATCTCCCACTCTTCTTGGCACCACTAACATGCCCTCTGAGTCAAAAGCCACTTACTGAAATATATCGCCTCGTCCTTGTCAATGCTTTGCAAAAACTGGAGACGGTGAGGTGATAGAGATATACCAAAAAATTTGTCTAATCGGGTGACGTAAGCTTTCTTTTTAAATATTGAAAAGGTGGCTTTAAGTGGTGACTGTTTGTTCCGAACTAGGTCTAGCAAGCAAGTTAGAATGAGTTACTGGCCAACTCTGGTGATGGAGTCTTAACTACTGCTAAAGCCGGGACTGACACTTAAGGCGTATGTAAAAGGCAGACAACCCTCTCGCTCGCACATTTCAACATTTTTGAAGATATAATATAACTAAATGTAATTATGTGAAATTGGGGGGTGAGGGCATGCCCTCCGAAGCACGAAAGCGCTCAGATGTAAATGCTATTCACCAAACATCCATCTAAACAGTGACCGCGCAGAACGTCGCTTAGCTTAGATAAATCGGTGAAGATTGACTAAGCAAGCGACAACTCCCAATAAGTCATGATATAATCGACTTTATATTACTTTATAGTCGTACTGGTCATCACAGAAGTCGTCTACCTATAAACTTGTTGTTTGCAGAGCCGTAGTAAGAGAACTGGTTGAAACTGAAGAAGAATTCGGACGGGATATGCAGCAAGTTGTGTCCCGATACATGAAGCCGATGGACAAGGCCACAACGCCCAAACTTGTGTTCGACAACCGAGAGCTGCTTTTTTCTAACTTCAAACAGATCTGCGAGTTTCATAACACGTGAGTTTCAATCTTATATGACATGTGACATAAGAATCAATTTTATCGTAGTCAATTATGAACGATTTCCATACTAATATTATAAATGCGAAAGTAACTCTGTCTGTCTGTTTCGCTTTCACGCCAAAACTACTGAACCAATTTGAATGAAATTTGGTACACAAATAGTCTAGAGCCTGAGAAAGGACTTTTAATACGAAAAAAGGGTTATAAGGGGTTGAAAGGGGGGAGTGAAAGTTCGTTAACCTTTTTCATGAAAACTTTTTTAGTGTCACATTTGGAATAACTGTCAGTTGTTAGACAGTAAGAGTTTGAATGACAGATCAACGTCTGTAGGGTCAGCTAGTCTACTATAAATCCATTTTCTTCATTCTATACTTCTCGTTACAATCGTTCTATAAGCAGTAACAACTTAATCGATTATGATAACTTTGCAGGGTTCTTCTAGAAGGTATCAAGTACTACGCGGCCGAGCCGAAGATGCTGGGTCGAGCGTTGCTTCGGATGGAGCGGGAGTTCGACAAGCACGTGGCGTACTGTCGCGACGAACCGCATGCCCAACAGCTACTGCGGGAACCAGTCGTGCAGAAGTACTTCCAGGTACAATCGACAACATTCCTTTTTATCTAAAGTTAAAGTAAATAATTTTTTCATGATTTAGAGTTCATTCCTAGACAAATAGTCAAGGAATGAACTCTAAATCAAGTAAGTTTTTACTAATCAGTTAATAAGCATCTTGGCAAAGTTTTTCAATTTCTAAATGTAGCGCCATCTAGTCCATCTGACTTGAACCGAGTAGGTATTCAGTATATTTTCATTTGCTTTCCGCGCTGCTAGCGACATCTTGAAACTTTTTCTGCAACTTTTCGTGGAAAGCGCCATCTGTGTTGCTTTACTAAATATAAGTTAATATAGGTTTGAGTCTAGGTTGAAAGCGCCATCTGTGTTGCTTTACTAAATATGAGTTAATTTGGGTTTGATTCTAGGTTTGAATTCATTGAACGCCCTCGGGTCGCGTATTCGTGAAATGTTATTAAGTTTGTATAGATGGCGCTACTAGCATCGATTGACTACCATTTGGAGTTCTAAAGATAGTTTTGACAGTAAATACGTCATCATGCTTCCCCCATACATTTCTAGAGCGATAGATATTTTGCAGCCGGCAACAACGGGTCCTAACGGCTCAAATCGTAAATTTGATAAACAAGCCTTCATATTATTCGTTTCCAGAGCTTTACATCGCTTATCGCTAAAATATATATGTATAGTAAACTATAACTACGTATATTTGTTTAGTGTCAAAATATCAATCAACGAAATCAACATTTATATGTCTTGTTATTCTTTTCTGGTAGAGATGGTCCAGCACTATATTCAGTTCAGCCGAGATTTTAATCTAATCTAACAAGAAATGACGTCATCTCCAAAAAGTTTCACCCACTGGTGAATCGAGTTTCGACGTCATTTTGACGTCATTCCTATTGGAGTTAAATCTTTGCTGAAGCGAAAAACAAACGACAGTCGACTTGACGAATGACTTGACTCGACTGTTATAACTTTAAATGTCACATTTGACATTGGCAAAATTGACTGTCAAAATGACGGCCAGAGGCCATAAATAGAAGAAGAAAAAGAGCCCGGTGATTTTTTTTTAACCTACCTACTCAGACCTCCGCCTTTTGTTGAAAGACCAGTAAACGCCAATAAACACTGGCTTTGGCGAATTCGTGGCAGCCCTAGCCACCGAACAGCCACAAGAAAAGAAGAAGAGCCTGAATCCCGCAAATCTATTTGCAATTTACATGGCGAGGATTCGATCCGCGAATCCTGATGATATGTAATGAGGCGGTTGCCCCCGATGAGTGCAATTGACAGCTCTCATACGCGGCACGCGAACTATTCTAGTTGTTGGCGCGCTGCCTAACTGCGCTCGCGCACAAGCTTTGCGGTAAAACTTCACGAAGGGAACAGTGTTTTTCAATCATTTGATTATACGCCGAATCGGCTAATTGCGGCTTAAAATCTTTTTTAATTCTCTTTTTAAAGAGAATTAACAAAGATCTTAAATGTAATGTAATCTTAAGAGATTACAAATTAATCGCTTACGAGAACTAAAATCATTTTTAGGATATAAAAATGTTTCGTAACCGGTAATTGGGTAGGGTAAACTGGACAAAAAGAAATGGTCTCAGCTCGATAGTGAATTAATTGAAGTTACTAGTTCCTCGAAAATCCTACTCCTACTAATATTATAAACGCGAAAGTTTGTAGTAAGTATGGATGGATGGATGGATGTCTGTTACTCTTTCACGTATAAACTACTGATCCGATTTGGATGAAACTTGGAATATATATTGTCCTGGATTGACACATGGGCTACTTATAATCCCGGAAAATTAACGGGATCCAACGGGACGCGAACGAAGCCGCGGGCAGCACCTAGTTAAAAATACTTACATGTGATGTTATCCTTCAAACAGGAATTAACCGGATTGATCGCAACAGCTCGATACTGAATTAATTAAAGTAACGAAGTTCTTTTTTGCTATTAAAAATATATGTGATTGGTGGGTATCTTTACTTTACCCCTTAATATTCTGTGCCTCTACTCGAATGTGGACTAGGGTTTAGATAGATGAGGCACTCTACCTGAGTAGAACATTTAAAACCGGGTGTCATTCTCATTCCGCATGAGACAGTCCATCGCAGTCATTACTGAACTGAGCCTTTTTGAAAAACGCAAAGCGCATTATTTAACATATTCGAAACATCAATATAAGTATTCGTCTCAAGTTTTTTGTTGCAAAAATTAGGCTCATAGGTTTTATTGAAAACATCTTAGGTACCTAAATGAGAGCAGTCGAATCTTCTATGTGTTTACGGTATTCTAAAACATCCAAATGTTTTCAATGATGAGTATTTAGCGAACGCTGATGATAGGTGTGTACGAGAATATCCAAGCCTACGCATCGCACAGTCCCGTCACAACTGACTCAATTCCAGAAATAATGATACCTCAAGAAATACCTGCGATAGATTCCAACATTTGTATCATTCTGTTCTGTCGTGACTCTTGAACTGCAGTATTGCACATGCTATCATTCCAGTGCCAAGAGATTGTTTATATCTCAGGGATTGTTTAGATACCCTGACACTTTGGAAATTAGTTAAAGACAACTCCTATTAGCTTATTCGTTATCCTAAACTGATCATGCATCTTCATCGATAGATGATCGTTTGTTTGTCTTTGCAAAATGATTCGTTAAAATCAAATGTATCCATATCCACCTAAGCTTGTCGTGTTTTACGGTCTCGACCAATTGAACCAACATGTCATATTCCCGCTCTTGACATTAACTAGCTCGTTGTCGAGCTGTCAAGTAGCTAGCCTAAAGGATACGTGGGGGTTTTTTGTCGACCTTGGCGTGCAGCTCCGACCCTGGGCCGAGCTTCCCTCGCGTGTTAGTTGAAATGCCGGCATCCTCTAGAAGCGGGTGCGAGTGCTATGTTTAGCGGCGCAGTGGGCAGCGCCGGCGCACACCAGTCGCTCGGAAGCCGTGGCCGAGACCAGCTCGCTCGCTCCAGCGCATCGACCTTCGACCACTCGTCCGAGTGAAGTGTGTGACTGTGATTGTGTTCTCGTGATTGCATTGCCTACTCTGCGCTCAGGTACTGCGAACTTCCACCGGTATTATTAGACCGGCTCGGCGGCTGCGATAATACTGTGATTTTTTCCCCCGTTTCAATGTTACGGGTGTAGTGTTACCAGCATCGCGTCTGGTTTATTTCTAGTTTGCGTGGGCGGATGAGCTTCGCGATGTGTTATGTTTTTCAGCTGATTCCGCGCGAGGATCTGTGTCCGTGAGCGCGCGGACCGACTTCATAGCTCAGCTGGATGACCTTGACCCAATTACCACACATGTCTTGGTGGATTAGGAAAGCTAAAATTACTTGAAAGCCAATGTCGTCTTCTACGCTAACCTAGTTTTCTCTTTTGTTTGTTCATTAATTTATCAGATCCAGTGCATTTTCCTTCAAATCTTGTTGAACTTACCCGTGTGTTTGTTTACCTACATATTTGAACTCAACTCTAAGGTAAACATGTATTGCATAGTAACACCAGCTGTAATCTGGTTATTACATCACATTTCAAACATTCTGGAATCTCCCTCGAACATTTAGCTTATTGGGATTAATGAAAATTAGTTTCTTTCATAACTTCTTGACACGTATCCAATAATGCCTACCAAAATATTACGTTGTCTTGAGGAATGCGTCTACAAAGCTCAGTTTTACATAAGTTTGGCGAAAAAATAACATTTTTATTTCATTTTCTGTCCACGGCTCTACATTAGTCAACTAATTTATAGGTCACTAAATAATAACATGACACAAACAATGCTCATGTTCTGACAACACGTTTTTGTCTACAACATAGTACGGTTGCTACCAAATTATCTACTAAAGCGCTACATACCTACATTGCATAAGCTATTTTTTTCTATAGCTGTTTGCGCTACAGGGACATACTTATTATATAGAGGACCTTTTGTGGTTCCAAGATGTATTATTGTATAGTAGGTAGATAATGCTGTTTCTAAACTGTAAAATTGTATGAACTCCCTTTAGAATTTGATTTCCTCTAAAGGTATATTGATACCTACTTCCTATCTGTCAAACATTAAACATAGACCAAAAATATGGTAAAAACTTTCAGTTCTTCTATTCTGCCTGCTTCTCTGAACTTGTGATCTGACCAAGTCTACTAAATTTACCTACATCTCTCAAACTTTCCTGCTATAGCCTTGTTTACTTACACAATTGACGTCACAAGCATTGTTGTACCATTCACACGAAATTACATCTATTTCCTTGGCTGTAAATATTTATTCCGCTTCTTCTACTATTTAGCGGGAGCAAAGCAAAGCTCTCAACTCGATGTGTCAAGGTGTTCTAAATTCGTTCCACGCAATCCCATCGCCAGTAATTCATGGTTGTGCCAGTATTTTACTTACAGATTTCGCGAATTTTATGTTTATAGTTTGTTGTGTTATTGTTTAGCTCTATTTTACTGAAAGCTTCAGTTATGTTTGGGACATGATTAATTTGTATCGACGTGATCTCACAAGTCACATATACGCCATTCCCTTTCATAAGACTAGTACGATTGCATTTTCGTACCACAAGAACAAGAATGATGCTCTTCACATATCCCTTTGACTACTACGGGTTTACGCGATATATTCATAGTTTTTTCAACCTCAACAACCTCAACCTCAAAAACCTAATTCCGAGTTATAATTAAAAATTATCAGTTTCTGACAACAATGACTCTTCGTTGTTTAATTTAAGAATGCTGTTTTGGTGGTCTCTCGTGCCTCACTGCTGGTTATATGCCTTCTTTAATGTCCAGCGCTATTCTCGTCCAATTTCGTCAATCTAGCAGTGTAGTTAAGCTAGGGATGATTATGATAACTTCCTGTCAAATAAACATACCCATCTTACGTTACTACATCTGTCAATCAGTTAAGAATTCCACAATGATCTCCGTCGATGTTTGAATCGTGTCAATATTCGATTAAATCTACGTTGGTATTCTGCCAGGGCGTTGCAATTAGTGTCTCGTACGATAGTAAAGACATTGACGTCGTTAGGCAATTCTAATTGAATCCTTATCTGACTGGTAGTCTAATGCAATAAGATGAATTGAAAACTATGAATGATTTTATTTTTATTTCTAAAGTATCTATCGTTATTGGCAAAGACATTAAATCCAATTGAAACATAGCAGCTTGCATTACGGTTTTGATAATCAAACGCTCTTTTGTATTGGGAAAACATCTTGGAAAGGTTCATCACTGGCATCATATGCGTGTCAAACAATACATTTACGTACTTAGATATGAATACCTTCCTAGTTTACAATTATCAAGTACTTGAAGATCAGAATATTGTTACAGACCTTAGCAGATAAACTCGGTGACGATAAAGGCATAACAGAGCATCTGAAACTTCCAATACAGAGGATCAACGATTACCAACTTCTTCTAAAGGTTTGCTATTATTTCCTTACCTATTCATTGTTACAGGTTCATTTGAACATTCTATAATGCAATAAATGTTTGTAGGAACTAGTAAAATATTCAAATCGTCTCAACGAAGACTGCACCGATATCCAAAAGGCCTTAGAACTCTTCCTCGGCGTACCGAATCGCGATACTGACAATAAGTTCATTTCATCCATCGAAGGCTACCGCGGGAACATCCACAAGCTCGGGAGACTTCTAACCCACGACTGGTTCACGGTCACTGACCTCGAAGGCAAGGCTAGCGAAAGATACCTATTCCTCTTCAAAGCCAGGATCCTCGTCAGCAAGGTCAAGCGAGTCTCTGACGATCGGAGTGTCTTCGTTCTGAAGGATATTATCAAAGTAAGTTTGTTTACTTCTTTTACAGATTTCACATAAGCTTTTGATACGTGTTGGGTGCTGGTAAGTAAGTGTAAAAAGGTATTGGGATACTTCAAGGATCACTCCTAAGACCACATTTTTATCTTGATCGTAAAATCCGAAAGATGCACGTTCCTCGTAGAGTTTTTTTATTAGATTAGTAGTCTAAGGGGTGTAGGTAGACGGTACAACTTTACATCAGTGCATCTTTACGTAATGGATTCCGGAAACCTCTCCCACGCTTATCTCCATTAACTAGAGCGTCATGAATTTCTTAGTCCAAAAATAGATCAATTCAAAAAACCATCTATTTGCTTTTGGACATACTCCAAGCGCCTCTTGGTTATTGATTTGTTTTGTAATAGGATGTATGTACGGTAATAGTATAACAAATTGCTTTTTAAATACGTTAGTTGATGTTTCACTTTGCCTAATGGACTATGATTTGATTTGTTTTATTGCCTTTTATTAATAATGAGGTCTTAAATAGCTCTATTTTACTCTACTTACCTTGAGTTTTTGAGAATTTTTTTATTAATATTTGTTACGAAATTTTTTTTTAGCTTCCAGAAGTTGAAATCAAAGATACAGGCGAACCACTCAGGTTTGAACTTCATTTGAAAAACACATCCTCTGTTATATCTTTGGCTGCTCACAAGGAGGCAGTGAAGACCAACTGGGTGACAGAGATCAGGAAATACGTCAGTGACGTTGGTAAGAAGTAATCAATGTAGAATAAAATACAAGACTTCTAGTAAAACCATTGTGTGAATTAATAAGATTTTTGTTTTCATAGTTGCTTTAGCTGAGCACGCGGCTGACGATTTGAAGATTCTTGAAGCTGAATTAGAAGAACAAGTCGCTGAACCTAAAGCAGTTGAGCCTAAAATAGCTGCTGAGCCTAAAGAAAAAGCCGCTGAGCCTAAAGAAAAGGCCGCTGAGCCTAAAGAAAAGGCCACTAAGCTTATAGAAGAGGCTGTTGAGCCTAAAAAGACCGCCGAGCAAAAGCGAAAAGCCGAAGCTGAGCCTGAACAACAAGCACCTGCAAAAAAAGCAGCTGCTGAATCTCAGCCAACAGCAGTATCTGAACCTCAAACAACAACAGCTACCGAAGCTCAGGATACAGCAGTCGTCCCTCAAGAGAAGGCTGCTGAACCTATAGAGAAGACAGCTGAATCCAAAAAGAGAGAGCATACAGAAGCCACTCAGATTGAAGTGCAAGATAAAATCAAGGAGAAACGGTCCCGAGTTGACGCAGTTGACGAAATTGTCTTGACTCGCGAGGAATCTCTTCAACAACTAAAGACCAAGAGAAAGGCTTCCATCGAAGCTGGCACTGCCAGCAAAGTTTCAAAATCTGAAGTTGTTGAGATTTCATCAATATCCGAAGCTCAAGAGTCAAGCGCTGTTAGCGTAAAGAGTTCGGAAGTCACAGCTGATTTAGCAACTAAATCATCTGTGTCACTGAGCTCTAAAGTTGAAAGTCAATCTGTGACATCACAGTCAACAAGTGAAGAGACAGTTAAAGCTGCTAAAACTTCAACGGTCGAAAGTACAACATTGAGTGCCGTAAAATCGGCTAAAGTTGCGACTTCGACCGAAGAAAAATCAGAAAAGGTTGTTGAAAAAACAGCAGAGAGCGTAAAAGAAGAACGCAGTGAGGCTCAGGTGTCCGAGCAAGTGATAGACAGCAGTCAAACTGTAACCGCGGAAGAAGCCGAAGAGATGTCGAGGTATAACCGCAGTTCGCGGTTATCTGGAGGTAAATATTATATTTTATGCCATCATTTATTTCTAGTTACCTACAATACTTTACTGTGATATTTTTCCCGTAGAGTACTCTAGTAGCAGCCGCAAGCTATCAAGCGGCGGACGCTACGAGTCATCAACTACGCAAGACAGCACCGGTCTGTCGTCATACTCCTCCCGCAGGGAGAGTGGAACGCGCATCGAAAGTGGAAGATACGAGACCGGAGGATCCATCGAAGGAACCGCCTCATCACGCTACGAGTCCAAATACAGCTCCAGCTCAAAAACCGAAGGCGGATCCAAGTACGGGATAGAATCAAGCTACGAAAGCAAAACCGAAGGAACTGGATACGCAATCGAGTCCGACACCACTAGCAAACTCGATAGCATCGCCGCGAAGTACGGCCTGGACTCCAAGAAGACCGAATCGGCATACACCGCCGAGTATGACTCTACATCCGCCAGCAAGATAGATAGTATCGCTTCTAAGTACAGGAAGGGCTCGTACGAGAGTGAAAGCGTCGAAGGCCGCTCCTCTAAGATCAACATTGAATCATCTCTAGAAGGCAGCAAGGTTGAAGGCGCTTCGTCTATCACCCAAAGCAGCTACGCCAGCAAGAATGGCTCGATCTATGAAAGTACTACATCGAAAACTGCCATCGCCAATGGCTCCGTCAGCACTGCAGAGATGAAATCCATCTCCAAGTCGGCTTCCAACGATGGCAGGCCAATATTCACCACCACCCTCGAAGGAGCTACCATCGAGCGTAAGTACTCAAACAGGTAGAACGTAGAAGTGGTACAAAGTAAACACACCTAATAGAGCTTGTACATACGCTTTTAGATACTAATTTACACACTACATTAATCTAACGCTTTGTCCCACTGCAATATTATGTGAAAGGGCTCGTACGGTACATTGAACTACTAAACACATTGGCAAAGTCGTAATTACGATCCAATTTGGTATTGCAATTGGCACACTTTGAAATTCTCATTCAAATCACAGAAAAGATGAATAAAAAAAAATATACACACCCGTACGAGCTCTCGTAACTGATGTTTGACTTCTCAGCCGGCGAGAACGCCATCTTCCAATGCAAGCTGAAGGACTCCTCCGAAGCTGTGAAGGTGACTTGGCTGAAAGACAACAAGCCTCTAACTGACCGTCTGATGGACCGTTGTTCCATCTCCGGCACTGAGATGGAACATCAGCTCCAGCTGATGCATTGCCGGGAGGACGACACTGGAGTGTACACTGCTGTCGCTGAAAATGTGAAAGGAAATGCCCATTGCACGGCTCAGTTGGTCGTTTATGAGCGTGAGTTGTTTTGTTTACTATAATATTTGAAAGTTGTAAAGAAATCTAGTTGTGTGTATTTGAAGGAGACTTCTTATTTATCAAAGTCGTCGATTTTTTTACTAAATAAATGTCTTTTTTGTTATTAATTTTAAACACATTATTCAAAAGATTGCATCGATTTAGGCAATCTATTTAAGTTACGGTTCTAGTAACCAAGTCTCCTACAACTTAAACCAGCTTTTCTACGAGTATAGTTTAGTACATTATGATACGAGTGCGGTGAGTTGAAAATTACAGCCGAGGCGATATTGCCAGCCCGAGCCGTAGGCGAGGGCTACAAGAAAGCAGAGGCTGTAATTTTCAAAGCGCACGTATGTCATACGACGTTTTATAACACATTTGCGAGGAAATAAATAAAACTCGGACTTTCTTCAAAGAATAAATCTTTATTCACTTGTTGATGCAGTTAGAAAAATTTGAACAATTTGTAAAAGAATTAAATGCTTATTTTTCATCGTAGAGCGCGGCGCGCGCCCCCCGCCCGTGGGAGCATCTTGATAAACCGTGCGTTTTACATTACCATAACGCACGAGTGCGTAATGACTTACATTACGATACTGAAATTGGTGAAATAAGAGACCCTTTACGAGCAAATGTGTTATAATAATATTTACAATTTATTGTTACTTTTAAGTTTATCCCAGTATTATTTAAGTTTATTTTAATACCTGAAAACGCATGAATCACGCGACATCATCGATTAAGACATTGTAAAGCTATAACACGTAGTTTGGTTCTATCAGTGTCATCTTAATTTTCCTGTATTTTGCACTGACGAACAAATTCTGGTGTCACGTAAAATGTACGCATGTTTTTCTTTCTATCTTATTCTCATCGACTTTTGTATTTAACTATTTCAATCTATTAAAACAAGCAACCTCGTATGACTTAGTGGTTAACTCTGGTGACGTAGTTTTTAGGCCGCCTTAAAGCCTCCGTCACTGCTAGAGCTGCCACAGTTTAACGTGCCTTCCGAAGCACGGAAGCGCTCAGATGTAATTCTGTGCTTTGGAGGGCACGTTATACTGCCCCGGCTCTAACAGTCGCTCACCCATGACGGAGGCCTTAAGGCGGCCGAAAAACTCAGTCACTAGAGGCTACTAACACATACGAGTTGGCTTGGACTATTGAAAACTTTGGAAATCTACGATACAGATAAAACAATATCTAAAAGTGATGAGAATAAGACTTCTTTTATCAAAATCCTTACATTGGTCATTAATATTATAGTGACTCCGGAAGAACGTAAGAAGCGTAATGATCTGAATGCTCCGTACTTCTTGGTGGCTCTCAAGGACACTGAGATCATGGAGAACACCTACCTTCGCTTCATGATCAGGGTCAAGGGCGACCCTAACCCTGATGTCACCTTGTAAGTCAATATTATTTCCAGTTATTTTACCTGTCGATATAAGTTGCTTCTGTCGATTTGTCTCCCGATTTTACTTTCCAGATACTTTTTAGCGATTTTCGTTTTAAAAGTTATATTTATTTTATTGGTTAACAGAGAGAGACAATACGTGTTGGTCTTCTTTTGTTTTTAATTTTTCAATGATGCGGCGTCAGTTCCTCTTTATTTAAACAAATGACAGATGCCACCGGTCACCCATCCAAATAGCGCAGAACATCGCTTAACTTAGATAATCGGTGAAGATTGACTAAGTGTTGGCGCACACCTGACAACAAGACGTCGTTGTCGTGTCCGTAGTGACATGAATATAAATATTATTGTAAAAAGCATGCTGTCAAAAGAGGTTATTCGTTATTTTTTTCTTCATACGCTGTTTTCGTTTGTAACTTTTATACCGTTTTGCTATCTTTATAACTGAAATAGCTTTTAAGAAAAAGCATATACTGTAACGAAAAAGCTCTTAAAACAACATGCTTTTAAAAAAAATATTAATTTTCTCTCCCTAGCTACACCACGCGATGTCTTGCCTTCTGATTTAGTTTGACGCTAAGCAAGTCTAGCCACGAGCGCTTCAGACAATATCAGAAAACCCCTACTAACAAACCACATGCGAAGTTCCAGAGAGTATTTTCAAAGAGTTTTTTATCCGTCAGCTATCGCGACGGCAAGGAGATTGTCTCCACATCCGTATCGGATCGTATTTCCATAATCCGCACTCGCGCCGACAAGGGATGCTATGAGCTGGTGATCCCCGACGTGACGCCCGCTGATGCCGGGAACTACTCCTGCAGGGCTATGAATATCTACGGTGACGTCACCACTGAGGCCAACGTCACTGTTGTTGGTAAGTTCATAGTTATTATGAATCGTCGAAGACAAGATCATTTCTCTATAACGCCACTTCATAATTCATAATTCATTTATTGTCCATATGGGTGGATAGGGGATGGTCAGGGTTTTACATTGGTTACTACCATATTCTACTAAATAGCATGCAATATTTTTTTACTTCTGAACATTCATCTTTATTTAAATGGAATTAGAAGATATTTTAGGAGTTCTTCAATCAAATAAAATCATTCTAGCTATGTGAAACGCTACTCGGGTTAAGTTCATGCTTAAATTATTGCCATCTCTTATTAATGGGTAAGGTAAAAAAGAATCAGACATTTTTAAGTGATGGTTTAATTTTGAGTGACATTTCAGTACGCAGGCGTAACGCCCGATCCAAAATCCAATCAAGTGTGTGACAAACATAGACGTTGTTCTCTGTCTTGGTGTTACTATGTATCATAAGTATGTATTTATAAAAAAAAAGTAGGTATATAAGTATTCTATCAGCAATCTAGTTCCAGGTACAAGCTTTACTTAGTTTGGGACTAGAGAGCGTTGTGTGATATGTCCAAGAATATATATTTGTTTATTTAAGTCGAAACTGGCGAGTGGTTCTTTTAACTTTAACTATGTCTTGCAAATCATTCAAAAGAACAATTATAGAGAACATGGAAACTCTGATTATTGAATTAGGTAGTTATAACTTTAGAGACTGATCGGTTGTCAGTGTGTACAAATGTGTTTGGAAATCCTCCAGCGTTTGTTTACGGGACTCCTGACTCGTTGCCATGCTATTAATAGAATCCCGGATTTAGACTTGTTTATTGCATAATTAGGTTACATTATGTGACATTGATTTTATTTTTAAATGTCTATAAAGTTTCGAGTAAGCGTAAGAAGTAAGAGATCTTTTGTGTGAAAACACTATAAGCAGGTCCTAGTTTCCCGATATCCTAGTTTCGGCACCAATGTTGTCCAACTGGAATTAACCAAACATTTAGAAATAATCTATGATGTTTGTTAATCAAATAAATAAATTTTTATTACAAAGCGAAATATGCGAGTTTCTCGTTTCTTACTTTTCTAAAATCATCATAATAAAACAGACTACATGCTCTGCAACCTACGCCATCGGTTGCGGATTTGATTACCATCCAGGAGAAACATTAAAAACTGATGATGTCATGTTTGTTACTCAATCGATGCAAAATGATTGAAACTCGTAAATTCTAGTGAGTAAAAGCTAGTTTAGTTTATATAATCTGTAGTAATAGAAAGTATTTGACAGGCGTCATGGCTCAGTCGGTAGTAGCTCTGCCATCCGTGCTGTGGGTCGTGGGTTCGATCCCCACCGAGAACAAACATTTGTATGTGGCAAACATAGATGTTTGTTCTGTGTCTGGGTGTTACTATGTATGATAAGTATGTATTTACAAAAAAAATATGTATATATAAGTATTCTATCAGCAATCTAGTTCCCATTGTACAAGCTTTGCTTAGTTTGGGACTAGAGAGCCTTGTGTGATAAATGTCCAAGAATATTTATTTATTTTATTTATTTATTTTCTCCAGATGACAAGAATATATTCTTCGAGCTGCCCCCTGGTGGCGAAGGCCTCCTAGCCAAGGGAGAGAAGGCAACGTTCTCGTGGAAACGCGACGGCCAGGCATTCGACCCTGAGGAGCGGTTCAAGGTGCTGCTCGGTGATGATGAGGATTCCCTGGCGCTGGTGTTCCAGCATGTGAAGCCGGAGGACGCTGGCTTGTATACCTGTGTGGCTAAGACCAGCACTGGGAATATCTCGTGCTCGGCTGAACTTACTGTACAAGGTAAGTCGAGATTTTCTTTTAGTTTTAGATATCATGTTTAGTTTTATAGATGGTGTTGCCTGTAATATTCACCAGCGGGCCTAAGATGCGCACCGCGAGATATTTGTCATGTCGTTCTGTCAAAATGTAAGCATTTTGTACCAGTTTAGGAACTATTGCATTATCTGTGGTAATGATGTCGAGAAACCGCGCCTTTAAATTTTCAACTTTTGACATTTCTGCACGACTATTATCTCGTCCGCAGAGAGGTACGACGACTAAGAAGTGTCAGAAGTGTACATTACGGCGCGTTTTGTCGACACCATTAGGTACCACAGATAATGCAATAGTTGCTAAATTGTACAAAATGCTTACATTTTGACAGAACGACATGACAAATATCTCGCGGTGCGCATCTTAGGCCCGCTGGCCCGTATCCCGAAAGAGAGATCGTTACTCAAGCATAGATTTGAGTAGAGATTTTCTTACAAAAATGTTAAAAATGTATGTTTGAGTTCCGATCAGAGCTTCAACAGTAGGTAAATCAGCATAAGTAGGTACTTAATATTTCTTTATTTCTACAAAACACAGCTGACTCCATTTACAGTTGAGTTTAGTTGCAGATCACAATGGATTATTTCCTTGACATTACATTGCACAGAGTTGACTTAAACTAGAAATGTAAGAAAAAGCGGTAGATACTAGCACAAAGAATATAACTAGAAAAATACTAGCACAGAGATTTCATCCAAGATTCTTGCCATTTTTGTGTGAAAACGAATAATAAACACTATTTCTCATTGAAAGGTCGCCTCAAGTTTCTAATGTGAAATCACATTAACATTTTTGGACGGACATCTAGGTTATCTCAATTCGCTGAAGGTTACATCAACATCGGTACCATTTCTTGGCACTTTTATTTCTCGATTGCAAATGGCACTGGCACATTCTTTGGTTTTAGATTATTACTGATAAAACGTTCGGCGTGATCTCCATTTGGATGGGTGACCGAAGACGATATTTTAATGCAAGCTAAATGATTTATTTATATATTTATTTATTTATTGCATACATGGTTTATATATATAGCTTAGGTCTTATTTAGCTAAAAGAACAGTCATGTACCCTGTGAGGGCGTAGCAATAGTACTAAAGTAGATAGCAGTAGTAAATTATTATTATAGATTACCTGCATAATGAAATAGTGATAATGTCATGGTAAAAGTTGAATGAATGTCAATAATAATGGAAGGTACTTATACAATTATCAAGCGGATGCAAAGTCAAACATAAATTCATAACATTATCTACGTATTTACAATAAAATTTTAATGTCAAAAATAAGTTGTAATTTAATTAGAATAATGTCAGTTTTTATTATGCGCTACAATTTATCGGACAGAAATTCGTCAACAGAGTAATAACACTTAGAAATAAGGAATGATTACCCAGTTTAGGTTTACGCTTATCTTAGACTAGCTTCCGCCCGCGTCCCGGTTGCTCCTGTTAATTTTTCAGGATAAGAAGTAGCCTATGTGTTTAACCAGGTTACGAACTACATTAATATCCAAGTTTCATCCAAATAGGACCAGAAGTTGCAGCGTGATTGATACCCAAACATTCAAACATCTAAACTTTGACATTCATATCTAATACTAGCTGTCGCCCGCGGATTTGCTCGCGTGGTAGCAGCATACGCATTATTTGGTTAAAATCTTTGATCCCAAGTGTAGACCATTTAGGATGCGACTTTTCAAAATTCCTTTCTTTGTTCACTAAATACGGATACTACCCTCCAAATTTCATACCTCTAGGACTTGAAGTGTATAGGCTGTGCGTTGATTGCCAGTTAGCTTCAAAAGAGTTTTATATGTTTAGAAGAAGATTAGTGAGATGGGATGGGATGCCCAGTTTAGGTTTACACTTATCGTAAACAGTATGTACTAAGATAAACCGTCAGGGATAAATGAAATCTGACTTCCCAGGTGCCATCAACGAGCTCCACCGTGAGCCAGAGAAGCCGACCCTCGTGATCGAGCACCGTGAAGCCATCGTATCTACAGGAGCCTCTGCCATGCTGGAGCTGCAGTGCAAGGGCTTCCCGAAACCCTCCATCGTATTCAAACATGATGGAAAACTCATTGAACCTGATGCTAGGCACAAGTTAGTACAACTGCCTATGCAGCGTATTTCAATTTCAATGAGGTGACATTTTAAAATAAAGAGAAATTTTATTACAATGGTGATTCCTGGGAATTATATACGAGTACTCGTATATCCTGGGTGGATGACATGGATACCCAGACTAGAAAGATCTATGAGATAGCGTACCTATACTTACCCTCCGCTAGAAAACTAGTGGGGAATACACTTTTAACAAACTTATAGAAAATAAGGAATCGAATTGAAAAGTTACACCGCTTGCGCTACGAACTAGGTTTGCTCTATATTTAGTAGTCTGTATGTACTAGTAATAAATAGAACTATGAGCTATAAATAAGGGATAGGGAGTAAAAAACCTAAAAATACAACCGAATTGAAAACCTCCTTCTTTTTTAAGATGGTTAAATTTTTTTCTATCAAAATCAAAAATATTTTGTTCAATAAAATCTCACTGATCACTTTGAATCGTCATTAGGTTTTGCACGATTAGGTATGACTATATTTTTTTTATTGAATGATTGGGAGCTAGTTCGTCTTAAACTTGGTTGTCTTCTAAATAATCAGATATTTTATAGTATGCTTTAAAGCGTTGGCGCACACTTGACGACAAGACGTCGTTGTCGTGTCCGTAGTGACATGAAAATAAATATTCTTTTAAAAAGCATGCTGTCAAAAGAAGTTTTTCGTTATTTTCTTCTTCATAAGCTGTTTTCGTTTGTAACTTTTATACCGTTTTGCTTTAGCTATAACTAAAATAGCTTTTAAGAAAAAGCATATAGTAACAAAATAGCTCTTAAAAGAGTTGTTTCAAAAAAATAATAATTTTCTCTCCCTAGCCACACGACGTGACGTCTTGCCTTCTGATGTAATTTGACGCTAAATGTTGTATATTCCCAGGTTCCTATACGAGGACGAAGAGAGTATGTCCCTCGTGATAAAGAATGTGAGCGCGTCGGATGCGGGCGAGTACCACGTGACCGCGACTAACGACCTCGGCGAGGACACCACCACCATCAACCTCGTCGTCAAACAACCGCCCAAGATCAAGAAGCTCGACAACCACACCTGTATGGTGAGTCACATATTTACACTAGAGATACCTAGGTAATTACCTACTTGTGGATCAACAAACTTAATTTTTTATTATCTAATCTTACCAAATAGTTTATTCACAAAGAAAATTACAACTAATAGCGTCAAACTACATCAGAAGGCAAGACGTCGCGTCGTGTGGCTAGGGAGAGAAAATTATTATTTTTTTGAAAAGCAATTTTTTTAAGAGCTTTTTCGTTACTATATGCTTTTTCTTAAAACCTATTTTAGTTATAACTAAAGCAAAACGGTATAAAAGTTACAAACGAAAACAGCGTATGAAGAAAAAAATAACGAAAAACCTCTTGGCGCGTAAGGCGATGTTGCCTTACGCGCCATTTAGCTATGCCCCTGTATAGCAAAATGGTGCGTAAGGCGATGTTGCTATCATTTAAAAATATCGCCGAATTGCTTAGTATCCGGACTTACTACTTCGCCGATCTTACCAGAAGGCACCTTAACAGATATCTTTATGTTATCACAGGCTGGTTCCACTCACACAGTGACAGTGGAAGTGGAAGGCACCCCAGCACCGGATGTGTCATTCTACAAAGATGGCGTCCAAATCAAGAGCTCTGACCGCATTCAGATCGTCAAGGAAACTGAATACATTTACAAGATCATCATTAAGGATGCCAAGCTCACTGACACCGGCTCATACTCTGTTGTGGCCAAGTAAGTATATAGCAAAGAATGCTCGTATGAGTTAGTGGCCAACTCTGGTGACGGAGTTTTTAGGCCGCCTTAAGTCCTCCGTCGTACCTTAACGACTGTTAGAGCCGGGACAGTTTAACGTGCACTCCGAAGCACGGAAGCGCACTAACGGTCACCCATCCAAATAGTGACAGCGCAGAATGTAGCTTAACTAAGGTAATCGGTTGAAGCGCTCGTGGCTAGGCTTGTAGTCAATAGTCACTGATTATCTAAGTTAAGCGATATTTTCTATAAACTTTTTTGCTGGTAAATGATATTGTTTATAGCATACATGAAACAAAATAAATGAATTATAATTACTACTAAGTACTTTTGGGTTATTGAAGTTATACTTCTAATGCGACTTCCAACAACGTTGCGTTTTACGGGAGGACATAGTCTCTGTCTCTTTCTATTCGGGGGGAATAGACAAAGACAGAGACTAATACTCTACAAATGCTACAATCAAAATATAGATGGCAGAGTTCTACATTTTTTGAAGTTATACGACTTCCAACTGACAGAGGGGGGAATAGAAAGAGACTAATACGCTACGATCAAAATATAATAGATGGCAGTGTTCAGCACTTTTGAAGTTATACGACTTCCAACTATACGACAGTGTTAAACAAAAGAAAAAGAAACATAGCCGTAAATTCGACCATCAGGAGCGAGCTCTGTTGGCGGAACGGTTGTCCGCGTCGGACTGCGGTCAGACCGACAACGGGATACGAGTTCAAATCCGAACCGATAGTATAGAGTAGGTACTGCATATTGGTTAAGTACATAAAAATAAATACTAAATTAATTTCACATTAAACACAGAGCGAGAGTGAAGGCGTGGCACTCGAAATATAACTTCTTCCGCGCGTAGGGACTCCACGCATTGGTTTTTTTTTTATATATATTTTGTTAACAGGAACGAAGTGAGTCAATGCTCTGACTTCTGGCAGTGGCAGGTGACGTCACCGCCGCGCGTCATCAAGTCCATGGGGAACAGTAAGGTGTGCGATGAGAAAGATGTCGTCACATTCAACGTGGAGACGGAATCCGACCCCGCACCTTCCATCAAATGGTAAGGAATGTTAACATCTCACTGTCATCTTATTTGGAGAATAAAATAAATAGTACCTACCCAGACCCAGTCTTGTTGTATTTAAAGTATAGGTACTGCATTCAAACGACAGGCGTCATGGCTCAGTCGGTAGTAGCTCTGCCTTCTGTGCTGTGGGTCGTGGGTTCGATCCCCACCGAGAACAAACATTTGTGTGTTGTAAACATAGATGTTTGTTCTGTGTCTGGGTGTTTCTATGTATTATAAGTATGTATTTACAAAAAAAAAATGTATGTGTGTATTCTATCAGCCATCTAGTTCCCATCGTACAAGCTTTGCTTAGTTTGGGACTAGAAGGCGTTGTGTTAAGTGTCCGTGAATATTTATATATTTATTTATAAAAACGTGTTTTTGTTTTTCTTGGTCGTATGTATATAATTTAGGGCTAGGTACTTACTTATAAACGCTGCATTATTAAACAGTTAATTAAAATGTGACACTGTTACTGTTTGCTATTACGAGTACCTGTTAGTAGGTATCTACCTATAGTAGGTGCCAAATAACACCGCAATACAGGTCATTCACTCACCTTCAAAACGATGTCGCAAAATTCAATTTATGAATGGCTTATTCTGTCGCTTTCCATACAAACCTGTCGCTAAGACGGTAATCGCTCGAATCTCGCAGTACTGTTTGTTTACCATTCATAAATTGAATTTTGCGACATCGTTTTGAAGGTGGGTGAATGACCTGTATTGCGGTGTTATTTGGCACCTACTATAGTTAATAATTAAACAGCTGAATAGTTTTACAAAAATTATAAGTAAGCTCGTAGATAAATAGAAAACGTCAGAAATATATAGAAATGTTACGTGATTTATCTTTTAGATCTGTAATTTTTATAGCAATTGTACCGATCGATTGGTTCAATGATTTTTCACTCAATTTACAATATCCTCCAGAAATATAAGTGTTTTAAAAATCAAGTGCTATAGAGCTACTAATTTTAAACTGATTTATTCCCCAGGTTCAAGAACAAGACTGAGATCACGGAATCGTCATCATACAAGATCTCATCATCGGGGTCTGCACATTCTCTCGTCATCAAGTCTGCGGCGCGCGCTGACGCCGGAGAATACTCCTGCGAGGTTAGTCATCTAAGTAATACCATCATCATCATTATCACTGTTATATTAGCCTGTACAAGTCCACTGTTGGACGTAGCCTATTCCTCGATTTTAGGGCCTTTTCCATTCACTAATATCATTCGTTAAGACTCTGACGATCGTAAAACAACGCTCGCTCGCACGTTAAAACATTTCTAAAGATACAAAATCACTGAAAATGTTGGGTGCAATAATATTGCATGGGTTCAGCATAAATATAATTTAGTTACACAACATAGTTTTTCATATTCAATTTCAGCAAACTCGTATGAGTTACTGGCCAACTCTGGTGATGGAGTTTTTAGGCCGCCTTAAGGCCTTCGAACATAGCTTGACAACTATTAGAGCCGGGATAGTTTAACGTGCCCTCCGAAGCACGGAAACGCTCAGATGTAAATGCCACTAACGATCACCCAACCAAATAGTGACCGTGATATATGGTTCTAGAAGAAGGTTCTAGCTAGAAATTACTTTACGGTTGTCAGTGTCCCAAAAGTTTTCCGACCAAAAAACTTATACCAATGCGATAAATTAAAGTGCACATTTCTTGGTTAGAAAACTTGTTTTGATCAATGTGATATTTTTACTGAACCTTTGCATTGTTATTCTCTCGACCCTGAAGCTCTGCAAATTCACATAATTACATTTAGTTATATTATATCTTCAAAAATGTTGAAATGTGCGAGCGAGAGGGTTGCCTGCCTTTTACATACGCCTTAAACTGTCTTCCTTTACAGATTCGCAATATCCACGGCAGTGTGTCGGACTCGTGCCTCCTGAACGTGCGTTGTGGTCCGGTGTTCACGCAGCGCCTGCACGACAAGGCAGCCGGCGCTGGCGATACCAATGTAGAGTTCACTGTCGATGTCGAAGCATATCCTCAACCAGCTGTTAAGTGGTAAGTGCTCACTATGAACAGGCTGCAGAATAATGCAGAATGTGTCATCATCGTCATCACTATCACTAGTCTACATAGTTTAAGGTCGCTTCCCGCATCTGTCCTAATGTCTGTATGTATGTATGCTTAGATCTTTTAAACTACACAACGGATTTTGATGCAGTTTTTTTAATAGATAGAGTGATTCAAAGGTTTATATGTATAATACATCATCATCATCACTGCATTGCACCCGTGCGAAGCCGGGGCGGGTCGCTAGTTTAATTATATAAAACTCTTTTGAAGCTGACTGATAACCAACGCACAGCCTAAACTATAAGTCCTAGGGTATGAAATTTGGAGGGTAGTATCCTTATAATATAGTGTAGGGGTGCACTAAGAAAGGAATTTTGAAAAGTCGCACCCTAAAGTGTCTAAAATTAGGATCAAAGACTTTAACCAAATAATGCTATCACGCGAGCAAAGCCGCGGGCGACGACTAGTCAACCTATATCAGTCAACAGTGTTGGACGTAGGTGTCTCCCAAGACGCGTTAATGAACCCGGTCGTCGTCTCTTCTCATCCACTGTTAGGCTGGATTCCCACTACGAGTGTTCACATTATACCGCAAAAGTAGAATTTTTGTAAAAATTTTGCCGAGCCCGACATATATGCGAATAGCTCTATATAAATTGTAAAGCGACTAGCCCTTCCGGCAGTTTTACCGGCCCGGCAGATTTGCCGGTCCGGCGTAGTGGGAACCCGGCCTTAGCGTTTAGAAGCTACATTTTAGAAGCTACATTTGGCATATCGTCGTCCCACCTAGCCAGAGAGCGTCTACCCTACGCTTGCCTAAACGCGGTCTCCACTCGAGTATTAGTTTGCTTCAATAATTGTCGGTTCTGCGGCAAACATGCTAATTCTCTGAGCTATGTCGACCATCTTGGCAGAATGAGTAGTGTAATAGTACAGAATTTTTGACATAAAAAAAGTTTAAACGTGTATTTCTTTTCCTCTTAATGAATAAAGAAAGGCTTTTAATAGGGTACGCATACTTAGTGGGGATTTCTAGACATAAAAATCCAGAAATCCCTACTGCTACGTCGTAGACATGCTACGTCGTAGACACGCTACGTCGTAGCAGTGAGGATTTTGGAAAAGAAACTAAAATCACTACTGGTAGGGAATTCTTAGTGTAGATTTCTGGAATATATCCTTGTACCAATCCCTTTGTATTTGTATATAAAGTTTAAACACAACATCTTAACGGTACCTTCGCTGTATATTTTTGAAACGGCTATGTTTGTCTGACACAATTCGGATCTGTTTTGTCGGCTGTCTGATGCCGTTCATCGTAACAGACGAGACCAACATAAAGTCTGCATCCGTAACTCTAGAACCACATTAATGCGTAAGAGTGTCTTTTGCATGGCTCCATTTATCTACAATAAATTGCCAATGCCATGGAGAGAACTCCCAACGTCGTTGTTTACGAAAAAGCTGAGAACATTATTATGTACTAAATGTTACTACACGGTACATGAATTTATGACCGATAAACTAATGACATAATCATATTTTAATATTAATTTGACATCCTATAATTTATTTCAATACTGTATATGTACTACTCGTAATTTCTATTCTATAATTCCTATCGTACCTATTAATGCTCATTCTATAATTCTAATTAATTTTCATTTTTGTATTAATTATTTTTGTGTTTTGCACACCCTGTAGGGTAGATTTACATTGATACAATGCTATATAAGATCTCTACACACACATGTAATTCTGCAAATAAATATACTTTGACTTTGACTTTGACTTTCGTTCCTTCAGGTTCCTCGGCGACGTGGAAATAACAGAGAAGAAGTCTGTGTTCACTCGCGTCGACTCGGGCAACACTCACAAGATAATACTCAAAGAGGTATCTGCCGAGTTAGCGGGACAGTACACTTGTAAGGTGTCTAATGATCTCGGATCTGATTCCTGTCAAGCCACTTTCACTGTCAATAGTAAGTTGAACCTTATTGTTATATATTTAAGAGCAAAAATTGTGAGTTATCTATAGTAACTTGAATATCTTGGATATCATGAATAATTGTGAAATTATACAATCTAATAATGCAACTAAATAGTCACTTGGGAGTAACAACTGTCTATCAAACTATTTATTTCAACATTAAACGTTTTCACGATATTCAAGTTTTTATAAATGATCTGAAATTGGTGCTTTTTACTGTATTCGGGATTCTTTAAACTCTAAAGTAAATGCATTTAGATCTTATAATAAACTCTCCTAATTCCCTGATGACCTTGGAATTAATTACAAAAAACAACATCTTTATTAACATTAGCCTAGTTTCGAATAAGTCGCGGGCAAAAGCTAGTTATATCTTAAACTAGCTTTTGCCCGCGACTTCGTCCGCGTTCCGTTTGAATTTCCGTGATAAAGAGTAGCCCATGTGTTAATCCAAGTTATGAACTATTTGTATTCCAATTTCCATCCAAACTGGACCAGCAATTGCAGCGTAGTGATTGAAACACAAACAACACAAACACCAAAACTTTGACATTTATAATATTAGTAGGATTTTCTAGTGAAATTGAACGCTTGTCTCGACAGGAAAGCCTCGTATTACCAAGAGTCTGGTGGACATGACAGTAGACGCCGGGAAGACACTCAAACTGGACGTGGAGGTGGAGGGCTGTCCCGAACCCAAGGTCAAGTGGTTCAAGGATGGCAAGGAAGTCTCTACTGATGCCAGGATCAAAATCGAACGCGATACACAGAGGTAAGAAACTATGTAAAAAAAAATATCCTTGGACTTGTTACACAACGCCCTCTAGTCCCAAAGAACTAGATTACTGATAGAATACTGATGAAGTTTTTTTGGGACCAATCTGGAAGTATGTAGTGTCCTTTTAAACAAAAAATAATTTATCAAATCGGTTTACAAATGACACAATAGTTTTCGGAGTTTTTAGGGGTTTTTAGGGGTGTAAAAAAAATCCAACCGAACTAAGAAATGCCTTTTTTTGAAGTCGGTTAAAAAGATCCAAACTTTACAACAGGTTAGAAAACTATCACCTGACCGTGACCCTCGTGAAGGAGGAAGACGGCGGAGAGTACGAGGTGCACGCACAGAACGAATTCGGCAGCGTCTCCTCCAAGAGCACTGTCACCGTACACTGTAAGTATTGCAATATACACCTTATATCTAAGGCTATAGGACTTAGGATACCTTGTATACTCCATGCCGTATACAAAAGGTAACAAATAAGTGTACTAGGTGCGTATTTGTTGGAAAGACCTAAGCCCGCTAAGTTGTGATGCATATTTTTAGTAGGTACATACTTATCTAGACTTATCGTTCTGAAGTTCTTGGGCTGTTCTTCTAGGCTCTAGTTGCGCGGAACTGGCACTTAGCTAATAAGACGATTCTAAATGATCTTTGTGGTTTTACTAAATAAAAGATATTTGCCTTTATTTTGGAATAAGAAGGTATTTTGCAGTGCAGAGGGCCTAGTACAAGTTTTCAGTGTACAGTGTGGGTGTGAAACGTCTGACGCCCAGCATACCAGTGGGCGCTGATTTGTATGGAGACACTGAGCGGATTCTTTGAGAAGCTCGACGTGCGAGTACAAGCTTGGTGTAGACCAAGCTTCTCAAAGAATCCGCTCAGTGTCTCCATACAAATCAGCGCCCACTGGTGTGCTGGGCGTCAGACGTTTCACACCAGATTTACACACCAAAACTCGTACTAGGCCCTCTGGACAGTAATATTACTTGAAATAAACAATAAAGTTGGCACGAATAATTACAATAACTGGCAACAGAATCGCCTAGTTTATAAAACGATTCTAAATTATGCTTGTGGTTTAAGTAAACAAAAGAAATAATTAAACTTTGATAATACTTGGAATTCTTAGGTAAGAACATATTTTGAGAACAGCAATGTTTAACTTAAAGAAAATAAGAAAATTGGCACGAATAGTTTATGATTTCATAGTTTGTCAAAGATTTCCAGCACTTTCATTTACACGCTGAAAAAGCACACACAAAACGTTCCATCGTTCACTAGACGCTGTGCTAGTTCAATGGTAAGGTCCGACGACAAACGACTCCGGAAGCCATCGGTAAAGTAGTAGTGAGTAACATAGAGAACAGTAGAGTTGGCACGTAGTTTGTGGTGCCGTAGATACCAACCATGAGTATTGGTAGATTGACCCACCCAAGCATTCGCTTGACTGAATGTTGGACCATAGCACCATTCATCTAAAGCCGTCAAACTTAAATGTCTGCAAATAAGGGTTATATTCTTATTGGTCTTCTAAACCTGAGCTAGCTAAAATGATTGCTAAATCTGTTGTCATCTCTCTTCGTTGTCACGCAAGTGACAATGATGGAGTATTTTTTAAAGCCGCGCTAAAATGAAAGTTGAATATGAATAAAGGTTTAGTAAAAATGGATTTTAGTCGAAACGCATTTATGTTTGACGCGAACTGAACCATTTGTGATGTCTATAATATTGACCCCCATAAATTAATATTTTTGTTACCACTTCTGTTGTTTTTAATAGCGAAGGAAGTACATTCGAGGATCTCAAAACAAGAAGTCGTTGAAACTGAGCTTGAAGATGAAAGCAAAACCACCAAACAGTCCGTTGAAGAGGAAGCAGATAAACCTGAAAAACAATCGGCAAAGAAAAGTATAACAGAAGCAGAAACCGCTGAAGAGAAATCGTTTTGGGATGATGATGATGATGCTAAACCTAAAAGTGTTGACGTTAAAGATGTTGACAAACCGGAGTCTGCTAAGGCTAAAAGATCTGTTTCAAAATCTGAAGTTGCCGAAGAAAAGTCGTTCTGGGATGATAATGATGATGGAAAACCAAAGAAATCTGATGTCGAAGAGACCGTACCAAAACTTAAAGCACAAAAGTCTGTAACAGAGCCGGAAGAAATCAAAGAAAAATCATTCTGGGATGATGTCGATGATGGTAAAACCAAAAAACCCATCATCGAAGAGGTTGAGCCGCCGAAACTCAAAGCCCAGAAGTCAGTAACTGAGCCGGAAGAAATCAAAGAAAACTCTTTCTGGGGCGATGACGATGACACCAAAACAAAAAAACCCATCATTGAAGAGGTAGATTCGCCAAAAATTAAATTCCAAAAGTTCGCTATTGCCGAAGAAATGAATGAAAATTTTTGGGGTGACGATGATGATAAAAAAACGAAAAAACCCATCATTGAAGAAGTAGAATCACCCAAACTGAAATCACAGAAATCAGTAACAGAGCCGGAAGAAATCAAAGAAAAGTCTTTCTGGGATGACGTAGATGACAGCAAGTCTAAAAAGCTCATCATTCAAGAAAAAGAAGAACCCCAAGAGGCAAAAGTAAAGAAATCATTAAAAGCTCAGATTTCCGAGGAAAAATCCATTTGGGATGAAAACCACAACGAGCAATACCAAAAACCAGTAATAGAAGAGGTCATCCCTCAAAAGAAGGTTGGAGAGAAGGGAGCCACGAAGCCTGAAAAGATTGAAGAAGTCCCAATTGACGATAGCTTGAAGTCTAAGCGTAAATCTATCAAAAACGAACCCCTAGAAGAACCATTAAGTGCTGGCATAGAAGGTATAAAGCGCTTCCAGCTTCTCTTCGATCCGCAAACAGCTTTTAGATGCGATACTCTGTTTCGCTCACACTGTCGCATGTTTAACCTGTGTTCTTAACTTTCCACGTGTGTTTTTTATGTTTAGACAGAGTTTTCGAAACTGTTACGACGTTCAAGAAAGGCGGAGACGGCAGCATTGTTATGTCTAAAGTGAGCAGCACTCGCTCTCACGGTGCTATTATAACAGGTCAGTATAACGCTTCGACCTTCCTCTCCCACTCCTATAACGTCATTCTCATACTATTCTAACCATCCATTAAAAATAGCTTCAATTATCTTCTAAAAAATAACGCATTCGCACATCGCATGCCTAAAATATCGTTCGTGAAATTATACTCATAAAGTGAACATTACTATTTTAACTGGTAGGTCCGGCCGAAACGCGCACTTTGCACAAAATGACGTCAACTTCCGTATTTTACGAGGACGATGACGATAGTTATGGCAGGAAGGTCATCGAACCCAATACTCCGCATAAAACTTCGCTGGAAGTAGAAGAGATTGCCAGCCATAGCTATTTCCTAACAGAAATGGGTCATTACACGATTCCCGATTACATCCGGAGGGGTACTTATGGTATTATAGAGGAGGCGGCAGATTCTGATAGCGAAAGTATTGTGAGAAGTTCTAAAACACATGCCAATAGAAACATTTCAATAATGTCAGTCTCAGAAGATGAAATGAGTTGGCAGAATGAATCCCTCTCCAGAGAAATTTCCATTGAAGATCTATCGAAATCCATCTTCGACATTGACGAGAGTAGAAAAGTATTCAGCAAAGATTCTTACGTTAGATCTTCCTCTTTCAAGGAGGACTTTTTCACCGATGAAGGAGAAGAGGAATCATTGATTCTCAATGAAAAGTCCCAAAAAGTATTCGAAAACGATATCACAGAAAAACTCATCCACATTTCGAAGGAATTCGACGAAAACGAATTTAGAAATGTAGAAATTAAAGTAGATGATGTTAGAAATAGACTCATAGAAGAGTTAGTTTTAGGGCCTATGAAAAACGTTGAGAACATAACGAAAGATGTGACTGAAACGAATGTTGAACGAAAGAGAAAACAAGCCAATAAATTGTTTAGCGTAGACGAGGAAGTAGATGACGAAATAGAAGCCCTGTTGAGACGAAGCCACAGACAACGGAGCATTCTAGACGATATACTTACTCACGAAGACGAAAAAGGTAATTGTCAACTCAACATATTAAACAGAAGGGAATCGTTAAGAGATGAATAAGGCTGATATTTGAAAAATAACGCTGAGTTAGATCTACCAGTGAAACTAACTTCTATAACTAATGCTTTTAATCTCAATATTGCTATAGTACATTTGATCGGTCATTTTCGTATTATCTTTCATTTTCAAAGTTGTACGGACGTCTTTGATTATTTTATTTGAATAATAGTCTTTATAAGGAGCAGAACAAGATTTAAAAAGTGTTGTACGAAACTGTCAGATCACGCTCACAATATTCAATGTTTCGATATACTGGACTAATGCTATCGTTTGTTTTAGCGAGCATGCGTAATAACATTCCCTTCTGGCATACTAATCCTTGGGGTACACGCACCATGCGAAGGAGACACTAAACCAGATCCCAGCTACGAAATCATCCAGGTACAATGAATATTTCTATACAAAAGCCAGCATGTTTTTCGCTTCGGTAGACGCAATATTGATCGCTTTCTCAGTCCAGATTTCAAAAGGTACGTTACTCACACACAACAGAACAGAATTACATCAAGGATTATCTGTATACCTACATCGGTGAGTATAAAAAGTACACACTATAAATAAGTAAATTTTCTGTAACAGCTGTACATTGGCAAAACTCTATGATGCATTTGAATGGAAATGTAAATATTTTCGGTATTTTGAGCGTTTTCACGGCTGTTATACCCTAGCTTTCATTGGCAGCATATTTTTTGTTTTTAGGATGTGATTGGCTCGGGTTATTGTGAGATAAATCAGTTGTGTTTAAGATCTTACTGGTCAAGCAACTGTAGATAAAAAAACTGCACGCAATTGACCCCAAATTATCAATAGTCAGGTGGGTTACTCTCGACCACAGTTCCGATCTGGACCCATAGATTTTTAACAGAAGTCGTTTCATTTTTCAGTACAAAATTACACGAAATCTGTCAAAATCTGGATCTAAGTTGGGACGGCGGCGGTGGTCAAGAGTAGCCCTACATGTACTTACCTATTTCCCAAGAGTTAGTCAGTGAATCTGAAGACAATTTTGTTTATAATATTCCACAATTTCTAAACTTCCGATGACAAATTTTTCGTTTCGACGCGATTTTTAATCCCAAATTCAAAAGCACCTTTTTGTAGCCTGCAATGGTAATTCGTACAAACTGTAAGCCCTATGATAAGCAACTCTCACTCACTTTTCCCTATTTCTTCTAGCACCCCCCACACTAGGCGAAAGCACGCTGAAAGACGGCAAAGCTTACGAGTCTCTTCCTCTCTTGTACACCGTGGTCGCTGACGGTAATCCTAAGCCAACTGTCCGCTGGCTCCACAATGGCAAGGAAGTGAAGCCTTGCAACCGTGTCCATATCTCCAACGATGGAAATCTCTACAAGATTGAGATCGATGCTGTCAATCTGAAGGATGCTGGCGAATGGCAGTGCGAGATCAGCAATGATCTGGGCAAGAATGTGTTGAAAGCGGATCTTAGCGTGTTGCGTAAGTTATTTTATCAAAGTTTTCTATTATTGATTTGACAAGAAATATAGGATTTACTTGTGGACGGACCCTAATAGACACGAGAGTTTTTGACGACCCATTTCTATGTTTTTGCTTTCATTTACCTACACATGCAAAATGTCAGAAGTGCATTGTTTATTTCCACTAAGTGGATTGGCTGTAACATACAACAGCGTAACAAACCAACTTACTTGACGTAGAAAAGTGTGGCCAATCAGAAAACTAGCAACACGACAGGCGCAATCCTTGTCTCCAAAGAACTTAATCATTTCAAGTCTGTCCATGCCTTTCACTCCAAACTCCACCAATCCACACTGAACCTTATAGCATCACATCCACGGTTAATTTCCATTGACAGCCGAGAGTGAGCTTCGCAAACCGAAGTTCACAACTCCTTTGGAAGCGCAGCGCGTGCTACAACGCGAGCCGGTGACTCTGCACGCGGTCTGCACTGCCGACCCACAGCCCCACGTCTCATGGCTGCTGAATGGAGTGGAACTCACCCCAGATGCTACTATCGTCACGTCTACTGAGGAGAAGGAAATTGATCATGGACTAAAGGAGTGTACATTCAAGCTGCATATTCCTACAGGTAAGTTTTGAAGCTGAATTTTACTTGTATGTGATATTGAGGAAGGCCTAACCAGCAGTGGGTGATATCGGGCAGGCTGATGATAAAATATGATATTGAAACTCCAAGGCTTTTCCACAGTAACAAGACTCCAAGAATGAAAGTAACCTTCTATTCCAACCTCCTGCAACTTGTATATAACACTTGAAGGAAGATGAGGCGAGTTATTTTAATCTGTTCCCATTTCTTAAGGTCGTCACTCGGACACGGGAGAGTACACAATCAAAGCGACCAACAAGTATGGCGTCGGCGAGAGTTCTGCCCGCCTTGACATCCTGCTCAGACCTGAGATTGAGGGTTTGAAGGATGTGGTCGCAGTGCCTTACGAGGAGACCACGTTCATTGCCAACGTACGGGCTAATCCTGTAGCTGAAGTTAAATGGTAAGTGAAAATGATGCAGAGGATTTCAGACTTGAATTCCATGAGTTCAACAAGGGAGAACTTTTGGGATTTGACCATTGTTTGACTTATTCAGCAAGATCTTCAAATTCATTTCTATATCGAATTACCATCAGTGCGCCACTTTTAGCAATTTCTCTCTATGTATAGGTAGGTAGGTTTACCTATAATGGAAAAATGCTCATCGCCATCAAAAAGTTCGCTACTGAACACAAATCTTGCTGACACATTAGTAAGACCATCTTCACTTCTCCAAAAAAATCAAAATTCAGTACCAAAGTGCCATCTAATTCTTCAATTTAGGAGCAAGGACGGCTACTCTATCCAGCCATCATCTCGCATCGAGATAGTGGAAGACCTTGCCGCGGAGACGTACCAGCTCATCGTCAGGAAGATCGGCGTCGATGACGCAGGAGTATACACTCTCACTGCTAAGAACGAAGTCGGAGAAACCGCTCAGCAGGCTAAACTATCTGTGCACAGTGAGTAGATCTTACAGGGTAATGGTGATGTTTAAGGTCGTAGCACACGTATCAACTCGGAAAGAGATCAACTCGAGCCGTTCAGTATTAGTTATATGAAACTCCCCACGACCTTTACGATGAATCTTTGTGGTTATTAGAACAGTGTAGAAATAAATTTTTCTTAAACCTATGAATTGAGTTTGCGGTGGCGGAGGCTTACGAAGAAGACGGAATTAATCTGCTTTATCCATTCTGTCTTCTGTGGAAGCCTGTACCACAAGTAATACCCGAGTAAATCTTCTTCTTGAAATTTACGAGTGCACGTGGGCCTTGGATGCACTCTGCTCATTCCCTGCCATTTCTTACGGAATAGAGTTGGAACTCCGGAAACAGTTACGGAAAAGAACCATTACGCATCTTTTGTACTACACGCTGTTCGTAAATAATACGTTTTCAGTGGATGTGCTCAGTAACACAATGCATCGTTATAAGCAGCGGCTGGTTTATTTCTTCTCTTCTTCTAACTTAAGAGCTCACCTCTTGTCGGTGTAATTATGCAGTTCTCGCCATTTGTTCCCTTCCAGTGCAGCTTCCTTGACGTCCTTATACGACATGACAGCGATCTTTTCCTTCAGCTGGCTCGTATAGCTTTTACGCGGTCTTCCCCTTCCTCTCTTTCCTTCTACCTTTCCTTCAATGATATTTTTAATCAAACTGTCATGTCGTATGAAGTTATTTAGTTTATTTAGTTATCAAAAAAAAATTGTTTGGAAATCATGACACCGTTTGACTAGCGCTACCTCACAGAACAGATTAGGAGTATCTCCTCTTATTGCCAGAACTGGGTATACCCTATAATTCCACCTTACAGCTGGCGAGCCTATCTTCACCAAGCCCTTGGTTAGTGAGACCGTAAAAGACTATGACGACTGCACATTCAAAGTGCGATGTGACGGTGTACCAGCACCTGATGTCACGTGGTACAAGGACAAGGAGGAAGTCAAGAATGATGACCGGCATACTGTCGTTACTGAGGTCAAGGGAGCTGTTGACAGTCGATTGGAGATCAAACACTTCGAAGCCAGTGATGCTGGCAAGGTAAGAGTTAAAAGTTCTTAAAATTATCTCTGTATGACGGGTAAACATTTTTCATTGACGGTTGACGGGTAATTGACGGTGGTAACAAAATCCTTACAACTATCAAATAATATGAATTCCCATTTTTTTTTTATTTGTAGGTTTATCTTAATATTTTTTAACTAGCTGACACCCGCGACTTCGTAGATACGCGTGCGAAACTTTCCGCCAAAATATCTGTCAACCAGCTTACGATGAACCTCGGTGCCAAAAGCGGCTTGTGGTTTAGAGAGGTCAAGCTGTTATCTAAGAATCCACGTCTTTAATTTCAATAAAATATAGCCTAGGTTTCAATCCGGAAAAAAGGCTTCCAAATGGTATAAGTTTTATTGAAATTGTTCCAGTAGTTTAGGCGTGATCCGCGAACAAACAAACAGACAAACAAATTTGAATTTCGGAATCAGAATCGTTTATTTAGTTTAATAGATCTGCATATTTAGTTCATCCATATCTATAATTTTAGTTTTTGGCTTTTTTTACAATTTTATAATAGTATATTATACTATCATTGCTTTTGCTATTTTTCCATTTAGAATCGCGTCATCTTTCTTTGTGTAGCGGCTGTAAAGAGGCGTTGTCATCAAATTCTTATTATACTTGAACTTTCCAGTACAAAGTGCGTGCTGTGAACCTAGCGGGCGAGGCATCGTGCGAGGCCGTGATATCGGTCGCGAAGGCAGCTCCCGGCTTCACGCACAAGCTGGACAGATCCCGCGAGGTGGATGAGGGAGAGCCTCTCGAACTGAAGGCCAAGCTCGACGGCAGTCCCATACCTACTGCTAAATGGTGAGTCGAAATTACAATAAATGTAATATTGTATACCCTTGACAGTGTAGTGAAGATTGCATATTTTTTATATCAAAGTGAATATTTTTTAATTTTCAATCCAGTATTGGTTTATAAGAAAGATCTCCCAAAAAAACTTTACATCAGCTATGGTGCAGAAACAATCTTGCACTTTTCATATTTCACGAACCGTATGATAAGGAATATAATTCGTAGAGCCCATCATTTGACCCGATGACAAGATTTCGAGCCGTTGTCATGCCACTGAATTCGGATATCGTCATTCCTAACTATGGACACACATTTTGACACTCTATTGGCGTGTTATTATAAGCGGCAGTGGGCAGGGTACTATGCATGAGCCTAATCTAAACACGATAATGCCTCTGTCCCGGCTCGTGCCCATGTTCATGCCCTTGCTAATAACTAGTAGTTCGCCCCGAACTGAGATCTCGTGATGGTCGGAGGTTAATAATACCCAAACAATTATTATTGACCAATGGTTGCAATAAACTTTGCAAATCGCATCGAAATCGCCGTCTAGCTAGGTACCAGCTTTACTTGAACTACAAAATCATTGAAACTCCAAGAAATGGTAGCTCACGTTATACTGGGTTTTCCAATATTATAATTTTTACAACAACTCAAAAACTATTACACCTAGAATCAAAATAAAAAGGTTTTGGAATGTCTAAACAAAACCTTATCATATGACACCCCGCTTGATATTTTTGTCCGACTTTTTTTTTTTACTCCCTTTGGACCCTCATAACTTCACGACCCCTTGACCGATTTACTTCATTTAATAAACCAGTAAAACTTAAGAGTACTATCCGTATACCTACCAAATTTTATGAAGATCGGATAAGCGGTTTAAAAGATCTCGTCGAACAAACATACAAAGCATTTTCGTCCAAGTTGTCACTAAGATCTCGTTCGCTTCGCTCACTCGATCAAAAATAAAAGCGATGTTGCTGTGGCAATAAGTCTGTAATTCATCGCGGCTATATAATGTCTGAAGTGGCATGGGCTGAGTGTGACGCGGTATATACGAGCAAACTTGGGACACCGATTTGTCCGCTGACTTTTTTTCTATACCGTAAAATATCAATCAGATATTAGTTTATGGCACCCTTTACCCAAACTTTCCTTACAAGTTGTCAATTGTGACTAACTGAACCCCCCACCCAGCTCACAGCAAATAAAGGATATTCTTTTCATACAGGTTCAAGGACGGTGCACCACTACCGGCGTCAGACCCTCGCGTCAAGCAAACTGCGTTGCCTGATGGAACTGTCAAGCTGACAATAGATCACGTGACGCCGGCCGACTGCGGCGCTTACAAACTGGTTATAAGCAATCCTCATGGAGAGCATGCGGCGTTGTGTGCTGTCGCTGTTAACCGTAAGTACATTTATACCGCCATCTATCTCGCTACATGAGAACTATCCTAGATCGCGCAAACGAAGTTATCACGGAGTTTGAACATAAGTAATACTAGGTCTTCGGATCCAAAGGTCGCTCGGCGCGGAAGATCTTCCCTTTTCGCAGGAGAATAATTCTTTTGAAATCCATTTCTTGTCGAATCCATACATTTCTTCATGGAAGACATAGATATCAGGCTAAGTGTTCAGATTAATTCGGAATGACTTTCGGATCGATATCGGATACCTACTTTCGAAGGAGATTAAGAATTCGCTTTTTGAAAGTTTCCGATACCGGTCCGAATGAATCAGAATACCCCTACAACGCGTCTCAATTCAAGTTCAAAGATGGAGTACCTCAACTGGATAAGACCTAGCCCAGAGGTAGTGGCCGATTAGAAACGGGGGTCAAAATTTGAATCACGTTTCATACAAAACGAGCATTTCAGCATTAAGTCCACCCTTTGTAACAAATTTATAATTTTGTGCAATAAAGTATTAAATAAATAAATAAAACGAGATTTTCAGTGTGTAATTTTGATAGAATGGGAGTCCCGCTTCTTCTTACGTAGGAACTACGTATTACATATTCTTTGGTAGTGGTACAACTGGTATATAGGTAAAAATCGTAATAACTTGAAATGGTAGTGGGCGAGGCATAACAGTTCACAGAACTGACTGCCGTTGGAGGGTAACTCCCATTTGTTCTATAGGACTGTTTTAAAAACTGTTTTTATCCCTGTAGTTCCATGGTAGGACTATTGAAACCCCATAGCCCATTAGGGCTATAATGGGCTAGTTTTCGTTTCAATAGTCCTACCCAAATGGAAGTTACCAGATATTAGGGATAAAAAAAGTTTTAACAGTTCTAGACGTAACAGTTCTATATATCAAATGGGAGCTACCCCCGTTGGACCAGTAAATGTCCAGTCAGAACACCAGGAACTGACTGACGCAGTTGCAGAATATCAATTATTTTATTGTATTTTCTCACAGCCACGCCCCGAAAACCCTCGTTCAGCCAAGAGTTGGTGGACGTGAAGGCAGTGGTCGGACAGCCTCTCAAGCTGGAGGCCAGAGTCATGGCCTTCCCCGCGCCAGAGGTCAAATGGTTCAAGGACGGTGAGTGTTTGTTCTAAAACTAACTGTTACAGTTATGTTATCATCGAATGTGAAGACTGGACTTCTAATAACTGAATTCTATGGGTTCCGTTATAGTCACGATGAAACCGAATATGTAGCAAAAGAGTCTACATTTTAGTGATTAAGAAATCCAAGTGCAAGTGATTTTAGATCCTAAATCTAAGTAAAAAAGTTCATTTATTCCCCCTATATATACCATTCCCCCTCTAAAAAGGTTATTTTATTCACTGAAAATAGTGAATAAAAAGCACTTTTACTCACTGTTTTGGTGTTTGAATTTAGAACACACTAATATCATTTGACCTCCATCTAATTATTGATTTTGCGCAAGGAGGTTGTATAGCATTGGCTATACAACCTCCAATCTTTCTTTTTCTCGTAGTCATGGTATAAAGTATAGTATGCAACTCTTGAATAAAACTGATTTATACCGAGGGCCATGAACCACTCACGTCGTTCAGGATTCTCATTCACTCGCTACGCTCGTGATTCAATCATCATGAATTACTCCCTACGGTCGTGATTCAGTCGTTAGAATCCTTCACTTGCTCGTGATTCATTTATGGCCCTCGCTTTAAATCCGTCTTTTATTCACTAGTTGCATAATATACTATTTCCCCCACAGGTCTACCGGTCCGTCCATCGCAGGCGGTTAACTTCATCAACTCCCCTGGAGGACTGATTGGTCTACAGATTGACAACTGCAAGCCAGAAGACGCAGGAACATATCTACTCACCGTTACCAACAAACTTGGAGAGGTAACCTATTTATTTATTTATTACACAGCTGCTTACATAAAACTCACAGTCTAAGACCAAAACGTTTTATGAGCCATAAGAGCATTTAGATGCTTAAAAAACATATACAAAGCCTAATGAATTGCCTTAAATTTGTATGGAATAGGTATATCCACCTGAGGTGTCTGAGCAATTACTTTAACCCAATGTATCTCAGTGCGATGCATCACAGAACACGTTCTTAGTGGATGTGCTCAGTGAGGCAATGCATCGTTGTATCATTAGCGGTGGCTACCACTTAACACCAGGTGGGCCATCGGCTTGTTCCATAATATAGTTGTATAAAAAAAAACCAAGACTTTTCGTTTTTATTAGAACTTGCACGTACCTACTTATAAAATAGTTTAAGATTATATTTTTATTGACAACAATACGTCTTATAATTGCGCTGAGAGAACTTAACATTAGTTTTTATCAATGACTAATGTTAAATTAGGGCCATGACGGAGGCCTTAAGGCGGCCTAAAAACCTCACCAGGGTTGGTTACTAACTCATACGAGCTTGCTTGCTTGATATCAATGACTATACCCTCTGATTACCCCCTGATCTAAAACATGTGTAATGTCTTCTTGTCGTAGGCGGCGTCCAAGGGACACGCTGATGTCCAACAGAGAGATCGCAAGCCAGCCTTCATAGCTGACCTCCAGCCATCTAAGGTCATCGAAGGCTTCCCTGCCAAACTGGAGGTCAAGATTCTTGGACACCCCAAACCTACTGTCAAGTGGTGAGTCTTCAAGTCATTTTTGTCATTTGTGACGTTTCTTATGGTCATTGAAGAGGTAGCACTTGCATAAAAGAAATAAAAAATATTAAGCAATCTGTCTCTGCTTATACCGATTGCATGACCTCACAAAATGCTTAGGTACGTCCTTTGAAATCCAGTTTTATCCACTTTTCGTGACCCCACCTCTACTTTCACCCACTTCTATTGACCCTACCTTTACTTTGACCCACTTCTTTTGATCCTACCTCTACTTTCACCCACTTCTCTTGGCCCTACCTTTACTTTCACCCACTTCTCGTGACCCTACCTTTACTTTCACCCACTTCTCTTGGCCCTACTTTTACTTTCACCCACTTCTCTTGATCCTACCTTTACTTTCACCCACTTCACTTGACCCTACCTTTACTTTCACCCACTTCTCTTGGCCCTACCTTTACTTTCACCCACTTCTCTTGACCCTACCTTTACTTTCACCCACTTCTCTTGGCCCTACCTTTACTTTCACCCACTTCTCTTGTTTCTACCTTTATTTCACTCACTTCTCTTGACCCTACCTCTACTTTCACTCACTTCTCTTGACCCTACCTTTACTTTCACCCACTTCTCTTGGCCCTACTTTTACTTTCACCCACTTCTCTTGATCCTACCTTTACTTTCACCCACTTCACTTGACCCTACCTTTACTTTCACCCACTTCTCTTGGCCCTACCTTTACTTTCACCCACTTCTCTTGACCCTACCTTTACTTTCACCCACTTCTCTTGGCCCTACTTTTACTTTTACCCACTTCTCTTGATCCTACCTTTACTTTCACCCACTTCTCTTGACCCTACCTTTACTTTCACCCACTTCTCTTGGCCCTACCTTTACTTTGACCCACTTCTTTTGATCCTACCTTTACTTTCACCCATTACTCTTGACCTTACCTTTACTTTCACTCACTTCTAATGACCCTATCTTTTCAAACTCGCCACTCCTAATTCGTAACCAATATCTATTTCTAACTTCTATCTATATCAATGATACTGCTTTAATATCCTTTAATTTGAATAAACTCTTTATTCCAGGACTCACAACGGCGAAGAAGTGGTACCCGACGGTCAACGTATCAAAGTGGTATCCCAACCCGACGGCAGTCACGCATTACTCCTGTCGGCGGCCGCCGCGGCTGACGCGGGGAAGTACGGTGTGATTGCGGCCAATGACGTCGGCTGCGTCACTAGTGACGCCGACCTAACTGTAGCCAGTGAGTACTTACTAGAAACTCATAATCATCATCGTCCACAGCTCGAGTTTACTTACTGCAGGGCATAGGCCTGCCCTAATTTGTGCCATCCACTGCAGTCCTGAGCTAGTCTCTCCCATTTACGGCCTGCGACTTTGACGATGTCGTCTGCCTATCTTAAAACAAGTAACTAAGATTATTTAGTTTAGGAATATTCTACAGGACGTTTAAAAACTAGGTCAGATGTACAGGCTGCGCCTGTGTATGCTGGCGCAGCTGGTGGCATTTGTAAAATAGTTTGAATATTCATAGGTAAAATATGTCCAAAACTTTAGAAACTAGAGTAATATCCAATTGTTTTAAGCTGTTATATATTTTTGCAGATTCTGTAAAACTGTAAAATTTAAACGTTTTACTCCCAAAGTGTTCAAACTAAAAACAGTGGTCTTGTTTGGATCTAAAAATAAAAATTTGTTGTGACTTCACCTCAAGTTGTGTTATGACAAAATATCAAACCCATCGAGCGTAACAAACGAATATAAACTTTAACTTCATTGATGTATGGTCTATTATCTCTCCCCAGGTCGCACAGACGACGCCAACCCTCAAGAGCGTCCTCAACTAATCCACGGTCTCCGAGACCTAACAGCAGAAGAAGGCCAACCTCTCTCCGTGACAGCTCCGTTCGTCGGTAACCCTATACCCGAGGTCACTTGGACCAAGGACGACCAGCCTCTGAAGCCAAGTGAACGAGTCTCACTTACTTGTGATGGAAAACGGGTTAGTGTTACTACATAACTTTGTGACATTTTTGACAAAGGAGTGTAACATTTTTGACTAAAATACTGGAACATTTTTAACTAAGAGACTGCAACATTTTTAATAAAGGTATTGGAATGGAACATTCTGACAAGGAGAGTGCCCACGTTTTTTGGCAAAGGGGATTGCAACATTTTTGATTATGAAACTGCAACATGTTTGACTAAGTAATTGCAACATTTTTGACTAAGCGACTGCAACAGTTTTGACAAAAAAAGTGCAACATTTTTGACCAGGACATTGCAACATTTTTACTAAGGGACTGCAACATTTTTGACTAAGGGTTGCATCATTTTTGAATAGGGTATTGGAACATTTATCACAAGAGGAATGCAACATTTTTAACAAAGGGAGTGCACCTTTTTAAAAAAAGGGATTACATCATTTTTGATAAAAAAAAACTGCAACATTTTTCACTATGGGACTGCAACATTTTTGACTAGGGAAGTCCTAACTTTTTTTTACAACAGCTTTTTTTACATGATATAGGTTAGGTTGGCTGGCAGACAATGCTTTCAGCATTAAGTCCACCCTTTGTAATAAATGTATAATGTTGTGCAATAAAGTATTAAATAAATAAATAAATAATTAGGTGGGTTTGGAGATCAGTGACGTAGAGATGTCGGACGCCGGCGTGTACGGCGTGAAACTCGTCAATCCACTCGGAGAAGACGCCTCCGAAGGAAACATCAACGTACGCAAGATCTATCAGGCGCCTAAGTTCACGCAGAAATTCACTGATCTACAACAGGTGTGTACAAGACTATTTTATTTTATTAGTGACATAGTGACAACTTGGACAAAAATGCTTTGTATGTTTGTATGTTTGTTCGTCGAGATCTTTTAAACCGCTTATCCGATCTTCACAGAATTTGGTATACGGATAGTACTCTTAAGTTTTACCGGTTTATTAAATGAAGTAAATCGGCCAAGGGGTCGTGAAGTTATGAGGGTCCAAAGGGAGTAAAAAAAAAAGTCGTACAAAAATATCAAGTGGGGTGTCATGTGATAGGGTTTTGTTTAGACATTCCAAAACTGTTTTTATTTTGATTTTAGGTCTAATAGTTTTTGAGTTGTTGTAAAAATTATAAAATTGGAAACCCAGTATAACGTGAACTAACATTTCTTGTACTTTCAATGACTTTGTAGTTCAAGTAAGACTGGTACTTAGCTAGACGGCGATTTCGATGCGATTTGCAAAGTTTATTGCAACCATTGGTCAATAAAAATTGTTTGGGTTTTATTAACCTCCGACCATCACGAGATCTCAGTTCGGGGCGAACTACTAGTTATATTGTGAATACTGTATTAGTCTTAGTTTTCTTTGTAAATAAATACTAAGCCTTCTTTTATCCTGCTATTTTAAAAGTTACAGTTATTTGAGGAACGACTAGGCTGGATCGATTTGCATAAAACTTTAATTAAACTACTGTACCGTCACTGGAAGCTTTATATTGAGAAGGCGTATCCGGTTCCGTCGTATTTCCATTCGTTTTAGTACTTTTTACCCATGTGTATCCGGTCAAGTGGCGCCACCTGGCGGGTGCGATTCATTTTTGCTTCGTAAAATGAAACACGCCATATTGAATCCATTGGCGTTTTGTATTCCGTCGAAGCAACTTGTGCCCAGAGCTCTCTCTGTCACAACCGTTGCAAAAATAGTTTAAATATTATATTAGTATTATTTTATATCATATAAAGTAAGGATTATTTCAAATAGTGAAATTCTCCATACCTTTGTTCAGTAAAACTGTGCAAGTAAACTAAGATTAGCATGGCCCTGCAAGGACACGCAAAAGAGGAATAAACTGTAAGTACTACCCTCTATTTTTAATGATTGTACGTGATCAATTCTTTTAACGGTTTTCCGTTCGGATCATGTACCCACATAAGTTATTATTTTAGAAAAGTTTAGTATCCGGTATAATTTATTGTGCAAAAAATTTATTATTTATTTAGAATGGATAGTATGAGTCCGCTTTGGCTGGTAAGCCACAAGTTGTGGCTGATCCTAAGCGAGTTCAAAGCTGCTCCAGCAGCAACTCCTCCAGCAAATAAAGATTTATCTTATCTTATCCCTTACAGCAGTAGCTCATCGAGCTCATTTTCTTAGGTACTTTAATATTTTAGTTTTAATAAGCTTACCTTTTCAGCAATTTTTTCTTTATGGTGGTTTGAATAAATGTTTATCTACCCTATCTATGGACTGTGAGCCACCAGCCTGGCAGAAACTAGTCCAGAATATGGGTGAGTTACATAACATTTTTACCAATTTTATTACCAGCTATTCTGATAATGTGAATACAACTTGTCTTTATGAGGCTTCTATTTACTCCGAAGTTAGTGGAGAGATTTATGAAAACCACAGACCACATCGTTACCTACGGACGAACTGTAGTAATTTAGTACCTAGTGGTGGGTAGTTATAAAACTGTTTGTAGATGACCTCTACCTACGAATGTGAATAAACTAGTGTTCAATCAGCAAGCTGTGTTTCACTACACGGTGGTAGCGATGGAACTGTGATGACGGTCAAAATCAACATCAACTTCTTGGTTTATGGCTTTGCAACTTGTTTTTACAATTATGCATTGTCGGTTCAGTAGGACAAAGCTGAAGAACCGAGAGTTTCTAAAGCTACTAGAGGTCCAGTGTTTAGGTAGTACCTCTTGATCCGAGGTTAGATAAGCTGAGGTGTTTAACCATACTCCAGGTTTCATAGACTTGGTAACAAACGAAAGGGGGTAAAACGTATGACACCTTACGTCATCTGGCACACACGGCTCTAATTAAATTAATTAAATATAATTAAATTAATTTAATTAAATTATATACCGTAAAATTTGACAATCTGGTTTATTTATTTTATTTAAAGTAAAGTTGATTTGCTTATTATAGATGAACATACCTAATACTTCATCAGATCTTTTGTGATTAGTTTGCGGCCACTGAGCCGAAAGTATCGAAATGCGCATAGAGCCTTTTAGTGGAAGCGTCACTAAATAGATTACCCGTCTGCCACTTACATATTTGAGTCAGAGCCTTTCACCGCTGCCCTGGAAAAGCAGGGGGTGTCCCGCAAAGCCACTCAAATCTGATGGTTTCTCACAGGAGAAATCTAATCCGTGCAACAGTCGCCCCTCGCGGGGGCAAGGCGTTCAGTCAAAAGTCTATAGTCTATAGAAATGTTTACCCATGATGAGCCTGGTCTCCTAATGCATATGCATGGTTATAGCAACACACCCTCGCGGGGTGGATGTTATCAGTGCAACAGCCGCCCCTCCCGGGGGCAAGGCGTTGATGGTCTATAGTGCCGTCGCGAGGAACATGCACCCATAAGCCTGGTCTCCCAATGCATATGCATGGTTGTAGCAACCCACCCTCGCGGGGTGGATGTTATCAGTCCAACAGCCGCCCCTCGCGGGCGGAAGGCGTTCGATTCGAAAGTCTATAGTTCCATCGCGTGGAACATGTACCTACCAATAACGAGCCTAGTCTCCCTTTGTATAATAATATGCTCTGTTGTAGCAAGCAACCCAACCCACCCTCGCGGGGTGGAGGTTTCCATAACAACTTTCAGTACAGGAGTCAGTTGTCCAATGTTCAATACTAGAACTATAACTATGTACAATCATGGGAGAGGTTTATTTCACAACAGGGCTCGCGGCCCGACCGTGAAAACAGCTGAGATGAGGACGCTCGAATGCTCCGAGAGGAAACCAGAAAGGTAAGTACAATGAATAAGAAAGCAAGCTCGTATGAGTTAGTGACCAATTCTGGTGACGGAGTTTTTAGGCCGCCTTAAGGCCTCCGTCGTCTCTCAACGACTGCTCTAGAGTCGCGACCGACAGTTTAACGTGCTCTCCGAAGCACGTAAGCGCTCAGATGTTAATGCTACTAACTGCCACCCATCCAAATAGTGACCGCACAGAACGTTGTTTAACTTAGATAATCGGTGAAGATTGGCTAAGCAAGTTATGCCACGAGCGCTTCTTACAAGGACAATGAATGACTCAATGTTTTCGAGCAGGTCAGTTAGCGCACTACCACTCACAGTGGAAGAAAAGATACACTGTTATCAAAAACCATTTTTTCGAAAATATAAACATCTTTTCACACGTCTGGTTGCAGAAATGTCTGCCAAAGAGCTGCCAGAAATGACTTCAGCCCCCAAAATATTTTCTATACTAAGAAAATTAGGTGGCTCAGGCATTGCGATAAAATTGGAATGACAGAATCGTTGTATATCTTGAAGATTACCTGATAGTATACCAAAAAGCAGACTTACTTCACGAACATGTCAAGGTCGCAGTCCAAACGTTAAATGGGTAGTCAATGTCGAGAAATCAGTCCTCAACAAAAGAGCATAATATATCTCGGCATTTGTACTTGGAGTCCCTGGGACAACCTAAAATCTCTACCCAAAGAAAAATCTATAAAAATATTTCAGAAAGTTGATCAAGTTCTCAAACAAACAAAGGTAACCGTAAAAGATTTGCAGATAATAATTTAATAATTAATTTTGCCAGCCTTGTTGTTCCTCGAGAACGACTCAACCATCGTCAATGATAATGTTCATGAACAGATTTCCAGATCTGTCGACAATGACCTACCTACTGGTTTGGTGGACTGAATTGTCTTTTATCATACCCGCATCCGGCGAACTTTTTGACAACAGATGCCCTATCGGGCAATTGGTCACAGGAAGAGCAAGGTCTACACTGCAACCGGAATGAGATGCTGGCTATTCTATATGCCCTTCAAAGTCAAATCAATCTTGCAAACCATCTGGCACGTCATCGTCGCCTCCTCATCGAGTGGCATCTACTACCGGCCTGTGTGGACGTAGTGTTTGCAAAGTAAGAAACATAGTAAGTACAAGACCGGAGACATGTATGTCAACAATTATATTATGTCCCGAGACCTAACAGACCGCCAAACTTTGTTTCACGACGTGTTCAGTGTTCTATGGAATTACCAACTTGCGTGGCTGTTCCCACCACGGTTTCTAGTCCTCAGAGTCTTTGCTCACCTAAATCAGTCAACGGGAATATTTCTCGTAGTAGTTCCCCGGTGGGCAATGGTATTTTGGCGAGCCGACTTCAAAGCTCAAGCTTTGGCAGCACCATTGACACTGAAAAATCTCCAAAAACGCATCGACAGGGCTTCCACCTCCGCTGGTTGACAACATAACTCTCGATGTGTGGAAATATAGGGTGGTCAGAAGCAATAACAACATGAAACACTGAACAGTTATCGTTGCTTAAAAATTCCTGGCGGAAGCCTACTCTAAAAACATATGAGGTGGCTTGAATCGTTGGATTTCTTGCTGTAAATCTAATAAAGTTGACGTACAAATGCCTACGGGGTCACAAATAGATTTACTTTTGATTAACAAGTAATCATACAATACTATTATTTTACATCAATTTGTAGTCTCTACATCTACATTATGTAACGCTAGCACTTTGCTTTCATTTTTTGGTTAAGCACACTCTAAAATCAATAGCTCTATTAGCTAGAAATCCGAAAACTTTCAAGCCACCGGTCTAGGAAATTAGTGAACTAACTTCGCTTTTTAATGGACTATACAGTAGACAGTAGTAATTTGTTTCAAGTATCGCGTCACACTAGTATAGCACTAGTATTACTTTGCTCAGGAATTCGCATCCACGACCTGAACTTATTCTTAAATATCGTTATCACTGCGTTAGATCAAATAGCAGTATCACATTTTGGCCGATAATCCGTTCAAAAACCGACTGCAGGTAGTTATAGACAGTCTGGCTGGGCTGATCATACTAACTTAACCTTGTTCACAGATCATATAATACTTTACTAGCACTCCGTTAGTATGGGTTGAAATAACTATTAATCATTACATGAAAGACGTTGCACAACCAAATCATTTAATTTGTTTGTTACGGTAAGAAGTATCGCTAAACCTACATCATGCACTGTCATAGCAGTCTAGGTTAAAACGTTGTTTGAACAAGCAGGTATTACAGCACTTTCACGAAGCGTTCGATCTGCGGTTTCTCGGAAGAGTTGGTTGGAGAATCGTTCTCTTGACGAAATCTTGGCTGAGAAAATTAGCGATCAGCTAATACGTTCCAGCATTTTTACAGGCGAGAGATATGAGCAGCAGTCAATCTGAAAGTAGGTGTAACACAAATATTTAAAGCATTAAATAAGCTTGGTTAAATAAACAAATGTATGTGTGAAATAAGAATATGATCATTACATTACTTATGATTTTTGATTGTAGCAAAATGATTAAGCTTATTATTACATAAGTAATTAAAAATAGTAAATGAATATTTTACACTTACAGGTTCAATTTTGGTTGATTCGTAAATCAATTTTACCACAGATTATATAATACTATACTAGTCTTTTACTAAGGGTTAAATTGTATTATTGTATACTTGTTGCTATAATATTTAAATGTCACATTGGCGCTAGGTTACCTAATTATACAAGTGGCGACACCAGGCGATAACAAACAGGTCTCAATATAAAGCTTCCAGTGACGGTACAGTAGTTTAATAGCAGCGTTTTACCTGAAATAAAACGCATATTAAAATACTTACCTCACTGGAAGCTTTCACTTTAATCTCTGCCTGGTGAAATTAAGCCAATGGATTCAATATGGCGTGTTTCATTTTACGAAGCAAAAATGAATCGCACCCGCCAGGTGGCGCCACTTGACCGGATACACATGGGTAAAAAGTACTAAAACGAATGGAAATACGACGGAACCGGATACGCCTTCTCAATATAAAGCTTCCAGTGAGGTAAGTATTTTAATATGCGTTTTATTTCAGGTAAAACGCTGCTAATAAATACATATAGGAAGGTAGTGATCAGGAATTTTCATTACTGTAAAAAAATATATTTGCAACTTATACGATTTAGTAAAACCAGTCTTATAAGCTACTAAAGGCTCTATTTTTTTTTAATAGCTTTTTACGGCTATTATATCAAGGCTCCATTATTTTAGGTATTTGTTCAAAGTAAAATTAATAATTCCTTTACATACATCCATCCACACATATACATACACCCTTACATACATACCTATAAGTATCGTTTCGAAACACTTGGCTGACCTTCAACTTTAGAAAACCAGTGGAAAGGCAATCCACTTTAAATTGAACAACTCCTAATGACTACAATATGGGGCACTTCAAAAAGGTTGTTTTAAAATTCTTCAAGGGTCGGCAACGCGCATGTGATACCTCTGGTGTTGCAGGCGTCTATACGCTACGGTAACCGCTTCCCATCAGGCGGGCCGTACGCTTGTTTGCCTACTTAGTATTATAAAACAAAAAAAAACAAAAAAACTCCTAACATTTCTTATATTTCCAGCTACCGACATTCGACGGTAAATTCCCGGCGCGCGTCAACGGAATCCCCACGCCAGAGATCACGTGGTACAAGAATGGATCACAACTAAAGCACAGCGACAAGTACACGCTGAAGCGTGACGGTGATGCGTGCTGCCTGTACGTGCGGGACCTGCAGCCCCAGGACGCAGGAAAGTACAAGTGTGTCGCTAGGAATAGAGAGGGACACGCCGACTGTGAAGCCAGCTTAGAAGTTGTTGACAAAATGTAAGTGGTATTCATCATCATCATCATTATTTCTCTGCCCTTATCCCACTCTAACGTTCTGCGCAGTCATTTGGATGGGTGACCGTTGGTGGCATTTACATCTGAGCGCTTCCGTGCGTCGGGTACGTTAAACTGTCCCAGCTCTAGTCGTTAAGCCATGACGGAGGCCTTAAGGCGGCCTAAAAACTCCGAGCTTGCTTGCTTTTACTCCAGATGGGGTCGGCACAACATAGACATAGACATAGACATATTTATTTCTGCGTTAGCAAACAATACAATACAACATGTTTTTAAAGGGTCTGGGGCAAATTGGATGGAGCCCAGGTCCCAATTTTTTTTTAAACTTGCATTGATGGAACTTTGTTTGTTACAATACAATTACAATGAAGTTTTTAAAATCTAACAATGTCATTATACAGCGGGAATCATTAGTTATTATACATTTTACTTCTAGACATATCACTAATACTGAACGGTAAATATCACTTCACAGAATACCAAAGCTCACCTTAATTTAGTAGTTTTTTTTTACATTAAAACTACTACCCTCAAACTTCTTGATGACGTTGACTCTAGACTTTGGGTCGTTCCTAACGCCCGAATACTCAAACGCTACTAATAACTAAAAACATCATTCAGGATAATAAATAGTACTTAAAGAAAATTAAAACCACCAACAACAAGGTTGCCTGGAAGAGATCGCTATTGAGCGATAAGGCCGCCCATTGTACATTTAATGCAACCTGTTTTGTTTATATCATAGGAATATGTTTCGGTGTTATTTATGTACAATAAAGCGTTTTCATTCATTCATTCATTCATTCATTCACAGCATCCACATCACTCACAATATTTACAAAATACACATGAAACAGTTGAGCTATCTGCAAACCGTTGCAAACGATTTATAGATAGCTCAACTGGTCCAAATCAGTACCAATCGGACGCTTATATTAAGTTCATGCTTAAATTATTGCCATCTCTTACAAATGAGTAATGTCAAACCGAGGCAGAGCAATTTTAAGTGGTGTTTAAATTTGAGTGACGTTTCAGTATTCGGCCCTATATCATTCAAATATCTTTAGCTCAAGATGTCAAGTGAAACTATTGATTTTACGTTTATTTTTTTATTTGTAGCGGCAAAATGCAAAGGACAGAACCACCATCGTTCCTGAAGAGGATCGGCGATATCGAAGTGTTCCGCGGCATGAGTGCTAAGTTCACGGCCTGCGCTACTGGCACACCTGAACCTGATGTCGAGTGGTCAGTTACCTTCATAATTATGAGTTCAAAGTGTCAACTATCACCAATCTGATGGTAAAAATAATTAAATAAATATTAAATCAGGAGGTATCTGGTCAAAAATATTTAGAATCAGGGGATTTCTGAACGTTTTGTCCAAAAATCCTCTGACGGCAGTAGCAGGGTCAAAAAAATACTTTATCAGGGGTTTTCTAGACTTTTTGTCCAGAAATCTCCTGCCGACAATAAGGAGATTTTTAGGACCAAAGTACAGAAATCTACGCAGGGGAAGCACGCAAGAGATTTCTGCAATAAACCAGCTTATTTAGGGTTATATTTGTATTTTCTTAGGTACCGTAACGGTGAACGTCTGTTCCCATGTGAACGCATCCGCATGGACAAAGAGACCACCGGTCTACTCCGCCTCACCATATCAGGAGTAGACCCCAGTGACGTAGGCACCTACCAGTGCAGGATCTACAACCCTCACGGAGAGGAAACCTGCTCCGCTGAACTCACATACGACAGTAAGTTACTAAAATACCGTTGGTCTACTCTGCATAGACTAAAAAGACCATTGGTCTACTCTGCATAAACTAAAAACACCAATGGTCTACTCGACATAGACTAAAAAGACCGTTAGTCTGCTGCGGTTCACGATATCTTAAATAAACCATAGTATCGTGGGCATACTATGTAACTATGTAAAAATTAACAGTGTAAATAAATCTTCAAAAAATATCATCGGTCTTTTCACAATTGACTAAGTAGACCACGCACTGTCAAATAATGTACCAACTGACTTCCTAAGTTCATAAAAAGACCACGGTGATATCTTCTCTGCATACACAAGCAATCCATTGGTCTGTTTCCCATACAAGGAGTAGACCACTGCTTTATTTGACATAAATAATACCATATATTATTTCGTCCAGCTCTAGAGATTCAAACCGGCAAGCGTCCGATATCGGACCAGTACTCGGACTTCGACAAGATGAAGAAGACGGGTATCCCGATGCCGCTGTCGGACCGGCCCATCATCTCGCGCATGTCGGACCGACACCTCACGCTCTCGTGGAAGCCCTCCATCCCACACGGACCCCGCTTCCCTGTCACTTATCAGGTCAGTTCTACATCTGCTTTTATCACATCTTCGACATCATTTGTTTACATACGCATTACGGCCATCAACCACTCACGTCGTTCAGGATTCTAACACTTGAATCACTCGCTACGGTCGTGATTCAGTCGTTAGAATCCTTTACTTGCTCGTTCATTTATTGCCCTCGCTTTAAATCCGTCTTTTATTAACTAGTTGCATAATATACTATTATTTGTTATCTAGGTGGAGATGTGTGAGCAGCCGGACGGCGACTGGTTCACAGCCCGAACCGGGCTGCGCTCGTGCGTGTGCGACATCCGCAATCTGGAGCCCTTCCGCGACTACAAGTTCCGCGTGCGCGTCGAGAACAAGTACGGGGTCAGTGACCCCTCGCCCTTCGCCATCACGCATCGCGAGAAGATCAACCCGGACCCGCCTAAATTTGTGCCGTTCCTGGAGCCCGGAATCGATTTCCGGCCGGATACTTCGCCGTACTTCCCTAAGGTTTGTGAACCTCTTTTAATCAACCTATCCGCGGTCCTTAATGTTTGATGTTTATTTATTTTTTAATTAGGATTGCCAAAGATATACGCCTAACTTAAAACTAAACTCGAACTTGTGCTTATCCACTGCAACTTAATATAAAATTATGGAATGTTACTCGGAATATCGCCATCATAAAGTTTAAACGTGTGTGAGCTACTAATAGGCATTAATTCGGGTTTGCAATCAATGCTATACAGCTTTTTTTTAAACTAAATAATGAAACAGGTCGATGGTACCTGATTTTAAGTGGTAACAGCTGCTCTGCCCTAGCTGACATCACATGGTTGCAGCTAGGTAGGTAGGTACTCATAGCATCTGATACAGACCCAAAAAAATCTTATCTGCTCGGAACTCATCTAGGTAGGTACCTATTCTAATTTTCTATTTTGACGAATGCTTTTTTGGCACTAAAATAACTGATAAAACAAGCAAACGGACCGCTTGATTTTAGGTGATTATCTCTGTTTATACCTAACGCTGTACATTACTACACAGTGCACGTCCACTGAAAAGAGTATTGACTTATATTGTGGAATATGGTTTTGCAATAAATTCGTTCAAAGATACTAAGATTAACAAATAAGGTAGTTACTTACGTAGCTTTACTTATTAGTGTTATTTAGAAATACATAACTACCTACCTACCTAATGTTTGAACTAAAACCTATAATATAACATATAAGAACAGGCGTCATGGCTCAGTCGGTAGTAGCTCTGCCTTCGTGGGTTCGATCCCCACCGAGAACAAACATTTGTGTGTGGCAAACATAGATGTTTGTTCTGTGTCTGGGTGTTACTATGTATTATAAGTATGTATTTACAAAAAAAGTATTATATCAGTAATCTAGTTCCCATAGTACAAGCTCTGCTTAGTTTGGGACTAGAGGGCGTTGTGTGTAATGTCCAAGAATATTTATTTATTTATTGACCCGACAGACGTTGTCCTATTTGCAGCACGCATTCTGTCAATGTTATGTCAAACATAAGGTTACATTGAAAAAGTTTATATATTGTCAAAAGTGCTAAGGTTACATTAGAAAAAAATATAATGGTGGTTAAGAATTCTTAAATTTTCCCATTTTCCGTGCAATTTTCTTAACTTTTTCTTTCATAAGAACCATCTCCTGATAATAGCAAACACAACAAAAACCGGATGGAACGAAGTTCCTTGAGGTGTTATTTTCTTATAATATTTTCTATAAGAACGTTAAGGTTCTTATAGAACCCTAAAAACAAAAACTTCCAACAATACCTACATTCATTTTTCTTGTTTCGGTTGAGAACGTACACGCACACGATATTAAAAAAAAAACTTGCTGCACCAATTTATTCGAATGACGTTGTCAAAGTTTCAAAAAAGTGTCGCGACAACTTTTGGTCCGTCAACAATTTTTTCCGTCTAGCCCCCTTTCGCAACGCGCAATAAGGAACTTCGTTCCAAAAAAAAGAATTAGCGAAATCCGTCCAGCCGTTCACGCGTGATGTGACCAAGGGATATATGGATTCATTTGTATAATATACATAGAGATTTGACAGGCGTCATGGCTCAGTCGGTAGTAGCTCTGCCTTCTGTGCTGTGGGTCGTGGGTTCGATCCCCACCGAGAACAAACATTTGTGTGTTGTAAACATGTTTGTTCTGTGTCTGGGTGTTTCTATGTATTATAAGTATGTATTTACAAAAAAATATGTATGTATGTATTCTATCAGCCATCTAGTTTCCATCGTACAAGCTTTGCTTAGTTTGGGACTAGAAGGCGTTGTGTTAAGTGTCCGTGAATATTTATTTATTTATTTATTTTAGGACTTTGACATAGAGCGTCCTCCGCACGACGGCTACGCGCAAGCGCCGCGTTTCCTGCGCCAGGAGCACGACTCGCAGTACGGCGTGAAGGGACACAACGCCAGCCTCTTCTGGTTCGTGTACGGATACCCCAAGCCTAAGATGACCTATCTATACAACGACGAACCTATTGAGATCGGAGGGCGGTACGACTGGAGCTACACTAGGAACGGACAGGCCACGCTGTTTATCAATAAGTGAGTTTTTCTTTTTAATCGACTTCAAAAAAGGAGGAGGTTCTCAATTCGGTTGTATTTTTTTTTTTTTTTTATGTTTGTTACCTCAGAACTCCGTCATTTATGAACCAATTTGAAAAATTCTTTTTTTATCTGAAAGGGTATGCTTCCAGATTGGTACCATATTTTTTTATTAATGTTTCTTACATCAGAACTCCGTCATTTATGAACCGATTTGAAAAATTCTTTTTTTTTCTGTAGTGTTTACGATCAATAGAATACTCTCAATGAACTGCCATAATCATCATCATTTGATGATGAAGGCGTATTAAATTGAAGTCGGTTTTTCCAGTTTTTTAAACTCATAAATTATGTATCGACTATTCAAAGTGGTTCGCTTCGCTCGGCATGTTGTGCGTGCAATTATGTTGTACCTAAGTGCACGATTTTTCGATCATCGAATGTATTTCGTGTATCTTGTTATTGCAAACTGTAAGGGGTATATTCATATTGGTCTTCTAAAGCTGAGCTGACTAAAATGATTGCTAAATCTGTTGTCATCTCTTTTCGTTGTCACGCAAGTGACAATGATAGATAATTTTTTAAAGCCGCGCTAAAGTGACAGTTAAATTTGAATAAAGGGGTCAGCTTATAAGTTTCTTTGCTTGATGTACTTATTTTTACATATTATAGGCAAGCGTTTGACCACAAGCTCACCGGATGTTAAGTGATGATACCTACTTAGGGGAAATAAAAATAATGATCCCTTCACTTCAAGTGATTCTCTTTGCTTCAGTACCTTTGCATAAACTAATTAGTTGCTTAGGTCGTACTGTTCATTGAGCATCTCGCCATCAGTGTTGTGAAAGTACTTTTTTTATCGTAAATTACGTGATAAGAGCTTCTCTGATAAGATCTCGTGCAAGGTTTATTTCATGGAGTTTATTCATCATGTCACAATATAATCGTTTTGTAATTTTAATAAGGTTACCTTAAGAAAACTTACGTTAATTTGTATTCCCCAGAATGTTAGAGCGCGACGCGGGCTGGTACGAAGCAGTGGCGACCAACGAGCACGGTCAGGCGCGACAGCGGGTCCGGCTGGAACTAGCAGAGTACCCCGCATTCATCCGTCGTCCTGAAGAAACTGTCGTGTTACAGCGACGCACTGTGCGGATCGAGGCGAGGGTTACGGGCGTACCCTATCCCGACATCAAGTGGTACAAGGACTGGCAGCCATTAGCAGCCAGTGCTAGGATCAAGGTGAGCGGGACAAAGCAAGCTCGTATGAGTTAGTGGCCAACTCTGGTGACGGAGTTTTTAGGCCGCCTTAAGGCCTCCGTTGTGGCTTAACGACTGCTAGAGTCGGGACAGTTTAACGTGCCCTCCGAAGCACGGAAACGGTCAGATGTAAATGCCACTAACGGTCACCCATCCAAATAGTGACCGCACAAAACTTAGATAATCAGTGAAGGTACAAATGGTCTATCATTGAATCCAGTTGGAAATAGCCACGATGGACTTCATATGATCTAGCTAAAAGGATCGGAAATTCTAACTCAAACCACAGATTATATAATACTAGCTCAAACTATGATGAACAACAGAGGGCCTAGTACGAGTTTTCAGTGTACAGTGTGGGTGTGAAACGTCTGACACCCAGCACACCAGTGGGCGCTGATTTGTATGGAGACACTGAGCGGATTCTTTGAGAAGCTCGACATGCGAGTACGGGCTTGGTGTAGACCAAGCTTCTGAAAAAATCCGCTCAGTGTCTCCATACAGTTTTTAACTATTGTAGCTATCATCGTTCTCTATTTTTGTTCTTGTCTTCATTGTATTTTTGTTCCAAATAAACATTTTTGATTTGATTTGATTTGATTTGATACAAATCAGCGCACACTGGTGTGCTGGGCGTCAGACGTTTCACACCAGATTTACACACCAAAACTCGTACTAGGCCCTCTGGTCTAATGCAATTCACAGGACCTAGTTTAAAATTAAGGTCCAAAAACAGCAGAAATTCCAGCTCAAACTATTGTGGGTAGCTAACTCAGGAGTTTTGGAGACTAGGCCGTAAAGAATTGTCTTTTTTTAAATCGGCCCAGTAGTTTCGGAGCCTATTCAATGCAACCAAACAATCAAATCTTTCCTCTATAATATCAGTATAGAAAATATACTCAAACTAGCCGTCGCCCGCGGCGTTGCTCGCGTTCTAGAGCCTTTAGGGTGCGAATTTTCAAAATTCCTTTCATAGTGCACCCCTACACTATATAAGGATACTACCCTTCAAATTTCATACCTCTAGGACTTATAGTTTAGGCTGTGCGTTGATTATCAGTCAGCTTCAAAAGAGTTTTATAGGTATATTATATTGATGATTGATGTTCATTTATTCGTCAGATGTCATTCGTGGAGCCAGACCTGTGCATCCTGAGCATCCATGACGCGATCCTGAAGGATGAGGGGTTGTACTCCATCTCTGCCCGGAACGTGGCCGGCTCCGTCAGCTCCTCCGCCATGCTGCATGTCGAGGAATCAGAACATGAATACTCTGACAGGTACCACTTATATCTGACACTAGCTGATACCCGCTACTTAACTTAGTCCGCGGCTCGTTTGATCCTGTTGATCAGACAGGTACCACTTATATCTTACTAGGTGCCGCCCGCGACTTCGTTCGCGTCCCTGTTATTTTCCTGATCCTGTTATTTTCCGGGATAAAAAGTAGCCTATGTGTTAATCCACGTCACGAACAATATATATTCCAAGTTTCATCCAAATCGGATCGTAGTTTTTACGTGCAAGAGTAACAGACATCCATCCATCCATCCATATTTACAAACTTTCGCGTAATATTTTCTCAAACATGCTTGGAAGTTAAAGCATTATTTTGACAACCTTCTTCGAGATAAATCGAAAATGCAGTACTGGCCACACACATGCGAGCAGCGGCCAGAAAAAAATGTATGAAAATCCTTTGCTGGCGTGTTTAGCGGCCAGATAAAAATTAATGAAAATTCATTGCTGGCGTGTAATTTAAAAATGGAACGATCTTTTACTCCATAACATGGCAACCAAGGAGGTAACTTATCAAAGGTTTTATTCAAATTTCGAACAGGCTTTCAAATAGAAAGCTGATTATTGAAAAAAAAAACAAATGAACACTGTAACTTCGTTGTTCGTTATTGGTTTTGAAAATTAATTGTATTTCCAACTAAAAAGTTTTGCCTCAGGTAGTTACTTAGTTTTAATTTCCGCGTCTTATTTGAGAAAAGTACTATACAAGCCTTGGCTACAACTAGGCAATGAGGGACTTACGTATGTGTGCCTCGTCTTCGACTCAAAATTCAAATTCAAATTCAAATCGTTTATTGCACTTATGTTGTTATAAAGATGTTGTACAAAAGTAGTGTAGCAAACATAAACCCTGTTAGGGCACAGCAATTTGTTGAGGTGTAGGTACATAGGCACTAGGTGGCATATTTAGGTATCTGAGTTACAAGATACAATTTGCAAAAATAATTGTTACAAATTAGTCTTAACTGTAGGAGGCATTTTACAACTTATATATCTTTTACAGGTATCATAAAACTTAATACTTAATATTTTGTATGTCTAAGTTTATCTTACCTATATAATAATTTAATATTGTACTTTTTATAATATTATATTAGAAATTACTCATAAATATGGCCTATTGGGTATTATTTCTACTCTCTGCAAGGAATTCTCACATTTACACGTTCTTCCCTCATTGCCTCTGATGCGGGCCGCTGCAGTAATGTACTTATGTTCAAACTCCGTGATAACTTCGTTTGCGCGATCTAGGATAGTTCTCAAGTAGCGCGCTGGATGGCGCTACAATGTTTCTACCACAACATTGTTTCAGGATGCGTGAGCACGCTCCCCGTATAAAGCCAAGCACGAAGCCATTCGGAGACTTCTACGACTTGGGAGATGAACTCGGCCGGGGCGTGCAGGGCGCGGTATATCACGCAGCTGAGAGGCTTACTGGTAAGTTTGTGAATGATCTACCCTACGTACCCTACGATTTTACGTAATTTACCTTAACACGTTAACGAATCGGTCAAGCCGTTTCGGAGGAGTACGGGAACGAACATTGTGACACGAGAATTTTATATATGTATATATATAAGATGTCTAAGGTACGTTAAAAAAATATACCGTCATTTTACAATTATTGTAAGAGTAGTATTTTTAAGGTCAACTGACCTTCTTTTTATAATCTTATTCTAAACCCGGGAACCCGTTACTCAGACAAACTATTATTTTATCATTGTAATGTGAATTATTGTGTAATGTGTCCCAATCTTGGGATATTTTTCTAGACAATGTTTACTCAACTGTAAAAACAAAAACTTAACTGAAACCGAATTAACTGATGTTATTAGCGATGAATTTGATGCTCTACAACACACCCAAACATAGCAATATAATTTTGCCTATTAAATCAGCGTTTATTTGTCCCAGGTCGCAACTACGCCGCCAAGATAATGCACGGCCACTCCGAACTGAAACCATTCATGAAGAACGAGCTGGACATCCTCAACATACTAAACGACCGTCACCTGATCCGCCTGCACGACGCGTACGAACACGAGCACACACTGGCACTGGTCACGGAGCTGGCGGCCGGAGGTGAACTCGTCAGGGACAGACTGCTCAGGAGTCAGGGGTACACGGAGAGAGAGATAGCGGGATATATAAGGCAGCTGTTGAGGGGTATCAACTATATGCACGATAACAGCGTCGCTCATCTCGGACTTACGGTGAGTTTTTTTTATATAACTTATTACTATAGTAGGTTCCAAATAACACCGCAATACAGGTCATTCACCCACCTTCAAAACGATGTCGCAAAATTCAATTTATGAATGGCTAATTCTGTCGCTTTCTATACAAATCTGTCGCTAAGACGGTAATCGCTCGAATCTCGCAGTACTGTTTGTTTACCATTCATAAATTGAATTTTGTGACATCGTTTTGAAGGTGGGTGAATGACCTGTATTGCGGTGTTATTTGGCACCTCTTATAGCTTCCGCTCGCGACTTCGTTCGCATCCCGTTGATTTTCCGAGCCGTATTTCAAAGTCAAAGTCAAAAATCTTTTATTCAATAAAATCTCACTGATCATTTGAATCGTCATTACGTTTTGTATGATTAGGTATGACAATTTTTTTTTTATTGCATGAGTTGTGCTAGTTCTTCCCAAGCTTGGTTGTCTTCTAAATAATCAGATATTTCATAGTATGCTTTTAAAAGAAGTCTTCGTCGCTTGTTTGTATAATCCTATCCTTCCTACATAATATTATAAACACGAAAGTTTGTAAGGATGTATGTTTGTTCCTCCTTCACGCAAAAACTACTGATTTGGATGAAACTTGGATTATATATTGTCCGTGATTAACAAATAGTCGCGGGCGAAGAACGAAGTCGCGGGCGGAAGCTAGTCCTGCATAAATCAACCACCAAAGATACCTAATGACATTTCCAGCGAACATACAATTTCACCACAATTATAACTTCTTCCGTGCTTCGGAGGGCACGTTAAACTGTCCCGGCTCTAGCAGTCGTTAAGCCACGACGGAGGCCTTAAGGCGGTCTAAAAACTCCGTCACCAGAGTTGGCCACTAACTCATACGAGCTTGCTTGCTTTCTTCATCCACAGATCGGTGAACTACTATTATCTCACGCGGGTAGCGACGAACTAAAGATCTGCGACTTTGGTCTCTCCCGTCGCATACAGTTGAACAGGCACGCCACGCTAGACTACGGCATGCCGGAGTATGTCGCACCAGAGGTCGCTAACGGAGAAGGAGTCTCATTCGCATCCGATATGTGGAGTCTCGGCATTATCACGTACATCTTGCTGAGTGGACATTCACCGTTCAGAGGAGTTAATGATATGGAGACATTGGATAGAGTTAAGGAAGGCAGATGGGAGTGGCATGATGAGGTTAGTACCTTAGTACCTATGAGATTGGATTCGGAAGATATTAATTATTGTCAAGGTTTGTAAAAATATATAAACAGAGCATGACTCATGTAGCATTATACTTCTGAACCTTGTGGTTTCCTTAGTGCTATGGTACAAAATAAGTTATATATGTTTTTTAAAACGATAAATAAATTTAAAAAAAAAGTTGTATTTTTAAAGAGGAAAAAAATACAAGAGAAATTAGTAAAAAAATTAGGTAGGTACCTATGTACAAGTGCAATGGGTGGTCTTATCGCTATAAGAGATCTCTTCCAAATCTCCTGACCTTCCCTGTTGCACACTATCTGATTATAGCGTGTTTTGGCGCAGCAGAATTATATCTAAAGAAATTAAAAAAACGAAACCAGGAAAAAAAAAAACATGCGGTCAAAGAAAGTCAAAGATGACATGGTAGACCCAGAATATAAGATGGCAAGACATTCTGAATGCTTTCGAATTACTTACGCAAAAATTGTAAGCAAAAATGCCATAAAGACTTGGCAAAAGTGTCACCTTTTTGCTGACAGACTTGCCAAAACTACAGCTGGTACAACAGTATTTAAAATACAATTACAATTTAGAACAATATTTAAAATATAATTTATTTCCAGGTGTGGTGGTCTCGCCTGAGTCGCGAATGTCGTGACTTCATCTCCAAGTTGTTAGTGACAAGTTGGCACGAACGTATGGACGCTCGCACTGCCCTATCGCACCCCTGGCTAGGACTCGCTGACAAAATCTATCAGGAGGAATACCAGATCTCAACCGATAGGCTGAGGAACTACTACAATTTGTACAAGTGAGTGTTTTTTTAATGATGTATAGGTATTTAAGCGTTTGGCTGTCAGCACACCTGGTGGTAAGTGTAGCTGCAGCCTAAGGTGGACCACGCGTAGCCATAAGCCACCTTTTCACTTGAGAATTCCTAGGTTATATCTTTCAGGAAATACTAACGATGGCAGAGAGTTCCACTCCTTGGCAGTTCGCATTGTGAAGGTGGAACCAAAGCGTTTTGTGCGAAGATGTTTTAGTTTTATACATTGCCTAGCGCTCGTGTCTAGGCTTGCTTAGACAATCTTCACTGATTATCTAAGTTAAGCGACGTTCTGCGCGGTCACTATTTGAATGGGTGACCGTTAGTGGCATTAATATCAGCGCTTCCGTGACTGTCCCGGCTCTAGCAGTCGTTAAGCCGCCCGTTCTAATTTTAATGCGATATTGTCATAAGAAAACTATTTTGTTTTTGGATGGTTCTGAGGCATGTTTGGTAAAAATCGGTGCAGCCGTTTTCAAGGCATGAAGACATTCATGAACTCTTAACCCTTTGAAGGAATTTACGACATAATTATGTATTATAAGTATGTATTTACAAAAAAAATGTATGTATGTATTCTATCAGCCATCTAGTTTCCATCGTACAAGCTTTGCTTAGTTTGGGACTAGAAGGCGTTGTGTTAAGTGTCCGGGAATATATTTATTTAATTACATTCTACATTCTAATGTTGACTGTAATTATGTCGTAAATTACTTCAAAAGCTTTGTGTTAAATCTAATTAACACAAAGTTTTTGACAGGAGTCATGGTTCAGTCGGTTGTAGCTCTGCCTTCCGTGCTGTGGGTCGTGGGTTCGATCCCCACCGAAAACAAACATTTGTGTGTGGCAAACATAGATGTTTGTTCTGTGTCTGGGTGTCTATGTATTTATAAGTATGTATTTACAAAAAAAAAAGTATATAATGTATTCTATCAGCCATCTAGTTCCCATAGTACAAGCTTTGCTTAGTTTGGGACTAGAAGGCGTTGTGTTAAATGTCCGTGAGTATTTATTATTATTATTAATTTGTCAAGAGTTTATACTCCAAGACAGTGGCGGATTCGTCAGGTCACCCTGGTTCACCTTTGGGTACACCCTTTGCTTTTGGAAGGGACTTGAGCCCTTAGCCTACCCCCTGGATTCGCTAGTGCTCCAAGGTCTGATGATGACCAGCATGGTTGAAGAGGATTCATAGATTTATTCAAGGTTCAGATGTTTGATGTTTTACAAAATGAACCCGTGTTAGTAGGTAGGTACCTAGTAAGTTTCAAACTGATAACAACTGCATTTGCAGAGACTGGACGGGTAACGCACAATGCCGCACGTGGTTCCGGCGTCGTCCGCTGAGTGGCGCTTACACACATCCTTCCAAAATGGTCTACCCACCGGGAGAGATCTACACACCTGAAGGTAGATACATTACTTTTACATTCTACCAAAAGGTTTTTATAGTAAGTCCCAAATAACACCGCAATACAGGTCATTCACCCACCTTCACCACGATGTCGCAAAATTCAATTTATGAATGGCTAATTCTGTCGCTTTCCATACAAACCTGTCGCTAAGACGGTAATCGCTCGAATCTCGTAGTACTGTTTGTTTACCATACATAAATTGAATTTTGCGACATCGAGGTAAAGGTGGGTGAATGACCTGTATTGCGGTGTTATTTGGCACTTACTATAGTACTACTATAGTATAAATATTTATTTCTTTCTAATCTCTTTATTTTTATACAGCACCCCTTGTATTTGTACATTGAAGTCCATTCCGTCCAAGGTTGTCTGGAAGAGATCGCTGATTAGCGATAAGACTACCCAGTGAACAATTAATTTAAGTTTTGTTTTTCATTTTATTGTAATCCCTAGGTTAAGGTGTGCAATAGGTAAAGTATTTTCTATGTTTCTATCTATCTAATAGTTTACTGAGTGAATTGTTTGTACACAGGCACCCCTGACCGTTCGTTGCACGACCGCAAGCCAGTAGATCTCACGTTCAAGCAGTGGGACCATCCCGACTGGGAGGTCTCTGCCAAGTCGGAGAGCCAGTGAGTATATACACAAAACACCTCTAGGAAATAAAATGAAGAGCGTGCTAAGATAAGTTAGAAAATATCAAGTAAAGTTGAAATTCTAGAATACAAAGCGATTTTAAGCATCTTCCAGAAAAATAATGTTTTTTTTTCAAATAATAAAAAATTGGATATTTTGTCTCGTTCTTCTGTTTTACAAAACAAAAAAGAACTACATTTTGTCTTCTTAACTGACACAAAGATTTATCTTGGCGTCCTCGTGCTAAGAAAGAATGTCTCCCATGCGTAGTGACTACAGTGAACCTAATTCCATGTGTTTCCAGCTACCAAAACGGTCCAGACACATATCTACTCCAGCTGCGTGACACAGCGTTCCCGGTGAGACTGCGAGAGTACATGAAGGTGGCGTGTGGACGCTCGCCAGCTTACAACATCGCAGTACACGATCTATATGACCCCAGGGTAAGTGATGTACAACACAACGTTAAGGGGTGTACAACCCGAGGGTAAGGGACGTAAAACCCGTGGGTAAGGAATGTACAACTCGAGGGTAACGGTAGTACAACCCGAGGGTAAGGTATGCTATAATACTTGATTTGGCAGAGAGTCATGGTACATAGTGTGTTAGGTGTGAAAATAACTGACAGGATCTGAAATACCGCTTTTCATCGTCATTGACGTTGGCAATAAGCTTGCTAAGCTAAAATAACAATAAAATAAATATGAGGTCATTACCCATCGTGGAAAGGTAGAAATAGATTTCTTAATAAAAAGTATTACTCAGTTACCTATATAGAATTCGTGTCTTTCTAGACGCCGATTATCCGTGAGCGTCGTCGCTTCACCGACATAATGGACGAGGAAATAGACGATGAACAACGCGAAAGGATCAACAACTACGGAACTGAATCGTACACCATTCGACGACTACGTCACGAGTTGGGAACCAGGCTCGACTCCTACGCGGAAGCACAGGCGCTAATGGAGGCGAAGAAAGATGGACAGCTGCCTTTCTTTAGGGAGAGACCTCAGGTATGAACCTAATGATGATATTTTTTTATATAACGACAGAAAGATATCCTCCCGGCTGCACCGGATAAAACTGCTTCTTTCACTATCGAGGTTAACAAAAACATACCTAGCTATGGTCTTTCTTCAGAGAAAAAACGTCGCATACGTAGGTACTTTGTCCACTGAATTATATCTTTCTAATAACCTACACGGCCACGCGACCTTTCTAACACCATCCGTTGGCTACGACGTGTGTTATGAGACACTAAGTTATGTTTTGTTTCCAGGTTTTGCCCGTCCAAGACGGTGAGCCGGCCAGCCTCTCGTGCTTCGCGGTCGGCGACCCCAAGCCCGCCGTGCAGTGGTTCAAGAACGACATGGTCATCGCAGAGGGACAACGCATCAAGATCATAGAAGACGACGACGGTAGATCCACCCTCAAGTTCGAGCCCGCGAAGAACCACGACATCGGATTCTACAAGGTCGTAGCTAGGAATAAGGTCGGACAAACAGTAGCCAGAACGAGGATCCTAGAAGCGACCAACCCTGATGCACCAGACAGTCCAACCGCAGCGGAAGTATCAGATTCTGAGGTCCTCCTCAGGTGGAAGCAGCCCAAGTATGATGGTAATTCCCCCGTGGTCAGCTATAGCCTTCAATATAAGGAGGGCGACAGCGTCGAATGGAAAACCGTTGCCGACAACATCGATCACGAATTCTTCGTCGTCCGACACTTAGCTACGGACACCAGCTACCAATTCAGACTGTCTTCCAGAAACAGGATCGGATGGAGCGATAAGGGTATACCCACGAATCTAATCAAGACTAAGCCCGCCGGCGCACCTAAAATCGAAGTTACCAAAGCTATGAAGCACCTTCAACAAATAACCGAATCGGGACAGGAAGTGATGCTCGAGGAAGACCGACCGAAACTCAACTACGCCACCGAAGAGAGCCCCATCGAGTGGTCATCCACCCCGCTCATGGATAAGTACAGCTTCATCTCAGAACTTGGAAGAGGAAAATTCTCAATTGTAGTGAAGGGAGTCGAACTTAGCAGCGATACCGTAGTCGTAGCGAAGATTCTAGAATCCCGTCCAGAAACTGAAGTCCAAGTCCAGAGAGAATTCGAGTGCCTCCGACGACTGAGACACGAAAGAATAGCCAACTTACTAGCTGCGTACCAGCTCCCAGGTTCAGGCGTTTCAGCGTTAATAATGGAAAAGTTACAAGGCGCAGATATCCTCACCTACCTATCCAGTAGACACGAGTACTCGGAACAGTTGGTCGCGACAGTAGTGACACAGTTGTTAGATGCGTTGCAATACGTGCATTGGCGAGGTTACTGCCATTTGGACCTGCAGCCGGATAACGTGGTGATGTCGTCTGTTAGATCAGTGCAGGTGAAGCTGGTAGACTTTGGTTCAGCGCACAAGGTCAATAAGCTCGGAACTGTGGTGCCGCAAGTTGGCGACTTGGAATATAAGGGTGAGTTTTATAGTAGGTAAAAAGATTTTTTTGTAATCGAGGTCTGAATGTGAAAGTTTGTATGTATGAATGTTTGTTACTCTTTCACGCAAAAACCGATTTGGATGAAACTTGGAATATGTATTGTCCGTGACCTGGATTAACACATAGGCTACTTTTTATCCCGGAAAATCAACGGGATCCAACGGGACGCGAACGAAGTCGCGGGCGGAAGAATAAAAATAAATGTTTTTGATAAGATACTCTTCTTCTTCTTCCTGCTCTTATCCCACTAGGTGGGGTCGGCACAACATGTTCTTTTCTTCCATTCTCCCCTATCATCCGTCATCTCGGTGTTCACTCCTCTTCTATACATATCATATTTTACACAATCCATCCATCCTTTCTTGGGCCTACCTCTTCCTCTATATCCATCCACATTCATACTTAGCGCTCTCCTCGTTACATGACTGTCTTCCTTCCGCATGACATGACATTATATTGTGATAAGGTAGGTAGTAAAGCACCATTCACCCCACAGCTCCAGAGATAGTGAACGACGAGCCAGCATACCCTCAAACAGACATCTGGTCTCTCGGCGTGCTCACGTATGTGATGCTATCCGGCGTGTCTCCCTTCCGCGGCGCTGACGACGCGCAGACCAAACAGAACATCTCCTTTGTACGGTACCGGTTCGAACATCTATACAAGGAGATCACACAGGTATAACCACCCTACCTACTCTATGTTGCACTTACCAGAGATTATACAGACCATTATCTGGTAACGTACCTACAGACCAAATATGTTGTGGTATAAGTAGGTACTGGTTCGAGCATCGTTACAAAATCACACAAGTTTTTTTGTTCTGAATTTTGAATACTAGGTAATACATTGTAAGCAAGAAATGATTGAAATTTGGGTGGGCATGGGTTTTCATCAAAAATTTCGAGGACTCATGTTTGTTTACATAACTTACTAAAAAAACCGCCTATCCAAAACACTTATTAGAAGCTGTAATAAGTTTCAAATAGGTACAGTAGAATTAGAACAAAATTGTCAGTTGTAACAGAGATACTATTGAGATGATGATCATAGCCACAGGTATTTATAAAAAGTCCTCTTTATCCACAGGAAGCGACGAGATTCCTAATGTTCCTGTTCAAACGCGTCCCCCTGAAGCGGCCTCTAGCTGAGGAGTGCTACGAGCACCGCTGGCTGACGCAGAGCGACTTCATGAACAGGAAGCGGGAACGTGCCGTCTTCCTCGGCAACAGACTCAAGGTAACTTTCATTGCTATCAAACTTAATTGTAATACACTTACGTTTGTCGTTTCTGATGCTATAGTGGAAAGCATTCTTTACGTCCACTTTTACGTGGAGGTTACAGCTTCTATTCCAGTCACCCGATGTTATCTAGGTAGCTAGGCTAGGCACACACCTTTTCAAGACCTCTTCTATTTTCATTGGTGGCCTTAAGTGGCCCTACCAAATGCACATGTAACTTGGAGACACTATAAGCGCCTCCGTGCATTAGATATCACGTCAAGTTATCATGGGCATCTTTCCTCACCAGACATGGACAGTAGCTCAAGTGTCTACAAGTCTACATAAAAATAAAATAAGTTGGACTCACCCATTATTTGTTTCATAAGAAGCGCTTGTGGCGTAGCTTGTTTATTCAATCGTCACCGATTATCTAAGTTAAGCGACGTTCTGCGCGGTCACTATTTGGATGGGTGACCGCTAGTGAAATTTACATCTGAGCGTTTCCGTGCTTCGTACGGCACGTTAAACTGTCGGTCCCGGCTCTAGCAGTCGGCTTTAGAGCAACCTAAAAACTCCGTCACCAGAGGTGGCTACTAACTGTAGGGTACTCTTGACCGCTGCCGATCCAAATTGGATCCGGATTTTGACAGATTTCGTGTCATTTTGTACTGAAAAATGACACAACATCTGTCAAAATCTATGAATCCGGATTGGAACTGTGGTCGAGCGAGAGTAACCCACCTGATACGAGTTACTTTTGTTTGTTTGACAGGAGTTCAGCGACGAGTACCACGAGCGCAAGAGTCAGAGCGCATCGCAAGCCGACACGGCTGCGATGGCGTTCGGCAAGATGCCGCGAATGTTGGCGCGATCCAACAGCATCCAAGACGAACTGCAGACCAACTTTGCATCGCACTAGCTCCGTATAAACTTCGCATCGTACATCATATCTCCATAGAAAAAATCAGCAGATATTCTCTAGGAATTCTGAGAATGTTCTGTAGCTCATGAGAATGATCTTCAGAGACTTCAATACCTACTTCAAGAAGTTGTTTGTCTTTACTTGTAATGAATGTTGGCATTTTCGCGCATACCGATTAGGAAATCGGTATGCGCAAATACATCAATACAAACATAAGTGCATTCATCATTGTAGGTATATCAATATAAAATTCAAGATTTTTTTGTCCTTTTCAGTTCTTTAGACAAAAATAAAGCAGTAGGTAGGTACTACTAGGTACTAGGTACTTAGAATTTTTGGTATAAAAAGTAATGACATACAAATTCTAAGTCTCCATCAAATTCACTTTCATAAAATCATGTACATTTTTGTATAAAACGAAAACTAGTCATAATGGAATTTTGTTACTAAGAGTTGTTACCATTAAGTTATTTATTTTATTGTATACATTTTTTTACCATTTAATTTATTACACTGATTGGTTATTGGATGCTCCAGTATTAACGAATTTAATAAAGAGCATTGATTTAATATTGAGTTTTATTTGACCTCTCCAAAGTTATGCACAAAATATAATCGAGAAGAATCAAATTCATTGATGATAATGAGTTCACACAAACAGTTCATATAAATCACTTTTTAAAAACAAACAATCTAAATGTATATGAAAGTTAAATACATTTACTTAAATGTTTGTGGTTTTTTTTGAAAAAAAAATACAGATCTACTAATAAAAAACATTGCAAATATACAATAATTTCAACCACTGCAAGTGTTCAAAATAATGCAAATAATAGTACCTACTACTAAATTATTTATCACTGTCAGAGTATTACATGGCCTACAATTCAATAGACAGACAATTAAGTATGATATTTTTCCATATTTGTAACTGACTGGTGTTCAACACATTTTATCTACCTTCTACAATGAATGAAGACTGCAGCATCACACATGCATGCTAAGATGTCAACACATTCCAAACATACAATGTAATAAGGATCAATATCATACTAAATTGTCTCCGAAAAGAAAGTACATAATGAGTTAATATTATAGTAACATTATCTAGTTGAATTGTGGTTATGCGGCTTAGCAGACCGTACCACAAGTCTCATCTCTTATTTTTACCTATATATTCTGTAACTTTAGTTTGAAACTCTATCTTATTCTTGTTGTACATCTCCGCTGCTTCTATGTTTAGAGGGTCTTCAAAGTTCAAGAGATCCTGAAAATAAGGAAAAGGTACTTTAGTCCTTACTGAGACTGGAAGCACAACTTTGCACACCCAATCAGGATAACTTGTTATCTACATTATAATGCTATTAAGCAATATTCCATGAAAGCAAACTTCCTAATTATTCATCTATTAGTTAGGGCTTGGTGCTACAACCACAAACAATTCTTGTCAAGAGAAACAGATTCTTACAGTAAATAATGAGTTCAATCCCCACACAACATCTTTTAACCTTCGTGTGGGCGCCCAGCCATGTTCATCTATAGATGTCTGCCGCAGCAGGGATAGGCAGATGTCTCCATCCACATTAATGTTCGGATGCCACAGACGTGTTTGGCATTTTACTCTTGGAGGCTGAAACATAGTAATTTTAGAGGCTACACTACATAGGTAAGTACCTACTGAATAGTTTGTGATTTTATAGGCTAACTTGATAAAGGGATGAGGTACTTACAGCCATATTATAGTCGTCGGTGACGGAGACATTAAATCTAAAGGTGCCCCCTTGCCAGTACCCTTCGTCAGGTGCCACTGTCAACACGAACTCACTTAAAACATTAGGATCTTCGAAACTAACACTGCACGTAGCTGGTAGGTTCTCATTCATCTCTTGCACTTCTTTTACAAGTAATTTATCTCGTATCGATATCCGCCTCTGCACAGGTTCCATGTTTACACCATTCGTCGTCGGTTCCGTATGGTCCTTTTTTAATTTTCTATTGAGGGTTATCATTGTTTTGCGACGTAAAATTAGAGAAAGCGCAATTTGACCATATCAATAGCAACACAATACAAATGATTGTGGAGTAGGCAAGGAGAGTTTTTTGTGGACACCTTCCTATCCTACCGCTACTTGCAAAAATAAAAAAGACTGAGCGAGCATAGAACGTAAAAACATACAGAAACACTGTTTTATAGGATAGATAAAACGGATAAAATCTAATTTCTTAAAATTTCTCGCTTTTTGGCCTCCTCCACGGAAAAAAAACTGATTGACACATTTGTTTGACACGGGACTTCTCGACAATAAACTGTCACTGTCAAAATCAAAAGTGTCAGCCTGGTATGTCAAAACCACAAAACAGCTGTTTTGCCTCTGTTTCTGTCATTTCTTGTGTGCAACGCAGTGATGCCAACTTAGCTACTTTAAGCTAGATCTAGCTACTTTTAGATGTCAGTAGCAAAATTTTGTTAAAAAAAACTACTTATCTTCGCTATTTTTCATAATGAGAATTTTCATATTCATAATTTATTTATTTTGCTTCATATATGCTGTATACAACATCATTTTAGGTACTGGGATGTTAAAATCATGAACCCTGAGTAGTGAGTATTTATTTATTACCTCCCGCCATGCGCCGCCGCCCTGCGCCCCGTGGGAAGTATTCACTGGCATGGCTGCTAAAGTACTAGTACCTAAGGCACCTGAGAAGTTAAATAAGCATAAGTTATTGCCATCTTTTACACGTGAGCAATGTAAAGAAGAGGACAACTTTTATGTGGTGTTTAAGTTTTGAGCTACGTTTCCGTATTCGGGCGTAAGTAACGTTTTAGCTTCATACTTCTATTTAGTTATCACCTTTTTTTTTTATTAGAAATGAAGTCACTCTTTGCTAGGACCTGAGAGTCAAAGCAACTGAAGCAACATTTTAACGATTTTTATCTAGTAGGTAGGTAGGTTTTTTTAGGTAAACTAGCAATTTATGGAAGACGTTATGCAAATATCTAAATCGCACAGTTGGTAACACTGCATGTGCGGGGCGTTGTGTGATAGGTGTTCGGTGGTTGTGTTAGTTGTATTTGTGAAGTGTGTCGTAAATCGCTCTATTTTTCATTAATTTATTGTATAAATCGAAGTAAAATGACAGAAATATCTTGGCCTTGGCAGTATAACTTTCCCCCCTTCTTTACGTAAGTAAATTATATCCTATTTTTGTTTTGCATTTTCTTGCACGTCGATTCAATATTCTGAGTGCACTGCAATCCAAAGGAAATAAAATGAAATTACTCGGTAATGATTGGAGCTACATCAACGAGGGTAATGTCCACATTGTTTTACAAATAAAAGGCACTGAATTCGTGCTACGCCTCATCAAGGAAGATGCAAAACCTGTTGATCTGGAAAGTGTACAGAACTCGATAAATTTCATAAATAATATAATGAATCCATTGCTTTGTGAAGATTCTCAGTATGCCCAGGAACTGAAAACTATACCACTGAAGGAACTAGATGAATTACGTGAAGTTTTGCTCACAATTCGTCCAGAAAATCGCAAATTCAAATCGGTGCTAAGTAAATATGCCACCCAGACGTTCAATCTTACTTTTGTTAGTCCAAAATGCGAGACAAATTACTGCATTGAGATAAAACCAAAAGAAGGTTTTATTACATCGAGTTTGAAACCACTAGCCAAATGTTACTACTGCTTGAAACAATACCTGAAGCTAGAGGCAGGGGAGATACAAGAAAAAAGTTCATATTGTCCATTGGAGTTATTCTCTGCGAACAAGGACAGAATGAGGCCGGCTTTGATGAACCTTATTGACAACCCACAGAACAACATAAAGCTATTTGAGAACGGACAAGTGATCTATCATGCTAACTCAACTAGGAATGATTTCGATGAAATTATCCAAAGAATGGGCATATTTAGTTCTATAATGCAATTTCTGAACTTTATAATAGAGATTTTGCTGAAAGATAGCCATATAGTTTATTGTTTCCAAGACATGTTCAGAGGAGCTGGCTTCTATCCAGCAAAAACGAAAGATCAATGCATGTATCGAGGTGATATTGATCAACCTAAGTTTTGGCACTCCCTGCTGTATAAACTTCTTCAGCTTCAAAAACTTTCCGAGGCTCTTTGTTTTGAAACAGTTGCGATTGAAGATACTGGCACTGAATATGTTGAAACTCTTATAAATCAAATCATATCTCAGAATATCAATTTAAATGATGATGAAAGTAGGAAAACATTTCTAAAGTCAATCGACCCAATACATGCAGCTTTAATATCTGCTGTTGCCAAAGACTGCTCCATTATGATCTCGTTTACGCCAAATTTTATGGAGGGTTCTCCATTCATAAAATTAGGCAAAAAAAAAATATCATATCGACTGGCTGTGACAGATTTAGAACCCAAAACAGCAAAAACATTGGTGAAAAGAAGGGAAACTGAGATTAGAATGATTGATATGTATAAAAATAGAAAGGATAAAGAGTAAATAGTAAGTAACGTAGATCCAACTCCAGTAGCTAACTTACAGGATTCCCAACTCAATTGAACATTTTTACTGACTCCTAAATTTTGAATAAACCAAAAACATAAAAATGGATATTTATCAATTTCTAGTTTAAATGAATCCTAGTCACAAATGTTACAGCTATCCCCTACTGTTTATTCCCATGACACTACTGGCACAACCAGTAGTGTCATTACTTGTTTCAACTATAAATGGTTGAATACACAGAATAAACAGTATCATTTCATGATAACCAGCATAAATTTATATTATCTACTCATTCTCTTTCAGAATCCAACCGCACACAGAAACAAGAGCTAAGCAACTGGAAGCATGGGAGCAACTAATCGCCGAATACATGAAAAGCAACAAACTATCCACCATAGACATAAGGGAAGCACAGAACAGCCCCTTATTCAACAATGTTTCAATCAACCGGAAGTTATCACAAGAAGCAGTTCTAACAATTTTGGAAGATATGGCAAAAACAGGGCGGGCCGCTCCGGTGGACAAGAGTAAAACAGTATGGGAGGTGTACTGGCATTCACTGGATGAATGGGGCAATATGGTGTACAACTGGGCCAGTGGCAATGGAATGACCAATTCTGTTTGCACGCTGTTCGAGTTGCGCGAAGGAGAGAATACTTCAGAAGAAGGTGGGTTGTTACATTCACTATCGATTGTATTCTTGACTTTAAATTATGTTAGAATTTGAAATGGAATAAGTTGAGTAATTGTACTCTATTATACTGCTATCCATCAAAACCAACATTTCTGAGGTTAAAATTATTTATATGTCAGTTCTCCGAACAGTAATAAATGCTCACTCCTACCTGTTAGCAAATTCGCTGAGCTATGAGTATGATTGCTGTATGTCTATGTTTCTTTGTATTACTGATTTGATCTTGTAGAAAAAACTAAATTAGCTCCATGAATTATTTATCCTAACGTTACAATTAATTTTCAGAATTCCACGGCCTCGATATGAATGTCCTGGTGAAAGCTCTCAAGTCTTTGGAAGCAAAAGGCAAGTGCGAGTTGATGGAGTTCGACGACAGTCAAGGCGTTAAGTTCTTCTGACCTCGAATGCTAGCTCTGTGTCTGTTTGTAAGTACATTATTCCTGCTAAACATATTTTATCTGCGATCTATGTGATTTTTAAATAGTAAGCATTTTTATTATTAAGATGTAGGTTCAATCTAGCTTAAAAACTGTTATCAAATGCATTATGTTGTTATAATATGCTTAGATGTGATGATAATGTTATAATATATATTACGCATTGAAATATGTTGTTTTCATTGTGCAGTGCGTATTTGTCTGCTGATCGACCCATATGAACAAGTAAACTCATGCTTAGTTTAATCAACTGGAATGGGTTCCAGAGTTTCAGCCTATAATTAGGTGTTGAGCGTAGCATGCAGTACTCGTCGGTACTTAAGCAAAATGAAACCAACATGTTGTTTCAGTTTCAAATATTTATTACAATCAAACAGTGTAAAATTGTACAGTTTCAAAATTCACCCTAAATAATGCAATAGTTACATAATAATTTAAATTACACTGAGATATATAATTTAATTAAAAAGGCTGAAATATTAAAAGTGTTCCCGTTTATTTATTTTAATTTTTGTAGAAGTCAATACATAAACTGTATTCAGTAAACTTAAATTTCACTATGATTACGGTTCCGAATTACCTACACTTATCATCTGATTCTTGACGATTATGCGAGTGTGTACATTTTACTCTTACCTACTTCATGCAAGGAACATGGAACACGTTTTAGACCCTTTAAACTCATATAACATTCACAATCACTCAATATTTACATTTAATAACAACAATAAACAATCAGTCTTCAACTAAAATACTTCAAGGAAAAATTAACAAGTAACCAAAATCCCTCTTTGTACAAATGTAGCCTAAACCTTGATGAAAAAGTACAAAATTTAGGTTTTATACTAAATCTTATTAAACTTCTTTAAAATTGTGCATTTCTTAATGTACTCGATAAGTGTAAAGACCACATCAATATAATCTTAATGGCAGTAATTACTAAATTCATTACTTTATTCACCGAAGTACAAGATCCATTAGTTTTTGTGATTCAAAATGTCAAGCTTAGTATAGACAAAACTGGAAAAGTTTTAATTGAGCTTCAAAAATCCAGAATTACACTAAAGCGTCATTTGTGGGCATGATACAACTATTGATAATCCTAAAACTACTACATCACAGATATTTTACAACATTTACATTTAAAACTATTGGAATGTGTAATTCAATACATTTATGAGCGAAAGTGTACTTGTATTACAATAATATTCTACCTAAATTCAATAACTTGTTCGAGTTTATCTAACTAGCAGCCGAATACTCAAACGCAACTCAAACCCCACTCAATTTAAGTCCCGCTTAAATTATTGCCATCTCTTACAAATGAGTAATGTCAAACAAAGGCAGAGCCATCTTAAGTGGTGCTCAAATTTGAATGACGTTTGAGTATTCGGCTGTTAATCTACTAAACTGTAGTTATAGTCAAATTATAAAACATTGATAAATAACTAAGATTCGATTTAATATTCATTATTGTTTCATCTTTTAAGTATTCAATTGTGTTCTCACTAGCCCTAAATTTATACCGTTCCATTTCTACTCTCTTTAATATTAATCAACAGTGATTTTTCACTCCTTAAATGTCTCTCACTTTCTCCTTGATTGTGGCCCACTTCACTTCTCATCATTACAAATGATCACTAGCTTCCAAAGCCGCATTGCAATACCCATTGCTTCCTCTCTCCACCGTTCCATTAGGTGCCCCATTCCCATTCTCCACAGTTCCATTAGCGATTACTCCATTCCCATTGATTCCATTAATCTTTTCCGTGGAGACAACCAGATCCACTGAAGGAACGACAGCATTGGTACTCTTACTGCCCGGGGCTCGGTAGAACCACCACGCTAAGAAGAAGAATAGTAGGGAGCATAGCTTGCCTACTAAGGCCAGAGCTAGCATGTATCTGAAATATAAAACACTTGGTAACGAATAAGGATTAGATCAGGCACAACAAATAGTTATGCGTCTCTCATATCGGCCCAGTTAAAAAAGGATGGGGTATTCAATATGTTAAGTCAGATTTGGATAACCCAGTCAGATTCACGAAACTTAGAAATATGAATAGATTCAACTTACCTGCTCATATTATAGTTGTCATACTGCAAACAAGCGCCAGTCTTGTCACAAGAAGTAGACCACAGAGAACACGATAGATCGATTAGGAATCCGAATAACAGTGGTGCCGGTATCGTACCGAGTAATCGGACTTTTATCCACTGGATGCCGAGGGCGAACGAACGCTGGTCTTCGCGCACGCATCTGAAAAATCAGACATATAACATCAGCAAGCATGAAAAATTGTTTTATTGATTGCTTAAATGGTACTGGCGTAGGTTTCTGATACGATTAATATAAGTAATTATAACTGCTACGAAAAAACACACCTACACGCTAACTAGATGATAGCGAGTCATATTAATTACATTTTTTTGACCATGCCCAAAACATAAAAAGATGCAATAAAAGTTTTTAGGAATTTAAATGCAATATTCTGTTTGGAGCTTCTCAGGGTTGCATGTTTGGTCCTGTATTCCTTTTGATTTGGTATGAGTTTTGATTATAATGTGTGCTTTGGTGTATGGAATAGAAAGTAATTACTAAAGTTCACCTTAAAGTAGCTGAAAGCGCGGGCATCGTAGCCAAAAACGTGAACAACATCACGCCAAACGAGAGGGCTACGAACAGCCATAAGTACGGGCAGTCTGTACTGCAGATACTGTTGATAGCTTCATACTGAATTGAAGAGTTTGCATCTGAAAAAGAAATAATTTCTGATACACATGAGATTGTATTAAACCGTGCATTTGCTAATTAATGAACAAGTATCGTCCTATGATAGAAAAGTGTTGGTTTCATCAGATCTTGTAGTTCATGAACTTATGTAATTCGAATAGTGTCACAAAGTAAATATAAATATAAATATTCACGGACATTTAACACAACGCCTTCTAGTCCCAAACTAAGCAAAGCTTGTACTCTAAGAACTAGATGGCTGATAGAATACATATGTACTTACTTTTTTTTTGTAAATATATACTTATAATACATAGTAACACCGAAACACAGAACAAACATCTATGTTTGCCAACACAAATGTTTGTTCTCAGTGGGGATCGAACCCACGACCCACAGCACGGAAGGCAGAGCTACTACCGACTGAGCCATGACGCCTGTCAAAGTAAGCATATTTTTGCTTACCTCCATCTACAAGGAACGTGGGTAGCGTTCCATTGACTTGGATACACGCGCAGTTGGTGAACAGTTGCGCCGCTCCAGCTAAAGCTCGATGTTGGCATCCGGCGTGACACGGCGAGTAGTAGACGGCGCCGTCGGCCCCGCACACCGGCGCGTACGCCGCGTCGCCGCACACGCAGCCCGCGTTACACTGCGCGGTTAGACTGTCCGCGCTGTAACGCACGAGAAGAACGTTTGAGGATCTATAACCCTCCTCGACACACAGAACAGACACACACCCCCACACCACACACCCTACCTAACGCACCATACTCACGCACACACACTGTTTATCATCATATTTGCTACTGTAAAATGATTTAGTGACTTAAACACGTTTCTATTTTTGTTTATTACCTACTTACGTACCTTACTGTCACAATCCATGGATATGGAAGAGCGGGTCCTTCCAACACAAGTATTTTTTACTTACAGGAAGGTCCCAACCTTGTTAAAATTATTATGTTTGTTACAGAAATAAAGATATTTTAGTTTTTTTTTTTTATTGTGATAACTAAATAAAGAGGAGATGGACAAAAAGCATCAAACGTGGATCTGATGCCACCACACATCTAAAATTTTTGTTGAACGTGGCTTTTTGTGCATTACATGAAAGAAAACGAGTCATTGGGAGAGGCTTATTACTCTTGAGATATGGTTTTGCTTACCCAGCGACAGCAGGACTCCGGTACATGGTAGTAACCCCCGCGAAGGGATAGTCATCGCAGTTGAGAATGAAGCTGAAGGTAAACGCGGCAGCCACGACAGTAGAAGCTACGCAGAGCTTGATGATGCCGGCGCAAGCGAGCTCGAGTCGCTTTACTAGCCAGCCGCCAAGGAAAGTACCGCCGCCGCCCGCTGGGACTGTGATCACACCTGGGAACAAGAGGAAATATAAGAGCTCGCCAGGGGAAGTACTGCCAGGATAATTTTTGGACCAAATAGTGTTGCTCTCATTACTGATTTAAAATGGTATGGGTGCCGGTGCCACCCTACCATACCAACATTTTGCCTTACGCTCAAAAGCCAGAACTTGAGCCGTATCAGGAGATAAACAAGTTGAACACTTTAAACAGACGGAGTTTACCTAATAATAAAGCAGCTTGCGAAGCGCTAACAGCAAACTGGTTTTCGATTAGTTTCGGCAGGAACGCTGCGAACCCTGAGATTAGCATGCCCTCGCTAGCCCCCGCTAAGTTCAGGAACAGAAAGGTTGGGTTTTTCAGCAGCGCTGCAGCCGCTTTCGGCAACTCGTGGAGAGCGCTGAAAGCGGCTGACTTGGTCGCTGACTCGTGGGCTTCTGATACTTTGGATGCGCAGATTTCCGCTGCACCTGCGGAAGACAAAACAGTTTAATTGAAAACTGATTGAACTAAACTAATTGAGAAGCTGGCTTGAAACAAGTGTTGATCTTTATTTCTCAAAGACGAGGTGAGAAGTACCTGGCAGTTCATGCGGGAAGGCCAGCAAAGGCATGGCTATGAGGAGACACAGCAGCGCAGACAGAATGAAGCCGATCCACCAGGCGCCGATCCATACAGAACTCGCCGGGGTTATTCCTAAGCTGAAACAAACATTTTTTTTATAAGACCTATGTTCGGAAATTGAAAGAGGATCTCTACAATTAATATTTCTGGACTTTTTTAAGAGTTAAAGGTGATATACATAATTCGTCGCATAATACGCAATGATCACTTTGAAAAGTCTTATAAAAATTAGTTCCATAAGACCGAATCTTGTTTCTGTTCTGTTTACACCAGTTTCACATGCGTTCAAAGATTGATTTCAAAAGATTAATTAAAAAACATCGATCTAGACATTATTATCGCTTCCAACTTCATCATAAACAAAACAATCATTAAACTTCTGAATATTAGTAAAACAACCGCCCTTTATCCAAACATCTGTTCCACTCGAACTCGCAGGGAAAGCAGTGTTTTCTTATGCTAATTCCACGTTTGCTCAACAATCGAAACTCGGGGCTGGTCTACTCGCACCACTGGACATCGAGTGGGTGCTTTGCTGGCATATCATAAATTCGCAAGATACTCTAAATATACATTGATCGATATGTTTCATTCAGAAACTTTTAGAGAATTATGTAGGATATGATTTTTAGATGGAGTCGGCCAGCACCTATACCATTCTCTTTGGCCTAGTCGGCCTTATCCACAGGAAAGATAATAGGTGCGGAGCTGTCTAATCTGCGGGTTTCCTCACGAAGATCACCGAAATCAGTTCATTTTCAATTTCCTTTTTATTTTATTTCTGTGATAATAATGTAGGTAATAGGGTCAACTCACCTTCGTTAACCCTTAAAGCCTTTACCCCATATTGGGCTATCAACATTAACTATCATTACCATTTCCTCCTCTCAGTATAACGGTAGGTACTCGTAGTAAATAGCCGTTTATTTCCGCACAAAGCCGGCATTACTCCCATTTAGTATTGCCATTACAAGAGCCCTCTGCGGAATAAAGTGGTCTGCCATGGACTCCCATGAATTAGAATAATAGCACATAAAAGGCGGTTTGTTTACTATAGCTTTGTTCTTGATTCTAATTAAGTTCCCATTCACAAGAAACGCCGGCACGTTAAGTACCTTAGGTAAGAGGGAATAAATGCGATGACGGACTTTGATTATTTTTAAAAAGGCATTTTCGCCGCCATTTTTCTGGCTTCCAAGTAATTCCAACAGGTAAACTTTGGTACTTGTATTTTAATCCCGTTCCTGCCGAATGAATATACGAAGCCCTGTAAAGAGGTCGTTCAAAACTCGTGCCTCGGAAAATCATATTTCGTCTGTAAAGCCGTGCCAGTGTAAAGGCCCCGATACACGGGTACAGCTCCGGGGGTGCTACGATATAATTTTTTTTTCGGTGGAAATCTTTAGCGTTGCGATAGACTGGGGTGTACTTCACTAGAACGAAATAGAAGAATAATGAATCAAAAGAAACTATTGGTAAGGTACCTATTTATTGTTATGAATAATAAAAGAAAGTACTAAGATATTTAATTCATAAATCTATGTTAACAATAATTATCATCTTTTAATTCAATCTAAACCTCAATATCGTAGTCGTTTAGTGTGTCCGAGCCTAAGAACGGAATTAATTTGGCTGAAAAGTTGCTATGAGCGTGTTCACAATACGATGAAAGCGAGAGGCCAACTTGCCTGAATAGAGCTGGGCGGTGTCGCTGCCGAGATTAAATATTAAAAAATAAAAAGCGCGGCGAAATAATGGCTTCTTGCGACGAGCAGACTTCAAAACTTTAAATTAATTGATGTTTTTCGCAATAGCAACAACAGCGGGTGACTTGCAAAAGCTTTTCATAACAAAAAGTAATTTTGTATCGTGTTACAATGTTATGAAAATGTTGCCAGCAGAAGAATGGATCTCGTAGCGCGCTGCTACGCCGTAGCACATTGACTAACATTATTTCACGACACTGTTTGTAATAAATGTTCCGAATAATTTTATCTATTTAAAATAGTTACTATAAAATAGTCCTGACTCTACTATAGTATCATAAAACTTAGGACACAGTATTAAGTGCACGTAATAACTTACGACCCAGAATCCACAGAGACGAAGTCCGTGTATATAGTGAGCATCTGGCCGCCGATGACGTAGCCCAGCGCTGGGCCTACCACTGCCATCGTGTAGTACACTCCTGGAAATGTACATAAATATACGATTTGCATGATTTTATTAGTTAGGCTAGTTAAGTATGAACACACGCAATATAGGTAACGGTCTACTTAACCTACGCATTCATAATTATTAAGGTTATAACATTCGTTTTAAGTGTAATGTAAGGGTTTAGGATCATTACACATACATATAACACCACTTTAAAGGTACTTCTGGTAAAGATTGGTAGATATATAGATAGAATAGTTATTTGTTATACAAGAGTGCAAAGTTGCTTTTTAACCGCGTGTTCAATTTTGATGACCGAGCAAGCGATGCGCGTTAGCGAGGGAATCAAAAGAGCACGAGGTGAAAAATCTTTGCACTCGAGTGCAACACGTAACTTTTCATTCCACCTCAGCGAGGAAATGACTAAATGCAAAAAAAACGTTTACAATCACAAGATAGGTACTTTTATTTCAGTGAAAAAATGCCGCGTAAGGAACCGCGTACAAAGCAAATTGAAAAAAGAACACCAAGAAGGTTCCGAGTCTGAGTTTTTAACAAATTAAAAAAAAGTTGTATGATATATTCGGCACCATAGAGGTAGCAGTAAATAGGTTTAATGTTTTTTTTAATTCACAAACTTAGTGCACACGATGTTCTAAATTCAATTTACTTTATCCTCTAGAGAATAAAAACGGCTTTTGCACTCAGATATTGAAGAGCAAAAATACTCTTTCCGATATGGTGGGATGAAAAAATACTTTATTGCACACCTTAACCTAGGGATTACAAGAAAATGAATAACAAAGCTTATCAAAAACTTATCATGAGGGTCAATCTAACAACATACTACATGTTTCAGAATAGCTAGTTGCAAATATTGAAATGCAATAACCGATAATATTGATATAAAAACACTCTTTGTCTCAATCTCAAAAGCTCATCAGAGATGTGTATTATATGCGGCGTCACGTCAACAAACATCGGATCAGCTGTAAAGTGCTAAACGTCTGTGATATCGCGTTCCTGACACTCGCTCCCACTGTTTTCTCAGCTAAAAGCAACTTACAAGTGTTAGGCTTGATGCACATCAAAAGCATTTATATCTCACTTGACGTGTGAAGATGTGAAGCCGATGAGAATTCATATGATATAGTAGATGCCAAATAACACCGCAATACAGGTCATTCCCCACCTTCAACACGATGTCGCAAAATTCAATTTATGAATGGCTAATTCTGTCGCTTTCCATACAAACCTGTCGCTAAGACTGTAATCGCTCGAATCCCGTAGTACTGTTTGTTTACCATACATAAATTGAATTTTACGACATCGAGGTGAAGGTGGGTGAATGACCTGTATTGCGGTGTTATTTGGCACCTACTATAGCTCAGAATACTTCATGTACTAAGGTAATGTATTCATAACAATAGTTACAAACCTATCGATCGTTTTGACTACCTAGCTGTAAGGTAAGGTATCGCAGGCTACTTCCTTCTGTCGATCTAACTTCCTCTGGAGTTTTTTTATTGTCAATCGGTCATGATCTATAGGTTCATACATTTCATCACAATGTTTAGCGAGTGTGAAACTATACAAGTTATAATAAGACCACTACCAAAGAATTCTTACAACAGTTCTAGACTATTCAACTAAGGTTTCTGGAGTTTTGTAAATTACCCGGTAGGGGCGCGGCTCAATCTCTACACAAAAGTAAAAGTACCGAATAGGTAGTTTACGTCAACTTTTGTAGCATACGTAAAACGAACGCACTAAGAATGCAGAAGTTTTGCGGGATTAGTCTTGTTTACACCGGGTACGCTATACTTTATCGCAGTATCACCGCCTCGCTGTCACTACGTAACAAGGGCGTAAGATCTCGATAGCAAGAGGTGGTGAATGCGCCCCCCGGGAGTGCTCTCAAGGCAGCTGAATGGCGGTGAAGTGATTCGCTCTTTGCCGGCCGGCGAAGGAAGTGTCGGTGACTGGCCGGGTTTTTGTTTTTTAAAAGTGAAAAGTTTATAATGTGCTGCGGTGCTTATCTACTATTTTTTTTTTGCATTTGAGGTTTTTGGAATACTTTTTGCTAGTTTAAAACAAGGCTAATGGAAAGTAGGTAGATGTAGAAGGAACGGAGGTATTTTTAAGAGCCAAAAATCCTTTGGAACATGTTCTACCAACGCTTTACAGCCAAAAAGCCTTTGGAACACGCTCTACCAACTCTCGACATTCATTTTTTGCTGTGACAATTAAAATGTATATTCCTTATTACATATGTTGTAACGCTCTACCTTAATTTTTTGCTGTGATAATAAAAATGTTTATTCCTTATTATATCCAAGATTAATTGCAGAAATATTAGAGCATAGCCAATTTATCAAAAGATTTCAAACAATGCGTCAAAGTAAACCGTTTATTACGCATATCGTAATAATTTTTTTACACCATTGTGACTTGTGACGTAAGTATGTGGTAGCGCTCATTAAATTGTCCATATCAGAGGTATATTTTAACTCTGTGACGAGTAAAAAAGGTGATAAACACGGGAAACCACTCTGCTACGGCGTTGTAATGGCCAGTTAGTAACTGTTACGCGATTTTTCACTTACGCCAAGCTAATGAAAGCTATTATTTTTCCCTGTTTCATTGGAGCTTAGAAGGGGTTGAATGAAAAATGGTGCATACTCCAGTTAGCCCGTAGTTTGTCGGTCAGTGATGTCCTACTTCCATTACCTATACTTTGTGAGCGTATTCACAGTGACTGTCTTTTGTTTGTTATGAATAAGCCTTCATAGGCGCTCTTACCAAAGAAGGCTGAGCTGAATGAATGAGTTTTTGACCTTTGCTATATCGAGTTTTTAATATTTGAATATCTGTCCTGAATTAAACAATTTGTAATAGCAGCAAAGGACTATCACTCCCTAAATCACGATTCTATTCCAAGAACGAAAACCCGCGCAAATACAGTCAAAATACTTTGACTGTCTCATTCCCTGCTTGATGCATTGTTTCATAAAATGGGCCCTAGACATTATATTTCAGTTACCCCCACAGAGTATTTCCTACTACAAGTACTCAAGTGTGTGTGTGTATTGCGGAGACGTGGCTACCGGAGATGGATCTAATGCATTTCTGCGGTCACTACTGTTAATGGCTCGGACTGCCAATTACTCATGTCGACACAAACGCCATCAGGTGCAACAAAGTATTTCGAATAATAACTATCGAATGGTGCAACGTAGAGCACGAAGGTACGCTCATAATTATTATGAGCCGTACCTTCGTGGAAAAACAACATGGTAAAAGTGTAGCCAGAAACCAATTTAGTGACAGTTTAATCTTATCCAAAGCTTTGCCTAAGAACATCATCATCATCAACCTATATCAGTCCACTACTGAACACATTTATATAAAAATATATATAATATTTGTTTCAAAGTTAACACAATCTCTAGTTTTTCTTGGTCTTACATCTTACTTGGACTTTTGTAAGCCTTCTATTGGTTCTAGATTCTTCTTGATCATGTCGTAATATAACTTTACCACTCTTTACTTCTACATTGTATATACTACACCACAGAACACCTAATAATTAACGCACGACAGGAAGGGATGGGCAGAATCCTCAAGACTGAAACATCATAAAAGAGTTGCCAGGTGCATTAACTTACCCAAATAAACCGAAGACATCTTCTTAGACACGTTCTCGTCGATGTACGTGACGCCAAGCGTGAAGAGCGGGGTTGCGCCGGCGCCGTGCAAGAGTTGTGCGAACACGAAGATGGCGACTGCCCATGCGCCGCCTTCCGTCTGTGTTGCACCCACCTCCCCGCAGCGGGGAGATAGCTGGGAACAACAGGAATTATGGAGTTTCTAACTCAACCATCCGAATCTATCCTTAAAAATCTGGAAAAGGAAAAACCCTAACTAAACTTTTCCCTTTCGTATCGCTCACAATACAAATATAACAAATACTTACAAACGTTTACGCTATAATAATTTAGGTATAATATATCAAGTAGCTATGTAAATATAACAGTAAATAATTACATTTATTCATCATTTCATTATAATGAATTAATTCATCAAATAACATTTATTAAATTATCAATAGAACTCATAACTACGTCGAATTATTCAGTTTCCTTAAGACAATAATCAGTTCCATTTCAAAATCTTCTCGAATGTTTTAGTCTAGATTTAATTAAACTCATCGGACGCAACCTATTGTCAAATTGAATGAGTAGACGGCATTGAAGTGCATTCGCGATTTTTGAACCCCTGTTTAGTCGAGTTTGTGAACAGGCAGTATTGTGCGGAACTTTGAAAAAGGTCTTTATGTTTAGCAGACATTTGGAGAAGCACTTAAGTATGCAAGTCTTGAGGTACAAAAGCTTTTTGTCAAAGAGATTTTTCGTAATTCGTGACTTCTGCCTTCGCTCGAAATATGCCTTCATAATAATTTACCTACCTACTGTACTTTTAGTCGTTATATATTCGTAGCAGCTGAAACCAGGCAATAATAAACCTTACTACTCCAACTTACGGTTCTGTTAGCGCTGCAAAGATCATCAGACTCTTCGCTGGCTATCCTGTAAGGCGAGACGAGGAAGTGTGGTAGCGCGAAGAGCAGGGATCCTGTACCCATGAGGAGTACCCCCCAGCCTAGCCATCGAGGCTTAGAGGAACTGCTGCGGCCTCCGAGGTACGTGACGGGGGCTAGACAGGCGAAGGATGCCATGTCGTACCTAAAATAGGGAAAACCTAGCTTTGAAACCACCTCGGCAACTGATTATATTTATCAATCGAAATCTAGACTATGAATAAATAAATCCCTATGATTTTTTAGAGGGTTGACCGTAGCATAAGTATTAAGTGAGTTAAGTACCTATTAAGAACGCGTTGAAATCTTTTCGATGAAACATTGAACTCGCATCGCGTGATCTAACCTGACCCGTGGTCGAGGTCCATGAGGTGAAGGTCAAAATAGTTACTACGTCTCAAATCAACACCATATTTATTCATTACTTTGTAACTTTACCACAGGAGAATGTTACTTTTCTTTGTAAGCATACTTTTGCCACCAATTCGGGAAAAGAGAGGTAGGAAATGTTTATCTTACCCTCCTGCGATGACTCCCGTCTGCATGGACCTCAGTCCAAACCTCTTCTCTATGGTCGTTATAACCACGTTTACGAATCCGTTCACCACCATTCCTAGGACAATAGAAAAAGTCGATTACGTACACAAAATCTATGAAGCGTGTAATTCCGTAAAGTCCCTACGTTTTTACCCAAATAGCCAATAGCCCCAATACTATGAAGCAGGTATATTGTCTGATGCATGAATAAGTAAGTATCTTTAAGTGCTGGCCAATTCTCTCCTTCCTTCTCCTGCCATTTATATTTTACTTTAAAAATCAAGATAACAATTTTATATTCCAAAAATACCCCGAGGCGGAAGCTCCAGGATGCAATCATGTTAAAATTTCATATCAAATCATCAGATATCAAAACCGGATATTGAATGTCAGGCTCAGGAATAGGCTCGCAAAAATAACCGTATCCGGCTCTCGGTTATTAAAGTTGCACGTCCGGACCGGACAGCCGGACGGACGGCGGCGTCCGGAATAGACTGGCACACGTCGATTTCAATTATTTGCTTCACTCACTGCTGAATTGAATGGTGGTTCATTATTTTGTGAGTTAATTGAGGCTTTCAGATGTCAACAAAAATAGTCTAGCGACTTGAAAACCATTTTAGCCCCCGAATTTATAAACAGAGTTTGTATCGTTTATGAATTCGAATGTAAAAGTTCGGTGTGAAATAGTCGCTAGAACCAATTACGATCGAGATTATACTGAAGCAGTCAGTTGTTTTTCCTACCTAGGCCTTGGATAAGGTCGGTTTAACACATCGGTTTACGGACTGAGGTTGTGTATTTGGGTTGTGATTTGTTATGAGTAAGCAAATAATGGTAATGACTACCATAATAACCACAGATTTTATTTAATCTTAATCCAAAATCAGGTAAAGATCGAATTACCTGATAAAAAGTTGTTTCATAAAATTGCTATAACTTCCTGTTGTGGTTTATTTATTTAATGTGGTTTGAAGTTTTTGGATTAAAAAGTTTTTTAATATAATTTTGCAAATACATGAATTATTATTTACTTAAATAAACTTACATTAAAAAAATCATAAAAATTAGTTCAAAGATTCTAGAAGTTGAACCCATTTACCTAATGGTTTCTAAGTATCTAAGTCCTCACAAAAAAAAAGCTTAAAAGAAGCCAAACCAAAACCACCACTTGTCAAATTTGTCGATCCCCTAACCTACTTCCATTATGGAGATTCCATTACAGTAACCAACACCGTTTACCGCTCAGACAATGAGGGTCCGGAGACGGAACGGAGATGCCTCGTCACGTGCGATACACACCCTAAATATTGCTTAAGGCTGAAATGCAATGGGAGAAAGAAAATATTCTATTTTAAACCAAATAAATTTTAATGAAAAAATTTGAGCTTAAAAGAATGAATGAATGAATGAAAACACTTTATTGTACACCTTACAACTAATAAAAAACACAAAAGAAATATTGTACATACATGTACAATAGGCGGTCTTATCGCTTATAGAGCGACTTTTTCCAGAAAGAACCTAATGAGAAGGAATCCCAATTTTAGTATAATGAGCAAAAACCTCAGTAACTTCAAAATACCTACGGTTAAAACAAATATCGCAGTATGTCCTCATCCTACTACGTCCTTTCTCAAGATTAGCCGTGATTAATTGGTCTCACACCATGAGCAAGCAGTTTCCATGACGCTGATGCTGGCTCTATACACTAGTAGACAAATTTGAATTTGGAACACTAATTACCCTACCGGTATAGCAGTAGCGAGTCAGAGTTCTTGGCCAACTTGTTTCTACTCACCACCGATTGCTCCGTCAATAGTACATTGTTCACTGATAGGAGAAAGTGACCGATTACCGTCGAGGGTGTCGTTTGAAGCCCGAGCCGTAGGCGAGGGCTTTAAAACACCCGAGATCGGGAATCGCACTTTCTCTCGAGTGATACATAGTGCTTTATACTACACCTACGAGGAAAATAAAAAACTAAAACTGAATCCTCACACAAATTGAAAATGGCGCCCATGGCGTCTGCAATTTTCACATGTTCTTTTTTCAAATTGTTTATCCTGCCGCCGCAGGGTCGCACTGCCAGCCCGACACCATCCAACACACAGCTAGTGGCCAGTGTCATTTTGCGAACTTGGACATAAAAACTCACTGTAAAAACTTTTTGGCTTTTGATATTTAGGTTACCGGCGCATAGTCTTACCCAAAATTAAAAAACAAAAACCACGTAAGAAATGGATTTTCATACACTTTTCTCTCCCGCTCAGATGCGTTTTCTCTTCCGCGTAGTGCGCTCTCTATTTGTAATTTATATGCAATAACATGTATTCACGTTCCGTCGGGAAAGGTCCGGACGGAATTTCCGTCAAGTGTGCAGAAGGCCTAATAAGTACAGTGCCTAGTTTACAAGAGCTTCGTAGCTAAATGCTTAGTAGGTACGTGGCACTTTATAATGTAGTGTACAGTGTTCCGCTTGAAGTTCGGCCATAAGATAATAGGATATTTTAGTGTTGAGTAGACAGAACAGACCTACATTGTATTGTTTTCACATGGTTAATATTTCCCCCACTACACTGCACGTATCATATCATCCGACATAAGCGGATCAGAGGATTATAAATGTTCAAAGGGTGCACTCAGATATTGAATGATATGCGCAATAAAGGGATTATTAAGTAGTATAACTAGGATGATATTTATTGATTTATGATAGTAAATATTATGTATGAGCATTTTCTTATGTATGAGGAAATAGTGGTAAATATTCTGGAAACAGAATTATTTAGGTGAATAAAATTATGGTCTAGTTACGTACCAGTTTTCTAACAAATTCGCTATAGTTTTATGCAACGTAAGATAGGATGTTGTGATAGATTTTTGGACAAAAGTTTCAGAAATCCCCTACGCAGGGGACTTCGTCAGGGGAAAATTGGAATGAGCCAAAAGGTAAACTTCCAGTTTACCTTTTATTTTTTACGAAGAAAAGTGACCGTAATTCCAGACATTTGTCCCCACCACAGGTTTATTAAATACCTTGCTTACAAAGAAATGTCGGAGCAATGTGTCCCTGAATCCAAACTAATGTCGGGTGTTAGTGGGATTGCGGAACTCGGCTATCCCGGGAATCTGAAACAATGAGACTGTCCCGCGCCGCCGTTGGAAATAATGTCCCAAGGATTTGCGAGGTTACCGGACATGAAGAAATAATGTTACTTCTCGTGGATTATTTTAACTGTCAGGAGTTCTGTGAGCGACATTGAAGTATTGGGCAAAAACTTGTAGAAGCGGCTTATTCCCATCGAGCCCAACGGCGCGGCGGCCAGTCCACGGGTGGGCCGGATGGGAAAAAAAAAGTTGACTTAGAATCAAACCATAAACAAAAAGCATAACTGTTACATTTTTTAATAATAAATGAATTCATTGTGATAAAAATGGTGTTTATCTCTTGTACCATTGTAAGCTCTGCGCTACGGTTTCGTAGAGGGTACGCGCAACTTTAAACTAGTAATTTTATTGATTTGTTACCTGAGTTTTTCGACTCTGTGTTTTAAAGTTTTAATATTTTGACTTTTATTTGTTAATGAATAGATCTCTTCATGGAATAATTATGCCACTAGTTTCAATAAATAATGTATGAAGAGATTCTTTCGACTGACTGCCCTGTAACTGAAAAGGTACATTGCAACAAAAAAGACATGAAAAAAGCAATTAAAACCTTTTACCTAACATGCTAAGTGAGCATGCATTGCTATTCTCGCCTGAACGAACGCGCCTTGCGGAATGTACGTGTAGGTATGTACTACTTGAGTACCCAACTAATAGTACGTTTTAGAAGTCAACTCATACGAGTTGATGTGCTTAGGGTAAGCACCTGTGCTTAACTGTATGTAAGCTTCTGGTAAGCTTTTGTAAATCTGTACAAACCGTTTTGAGTGAACGAAATCCTATATGCTTCGTGCGCGTCAAGAATAGAATCGTGCTTCATAGAATCAAGCAAAGAAACCACAGTAAATATCTTATTTACCGTGGTTTCTTCTCGATGTACAAAAATATATCGACCTATCTTCTACTGTAGTAATTTTAAATAAAAGATAATATAAACGGTAGAACGTTTCTTATGGGTGAATGTAGGCACCATGCACAAGTTCCGCGTAAAACATAGAAGTTAGTGTTATTTCGTATGTCAATTGAATCTGAATTTTTAAAACACACTATCAATAATTTCCTTTTCCTTTCTTAATCAAACACATCATATTTTAATCACATTTTATCTGTACTCTATTTCCTATATTTATTTAAATGAGAAAGTAATCTAGCAATGTGTTTAGTACCGTTTATAGCCTGCTTGTTTGCCTGCAGAGACGTTGATTGCGGGTAAATACGACTTGATTATAGATAAGATAGAGGAAGGTGACATAAATATACTAGAATAGAACCTTTGTTAGGTATCGAGCAAAGAGTAAGAAACTTACCTATCTACGTTCATTTTAATTGGTGTAAGCCTCAACTTCATGACCAAGAAAAGTTTTTTCGCATCGGAACGCCCAGCACGTCTTTATCTCGGTATCAGAATTCATTTATTCATTAAAATCACAAGGATTATGTAGAGGAATCGTCTTTTATACTAGGTGATTTTAAGTGACAGGCAAGAAAACGGTACGTACAATTTCAACGTTTGTTTGCGCCAATGCAAGTGTCGTTTGTGACTTTTGAGATCACAAACTTATTGGGATCAGTAGACATTTCAAGTGGATAGGTACTCGGAGAGTAGTAGGTAGGTACTCAATTACTCCTCCCTCTCATATTAGTCAAGCATCAGCTCATATTTGTTCATTAGCTATGTTCACGTTTGACTGGTGATTGAGTGCTGTTACGAGTTCGGGGCCTGAACTTATAACTCTATCTACTTACCTATTATAGTTGCTATTGGCAAAAGAAAACTCGTTTGAATATAATATAATAAGTTTATTTAGTCCAAAAAAAACATGAACGTAGAATAATAACTTTTGGAAAGACTGCAGTGCCTGCGGGAACGGTTTGTAAAATAACTAAGCACTTTGTTGCATCATACGTTTCATACGTTTTGAGATAGATATAGAAACCTCCCAAAAAAGATAACACACACACATTCCAATCATAGAATTAAAATTATCTAGATTAATTAGTTTTCTACTAGCTAAATGTTTTTAGAAGGCTCTTACACAAAACGAGATGTACATATAAACTAACAGCTCAGAAGAGGAGCAGCTTGAGTTGAAAGTTTGTGGGCAAGTAGGTAAGTTTGGTAAGCGATGCAAGTTGCAAGTTACCGGCACTAGCTTACACCTGTCGCAGATGAATAGTTTTACTTAGATGCAACTTAGCCGGAATCGTGTAGATGCAGCCGTATTCACACAGCACATTACAAGCTCTACAAATTGGTTTTACAATCCCACAAATTGAGTTATTATTGCCTAGTCCACTGCCATTAATTTTTAGAAAGGAATGTCCGGTTTGCTCCATTCTTTTTTTTTCATTGGTGTTATACTATTTGTGTATCTTCTTGTGTATCTGTGTTTTTACAAAGAGGATAAATTTCATTGACTTCCCGCGATCTAAACAATAAAAAATTCTATCGGTCAAATTGTGTTTTATAGTCAGGTGGCAGGTCGTCCTACGCTTTGCCTTCCGGTTTTATTGACTAAAATCAGCAGGGTAACCAAACCAAGCTAAATTAACTAGGTACCTACCAAAACACTACTTACCAATACATACCTAATTATTACTCAACTTAGTTAATGTTTTCTCCTACATAAGTGCTTATCAATGTTATGTACCTATAATTGTTCACCTAGCAATACCTACTGTAAACAGCCGAAGCAGAGATCCCTCGCGTCTACATACAAGTTTTACTTAGTTAGAGCGAGGAGTCAATGTATAGACTCCACAAAGGTATAGCTATAAAGCAACTACTACATAACTAAACAAGTACCTACTTAATTTAAGTGCCTTCTTTTAGATTGCTTTTGTAAACCTTTTTATTGAAAATAAATATTTTTATTATTATTTTTTATTTTTATTGCAAGTTGATACGTAAAGTTTGGACATGCCTCTGACTATCCCCTTCCACATCCGCAAAGGTCTTAAATATTGAATGCATTCATGCGAAAAGCAATTAAAAAACTCCATAATTTTCTGATTACAAGTGAACAGAAAAACTCGTGAACTCTGAGTAAAGTTGTGAGTAAATGCGCAAGTTAAATGAGCCACGTAGCACACCTGTTGTTAAAGTTGGCTAAGTTATGGCTAGTTGCTAAGTGACTTTGTTGGGAAAAGAAAAAGGGACGATTATTTTAAACCACGCTGGTTTGTAATACCTACATAAATAAATAAAAAATAAATAAATATTCTTGGACATTACACACAACACCCTCTAGTCCCAAACTAAGCAGAGCTTGTACTATGGGAACTAGATTGCTGAACTCATACGTTATATTAAATTAATATTTAGACAGTCGATTAGTATTAAAAAGTGTATTAATTACGCCTCATCAACTTACAACTTTTAACTTTCATTAAATAACTTCAACGCTTCAACTTGATGACGTACTTTACCAAAACTACACCGAAATAAGGACTGGAGTCTCTAAATATTTATACCTAATTTCATCCACCAGGAAACTGCGTTCCAGAAGCACGTACTAGTATGTACCATCTTCTGGAGTTCTTAAATAATGCAAGACATTAATCAAAAGTTATGACGAGATAATTAACACACGCTAATTAGTTTGGCACCTCTGGCGAATTCAATTAAAAAAGTTTCCTCCAGGGTTGACAACCTGCGGTTTGAGGCTGGATTATGGGATTTTTTTTATTATCTTTCATGAATTAGTTTATGAGTTTTTTTTTTGACAAAGATACACAATCTTTTTGAATTAAAAGTTATAGGCACTTACTACTACTATTCTATTCTACTATGCTGTATATTTATTTGATTAAAGAACGTAAATGATCCGTTTGTTTACATACAAATAAGTTTTAGTGTAATTTTTTTTCTTTCTTTTAATATTGTCTATTATACTTTTTTAATTAGTAGTAGAAACGTCCATAGATTTTTGAAATGGTCATACATTTTCATAGTACGTAAGGGACGACTCTGCTATTGCCCCTCCTAGAGGCTCTACAAAAGTTCTACGAGAGTGATAGTTCTTTCAATCGAGTTTATTTATGTAAAATCGTTTATGCTGAGTTTATCTATCTTTAGAGCATTACAAAGATATCCTGTGAGATTTTTTTATTTTCATTTCACCATTTTATGTATGTATATATAGATATAGAGGTAAATACAATTTTTATACGTACTTACATTTAGAATTTCATTATTTTTTGGAAGTCAATCTCTAAGTATCTGTTAAGTAATTTCAGCATCCCACGCACAAACTGAGATACAAATTAAAATATAAACGGCTTTTATTCAGTAATCTCGTTATGGATTGCAATAAATGTAAATTTCGCTCCCCTCGGCATCGCCAGTCGCCGCACCCGACTATCAGTATCAATACAAGTCTATTATTCCATACAGTTAAAATACTAGTCGTTGCGTCTGTATGTGTGTTTTGACCACCAACCAAAAAAATTTAAAGAGTGTTATAAGATTGACGGCGTTGTGTATGTTTGTAGCCCCGTAGCATTGAATTCAGTTATTTTTGTAAAAAAGATTATTTATCTGGTAAGGGTCTTTTCACAGCCATGTGTGGAGCCGTTTCCAAGTTATGAGGATATTCATCAGCTCTGAAAACCAGTTTCGTGGAATCTCACGCAAAATTGCAGTTCGAAATATTTGATGAACTGCAGTCCATACTCCTTAAGGTTCGATGATGACCTACAATGGTTTTTCAATTTTACTTAAAATCAAATTTTTATTCACGGAATTTTTGCTCTCGAGTGTGTAATTAAATAACAATAATTTACTAATAGACCTAAAGCTTCGGTGCTAGCAAGCTCTTTTTATTTCGGGATGAGTACAAATAGATGATAATGATTATGTGAAAGTGAGAACGCGGATGAAGTCGCAGGCAAACACCACCACAAAGTAGGCATTATACCGCCGTGGCACGTTAAATGTTATAATCCTATGATTTGTAGGGCTGAGTGCGAACTCATTTTGTAGGCGGCTGTTTTTATGGTGAAAAATATTGTGTGACCAACCGCGAATTCACTGAGCGGGAACACCATCCGGATATATGTGATGATGATGAAAATAGTGTACTTAGAAGTTTGAATTCTTGAAAATATAGATAAATCTATATCTAATTTTTTCGCTTTGATCTGAAGCAAAGCCAAATGTATCAAAACAATCCTCCTATTTTTGATGGAACAAGTTGAAGACCACGGTGTGTATGACGAAAGTAATAGGCCTCGCCGTTTTAGATTAGCTACGTAGCTATTGCTTCGGAGGGCATGTTAAACTGTCGGTCCCGGCTCTACGGAGGCTTTCAGACGGCTTTACCACAGTTGGCCACTAACTCATATGAACTTATACATTTTTATCTTGCTCAACATAGAGTTAACGAACTTGTTCCGTTCCTTTTTCTCATAAAAACACAGGTTCATCCATCTTTATTCCGGCTTAAATTACTCCAAAACAATGCCTTCTGCACTAGGTAATTATAAAAAGGTGCAATAACCCCGGCAGTATATCATGGGCCGTATTTTGTTATTAAAAACGTGTGCCCGAGGTACCTGTTGGAGGATATAGCTCCTGCCGTCCGGCAGAACGTAATGCTGATTTATGAAAGGAGTTTTGAACAGGGAACCTGAAACTACTGGATGAGACTTAAGAATTATTATGGCGAATGAGAAAGAGGTCACCAGACTCCAGATTCGACACCTAGTTAGCCAAGCCGTGCTTCAGAAAAGCCATCAAAAAATTTAATAATGACTTAGATTTCAGAAACTGGCTCTTGCATTTACCCTGCCATGCAACGACTTCTTTTATTGAAAACTTAATCAAATTAATGTGTAAAATCTGTACCTACCTTAGAACTACAAAGGCATTATAAAACTACAAAAAAATTGTACCCAGATCATAAATTAATAAACGTAGGTAGAGAGAAGTAGAGTCAATAGAATGGACCATTCCAGTGACTCTCTCTGCAACAGCATGGGGTATGGTATGGTGTTACTTGTGCACCACGTAATGGCTTTCAGCAGTGTGTTTTACTTTTGTTTATGTGTCTAGAAACGTCACCTGACCTGTATTTGGAACCAACGTAGTATTTCGTGACGATATCATTTCTTACTTGGTTTTAAAGAATTTTGATTTTCTTTTAGGGCAAGACACACTTTGGGTCACTGAGCCAGCAGTAGGTAAATAACAAAAAAATTATAAGAGTGAATTTCGCTTATAACATAGTTAATCAGCAAAAAATTCCAGGTGTAGTACAGTTTTGAACCTCTGATGTGAACCAACACCTTAGAAAAAGAACGATCACAAAAATATTGCATAGAAAAATAACATTTTTGCAATGGGAAGATAAATATTCCCATTGCAAGTTGCAGCTAGCTTGCGAGTTATGAACTTACTAGTCCAGGATAATTTCCCCGGGGTCCGGGATACGGGACTGGCAGTCCCGGATCGCGGGATCGCACTTTGAAGTCGATCTAATTGCTGACGATCGGTCTCATTGAAGTTAGATTGCAAATAATGGGAAAAATCTTTGAATTTTTATAATCAGCACTATCAATTTTATAGCGGTTCTACAAAATATTCTGTCATAGGCACTTGCATTTCACTAAAATGAGTTGGTAAACTAAGTAATCCTCCAATTCATAAACGATATAATTTAGTACTAGGTAGCTAGGGGTTCCTCTAGCTAGAGGCGGATTTGGCCATTTTAGCTAGTGAAACCTTGGCAACCAACTATAGATAAAAGCACGACCTTTTATAAGCAAAATTCGTTCTACTCCAATATTCTAATTTTCAATCATCACGGTAAATGAAGCACGAAATAATCACAATTCCATGTTTCACAGCGTTACCACAAATAGTTGTTTTTAAAAGTGCCTAAATAAATACTTGAAAATTAATTAGCTACTTTATTTACTTATTTTTAATTAGATACATTACCTACCACGTGTTTTCGCGGGGCATTAATTCTTAGCAGGAACTGTTAGGAAAGTTTATGCAAATTCGTAACAATACACTTCCACCATTGAGGAGTCATTGATCCTACTGTTACGGCTGAATTGATTCGGATAACACTTTAAATAGATTACTAAAATTTAACAAAAAATTTAGGTTTTTTAGCCATGTCATAAGGTAGTTGCATACTGGCCGATGCCATGCCTATATTATGATACGATACAATACCTTGATGTCAGTGGCAACAAAAATATCGTTGTTCAATGACACGATGTGAAAGCGTCTTGTACCTACTAAATGTTTATGCCAAATATCATGTCGGTAGCAGTGTGAAAACAGGCATAAGCAAGTTTAAAACCGCTACAGTCTTGTCTAGGCTAGGTATAGAAGAGCAAACCGCTATTAGTGTCTGGGTGTTACTATGTATAATAAGTATGTATTTACAAAAAAAAAATGTATATATGTATTCTATCAGCCATCTAGTTTCCATAGTACAAGCTTTGCTTAGTTTGGGACTAGAAGGCGTTGTGTTAAATGTCCGTGAATATTTATTTATTTTTATTTATTTATTAGTAATTGTTTCAATCAAACCGTATTTAATTTAGCATTGCATGTACACCAACTTTCAAGGTGAATAGGAGCATAAATATCGAAAAAGTAATACGTGACTATCGTCAAACGATATGCATGAACAGAACTAGGCAAATTAGTAGGTATTTGTAGCCTGCTAGCGTTCCGCAATCATATACGCGCAAAATAGTATCACTTCACGTGACAAATTTAGTGTTAGGTACTTATGCCCACAATAATATTCTTAGTTGTTACCTCGGCTCGACTCGTCCTCGAAAACGTGATCGTTGACAACAACCAAAGAACGATTGTTTGATGTATTCCTCGTACACCGCCGCTCATCTCTCCTGCGGGCCTAATGGCGGCCATAGTCGTACAAGTAATTTGATCAAACAAGCTAGTTCAAACAGTTTGGTCAAATTGGCATGACCTAGAAAGCGACCACACACCATCAGGCAGACTTGAAGCGGTGTCAGTTCATATTGCAATACAACACGTCCGCAAGGGAACACTTCCGTAGCAACAACTGAGCGCCTGCAACACACACACTCAAAATTTTAATCAAATAGTTTGAACAAACTGTTTGGTCAAATAAAAATACGAAAAAACATATTTCTTCCTTCCATTTGATTTCTCATTAAATTTGATCAAATCATGCCACAGACAGTCATGCCAATTTGACCAAACTGTTTGAACTAGCTAGTTTGATCAAATTACTTGTACGTCTATGGCCGCCATAAGATGCGCACCGCGAAATATTTGTCATGTCGTTCTGTCAAAATGTAAGCATTTTGTACCAGTTTAGGAACTATTGCGTTATCTGTGGTACCTAATGGTGTCGAAAACGCGCCATAATGTACACTTTTGACAGTTCTTAGTCGTCGTACCTCTCTGAGGACGAGACATTGGTCATGCAGGAATGTCAAAAGTTGAAAATTCAAAGGCGCGGTTTCTCGACAAAATCACCACAGATAATGCAATAGTTCTTGGACTGGTACAAAATGCTTACATTTTGACAGAACGACATGACAAATATCTCGCGGTGCGCATCTTAGGCCCGCTGGTACCAGCATTGCTACTGAGTTACGGCATTAGCCGTCAGCCCTTTTTTCACACGATTTTAAGCCATTATTTTGACTCAAGATAAAATTAATTCTTACCAATCTACTGTTGCCTTTACTATCAGTGATTTTTACTCGTGTCATTTTATATGCGGAACCCGCAGCATTGTACACTTCAATATCACCATTATTATCGAGTTGCACCGCGGCTGATTGCATGCCAATTTCCCAAGGAAAGTGTGCGCTATGATAGATCTGCAGTTTCTCACGCTTGACGACTTTCTACCAATGCATAATGCGCTTCCCGCCGCGTGCTACGGTTTATTACCTTTCTTTGAAAATGTGGGGTGAAAATAAGGAAAAAATGCGACGATTTCTCAAGGTTATGACGATCTCTAGATCAGAACAACAGTTTGGTAACAGTGTAAAAAAAACGTGTCTATTCAAAATCTTAGATCCAAGGCTTCGTAAAATCAGCTACAAACTGTGACCACAAATCAAAATGAAAAGAAGGGCATGCCCTGGTTACAGTTCGTTACCCTCTGACACAATGAGGTAGGTATTGTAGGTATGGTCGATGTGTGCTTTGCTTATTCCACTGGCCTTCAACTCGTAATAACACACTGCAGTGCAGTGCAGTCAAAATACCTTGCTGAATTTTTTATAAATCGATTTCCAACAGTAGGAGGTCAAATCTTAGGTACTTTTTTTTACTTTTAGACCCAAACTATCAGAAATACTCTAAAGACACTTGACTTGACTTGACAGAGGCTTTAAGGCAAGTCAGAAAAAAGTTTCGGCATTAATTGAATTGTTTCCTCAAAATGCACTCACGAATCTTTTTACTTTTTAGGGAACATTGGTAGCGGTTAGATTGTATATGTTTTCAACCGAGGGAATAAATAGTAACCCAACCGTATTTTCAAAAATTTGGTAGGTGTACTCGGTTTTGCACTAGCCATGTCAAGGTAATTAAAAACTTACCCTGTATCGCCCCAGCCCAGCACAAGCAGAAGAGAGCCCATTTGGCTGTCCTGAACCGCTGCAGCCAGTGCGGTCGGAACATGCCCCAGCCGCATCGCAAGCTCCTGCCTTCAGCGTCTTTCTCCAACGATTGTGAGTCTGGCTCTTGCTCCGTGTGACTCGCCTGAAGCAATCAACATAATATAATAGTTAGTGAGGCAAAGCTCTTAGTCGTTTATCAGTGGATATGATCTTTATCGTTAGCATATTGTATTACGTACGTACACCGGCCTGTCTAGTTAAAATTAAATAAAAATCAATGCGATTTCTTCACGTTGATGACGTTTAGTTTGAAAAGTTAAACCTTGTGATGAATTGGACATATTGTACAAGCCTAACGCACCTATTGGGCGCGTAATAGTATACATTTTTGCTGAGAAGCAGAGAATGCTCGCATTGCTGTGTTCTGGTTGAAACGTGCATCTTTCTCTGAACGATGGACGCCAGTACAATTATTTCATCAGCAAGAATAAAATAACCGTTTACAAAATGTTCAGGATAACTGTAAGAGTAGGAGGTAGAAATTATTGTTTCCGGATTAATTCTGTTCAAGTAGTATATTATTCTGTTAAGTTTATTTAATCAGTGATTTAGTAGCCGTCCAGAGATTTAAAGATAACGAGTGAGGTGGGCGTTTCCGATTGTTTGTAAAGAATGCTTTAAATCACACTTAGGTACCTATTAGGCTAGGTAGGTAAGACATGTGTGCTTATGACCGGAGTAGGAGGTACCTACGTATAGTAATAGTGAGTCTACAGATAAGAACTCTTGTCTCAGAAGAGATGATTGTTGGGATTTTTTACTTTTGATTGTCGTCCAAGGACCGGAATTACCTGAGCTTTATTATCATTACGACCCCTTAGAACGAAAGCTCAGACTCCATTGGAATGGAAAAGCTATTAAACTATGCAAGTTTCATTCATGTGTGGTAATCTGAATCTTGAATCTTGACTATGTATTAATTCAAAGTTCTTTATTGCTTTTATCATTTGATGAAATTATAAGACTTAAGTATGTCTTATCTTCAGGATTTACAACTGAGAAACAATGCAATACAATACTTATCCCTAATCACTCTCATAAATGTAAAAGTAGGTACCTACGTGAGTTCTTCTACTGCTTGCTACGTCTTAGACCCTTGCTCTGTCATTTTCCACGGTCTTGATTGCAATCACCCATCTACCACGGCACACGATATCAATGCCAATTAATAATGTGCTACAAAATAATTAATTTCCCACGACACTAATGAAATAAAAACAATGATAGGTATTGTGATAGGTGAAATAATAAAAACAATTGCATATGCATGCTTAGATTTACCCACGATTTACACAAGATTCTTGGGATCCGTCGTGGTTTGTCTTTTGCATTGACAAGCAGAGTCCAATTCGTACGAAAGAGACTAAAAACGTTGTAACTATTCGTTAGTTTTCAAATAATTTCAAAACTAAGGAAGTTGCATTGTATATTTCAGGCTTGTATTCCGAAACAATGATTATATTTGTTTTTATTGCATCAGACTGTATTCATTCTGGATCACTTATTCTGGATCAGTTATTTATTTTGACTTTTGAATTTCATTTGCATAGCACGTTTCAGTACATTAGTGCACATTCTTCTATTGGTAAGTAAGTCATTGTTCATTTATTCGATCGACGACCATAGCCACCGCCCCCCATTGAAGCCCTATCATGGTCCAAATCGGTTCTCCCATTGAACGCGGCACGTTCATTGCCGATGAATAGGTATGAGTGTAATCCAGGCCTTAGGCCACACAATGCACGCAGCTGATATCCTGTGCTTTGTACTGCTACAATGTTGGTAGGTACATAATCGGTCACTGCTTTCAACATTGATTTTATTTGGTACTTAGGAGAAGCTGGAATAGTTTAGGAGGAGAGGCTAATGTAATTTTGTGATGATTATGTGTAGTGTAGTGTGAAGTCCTCTAGATTTATTGACTAGATTTTCTCTCTGTTGTATCTGTGTGTTTTGTACCCAATGGGTTGAATAAATGTATTTCATTTCATTTTCATTTCAAAAAGTTTAATAAAACTTAAACTTATGTCTGCCTTCTGTGCTGTGGGTCGTGGGCTCGATCCCCACTGAGAACAAACATTTGTGTGCCAAACATAGATGTTTATTCTGTGTCAGGTTGTTACTATGTATTATAATCATAATCATTTATTTGCTAGAATGAAGGTGTTACAATGGTGGTGATAATAATATAGGAAGTAATAGTCCCAGTACAATCTTACCCTAGAAGGCATGCAAATACACAACACAGAAAAAATAAAACAATGTGATCTAAATTAAAATTGAATGTCAACATTAAACGAAATATAAGTGAGCAGATAGGCAAAACAGATGTATTTATAAAAAAAGTACCTATAAATATGTAAGTATTGAGCAATATCAGCAATCTAGTTCCAATAGTACAAGCTTTGTTCAGTTTGGAACTAAAGGGCGTTGTGTAACATGTCCATGAGTATTTATTTATTACACCTCCCTATGCACCAAATTAGGTAATGCACCACCACCTATCTAAGGCGTTTGATTGTGTGCACCATGAAACGTTAGTCAGGAAACTAAACCACTATGGTGTGAAAGGGATTGCTCTTGAACTTCTTAATTCTTACTTAAGTAACAGAATTCAAAGAGTTGATGTTAATGGAAAACGTTCTCCGGGGTCAGTGGTAAAAATGGGTGTACCACAAGGATCAATACTAGGACCGTTCTTGTTTTTAATTTACATTAACGATCTACCACGAGTGGTTAGAAACGATCATGAGATTGTACTGTTTGCAGATGACACTTCACTTGTATTTAAAGTGAAACGACGACAAACTAATTATGACGATGTAAATAATGCAATCTCTAAGGTTGTAAACTGGTTTAATGTAAACAATTTATTACTAAACGAAAAGAAAACTAAATGTATTCGGTTTATTCTACCAAACGTCAAACAAATAAATGCCAATGTAAAAATCAAAGAAGATAATATAGATCTCGTGGACACCACAGTATTTTTAGGCATAACTCTAGATAATAAACTTCAATGGGGCCCACACATAGATAAATTGTCGAAGAGACTTAGTTCTGCAGCATATGCAGTCAAGAAGATCCGCTTCCTTACAGATGTGGAAACCGCAAGACTAGTCTATTTCAGCTACTTTCATAGCATTATGTCGTACGGCATTTTGTTGTGGGGGAGTGCTGCAGACATAAACACCATATTTGTGTTGCAGAAGAGGGCTATTCGTGCAATTTATAACATGGGTCCCAGAGAATCACTAAGAAATAAGTTTAAGGAAATAAATATAATGACAGTACCTTGCCAGTACATCTATGAAAACTTATTGTATGTTCAAAAAAATATCAATCTATTCAACAAAAAAAGTGATAATCATAATGTTAACACTAGAAATAAAGACAAACTCGCTGTTCCCACCACTAGGCTCACAAAAATTAGTAAATCTTTCAAAGGGCAATGTGTACGCTTCTTTAACAAAATCCCAAGTGATGTGTCTCAGTTGTCGATTGGCAAGTTCAAAAACGTAATAAAACAGAGACTTCTTTTAAAAGCATACTATAAAATATCTGATTATTTAGAAGACAAACAAGCTTGGGACGAACTAGCTCCAACTCATCCAATAAAAAAAATATGTAATCATACCTAATCATACAAAACGTAATGACGATTCAAAGTGATCAGTGAGATTTTATTGAATAAAAGATTTTTGACTTTGACTTTGACTTTAGGTATCTAAGTAAGTTCAATTGGATCTTACTACTATCTAATATTGACGATAGTTAACTAATGGGTATTTACGCAATATACTTACACTGATAATTTAGTATAGGGGTAAGTACAAGTTATAAAAGAAGAATTCTTAGTGATAGAAGTAATGTGTAGGTAATTGAAATAGGGACTTTAGATAAAGGTAATGATAACACATAATTAATACTTATGATACTAATGTTACTATCAGTAAAGAACCTACCATTTTAGTACAAACACTCATTACTGGATCCATCGAAGAACTACTTTCAAAACATTCCTGCTTCAAAAGTGCTTAAAAAAGTTTAAGGCTCAAAATGTAACTGACTCGTTATTTCTTTTTAAAAAACCTTTTTCAATATCCAATCCAATAAAAAATGGTTCCAATATGGTCTAATTAAGTGGGTAGGTACTTGAAAATTTTTCGTATAAAATTTACTTTGGAAAATGACCGCGAACGCGTAAAAGTTTTGATGGAAGCTAGCGCGGGCTGTGGGCGGGCGGCGCAAGCCCTCGCGAACTACTGAGGGGAGCGACCACGCACCACTCTATATAAACTTGGAAGGAACTCGAGATAAAGTAGGCACCTCATAAACGCAGTAAGTAGGTAGAATCACAGTATTAATATATTAGCGTAGTAAATAGTAATTAGTATAGTATTATATGATTTGTGGTAGAGGCAGTTTTATAATAATATGATCTAAGGTAGAGGTAAAGAACAGCAGGATAATTATAGTAATAATTACCATACATAGGTACCTACTAACTTAATTGCTGCTAGTAATGCATTATGCATTTTTCTAAACTAAAATAATTTGCCAACACTAATATTATAGCTGTCTTTGTCATTTCAGTTCATGAAAATGGGACGGCAACAATTTTAGTGCAATGAAATATCTAAGTATTCGTTTAAAGACCCGCCCCGTGTTGGGCGCCACTTTAAATCTAATCTCCTTATTTTTGTGATACCTACAATCTATTTGGAAAATATATTTTGAGAAAACCTTTGCTAGTGGCAGCAAAGAGGATTAGCTATCTTCAGATCGAATCTAGGTACCAACTAAAGATAGTCGTGGTACCACGACTATCTTTAGTTGGTACCTAGATTCGATGGTGGTCGTACATAATGTCATGTCTAGCGTATTTTTATCGATATAATTTTTCTATTCCTGCACCAGACAGCTCATCGTCTATTTACGGAAAACCCCAACATGAGAACGCAAGTAAATTAATTTTACACAATTCAATGATCTCAATTTCCTCGACCCATTGAAGCGGGTAGGCTCATTTTTAATCTGTATTCTGCCGTAGTACTGCGCACGTTTTGGGATCTTGACGTGACTTTAATTTGAATTTGGAACAAAATTAAATTCGCGCCATATTTATGGCCCTTGGAGAGAATCGAGAAATGGAGAAATGGCGTCGCAAACGCTTACTTTGAGAAGCTTCGTGCTTTCGTCTTTTAATTAAGGCTCCAATATTTCAGTGGAACGGCTCTGAAAAAGATAATTATAAAAGTTACCTTACACTGTGCCGAATTAAAAGCAACTTATCTCAAAGTCATTGTAATTGTCGGCTCTATAACTAACCAAAAGGAAAGTCTCATTCAATTGACTTGGATTGAAGGCTTATGTTCTCGATCCCTAAGTTCCTACACATACATCTACTTATGATATATATTAACACCCAGACACAGAACAAACACCTATGTTTGCAACACACAAATGTTTGTTCTTGATGGGTATCGAACCTACGACCTACTACCGACGCCATGAGCCATGACGCCAGTCGAAATATCAAGTAAACATCAATTATCAACCATTTACCCGAGTTTGAGTTTGAGCAGGATCCCCCTTCCTGGCGTTCCTCAGGTCTATGGTCTGGAAGCCGTCGTCCACAGCCTCGAAGGCTTTATTGACGACGCCTTCAGACGCCATCGCTCACTGCAACAACAAACGAAATAATTTAAAACAAGTTATTTTATCATAATAATATAATTTGCATGCCAATGTGCTTGGTGAAATATGTGGAACCTACTAAACATATCTTAAGAACTTGTAACCATATTTCTGGCAAATAAATCATTTCATTTCATTACAAATCTTACAACGGTTTTTTTTAACCACCGTGATAATAGAACCTAGAGACCTAACTATAGACGTCATTTTGATGTTTTATCAAAGCTAGAAAACCATAGATATACCTAAATATTTAAGATATACCTAACTAAAGTCAAAGTAAAAAGTCTTTTTTTCAGTAAAATCACAAGGATAACCTTGTATCGTCTTATATGGGTAGGTACTAGGTGATTCCAGGTACCAGTGCCTTGACCCGAGCCTAGATACTTAGAAGAATACATTTTCTTAATCATACAGGTAAGCTGAAAGTTTCCTAGATCGGACTCGTGTCTTATAATACCGAGAAATGTACATGAGATCACAAATTCCCGATAGCCGGCGGGCTAATCTAATTGTACAGCATAATAGTCTCTACACTCTCGACAATTGAATCTTCTCATCGCCCTACAGTAATAGCAGGTAATCACAGGGCTCGGAGTGAAAGCTTTGGCCCACAACACCGTATTATTTCACACTTTGTCCAATCCTCTCGCTCGCACATTTCAACATTTTTGAAGCTGCAGGGTGGAGAGAATAACAATGCAAAGGTTCAGTAAAAATATCACATTGATCCAAACAAGTTTTCCGACCAAAAAATTTATACCAATGCGATAAATTAAAGTGCATATTTTTTAAACACATCCTGAGCAAAGTAGCTTTAGATCTGGTGGAAAAGCACCCTCAGACAGTAAACAATTTTCCGCATAAGGTTCTCCATAGTTGGCTATCATTGCTATGGTCTAAGATAAGTACGATTCTATGCTGCAAACTGTGGCGCATGGCGGATACCTTGTTACTTTGCGAGGGTAACTCAATACCCCACTGTGCGCACGTCCGCGTCGGTGGAATATGATTTTCCGAGGCAGTGGGGTCATGTCACCCGTGAAACACTTGCTTACCATGTGTGGAAGTAAAGGCTAAATTTTATGGTTTCTCAAATGAACATACCACAGTCACTGCGTGCGTGTATGACGTGGAGGTACACTGTGAAATTCTTAATTCTTTATTGTTCTCAATAAACTTAATATATAAATACAGAAAAATTGGACATGTACAGAGGTGAGCTTAACCCTAACAGAGTTTTCTTACAGCTTACTTTTGAGGCTAGAGAGAGGGTACTATAAAGGCAGGTTCGTGTACATACTTAACTTGAAATTGTTACAAAACTCCAGGAAGATTGTAAATTGACAAATAATTTGCAATGGATGACTATTCGATTTAATAGCGATCTATGTGAACCACATACTTCTATATAATTTTTATTTAAATATGTACAATTTTCCATTATCCTACATCGACACAGTACTAGATGGTACTAGTGTTGATTCATGTTGGATTGTGTTCAATGTCCCACCATCAAATTGAGTGATTGCGAGGAAGGTAGACGCTAATTGGTTGTTCGCCCTGTTGGGTTAAAAAGTTTCATTTATTTTTCATACAAAAGATTTCAACGCGCGTTTATGGCTATGAGGCATATCTACACTTAGTATTCCAAATATTCATGATAGTGATAGGACATGCAATAAGACTGCTGTTGTAACTGCGTGCAGTGTGCATGCGTATGGATTGAATGCATAGTTTTTTCTCGCGCTTATGGTTCCATTCCATCAGAAAGTTGTTCATTTGTATACCAATATTTGGATATTTTTATACCACTTTTCTGGCAAATAATTTGAATTCTTTAAAGATAAGGTAGGTACTAAGTTTTCAGGAGTGGTCTTTAGTACACCCGGTAGTATACTCGTATAGATACCTACTAGAATCGTCTTACAAACTACGTGATTCTACGTTCCAGTTCTTCACATCAGACTAGAAGAACATGAAAGAAACTACGGCCTGGTTCCTACTTTTCAGTTAATTCTATGTTTTGTTAATTATTGTAAGTACACGCATAATTATTATTATTGCATGCAAAAGCGGAATGTGGCGGAACAATGTATTTTGTGCAAAACCCTGGTATCTGTATAATTACCCATGTTCGCAATAAATATATTTTATTAATTATTATTATTATTACTTTTCCTAGCACTTTTTTGTATGATTCTTTTTACCTACCTTACTATGTTAACCCTATAGTAACTATTGTTATTAGTCTGCCTGGCCTGAGCCACGGCATGCATTAATGCATGAGCATGTCAGCTCCATGCATGATATTAATATCAACACCGAGGATATTCTTATTTTCTCGTCGACTACCGTGTCTATTTTTATAAGCATGGTCTTATTCACATTCTCCTAAAGATTCTCTATTATAGCTAAAACTTTTTTCAAGCACCTCGTATCTCAGCCATCCTCGTAGCTGCAGCGATTCCCATAATTACGGGTCAATTTTGACCAGTTGTTTTTAATTCAATTGGAATTTTATTACGATCGTAGATGGAACAAGTAACATCCGTATTCTCAAAGACTGCATTTGTGTTTGCGCAACCAGATCTCATACATTATATGTGTATGTATAGACTATTATAGTATAGGTAACTGTATTAGGTATGTTAAGTACATAAATAGATGGTTATATCAGCTAAACCTATGTTTAAAATGTAATCTTTGTAATCTTAGTTTACAACGTGCGTTTATGTAAAATAAACGATTATTTACAAAGATAGTCAGATATTTAACTGCATCGTTGTACATGACTTCGTGCTTATTTAAAGCCTTTTTATTTCCACGATACTGTACTGTTTTTATTTTATTGTTATAAAGTTATATATGTACTTACTAGGTACCGTACATAACAAGTCGAACTGCTTCGACTAAATGCTGGGCGTTCAATAACATAAGGATAGGTAGGTAGGTACATTAAAAATGTCAAGACAATCTAGCATTTCCTTGTAATAAGGTTATACCTAGTATATTTTTTTTGTGAACCTGCACTTAAAACAATAGCAACAAAGGAGTTTCTACCCCCACACCCTGTATGTACCATCTATCTAGATATTACCAATTCATACAGGAAAATATAGCTAAGCTTAGCCACAGAATATTAGTGCTTATCTACATAGTTTTTGCACGTGTATAGAACATGATAGGATGGAGATAAACAACATTCCTCGAAGAAGCACCCGTCTACCATAACCATGACTCAACTAACAGTTCTCTACAAGCGGCCACCGTCCAAAACCGACGTCCAGGTACCTTCATAATCACTAACTTGCTAGATCGGACAAAAGCCATAAATAGAAGAAGAAGATTCGATGAAAAGAACTAAAGAAGGCGTATAACGTCAAGCACGAGTCAAAACGAAGATTGAAAACCAACATTGGTAAAAAATTTGAAAACATATCTATGTAGATTAACATAAAAACGGCAGAGAGACTTAAAAAAAAACCACCGCGTCTGTCGGCGATCTTTACAATGTCGTCAATTCACCTACCAAAAATAATACTTGTCCTAATACAAGTATAATTTTTTTGGAGAAGCGTAAAACGAGTAGGTGGATTGACATATTTAATCTAGTTCTTTTTCGTGGATATATCTTTGGAAACCTAAACACCACCGTCATCATGACGTAAACCTCTTTTTGAGCATCCATATTGTGCTCACAACGCGGAACTGGAGTGGTTCAACTAGTTTGACCACAGAATGAAATGGCAAGCCGTTCACAGGACGAATGGCTGAGAGCTTTCTCCAAATAAAAGCAAAAGCAATCATCGGCAGTTATGACGCAAGGCTAAATCTAGTGTGAAAGTTTATTGATAATTTAATTTTACCTTGGTACAACTTTTTCACAATTTTTCAGTCTTTTTAGTCAGGAACTACCTACCTAATTTGCTACCTTACAAAAACCAACATTATCATAAAAACCGGGCGAATATACTCACATCAAATTTTTAATGGGTACCTAGGTACCTAAAGCACAACCACATCAGTCACTGTCACTATTCACGTCACACACTACTACACCCTCGGAAGATTACCTACTACACCTTATAACACACTCACCAATAGTACCAAAACGTCATAAATGACGCAAGAATGAAAGTAACAGCAATCGTGTTTAAATTTTGAATGATTTGGTTGCGCGTCGCGTGCGCGTTCTCACCTGGCGCGAGACAGACTGCGCCGGTCAAGGACCGTGCGGGTGCGCAGTTGTAAAACACAACAGACATCTGCAAAGCCTTCAAGTTATATAGCACATAATATAATGATACTTCTGTAGTCCTATCAAAAAGAGTATTTATCCACATATTTTAAATTTATAACAAGGAATAAATAGTTAGGTTTTCACTGTTATGTGCTGCGTGCAGGTGAACTCAACCTAAAATTTATATTATAAACCTAAATTATTTTGAACACTCGAATTTTTGGAATTATCGACAATTCCAAAAATTCCTGTGTTCTAAATAGTTTAGGCTTGTTTTGGGACCCGTGTCCAGCAGAGGGACAATAGGTAGGTAAAAAGTGCAATTGTGTTTGGTATTAGCACGTATTAGTCACTAATACGTGCTAATAATTAGTGAATCATTTACATTTGCCACCTACGTGCTAAAAATAATATAGATGAAAAAGACAGAAACTAGGGCCCGTATTCCGTAGCCTTACTCAAGCACTGATCCGTACTCAAGCATAGATTTTTGTATGAAAATCTCTACTCAAATCTATGCTTGAGTAACGATTTCTGTCTCGGAATACGGACCTATGTTTTGTAAATACGCAACAGCGTGCGCCTGCGCAACCTGTCCGACCGGACGCGTAGGGTTGCCAACGCAGGGAAATTATGGCCTCGCTTCGACGCACACAAAAGGAGCTGGTAATTAAAATGTGTACTGTGAGCTTGGATAATGGCCGTAGAATCTAATAAGATACGGTCTTAAGACTTTTATGCTGTCGTATTTTCAGTGTTAATAGGCTCTACCATTATTATATTTTTATTCATTTGAAATAGAGGTAGCTAAATAAGTACGAGTACTTAGCTATTTTTGATCGAGTGAGCGAAGCGAACGAGATCTTAGTGACAACTTGGACAAAAATGCTTTGTATGTTTGTATATTTGTTCTTCGAGATTTTTTGAACCGCTTATCCGATGTTCATAGAATTATATACGGATAGTACTCTTAGGTTTTACTGGTTTGTTAAATGAAGTAAATCGGTCAAGAGGTCGTGAAGTTATGAGGGTCCAAAGAGAGTAAAAAAAAAGTCGTACAAAAATATCGAGTGGGGTTTCATATGATAGGGTTTTGTTTAGACATTCCAAAACCGTTTTTATTTTGATTCTAGGTCTAATAGTTGTTGAGTTGTTATAAAAATTATAAAATTGTTAACGTGAGCTAACATTTCTGGGAGTTTCAATGATTTTTTCAAGTAAGACTGGTACTTAGCTAGACGGCGATTTGATGCGATTTGCAAAGTTTACAAAAATTGTTTGGGTTTTATTAACCTCCGACCATCACGAGATCTCAGTTCGGGGCGAACTACTAGTGTAATTACCAGAAAAAATACACGTACCTTTTACTACCTGACTGATTCCCATTCTCATATTTATCTATTCAGAAATCCGTCTCGCTCGTAACGGGAGATCGCGAAATCCATAATAAAAAAAAATCTAACGGTGGTATCGTCATTAGCAGCCTCTCTCTGCTGAAACTGAGATTGATTGTATTTTTGGTAGTGTCAAAATAGCAGAATATCAGTAAACAATTCATATGTAACAATTGTTACGGTGAAGAAGATACCAAAAATAAAAAATAATAAAAAAATCTTAGTAGGTATTTTTTACGTAACATAAAGTTGTGTGGTGTGGTAACCCTACCGGATGTACCGGTCCATTGCTGGCACAACCGTAATATTCTGTAACATAATAATAAGCCTTCTGAATATTCACACAACTTCTACACAATTAAGCTTCAACTTGTCTCATTAAGTAAACCAGTATTTTAAATAGGAACTCAAGGTCTTACTAGTACTGCATGGTGTATGGTATGGTAGGTTATGTACTTAGATAAATAAATACCTAGGAAATAAATCATACCTATCATACTCTGTATAGGATTAATAAATAAATATAAATATTCTTGGACATTACACACAACGCTCTCTAGTCCCAAACTAAGCAGAGCTTGTACTATGGGAACTAGATTGCTGATATAATACTTATATACATTTTTATTTTTGTAAATACATACTTATAATACATACCTACTTATAATACATAGTAACACCCAGACATAGAACAAACATCTATGTTTTGCCACACACAAATGTTTGTTCTCGGTGGGGATCGAACCCACGACTCACAGCACAGAAGGCAGAGCTACTACCGACTGAGCCATGACGCCTGTCAAATTTTGATTGGTCGGTATACTCGGTGCACTATCTGTATTTATTTACTTTAATTAAATCGCTTTCACAAACCAAATACAGACCACTATGCAAATGCAATGATCTAACAATTATCATCAACTGTGCACGCGTAGATTTTCCAATTCGACTCTACCCTGTAACCCCGTAGAACATTCCCGCAGGAAATATGTGTCACATAAAGCCTGAAAGACCTCGTCTTACAAAGAAATGTCTTTCACACGATGTTTTTGTTTGGACTAATGGACGTTTTCAGGACGCTGCGAAAATAAAGCCTCTGTAATATCACTAGTCTATCAAGCTTCTCTAATTTCTTCCTTGTATGCTGCTGGATTACCTTGCACATCTCGGGTGGATACGCACATTACGTCTTAGACCTTTATTCATAATTTCCTGTCATTTTAACGAGCCTTAAAATTACTATGCAATCAGCCTCAGCGCTCCAAATTAGCAAAAATTATTCTAGGTTCATTCTAGAATTATGTTCAATAGGTAAGTAATAATATCCAGAAAACTCATGAGATCCAGACAGTACTGGATTATGTAATATGTGACGTTACAACGGTGTTCGTTTATCCCCCATGACACAACTGTAGGACTACCTTGACCACCGTCACTCCAAATTGGATCCGGATTATGACAGATTTCGTGCCATTTTGTCTTGCATTTTGTACTGAAAAATGACACTACTTCTGTCAAAATCTATGGATCCGGATTGGAACTGTGGCTGAGAGTAACCCATATTTATATTATTTCCCTAGTTCCATCCCTGAGATTTACCTGCCGCTGACACCAATGCAACGCGGACCGCAATGGAGCGCATACACCGCCTTTTGTTGGCATGTTGGCCAATCTCCAGCTCATTCCCAGATTTTAGAAAACATCGAGATAGCTAAATACGTCTGTTTAGATTACGTATACATGTAAAAGATGACAAAAAAATAATCAAGATACGAGTATTTCTATTGTAGCCGTAGCGTACACCGTAGCAAGGATAACAAAAAAATTAGCAAACATCTATATCAACAGTAGGCATTAAAAAAAAATCTAATCTCGATTTACCATCGCATTTTTCTAATAGTGTATTTTAGTCGCAAAAGGCCTACGCCGTAGCAAGGTTCAATTAGATCAACAATCATCATCACCATCGAATTGTTAAGTACAATACACTCTTTGAAATACACCAATCTCCGCAGCCCGGGCTAATAGCTTATTTATTTACAATAGTAGGTAGGTAAGTACATAGTACCTAGTTAATTTTCAGTTTCATTTCAATCCACCGAAATAGTTAGGTATCTACGCGAGTAAAAGATTTCAACGCACTCAGTTGACTCGTTACCTTGCTACTTAGTGCTAGGTACATACTAGTTTTCTAGAATAGGATATTAACCAAGAATTACAAGGATGTTGATGAAATTTCACATCGTTCTTGAAACCCCGCTAACTCGCGAATAATAATTTAATTATCGGTTGTGTAAGGTAAAACAGATGGACGAGAACGTTTCCTCGGCGCCGCTTTTACAAATCATTTGATTGATTCTAGTTCATTTGATTATAGCCAGCGATTAGGCAAGCAATGTACAGTAGGTACAATGATGGGGGACTTTTTTATGGTATAAATAACTAGGTACCTGTTGATGGGCTTTGGATATGAACTTGGGGTGTCTACGCGTAAGCACAGATCATATAATAAATACTGCGTAAGTAAAGCTCCAACGCTCTAGATTGAAAAAGGTTTTGCTTAGGCAGACTATGAACTAAAGAGATTGCAAAAATTTAGATTTTCCGAGGATGAATAGCTAAGCTTTGGTATTACTCTACCATGGCAACGGTAACTGTTGACAAGATGGTGACAGTTTTTTGAAACTTTACAATATAAAAATAGTAAAATAATATACCATGGTGGTTTCTTCGGAAATACGAACATGAAACAAACATAAATTGCGAAGGACTTGCAATTGAATTATGAAGCTGCTCAAATTCCACTTGAGGTACCATCCCCCAGGGTTGGTGCTGGAATACCTTCAGAAGGGGATCGTCAAGAGTAAAGACATTGATCTGCTTGACCTAAATTCCAAGTAAGTCGATCTCATCATACCTGTGCCTCAGACAAGTGAAAAATAAGTATACCTATGAGTTTACCTCAGAATTTTACCCATAACGACACCACATTGGTTTTTTCTTTTACATTACTTACGCATGTCTACTTTTACCTTGGCAAATTTTATCCGAATAAAACGATTTCAGTTCAGACCTAAAAGAAATAGCCAAACGGCTCTACCAGAAGGAAGTCCTCATCACTGAGGAGGTCCGAGAGCAGTTGGAGCAATGCCTGGATATCCTGAAGAAGAGGATCGAGCATGAAGGCCCGGCTGGCAAGCGTTTCTACATCTACAAAACACTGCACACGCATGTTTTACCACTCACCAATGTCGCGTTTGACAAGACTGGAAAAAGGTACATTTTACTTAGCTGGAAATGTTTGGTATGGAAGTAGAAATTTTCTATAGTAGGTGCCAAATAACACCGCAATACAGGTCATTCACCCACGTTCACCACGATGTCGCAAAATTCAATTTATGAATGGCTAATTCTTTCGCTTTCCATACAAACCTGTCGCTAAGACGGTATCGCTCGAATCTCGTTAGTATTCACTCTGCTCAGATTACATTCACTTTACACACATCTAACACCCCCCCCCCCCCCCCCATCACTCTACACCATTACAAACACACCCTCTCGCACACAAACATATACACACCCTCAAACCCATATCTCGTACCTCCACATACCTACACTTACACTTAGTTTTATTTTATCTAATTTTGTCATAATTGTTGAAATTTAGAGTCAACCTAGTTATACCTACCTGTTTATGCTTTGGATATTGTAAACTGGAGGAGGGCGTTAATATTCGCGACACAGTTTTTTAAACTTCTGCGGATGTTATCGTTTTCTACTAACTTGTGCCTTGTTTCTTTTTCCAATAATAAACTTATTATTAAGTACTGTTTGTTTACCATACATAAATTGAATTTTGCGACATCTTGGTGAAGGTGGGTGAATGACCTGTATTGCGGTGTTATTTGGCACCTACTATAAAGCTGTCTGCAAAAATGATAAACAAACGCCAGTTTTTTGTATGCTTCCTTATGCTTATTGTATTGAGGCTCCAATATTGTTTAGTTTTCGTTTCAAGTTTATTGTGAACGCTGCTTTGTTCTTGGCCTGCCAAAAGTAGAAACTAGTTTACTAATAAATACTTTTGGTTGTTTATGTTAATATTCTTGCAGATGTCTATCCGGCAGCTACGATAGGACATGCAAGGTCTGGAACGTTGAGAATGGAAAAGAACTTGCGACTCTCGCCGGGCACCAGAACGTTGTTTACTCTGTAGGCTTCAACTTTCCGTCCTGGTAGGCTATTTCACTCTACTCCTACTTCTAGAAGCTAGCATCGAGAGATACATGTAATTTATCTGTTTGCTTCAAAATCGTTTGTTATTGAAAAATTTAACGGCTTAGTGGTTTATGGAATTACTTAGGTACCTACTGCCAAACGGTGCATTTTTAAAATAAACGTGATTTCGTCACTGTTTTCCTATTGAACTGACATGCTAAAGATCCGAAAGCCCAAACCAAGAGAACCGCTTAGGGGACATGAGCCCGTAGTCTTTGTTTTGTTATGTTGATTTGCGACAAGCGAGAATCGAGAAACTCACAGTTTTTGTATGGAGAATAATAGACGTGCTGACAATTCGGACAAAATATTTTGGGACACAATGTCCCAAAGTTTGCGAATCTTCCGCTAGAGGCGCTTATGCGATTTTCATACAAAATATCTCGCAAATCGCTTCTCGATATGCGTTTCGATCCACAAAACTAAACTAAGACTAAATCTGGTTGCAATCTTAAATTCTCCTTGCAGCAACCGTGTGATCACCGGTTCCTTCGACAAGTCAGCAAAGGTCTGGGATCCTGTGAGTGGGGAGTGTCTCGCGACGCTGTGGGGTCACACGGGCGAGGTGGTGGCGGCACAGTTCAGCCACAAAGGCGACCTCGCTGCAACTGGATCAATGGACCACACGGCAAAGCTTTATGATATTCGCACGGGTAATGCTTTCCTTCTCATCGATTAGAATTTATACAAGTCCTGTATCATACTACCTAGTGCTTGTTTTTTTATTTTTCATTCTTGTAATTAAGGCGCTGAAATCCACACGTACACGGGCCATTCCGGCGAGGTGATAGCGCTGCAGTTCGACCCTAACGAAGGTCAACGACTCATCACAGGTTCCTTCGACGGCACCATAGCCATGTGGGACACCAGGGTCAAGGAGTAAGTCTGTACACTAGGAAATGAGTCTAAGCACGGTAGATACTCTGTACCTATACCTAATTATAAAGTGAATGCTAGTGTTTTTAGGCCTTGCTTTTGGATTACCTAGAAATCGCTTCCCAGCGATAAGACCACCCATTGTACGCAATAGTTCGTAGTAAAATCTTATTTTCTGTATAATCTTATTTGCATATTAGTAAGGTGGGTACATTATAGTACATATTTTGATTCATTCATACTAGGTACCTACCTACTCATCTAGAAAAGGCTAGCAGTGAATTAAAACCAGTGCCTCACAAAATACTTATAGCAACTTCGAAGGCTTCATTAATCTGCTAACGCCGAACAATATGGCAGGAACAATAACAGTTGGATTCCATTTCCAGTCGTGTGGCAGTCCTCCAAGGGCATAACGGAGAGATATCAAACGTGCAGCTGAACTGGGACAGCTCGCTGGTGGGCTCCTCTTCTCTGGATGGAAGCGCCAAGTTGTGGGACGCGAGGAATACTGCCTGCCTCGCTACCGTTGCATCTCATACCGATGAGGTAGCATTTTTAAACATCTCTAAAATAGTATTGATGTATAGTTTCTATATTTTTAAACGTTGAAGGAAAACATCAGTATGGTTTCGTACAGATTTTCTTGATTCGGATTTTATCACGTATGTAAATTCGTACTTATAGACGTCGTTATAAGGACAATGATAGTCTGTTTTAAACCTAAAATAAGTTCAGTACTTATTAGCAGAGAACAAAATATGATTGGAGCCTGAACGAAAAATACTTGCAAATGTACCTTAAACATGGATGGGCTTAGATTAAACTAAAGACATTCATCAAATACCTACTATAATATACTATATTATAGTAGTATTCGTCAGTAGGCTTCATTAAACCACGGAAAAAAAACAATTACAGCAGCGCGTAGCGATTATGTCGGTGCCTACGTAGACCCTACGTAGCGTAGCGTTTAGGGTCTACGGCGAAATTTCAAAAATAGCGTAGCAAGTTTTAGAGCAGATAAAATACTAGTTATGCCCAATGCCCAATATGCCCATGTACAGTATTTTATTGCAATTTTAAAAATGTTTTCGGATTTGCCTCGCCTCTGGCCACCTGCTCAAGACTATGAAAAAATGATTGGGAGTAGATTATTTTTCAGCTTGAGAGAATGGGTACAATATAACTGTATTTATTGACACGGCCAGGTGTTGGATATCTGCTTCGACTGGGCGGGCCAGCGCATGGCCACTTCATCCAGCGATTGTTCAGCGCGAGTGTACGACGTGCGAGCTGACTTCAAGGAGCTCGCTGTTATGAAGGGACATCGCGAGGAAGTCTCCAAGGTAGGACTTTCTTTTGCAGCTCAATTTCAAGATGTTTCATAATTTGCAGGGTTGATAGTTCATCGTGATAGTATTTTATATGGGTTCTATTCATAGAGTGGCCGGATTTGATGAGTTATCCACGCCTGGTTAGACCAATTTAGATAAAACTGGGAAGGGATTATTAGTACGTTTCATATCCTGAACTTTTTCTTGGTACCTAATCTACTACGCGAGCAACGCTATACGCATAACGAAAGCTATGTTGATATTGCAGTTGTTATTAAAAGGTGCGGTATGCTCACGTGAAACTGCAGTAGGTATGAACAAAACCGCAAGAGTTGTACCTAATATTCCTTTAGTATATTTTTATTGAAGTTGGTGCGATTTGGGGGTTATTTAAGGCCGTGCTCACTTTGAACGCGAATTTGTTCGTACGTAAACGTACGCGTACTGTTCGTTACTGAGTGCTCACACTGAATACGTTTTTCTCCGTCAAATAGGCAGTGCACCGGTGATATCGCGTAACTGAACGTACGACTGCGTGATAAATCGCAACAAGTTCGAATTGTATTCGGACGTCGTAAGTAAACGTACGTAAACGTACGTATACGTACGACTGATCACATGCAGTGTGAGCGCTCCCATAGTCCTTGGAAGGTCGAAATCATTCGTGCGTAGTCGTACGTTTACGCGCGAATCAAATTCGGATGAAATCGTATCCAAAGTGAGCACGGCCTAACTCTTTCATCGTTTCGTGGTAGGTTTGCTTCAGTCCGGCTGGGGGCTGCCTTCTAACCGCATCGGCTGATCGAAGTGCTCGAGTTTGGAACACCACCACTGGAAACTGCATTCAGGTTCATACATACCACTACTACTTACACTAAACCTACTGCCTGATAAGTAGGTACCTACTCTATACTCCCTCAGTTTATTTAATTAAAAATGGAGATCTCACGGACATCTGTAACAGCTCATGTTCCCTGTGTAGGGCCATACATTTTGACGAGCATTAGCATAGATTCTAACAAACAAAAAAAGTATTCGCATAGAGATTAGTGTTTTGGCAACACATCTATCTATACTATTATAAAACTGTAAAAAAGCCAAAAAGTAAAATTAAAGATATGGATAAACTAAATAGGTATGCAGATCTACTAAATAAACGATTCTGATTCCGAAAATCGAGTTTGTCTGTTTATCTGTTTGTTTGTTCGCGGATCACGCCTAAACTACTGGACCAATTTCAATGAAACTTATACCATTCGGAAGCCCTTTTTCCGGATTGAAACATAGGCTATATTTTATTGAAATCTAAAGACGTGGATTGTGAGATACAGCTTGACCTCTCTAAACCAAAAGCAGTCTTTGGCACGAGGTTCATCGTATGCTGGTTGAATGATATTTTGGTGGAAAGTTTCACACGCGTACGAAGGCCGGGTTCCCACTACGCCGGACCGGCAAATCTGCCGGGCCGGTAAAACTGCCGGAAGGGCTAGTGGCTGTACAATTTATATAGAGCTATTTACATTATCCATTTTCGCCGGTCCGGCGTAGTGGGAACCCGGTCGAAGTCGCGGGTATCAGCTAGTGTGCAATAAAATCAATTTTATTCAGCATGGGTAAATCTGGCAGGTGCTGTCCGGACATCAAGGCGAGATATTCTCCTGTGCCTACTCGTACGCAGGAGACGCCATCGTGACAGCTTCCAAAGACAACACCTGCAGAATCTGGAGGTGACTCGACTGGTGGATGTAGACCGTCCATCAACACTCAGGAAAGTAAATCGAAGGTCAATATGTGCGTCAAGAAAAGTGTGTAACTAAAAGAAAGGGACATTTTTAATATCTCGTACCGATTACAAAATGCTAAAATATCGATTGTTCAATCACTTTCAATTGCCTAATTTGATGCGTTTATCAACAGTTACCTATATTTCAATTAATAAAAATGACCATAAAAACAAGCATAATGCAAGATACTTAGGTAATTAAAACTTCTACATATGTAAAATATTCTACATAGCACAACAAATATAAGTACGTAGGATACACAATACTTAAAGATACTCATGTAGGTACATATTAGTAACATATGTAAGGTTTACTGAATTTCTCATACAAAAGATTATTACTTTATTATAAACAAACTATCCCGATGGCTGTGAGGCGCTGGCGGTGGAACAGGGGAGGGCTGGCAGTCGGAATCCGACAAGGAATCGGGACACTCGTCCCTAGATTTGAATAGCATTTGAAAGATTGGTTTATTTTAGATATAAAGTTCAAGTTAATGTACCTAGTTGATTTGTTGTTAAACAATATAAGTTTTGAGTATACTACTGGTTGTTATTTCTGAGATGGTTCTACATCTCAGAAGTGGGATACACCGAAAATTACGTAAGTACACGTCCATATATTTGGTTAAAGAAAATAAAATAAAAACAAAAGTACTTGTAAAATGGCCATTACTCAGTTGGTTTTAGCTCTGTTTTCTGTACTATGGGTTGGGAGTTTGATTCTACAGTAAACATATTTTTAGTTTGATGGTTATTAATATAGATGTTTGCCCTGTGTCTGGCGGTTTTTATGTAAGTATAGAAGTACCTACAAAACAAAAGGTGTTTTGTGTATGTATTATTAATTTTACTTAGTTTGGCACTGATAGCGTTTTATTTTGTGTATTCATGAATGATTAATATTTGTTTATTTCTTTCATATGACAATGGTTTTATTATTTTCAAGATTTTTTATTTTTATTTTATTAAGATGACGCAATATTAAAGTAGGTACCACAAACACTTAGAATAAACATTCCAGCAACACATTATAGTTTTGCTTGCGTTGCGTTGCTGTACTCGTACTTCACAAAGCGCTCATTGTGTTACGATGTTTATAATACAATCTTAAGTTACAGAGTCGCTAGCCGCCTTAGCTAGTACCTATGCGACATTTCGTGAAATTCTAAAAATAGATTGTTCTGAACATATAAAAGAAAAGCTATTCTTTTAATAAAAGAATAATGTAGGTAGACGAAGTTATGCATAAAAGATGGTAAAGAAAAAAAAAAAAAAAACATAGGAGAATATAGACTTATTCTAGTTTTGGTGAGTTTCAGAACAATGAACAACAGAGATGGGGAACCCCAGGGCTCGTTTGAGAGACAGCACTGCAACAGCCGCAGCTGTAGCAGGCGTCCTGGTGCTAGGAAGCGCCATGACAGTCGCAGGAGGCGGTCTAGTGCTGGGCAGCATCGCCACCGCGACAACCGGAGCCCTAGCAGGCGGCGTGGTGCTAAGAAGCGCCACCACAGCCGCAGCCGCAGCCGCAGCCGCAGCTGCAGCCGGCGGCCTGGTGCTGGGCAGCACCGCAGCAGCCGCAGCAACAGTGGGCGGCAACCGGGTGCTGAAACACAACGCGACAACCGCAGTCGCAGCCGCAGCAGGAGATCTGATGTCGGAATAGGGCCCGACAGACAACATCATAATAAAAGGTCATGTAGTCCTGCTTTTACATCTAAGGATGTTTATGAAATAATACGTTGTTTCAAACACATCTTACCATCCCAACCAACAAACCAGAGCACGATGCCACTTAGTAAAAGCCTGAATAATAAAAACCTGATACCAGAGTTTAATCCATCTGAAAAGAATCAACGTATTGATATTTGGCTTAAAAAAGTAAACGAGTGTGCAAAGGTGTATGGCTGGGATGAGAACACAGTCATACATTTCTCCATGCAGAAACTAACAGGACTCGCTAAGACGTGGTATGAGAGCCTAAATTCTATTTTGTTTACATGGGAAGAGTGGCAAACGAAGTTAATTAATGCTTTTCCATTTGAGCAAAATTACGGTCAAACTTTAGAAGACATGTTGAAACGTAAGAGCAGGTATAATGAACTAATTGAAGTTTATTATTACGAAAAATTAGCTCTAGTAAATCAATGTGAAATAACGGGAAGGCGGGCTGTCGACTGCATCATTCACGGAATCACTGATAGGACTACGAGATCAAGTGCTTTAGCTTTACGTTGCGAGGAACCTGACCAACTTTTAAAATTTCTAATAAGCAACTATAAAGAACCCTACACGCAACAGCAACAGAATAGAGATAGGAACATTGGCACTGTAGATTATAAACAAAATATGAAGAGTTCAAGGGTTAATCAGGATTTATTTTGTTATAATTGCAGAGAGAAAGGACATCCTTTCTCTAGATGTTCCAAACCTTTGATTAAGTGTAGTTCTTGCAACAAGGTAGGACATAAATCAGAGGTTTGTAGATTCAAACAAAATACTGGGCCACTAAAAACAGAACCTCCTACTGGGCCACTAAAAACAGAACCTCCAAAACAAACCATGCGCATTTCAAGCACCAACTTGTGTGACAAATTCATAAAAAAAGTACTTATTAATGATCTTACTTATGAAGCATTCGTTGATCTAGGCAGTGAGGTGACACTTATAAGACAGACTGATTTTGCAACTCTTGGACTCAACCATGATCATACTCCGACTATGATGAAGGGGTTTGGCAACAATCTTGTGTGTTCAATAGGCACTGCTGTGCTGACGTTAGAAATAGATGGTGTTACTGCAACGCTTCCCTGTAGAGTCGTAGATGATCATTTGCTAGAAAAACCAATGCTAGTAGGACAAACATTCTCTGAGCAGCCACATATTGTTGTTTACAAAGATGCAAACAAACTTCTATTTTTACACATTGGGGCTGAACTACCTATCTTACATGAGGAAGACGATCGTTTAGAAAGAGTTAGGGTAATGTCACAAATAACACTTTATGGACCTGCAAGTATTAAGGCTGCAACAGGAACACTATTTACTGGTAATGTGATATTAGACACAAAAATTGTAGGTAAACCAAATCAACAATACGTAGTTTGTGGGGGCGTTTACGAGGTTAATCGTGGAACAATTTTTGTAACAGTGACCCCATGCTTAATACCATGCCAATTACACGAGAATTTTATATTTTCTCGAGCTGAGAGGTTGCAAGCTGTATATCGGCTTACAGACTCTAATGCTACACTAGAATCAGACGTGAATTCTAACTACAACAACATATCTACAAAGTTAGATGAAAGTCAAATACACTTAGGTGATACAGTATCGGATGGCGACAAGAAAAAACTTACAGAAATTCTACAACAGTACAAGGACTGCTTTGCATATGACTTATCTGGTTTAGGTTGTACGAATGTCGCAGAAATGAAAATTGAATTGAATAGTCAACGCCCGGTAGTATATAGACCATACCGATTATCATATCATGAACGTGAAAAAGTTCGCACTATGGTAGATGAAATGCTTCAGACAGATATTATCAGGGAATCTAAATCCAACTACGCTAGTCCAATTATTCTTGTGCGAAAGAAAGATGGCGGTATTCGATTGTGCGTGGACTACCGGCTATTAAATTCAATTACTGTCAAAGAAAGATACCCAATACCAGTAATAGAGGATGAGATAGCTAGACTCTCTGGGCAAGCATGGTTCATCACATTAGACTTAATGTCTGGATATTATCAAGTACCAATATCGGAAGAAAGCAAACATTTAACTGCGTTTGTTACGCCAGATGGCCAATACGAATACAATCGTATGCCGTTCGGTTTGGCAAACGCACCCGCAGTATTTCAGCGGATGATGAATCATGTCCTGGGTTCAGCACGGTTTGACAAAGCCACTGTATATATCGATGACTTGCTTATCTTTGGCAGGGATCCGATTGAATGTATGGATCGTTTGGAGGAAATTCTTGTTCTCCTACGCAAGGCTAACCTTAAGTTAAATTTGTCAAAATGTAGTTTTCTACAAAATAAAATAAACTATTTGGGCTACGAAATAAGTTCAGAAGGTATAAGACCAGGGGAAGCAAAAATTCAGAGCGTGGTGGATTTTCCTCGTCCGGAAAACATACACGCTGTTCGCCAATTTCTAGGCCTTGTAAGTTATTTTAGGAAGTTCATCCACGGTTTTGCACAATTAGCTCATCCCATAACCATTTTACTCAAGAAGAATGCCGTGTGGGAATGGACGAATGATCAAGAAGAGTCGTTTAAGACACTAAAGGCTAAGCTAGTAGATAGGCCTGTACTTGCCATATACAATCCTAAGGCAGAAACTGAACTTCATACGGACGCTAGTAGAATAGGTGTGGGTGGAATACTGTTGCAGCGTGGGAGTGACAGTTGTCTTCATCCAGTTGCTTACTATAGTCGCCAGACGTCGCCTGAAGAGAAAAACTTTCACTCGTACGAATTGGAAACGCTGGCCGTGATTTGCAGTTTAAAGAAAATGAGAGTATATCTTTTAGGGAAGTCATTCAAAATAATCACCGATTGTAGTGCATTACGGTCCACTTTTGAAAAGCGCGATCTTATACCTAGAATTGCACGATGGTGGCTAGCTATTCAAGAATATGATTGCTCTGTGGAGTATAGAGCTGGTTCAAAAATGGGGCATGTCGATGCACTTTCGAGAAATCCAATTGTTGATTTAGAAACGCAAAATCCTGAACAGTATCCTTCAGTAATGATAATAAATAGCGATGATTGGTTGTTGACACTTCAGTTAGGAGACCCAGAACTAAATAAAATACGCAACATCATAAATAACAAAATTGACTCTAAAGGGGTAGAATTCATTAACGATAATTATGTTGTAAAAAATAACAAATTGTTTAGATGTGTAGGAGGTGATAAGAATTGCGTGAAATGGGTAGTACCAAAGGGGGCTAGGTGGCAAGTATGTAAAATGAACCACGATGATATAGGTCATGTGGGGTTTGAGAAAACGCTAGAACGTATCAAAAGAAGTTATTGGTTTGCAAAAATGACACGATTTGTAAAAAAATATGTCGGGGCATGCATCGACTGCGCATATGCTAAGCAAATTTCAAATACACGCGAAGGACTATTACATCCTATTGAAAAGATCGGAAAGCCTTTTCACACTTTGCACATTGATCACCTTGGACCCTTTGTAAGGTCCAAGAGAGGAAATACTTACTTATTGTCGGTCGTAGATTCATTTACCAAGTTTTTATTTATCAAACCAGTAAAGAACACCAACACACAAAATGTTATTAAAGCCTTGCAGGATATTTTTGAAACATTTAGAGTTCCGGATCGGTTGGTCAGTGATAGAGGTTCTTGTTTTACTTCTCACTCATTTAAAAAGTTTTGTCTTGACCGAGGAATAAAACACGTATTGAATGCGGTAGCAAGTCCTAGATCCAATGGTCAAGTAGAACGATATAACAGAACTATCCTTAACTCGTTGACAGCACAAAATCTCAGAGAAGATGAGAAGGACTGGGATAATCAGTTAGGGAAAATCCAATGGGGACTAAATAATACTATACAAAAGACGATTGGTAGATCACCTGCGGAAGTCATGTTTGGGGCAGAAATGAATAGTGAATTTAATCCTGCATTCAATGAGATAGGCGATGGAAAATGTAAGACCACCTCGCTGTCATCTATTCGTAGTGAGGTAAAACAAAGAATCGACAAAGCTCAAGAGGCACAAAAACGTTACTATGACCAGGGTAGGCGACCTGCTCGTAGTTACAGCAATGGTGAATTAATTAAAATCACTAAGGTTAATTTTCAAAATGATGGTAAAAGTAAGAAATTGTTGCCTTCATATGAAGGTCCATTTAAAGTTGTGAGGGTCCTAGGCAACGATCGATACAAAGTAGCTCCGATTCCAGGATTTGAAGGGATGAAAAACAAACGGAAAACAACTGTTGCCGCAGATCGCATGCAACCATGGATTCATGTAGCCTCATTAGAAATAGATGACGATATTGACACTGATACTGATAATGAAATGTATGAAGAGAATAATACAATGTCAGAGTGATGATAAATTAGTATTATCTAATTTAACTCAGATTTCTTAGTACTGACACTATTTTTGTTTCTTTGCATTCTTTGGTTAGTTTGATAATTATGATAAGAATTATTGTTGGTATTTCCTACAAAATGACTACATAATTGTTTTGTGTTATTTCAGGTCAAGCACGAGATAGAAATGGAGATCCGTGATTTGACCTGAAGGATAAAAATGGTTAAATGGTTAAAAAGTTAAATGGTTAAATAGTTAAATGGTTAAAAAGTTAAATGGTTAAATGGTTAAATAGTTAAATGGTTAAAAAGTTAAATGGTTAAATAGTTAAATGGTTAAATAGTTTATGGTTAAGTTGTTGAATTGTCCAATATTTAAATATAAAATTTTCTTGTAGTTATAATGGTTTAAAATTTAAAATTGTTACTAATAGTTATTGACTTTGTATTTTTATAAGTTATTATTATTACTTAAAAATTTAAGAAATCAGAAAATTTATTTGCTTGATTTAGGTTAAATTAATGAAGGAACAATTGAAATATTTTTGGTCTTAGATGATTATGTTACAAATTAATGTCTCCGTTGTCCTACTATCAAAAAGTGTGTTTAATGATTTATCAAACAGTCAAGTAGTTTGGTATTAATTTAGAAAATGCTGATTATAACATGTCTTGATAATTTAATATTTAATTTTTGTAATAAGCGCATCCATAACGTACGTAAAGTCATTTTAAGTTCGATTCGAAATGTATATTATTGACTCACATCACAATTCATCACATGTCATGTCATAAGGTATCACTTTTATTTTATTGTAATTTTAGTTAGTTTAACATTAGAAATAAATTCCTAACCATGTGCCTTTCTTATTGTATTCTGATGCTAAATTCGGCCGAATGTAAGGTTCCACCGGGTACGTGTATGAGGGCATTACACGTCATCAGGATGGTCGAATGTAAGGTTTACTGAATTTCTCATACAAAAGATTATTACTTTATTATAAACAAACTATCCCGATGGCTGTGAGGCGCTGGCGGTGGAACAGGGGAGGGCTGGCAGTCGGAATCCGACAAGGAATCGGGACACTCGTCCCTAGATTTGAATAGCATTTGAAAGATTGGTTTATTTTAGATATAAAGTTCAAGTTAATGTACCTAGTTGATTTGTTGTTAAACAATATAAGTTTTGAGTATACTACTGGTTGTTATTTCTGAGATGGTTCTACACATAATATTAACTAATTTGTATAGATACTTACCTAAATAAACTTTGACAAAACACGCATTTTCTTTCTAATAACTACCTATTATATTGTTATTAAAAAATACGAAACATGTTCCATGATCAGACCTATCCGAGCACGTCCATTTACTGATGACGTGCCTTGTGCCATTGCCAATCACTCTCGCTCAGACAGTTGTTTGTTTCGTAGGTACTTCCCCGAACTCTCTTAATAAAAGCTCTAGCGAAGTAGGTAGGTACCTACCTACCTGCGAGTACCAGACCTCTACCTACTTGCAAATGGTATTACTTAGCTAAAGTATAAGTAGGTAGGTACCAATCTAAACTTCAGACAAGTAGTCCGATTTAGAATTACAAATATCCTGTTTCACACTTCTAAATGAATCACTCTGTGCACTTATTATTATTATTGTATCATGAGACTGACAAAGGCACACAATTCTTTAGTAACTGGTGTATTGACTGTGACCAGCTTGTATCCTGCCTTGATCAAAGGGGTCAACTGCGTTGATAACAACACAAGTGCTTCAAATAATACGCTTTACCTACTTATTGGAGAACGCGCGACTTCGCCTAGAGAGTTTTCGATTAAAATTGAGTTAGGTATTTTTTAGAAACTTAAACACGAATATTAAACTACGTATCATAAATTAAATTTAATTAATTAATTAATATTCACGGACATTTAACACAACGCCTTTCTTTGCCCTTTTTTTGTACATAAGTATGTACAAAAAAAAATAGGTATATAATTGTATTCTATCGGCAATCTAGTTCCCACAGTGCAAGCTCTGCTTAGTTTGGGACTAGAGAGCGTCGAGTAATATGTCCAAGAATATTTGTTTATTTATTTAAGTAATATTGTAATCGATAAAATCACAAGGATCTCAAGGCATTATCGTTTATACCAAAATACTCTTCCTTTGAATGGCTCTGATCGCATCTCTACCAATTAGGTACCTAGGTGAGGTACCTACCTACCTTTTCATGAGTACGGCTCAGAGAGCACACAGATGCCGCCGATCCAATCTAACTGTACAGTGAGGAACCAATCAACCATTACCTATCCATCAGGCATTTCCCTGCTAGACAAAACGAGCCCTTACGCTATATAAGAGATGACAGAAAATAAATGAAAATAGTTTATCATAAAATAAAACTTTTGTAACTGTCTGTACATAATTACATAACTTGCGGGCGCGCATCACCGCACAGATTTATTTATTTTTTCCTTCATACCCGGTGCGTTCTTCGAGGTGATCGGACGTCTGTCATCATGCATTTTTCACTCAGTTTTCTGTTATCAATATTGTCGATAGTGAACTGTGAATATAAGTTTGAGACAAAGTGGTTTGAAGTACCGTTGGACCATTTCAGTTACCAGAGAAATGAAACTTTCAAGATTAAATATTTGGAGAATGAACAGCATTGGGATAAAGGTGGAGGACCTATCTTCTTTTATACGGGAAATGAGGTATGTTCTCATCTCCTTTGTAATCAGAGGTTCATAGCTATCGTCATTGCGAAGATAGGTAGACGAAACTTTACGGTAGTTTATGCTGGGTAACTCCCATTTGTTCTATAGGACTGTTTTTAAAACTGTTCTTATCCCTGTAGTTCCATGGTAGGACTATTGAAACTAGCCCATTAGGGCTATAATGGACTAGTTTTCGTTTCAATAGTCCTACCCAAATGAAGTTACCAGATATTAGGGATAAAAAAGTTTTAACAGTTCTAGACGTAACAGTTCTATAGAACAAGTGGGAGTTACCCTTTATGCTCGACCTAGTAAAGTTAGTTAGGTGTACAACAATAGCTAAATCGTAGGTAGGTACCTACAAGATTAGAGGGGGGACGAGACGCTATGGTACCTAGTTCTTTTAGAAAACCAAATAGTCTTTGATAGGTTAGATAGGTACCTATACCTAATAAGATTATCTGGTTTTCTAAAATTCTATTATAATCTTTCTATTTCTATTTTACTTTTGGTAGGTATACCTATAGGTACTTTCCAAAAGTTAAATTAGTTTAAAATTAAAATTAATTACCTAGCTAGGAGCGGGTACTTTACCTGGGGAGGTACTTTATTTTGATTTGTTACAATGTGCAATAACGTAGTCTAATAAGGGCCGAATACTGAAACGTCACTCAAATACTTAAAATTGCTCTGCCTCTGTTTGACATTACTCATTTGTAAGAGATGGCAATAATTTAAGCATGAACTTAATATAAGTAGCGTTTGAGTATTGGGCCGTAGTCTAATATAAATTCTATTAGCACGACTCAATAACTCGTACAAATAAGGTGTGGTAACTATCAGCTAAATCTTCTGTCCTATTCTTCATACGTCAAATTTACGACAATGACTGCATTGTACCTACTAAACATCGTATCAATATCACAATAACCATTCCTACAAAGTATCATAACTTCCCTTCACATTTTCTCTGTTGTTGAAATGTAGCCCAGTCTTTATCATCCAGCTTATTATCCTCCAATGATGAACTTCGACCGTAAACAAAGTAGGTAAACATTATTTTGGCAGCTCGTATTGCAATCTAGCTCTTGGAATTGATTCCAGGGTCAGATCGAAGTATTCGCGCAGCATGCTGGGTTCATGTGGGGCATTGCCTCGGACTACAAGGCCAAATTGGTGTTTGCGGAGCACAGGTCAGTCTCATTTCATTTGTCTTGTGGCGACAGAGTTGCACTCTTACGAGGTTTTATAGTTCTTAGAATTGGTAAGTGGAAACGGACAGGCAGCCGATGGAAACAAAAATTCTCAATAAAGCGCATGAGAGCAAACAGGAATGGAAAAAAATAGTACACAAATTAAAACCAGCTAATCACGCTCTCTCAAAGTATTAAACAAGAAAGTATTCTCATCTTAAACTGTTATGTAGTGATGTTTAGAGGATAGGCGTGGAGGTACCTATATATTGTACCTACCCTCCTTTTTGCTTCGCGGTAGTCTGGAAAAAATGGTTATAGTGCTACCTAGGACGTCTTTTTTTTTTAACCCTAGATCACTAACCATACGTAAAAATTACGACGCGTGCCTGGCGCATTTAGTGTTTCGGAAAGTTCCAGCGCCCCGCCGCCCCGCTCTCTTCTAGTACCTTCCTAATTCGCATCGTTAGTGACCCGTAAGGACTCATTGCGGACGGATGTGTATTAGGTCAGGATATATCGTGTGATCGTCGTAAAAATTACGAAAGGTTAGAATCTACGTAACTTTTTTACGAAAGGTTAGTATCTACGTAACTTTTCGTAACGTACGTGATTTTGAAACTTGATGATCCCTAGGAAGGTTCTAGTCATGAAGTACCCAAAACCCGTAAAACTTGCAATATCTGTCCTGCAAAAAAACGTCGTATGACGACGACATTCTGCAAGGGATGCAAAAAACCGATTTGTAGGGAGCATGTGGTATCGATGTGCAATGATTGTTCAGTTTAGATATTTTATAAAACAAATTATTTAATTTCATTAAGAAAGAACCAAGACTGTTAATTAAAGTCATTTTGTGCCATTAATAAAGTTGATTGAATAAATATTGGTGTAAAAATTACGAATGGTTAGTGATGACGTTGCTCGAAAATAAGGTTAGTGAGCTAGGGTTAAAAGACGTCCTAGGTAGCACTATAACCGGCACTAGACTGCTCCTGGCAATGATGAACCTAAATGTCCACCTAGGTGCTTGATGCAGGTGCAAAGAGCATCGTGCCATAAAAGATTGTTTGAATATTCAGATACTACGGTCAGTCGATGCCTTTCGGCAACAAGTCTCTAGACAACGAGCACATCGGATACCTGACATCCTCTCAGGCGTTGGCAGACTATGCAGATCTCATCGACTACCTACAGGTGGACAAGGTGGATAAGGTGACGCCGCGGTACCCGGTCATAGCTTTTGGAGGTAAGTTTTCCGCGAGGCCTTTACAAAAATAAAGACCAACCAAAACACCGATATGGGTAACTCCCATTTGTTCTATAGAACTGTTACGTCTAGAACTGTTAAAACTTTTTTTATCCCTAATATTTTTTTTTTTTTTTTTTTTTTTTTTTATTAGGGAAACAAACAGTACAATAATAATTAAAGATATAAAACTTAAAATAGCACAGAAACCAGTGAAGCTTCCACCATAACATAATACATACAAAGCATGTGAACAGACTTTATAACTACAAAAAAAAGCAGCATTACCCTAAGTTCTGAAATTAGCTAAAAAAGAAAAATACAAAGAATTAAAAATGTAAACTAAAAAACAACCTGGCTAAGTAAACTAAACTAAACAACGACTAAATATTGGCCAAACTACCTACAATGCTCTTGCGGAACTCAGTAGCAGTCAAGTGGAAGATATCAATATCTGTGAATCTGGAATTGTATGTCTCGCAAACTCTATTAATAAACATATTTTTATTATAATTCGTTTTAGAAGAAGGCGTCCAAAAGGTTTTCTTTTTTCTTTTTGATAGTCGTGGGCATGACACATAAATACTCTGTAGCAACAGCTCAGAGTCAACTTTATTAGCTAATATTTTGAATAAAAACATTTGATCCCTTACTACACGGCGATGCTGAAGGCTGATAATAGGACTAGTGGAGTTTAGGGGAAAACGATATCCTAAGTGCTTCAAGAACTTGTTTTGTATTTTTTCAATTTCCTGAATGTGTATAGCATATTGCGGATTCCATACCGTTGACGCATATTCCAAGATAGACCTAACAAAGCTATTAAAAAGAAGAATCAGAGTATGAGGATTTCTGAATTCTCTACCAAGCCTTAGCACAAAGCCGAGCATTCGATAAGCTTTGGAAGTGATAATGTTGAAGTGCGCATTAAAAGTTAGTTTATTATCCAGACTAGCAGCGCCTCGCGGTTTCACCCGCGTAATTCCCGTTCCCGTGGGAATTCCGGGATAAAATATAGCCTATGTTCATCAGGGATAATGTAGGATTCTAATGGTAAAATAATTTTTTTAATCGGTCCAGTAGTTTCGGAGCCTATTCAATTCATACAAACAAACAAACAAACAAAAAATCAAACCTTTCCTCTTTATAATATTTGTATAGATTGTATAGATAAACACCCAAATCTCTTACCTCAGAGACTCTTGGAATAGTTACATTATCAAGATGGTAACCAAAAACAATGAAATTGGGCTTTCTAGTGAATGAAATAACATTACATTTACTAGCATTGATGAAAATAGAGTTATTTTTTTTTTTTAATATCTGGTAACTTCCATTTGGGTAGGACTATTGAAACGAAAACTAGCCGTAATGGGCTAGTTTCAATAGTCCTACCATGGAACTACAGGGATAAAAAAGTTTTTAAAACAGTCCTATAGAACAAATAGGAGTTACCCACTGACTTACTTTACTCGCTTACTTTTTACTTGATTTACCTATCTATACGAATGAGTAGGTAAACCCCAAATTAGGTAGGTTAGGTATACTTTGGTTAGTGGGACTCGTTTAGGCCTGGATTGGACCCGGCACGGTGACGCGCCGTAGTGATGGGTCCAAGCCCTTTGGGAACCAGATTATCTCAATAATAATGAGAAGGAACATAAGTAAGTCGCGTTTATAGTAGCAGTAGAAGTTCATAGGGTAAGATCCGGGTTATCAGATCAACATTATTAGATCACTGAACTCCGCAATATCAAGTCGGTATCTACGTATTGTGGTTTACCAAGGTACGTTTACTGGGGACATAAAGCACGTGCATGTAAGTACCTAGGTACGTAGATAACTATTCCGGCATGTGTAATGTCTGAAATACAACACCATGCAAATCCTACTAATATTATAAACGCCAAAGTTTGTAAGTATGGATGGATGGATGGATGTTTGTTACTCTTTCACGTAAAAACTACTGATCCGATTTGGATGAAACTTGGAATATATATTGTCCGTGACCTGAATTAACATATAGGCTACTTTTTATCCCGGAAAATCAACGGGATGCAACGGGACGCGAACGAAGTCGCGGGCGGCACCTAGTACATAATAAAAACGCGAAAGTTTGCAAGGATGTATGAATGTGTATTACTCTTTCACGCAAAAACTACTGAACCGATTTGATGAAACTTGGAATATATATTGTCCGTGACCTGGATTAACACATAGGCTACTTTTTATCCCGAAAAATTAACGGGAACCAACGAGACGCGAATATGAGTCAGATAACTTGCACCTAATGTAGGTTAGATACCTACCTGATATAGGTAAGCCTGTGTTCTGTTACAAATACCTCTGTGTTTTGTTACATAATGTTCTATTGATTTGTTATGTTATATATATATTTATATATTCAATTATGTAGTAGGTATATAGCTCTTAGTTCTTAAGTAAGACAAATATTATTCTCTGTAATGTCGCACGCCAACCTCCTCACTACACCACCACGTTTGGGTTGGCTGGCAGACAATGCTTTCAGCATTAAGTCCACCCTTTGTAACAAATTTATAATTTTGTGCAATAAAGTATTAAATAAATAAATAAATAAGCACATGCCTAAATTCTTATATCACTTCCAGGATCATACGGTGGGATGCTATCAGCATACTTCCGCATGAAGTACCCTCACGTGGTAGCGGGGGCTATCGCGGCCTCTGCGCCCGTGCACATGTTCCCCGGCATGGTGCCGTGCGAGGTGTTCAACCGGATCGTCTCCTCCAGCTACCGGCAGGCGTCGAGGAAGTGCGAACAGAATATCAAAAACGCTTGGACTGTTATCAGGTAGGTGAATCACAAAAAGTTGTCGCTTAGATTCTGAAATTGGCCTTCTAACGGTTCATCCAGCCATAGGTAAAACTATTCAATATGATCGAGGTAGTTGAACATTGTCGGGACTCTTAATTACGCAACTAGGTAAGCATCTAGTGAACACTTTTGCGTGAAGCCACTCTTGAGTTTCTCATCTAATAAATAAGAAAAACCCTGTTTGAAATAAAATGATACGTAACGAAGCCATAAGTTTTTTTTTGCCGGGTTTTCTAGCAAGCCTTGGTATGTGTTGTGTTGATTGCATGGCTTTGAACTAGCTCTGTAATTTCTGCTTATTTTCAGAAACTTCTCAGCAACCGCCAACGGCTCTGATTGGCTTAAGTCGAACTGGCGTCTCTGCGACCCTGTGAAGAATTCCACTCAAGTAGACACCCTCATCGACTTCCTCGCTTCCATGTACACAACCCTGGCTATGGTCAACTATCCATTCCCGAGTGACTTTCTGGTGCCGCTGCCCGCCAACCCTGTGAGGGTCGTTTGCCAGTATCTAGATAAACCTCTCGAGGGAAAGGAACTTTTGAAGGTTAGTTTGATATCTGCTTGTAGTGCACTCCAGTGGCTCTCAAGATAGGTAAGAGCGTAAATATAGATATGCGTTTGTTTGTCGCTTTAAGGCACGCGCAATATACAATGCATGTGCTGTTAATAACATCTTGTATGTCTGTTACAGGGTATCGGATCAGTTTTGGAAACATTCACAAATTACAATCACAACAACAAGTGCGTTGACTACAAGCAAGGCGATGATTATGGGAACCTGGACGCCAGTGGATGGGATTATCAGGTAGATAAATCAGCTCGCGCGGTTGGTCTAGATATAAATGCTCCGTGGCAAATCTTGGGAGAAATTAGGAAAGACCGTCAGCAGTGGACCTATATAAGTTGGCAATGATGATGTTGGACCTTCCAACGGACGGATGTAGGTAGGTATAGCAAATGGACTTCGTGATTGAAGTTTCATTGTGTTTGTGTATCCAGGCGTGCACAGAGATGGTGATGCCGATGTGTTCGACTGGCGACACGGACATGTTCGAGCCAGCCCCGTGGAACTTCACGGAGTACGCCGCAGAATGTCACAGGAAGTACGGAGTGTACCCTCGGGAAAACGACGCAAGACTCACGTATGGCGGATCGCTGTTGCAAGCTGCTACTAACATCGTGTTCAGTAATGGATTGCTGGACCCTTGGACTGCAGGTTAGTACATACTCGTTCCCTCTATGTGGTCAACGTAGTTAGAGGATTAGGCAGCCGATAGCTGTTGGCCAGCCATGATTGTTTTAGTACGGTCGAATAAACAATGCTTAGTGGAGATGGAGACCAGATAGGTAGATTTATCTAAATGAGGTCTTCACTACACGCCTTTCTAAAAGATGAAGCAACAATCTGCAAAATGTAGTCAGGAAGTTGGCAAACTCTAGATGAGAAAACCCAGCGATATCTTAGCATGCCTAGATATCGCTGGGTTTTCTCATCTAGAGTTACTTCTGATATTTCTGCATGGTACAAGTTTGCAGGGTACGATACAGTTGCTAATTTGACTCTCCAGGTGGCATCCTAAACAGCATGAGCGAGTCAGTAACAGCTGTAGTGATACCTGACGCGGCGCACCACTTGGACCTGATGGCAGCCACAGACACAGACCCTCAGCCAGTGAGAATGGCAAGGCAACTGCATAAGCAGAACATCAACAAGTGGATCAACCAGTTCAACAAAAAGAATGCGCCTCATAGACGGTTTTATTAGGACAAGTGGTGTTTATAAACGTATTTTATATAAGTGTTTTATTAGAAAGCACAAGTTTTGTTAAGTAGGCAGGCACTACTATGATAGATGGTCTGCAATAAACGTTTTTGTGGAATGAAGGTATTTTATTGATTTGGTACACATATAGGTATTCGCCAGATTCCACATTCGTCAGATCATTTTATGCGTAATAGAATTGCATAGATATAAACAAGTACTATATTCTTAGTATTATCGGAGGCAAGTAGGTACAGCTAATTACTAGTTTACCTTAGTACATAGTAACAAACATAATTATGACCATTCTATATCTCTTACTATAGCAACATATAGATTATTTCTTTTTTACTATGAACTTTAACAAGGGTTGATTAAGTTCGGCAGTTACTACTGTGTAATGTAGATAAATAGATAACATACCTACAGGGTGTCCAAGAAAGTTGACTAGCACCTATTCTGCTCCAGTATCCATTACAATTCCCTCTTTATTACAATTCTCCAGTGTGAACAAGTATGTGTTTTGTCATAATACCTTTGGAAGTAAATGTTTTATCACATTGATTACAGCAATAGGGCCTTTCACCCGTATGCGTGAACATGTGCTTTGTCAAATGACTATTTGTAGTAAATGTTTTGTCACATACAGTACAGCTATGCGGTCTGTCTCCAGTGTGTATCTTGATATGACTTGTCAAAGCTCCTTTTAATGTAAATGTCATATCACATCTCTCGCAGCGATACGCCTTTACCCCAGTGTGAATCTTAATGTGGTCTAATAAATGACTTTTTTGAATAAATGTCTTATGGCACGTACTGCAAGTATATGGCCTCTCGCCAGTGTGAGTTCGCGTGTGGTATATCAAACCGACCTCTACATTAAATGTTTTACCACAAATATTACAGCAATATGGCCGTTCCCCGGTGTGAATTCGCAAGTGAGTTGTCAAGCTTTGTTTATGAATGAATGTTTTATCGCACGTAATACAAGAAAATGGTCTATTCTCACTGTGAATTCGCATGTGATTTTTCAAACTAGTTTTCAAAGTAAACGTTTTTTCACATCTGTTACAACCGTAAGGCCTTTCAGTTTGAATGATCATGTTCTCCGTCAAATGATTTTTTGAAGAATGTGACTTCTGCCCGTTGTGAATTCTCATGTGAGTGGACAGAGCACTATTTTGAGTAAATGTTTTTCCACATACATTACAGCAATGTGGCCTTTCTCCGGTGTGAACAAGCATATGCCTTAACAATCCACTTTTTTGGGTGAATGTCTTCTCACATCGATTGCAGCTATATGACCTCTCTCCGGTGTGAACTAGATTGTGTCTTGTTAAATTACCTTTTATAGAAAATGTCTTACCACATTGATTACAACAATATGGCTTGTCCCCTGTGTGAATTCTCATATGTTTTGTCAAATGACCTTTTTGAGTAAATGTCTTATTACATCTGTTACAGCAATATGGTTTCACCCCAGTATGAATTCTCATGTGACCTATCAGACTACTTTTTTGTGCAAATGTTTTTTCACATTGATTGCAGCAATGTGGCCTGTCTCCCGAGTGTGTTATTAGAAGATGTGTTGTCAAATGACTTTTTTGAGTAAATGCTTTATCACATTTGTTACAGTGATGTGGTCTATCTCCTGTATGAAGTCTCATGTGTGAAAGCAAAGAATTTTTTCGAAGAAATGCTTTGCCACATGTACTACAGCAATATTGCTTTTTCTCAGCATGAATTTGCATGTGTCTTGTCAAGGAGCATTTTAAAGTAAAAGACTTATTGCATTTGTTACAGAAATATGACTTTTCCCCTGTGTGACTTTGAATGTGTGAACGCAAACTACTTTTTCGGATAAATGCTTTATCACAAGTACTGCAGCCATATGGCTTTTTCTCAGCATGAACAAGTGTGTGTCTCTTCAGAGAACATTTTGAAGCAAACAACTTATCACAATTATTACAGAAATAAATTTTTCTTCCAGCATGTACCTTCAAATGTTCCACCAAGTTGCGTTTAGTTGTATATTCCTGGTTACATAAATCACAATAAAAAGTGCCTGATGAACACTTTTCACTGTGTTCATTTTTCAAATTATTGACACTTACTGTAAATGAACTTGTATTATTTAGAACATCCATCATTGTGATATCTTCATCGATTGACTTAGCTGACCGTGATTCAACGGGATTGTCTTTCATTTCAATATCTTTTTTTTCTATTTTTATATCAACTTGTTCTACTTTAACAGTGTCAGGTATACTGCCAGTATTTAAACACATATAAGTGGATGTGCTTTCGACCAATAAGTTGCGAATTTCATCAAGAGTTGGTATTGTTTCCTAAAAGTAGATTAAATGTAATTTACCTTTAACAGGGTCAATGTGATAAAAAAAAAGAAACTAAATAATGTATAGGTACCTTGGTGTCACTTTCCAGTAGATTTCTAAGGATTTCGTTAGATTTGTGAGCCATATTGGAGAACATGCAGCAACTCTGAAGCCGCCAGTGACAAACCTTACATACAGTGCTAGGCATCCTGGCTTCTGACTTCAGCTGGAATAAATTATTATGAATTTAAGAGTTTTTGATTAATATTTCAGAAGTGCTATATCCTTCTATTTGCCTGACTGCTTACACCAAACCTGCTCATAGTCTAAAGACTGATTGCAGATCAAAAAATAAATAAAAAAGAAAAAAATGTAAGAGTTAATAATTATCACGAAAGCATGCATAATTTTGTGAGTTCAATCAGCACCAGATGAGAAAACTGAAATGGTTACATACCTTGGTGTCTGTAAGTTTTTCGTACATCTCTTGAAGGTGGATATCGTCAACATTCAGCATCTTGACGTTACCCAGTAGACATACTCGGCACACAGAAGTTGCCATTACCATTCTGGAGCTTCTCTTCTACAAGTACCTATAGGGCACGGTTGTTTATGATGATTTTCTTCTCAGCTTAAGATTATTGCGTGCTGTTATGTAGATTATCTAGGAGATCTCTCTCTCTCCATAGTAGTAGGTAAGTATCTATCTATAGTAAACAAAGTAGGGCCGTCCGTGGGCTCTTGCTATCTTCAGTTCAACTAGACAGGACTAGTAGGTAAGCCTCAGCCTCGCGGTTTTACTATTCAGATGCCTCAACGATAGGACGCCGGACAAAATGTTTGAACCAACCAATGCTGGAAGGTGTGAAGTGTGAACTCTCCTATTCCCATAAAGCCAACCAGCCCGGACCGGGGCACAAAACACCTTTTCTTTATGGACCGGAGTGAAAGATAAAAAACTAAATTTATGAAATACAAAATAAACAAATCACAGAAAAAGTGAAAACAAATTGTCTTGTCTTGTCATGTCATCGGTATGACATTATCAATATGTCTGTGTCATGTCATGTTATTGTCAAGTCGTCAGTCATGTCCAAAAAAAACACAAAATCAAAGACGAAGGATCGTCTGTGCACAAAATTGTCTGTCGAAATGACGGACACAGGCCAAGGTTTAAAAGAAGAAGAAGAAGAAGGCAAGAATGAAGAAGTTGTTTAAGTTGAAAAAAAATTAACTAAATAAAGATTTATTTTTCAATTTAGGATTCGAATTTTGACATTTTTTGAAACAAGACATAGCATTTTTATTTTAACAGTTTTTCTTGTGTTAATTGTGAGTATTGTTGTTTAATTTTGGTGGAATATTAACCAATAATATTTAGTTCATAACTTAAAGTGTGAGCCATTGGAATAAATGTGTGTAAAGTGGTTTTTCTGAATGTAAAAATTCGATTCCGGTTTTGGAGGGAAAATCCACCATTTTCTCTTTAAAACAAACGACAGCCGACTTGACGAAGACTTGACTTGATTTATCTACGCAAGACAAACACATAAACAAACGAACTTACTATGGGAAAAAACACAACGTAAGACTAGGCGGTATGGTTTTAAAACTACAGCCTGCTTGAAGGAGCGAAAAAAAAAAATATTTTTCAATTTATTTCTATTCTTTAGAAAATAATATAATTTCCTTTTTCCACCGTGATGAGTACCACATGTAAATATTGCAATGAAGCGGAGGACAAGCAGAATAGACCGGGCCTTCTGTGCTACAGCTGCATGAACTTCGTGCACCTGACGTGCCTGCGCCGGCCCGGAACACCGGGGGACTTCGCGTGCGATGTATTCTTCGAATTTACCTGCGAAAGTTGCTCCCCTGACAAACATGAATCTTTTGTGCGATATAAATTCCCTTGGTAAGAGGACTGGAACAAGGATTTCTCCTGTTACAGCCTGTGACTACAGTATGACTGAGGTTCCTAAAAAGCGTGATAAAAATTTGAGTTGGTTGGACGAAGAATTTTTACCATGAGTGTCCTGTGTAGTGCTATGCAAACGTACCTACTGCATGGAGGTGACTACAATGGTAACCGCTTCTAGTCATCTAAATATACATAAAATTAAATAATAATTAGGATAGGTACCTAACTACCTATACCTATAGATAAGTAACTGGCTTCCCGTTGTCCCCCGTCCCGTTGGATCCCATTGATTTTCCGGGATAAAAAGTTATCCAGGTCACGGACAATATATTTTCCAAGTTTCATCCAAATCAGATCAGTAGTTTTTGCGTGAAAGAGGAACAAACATCCATACATCCTCACTAACTTTCGTGTTTATAACTTAAATTAATGGGGTTATTTTTAAACATTTGTTATTTTGCAATTGCATAGTAATGCCTGATTTGGTTTTCAGGGTGAATGTGATCTACCTGACCCTGAACCACCTCTGCACACAATCATACGGGATCAGCCACCATGGCTACTTCCACTACAAGACTCACATCTGCTCATTCATTGACAGATACTGGCAGACCCTGTTTGGAGCTTCAAAGTAAGGTTTATGGGCCTCTTTCAACATATAACCGTGCATTTCCACCAAAAACATTCATAACACAATCCTTAAAATCAATTTGTTTTTACAATCAAGAAAGCCTTAATCTGCATAAGATTAAAAATGTCAAACATGCGCGAGGGTCGGCAGTGGAAATACAAATCTATATCTTCACAGCATTGTGCATGTCTTATTGTGAATGTTTTTTGGTGGAAATGTACATTATAATATACCATTTCTATTGGTGCACTTCTTTTCTGCACATATTCTTCACTAAGAATAAGGAATCATCAAAGTCATAGATCAACAGAATGTTCTTATAAATGTTGAGATATCCCCCCTCTCGTGACAAGATAATAGTATTGAGACACCCAGTGCTATGTTATTAAACTTATTAGTAAGTACATGAAAGAGATGATAGTCATTTTTTATTAACATTTCGAGAACTGCATAGTCTACTACTACAAATTCATAACATCACAGAAATATTTTGTTTAAAAATAATCCAGCTGTGGGTCAACTGAGAGCCCGGCCAAATGACGCCGATGCATCAGCCAAGCGTTCTGTCAGTCAGGATATGCCTCACCTGTGGTATAGAATAAACAGCTAAGCAGTATTTTTCGTGGTCATGCCTTAGAACAAGTTATCTTCCAGTAAACAGAAGAAGAACTGGGTGGGCACCATAGCTGGAGTGCTATCGGTGTACAACAAGCTGTTCTTCAAGTCGGGCTCCACTGTGCTTGGTGAGACAGGCTGGTGGCGGCTCCTACATAACTTTTCTCCAGCAGTTGCAGCTCATATTAGTAAGTATTCCTAATATTTTTTTACCATAGCTGGGTCATGTTTGTATGATATAGTGGCTGTTATTACAGCTGGATCCTCTCTTTTGTGCCCTTAACCACCTCTTCTATGATAGATAGTCACAAAAAATTTAAGTATTGTAAGTATTTAGATATTTTTCTTAAATAGTGAAGAGGTTACACTAGGTAGATCTAAAATGTGGGCATGTGCTAAATACATTAGAACTTTTGGATTCGCCTCATAATTAAAAAAAAATTGTTAGTATCCAAATGGTCCAAGAAACCTTTGGTATCTACCATATCTGTAGGCCACAACAGTTCAAAAGTATTATAATTTTATAATTGTTTTTTTTAGTCCAAGAAATGGCTAGAGATAAGCCCAAGAATAGGCCAAGGAACCAGCAAGCTATGGACAGAAACCACTTTGTGGCTAAGATTTGCGAAATGGGTAAGATTAGCTTATTTCTGATGAAATTAAATATTGGTGAACTTTTTTGTAACGCCATCTAATCCTAGTTATTTATGAACGCTGTCAGGAATTCAGGATCCGTTTGCTTATAGTTCGAGACATTTGGGGCTAGAGGGTGTTGTGTAAAATGTCCATAAATATTTATTTATCTCTTCCTATCACCACGTAATAGTAAAAAGTTTTTTTATGAGCCTTAAAAATGGGAAACATACATCTGCCTGTATATGTAAAACTAAACCTGTATTTTCCAGGCTACAAGGACCTGATAAAGCCTGATATAGACGAATCCCTGGAAGAGCCTCAAGTCCCATGTAAAAAGAAACGCGTTAATTCCGTTGACAGCGCAGTGTCGGCCGCATCTGGCTTCGATCACGTTGATTCTGATAGTGGACGGTGCGTAGATTCCACCTTTTTAAACTCCGATTGAAAAGGCGGTGTTATAAGTTTCGCCGCGTTGTGTGTCTGTCTGTTTGACTGTGGGCTCATAGCTCCGAATTTAAGGCTCTGATCCATATTCCTGTAATTATTTGGCAGATACGAGATAGAAGAGCAATCATACTCCAACTCGCTCGCACTCGTCGGCGAGTATACGATGCCGCATGACATAGATTTGAAGGGGTTCGAGTATACTTCCGGAGCCAAAATGATGCAAGTTCAGGTACATACCTACTCAATTTTCTTATTTTTATAAAGGTGATCTTTTAAAGGCCCATAGTATCATTTTATTCTTGTCACTGATGAGAACACGGTAGGATATGTGTCTTCCTGTGAAAAGGGAAAATCTTCCTTGCCGAGCGAGACCTTTGTCTCGCGGTGCGAGGACCAATAGATGGTAATCGGTAGTATTACTTATGTTCAAACTCTGTGATAACTTCGTTTGCGCGATCTAGGATAGTTCTCATGTAGCGAGATAGATGGTGCTACAGCTTATTACCATCGAGCCCAACAATTTTACTGCATATTTTATATGGATACTTATGAACCAAAAAAATCTATTAGGAATACATATTTTTATTAAGTAGTGGATAGATAGATAGGCGCGAAGACGTGTAGGTATGTACCTATCATTTATTTTTCAAAAACTTTGTTTAACAACTTGATTGCATTCTTTCAGAGCGACACATCCAGTGTACATTCATACAACCAGAATACAACTCTCTACTACGACTCAGACTCGTGCAGTGGGTCAGATCACGACAAGAAACCTGTCATTGACAAACCAAGAAAGGAAAAGACAATAATGTTCCGGAAGGAATCACTTTTCTCAACTCAACTCAACTCCGATTGTTTACCTTGGGAAGATGATTTAGATAGAGAATGGGATAAAGAAATTACAGGTTTGTATTAAAATAAGAAAATCCGCCGAAAAACCATGGTCACTGACTTAGTTCTCAGAAGTTGCTATGTGTAGGCCATATTTAGCTCGTAAAAGTAAACCGCTGTAAGGTACAAAGGTTCTTAAATAACGTCTGGCCGCCCACCTGATGGACCGACGACATTGTTAAGGTCGTGGGAAGTCAGTACTTAGAGAAGGTCCAAAATAGTTCTGAAAATCTAGTATCTATCTTCAGTGGATTGTTAAATGCTCATTATGATCACCTCATGGTTGTAAGTAGCTCTATATTTTAGTAAGCTAATGTGATTCATTCGCAAATCTTTGTCGGAGCGATATCGGAAACTTTCGAAGGAGCTTTCTAATTCGATGTATTTTTTATTCTCCACAGACAAAGAAAGCAAACCGAAGCTGGTAGAACTAACGCAGTACGAGGAGATCCAGGTGCTGAAGCAAGTGGAAGGTCTGACTGCCAAAGTGAAGGACCCTGGACGTCGCGCTTACTTGCACCGACTGAAAGCCAAACTAGCGCTTAGGCGGTTAAAAAGACATAAGCATCTACCGCTGTTCGATCTAGACAAGTAAATAAATATTCTTGGATATTACACACAACGTCCTCTAGTCCCAAACTAAGCAGAGCTTGTACTATGGAAACTAGATTGCTGATATAATATTTATAGTATACATACATATAATACATAGTAACACCCAGACACAGAACAAACATCTATGTTTGCCACACACATAATAAATGTTAGTTCTCGGTGGGGATCGAACCCACGACCCACAGCACGGAAGGCAAAGCTACTACGACTGAGCTATGACGCCTGTTAAAGTAAGTAGGTCTATTGACCAACAGCTTGTAATTCTAATTCGTCCTGTGGGAATGAGATCTGCACTAATGTCCCGCGTTGGGATGTAGTGGTGCATACAATAGCTCAAAAAGGGCTCATTCGAATAATGCCCTATAATAATCCCCTGCGAAGGGAATTTCTAGAGTTTTTTGTTAAAAAATCTAGATTAAAACTTCAGAAATCCCGTTTGTCAACGGATTGTAGATCGTACCGCGAGATAATTTTTGTATTTTATTGTCTAGAACTGTGAAAATACTAGGCGGCTATGTAACGGAAGACTCGAGTGAAGTGATCAACGCAGACAGAGTTCTGGATAGATTCCAAAGATCGGTGAGTTTTTTATGAGAAGAGGTAATGGAACAAGTTGTTACCTCCATCTGATTTCAATAAATTATAGCCTATGTTTTAATCCGGATAACAGGCTTCTGAATGATAGGTATAACTTTCATTGAAATTGGTCCAGTAGCTAAGGCGTGACAATTTTCCGAATCAGAATCGTTTTTTTAGTGTATATCTTTAATATCAGTTTCTGGATTTTTTAAAGTAATAAATAATAATAATAAATATCGTTGGACATTACACACAACACCCTCTAGTCCCAAACTAAGCAGAGCTTGTACTATGGGAACTTGATTGCTGATAGAATACATAATACATTTTTTTTGTAAATAAATACTTATAATACATAGTAACATCCAGACACAGAACAAACATTTATGTTTGCCACAGAAATGTTTGTTCTCGGTGGGGATCGAACCCACGAGCCACAGCACGGAAGGCAGAGCTAGTACCGACAGTTTGTGACAGGTATCGATGGTTAGATGTGTGCGCAGTATGTAATGGAGAACCTGAGCGGCAGTATACCTCGTGCGGCGGGCGGCACGGTGGTGCTGCGCGTGCCGGCGGCGGGGGCGGGGCCCCTGCGGTCCGCGTACTCGGGCGCCGCGCTGCGCCCCTACATCCGGCGCGACGCCGCATCGCAAGCGCTCTGGCTCAATCTCACGGACGAACTGCTCACCGCAACTAACAGGTAATCTTATCTAATGTTCTATGTTCTTCTTCTTGTTTTCTTGTTGCTGTTCGGTGGCTAGGGCTGCCACGAATTTGCCAATGTCAGTGTTTATAGGCGTTTACTGGTTTACTAATCTTTTAAGAGATCTGAATAGGTAGGCTAAGAAAAATGACCGGTGAAGAAGGGAGACTCTAAAAAGTTGATTTGTCAAAATAGATATGTACAGCATATTATAATTAGGTAGGTAATAATAGTAGGCACCTATTTATATACATACCTAATATATATGTATAAGTTATTTACAATTTTATTCTATTGGTAGTTTTAAATTTATTTATCTCATGTTCTATGTTCCTCTAAACCACGCCACGGTTCCAATCCAGATTCATAGATTTTGACAGAAGTCGTGTCATTTTTCAATACAAAATTACACGAAGTCTATCAAAATTCAGATCAAATTTGAAACTCAACGCAGTTTTAGTAGAGCTGTACTTCGAATGGGCACGGCGACAGAACAGCAACGATTTATAGAAATATCCTCTTAGGAAAAAGAAAGATCTTGAGAAAGCAGATCGATGAGGGACCTCAATAGCAATTGATTAAACCCCCATGTATGTTCTGCGATATTCAGTCGTTCAAAAGTCAAACGAATGTTCATGAAATTTTGGTCAAAATCCGATCAATTGCCATTGAGGTCCCCCATCGAGTTGCCACCGATGATCTAGATCTTCTCTTCCTCTCGGACGCGAAGGACCAAAAGTTTCACAAAACTAAGCCATATAATTTCACAGGCACATAAAAGACTACCAGCTGCCTCCGCGAGCTACTATAGACTACTCGTACGTGAGACCTGAACACATCGCCGCTGTCAATAGTCTTTGTGCACAGTTCTTCTGGCCCGGGATTGATTGTAAGTGTGTTTAAAGAAATGAATGATTTTTTAGATTTTTAAAACTCTATTTAGGCTTATGAATCTTATGATGGTGAAATCTTACTTTAAAACATCATTAGCTTGCTTGATCGGGAGAAAAAAGGTGTCATGTCACAGGTCAGTAGGTGCTGTGGGTTTGATTGACCCTCACAGAGTACCTACAAATATTCAATATACTATATCTGGCTAGTACCCGCCTAGAAACTGATTAGAAACTTACTCTCGAAAACTCGAGGATTTCGGTTTGGGAGGGGCTTGCATTAGCTATTACTTTTTTTCCCTGACAGATCCAAATTCACCCCTAGTTTTTGGGGGGAGGGGCTTGACTTCTAGCCGCCTTGGATCGGCTACTATGACAGAATTGATGTTAATTGAGTAATGTAGTTTGTCAGTGACAGAAGCGCTGCAGTACCCGGAGTTCAGTTGCGTGGCGTCATACAAGCGACTAGCGGTGGGCTGCGCCTTCCTGGTGCCCGACTCCAATCGGAACGAGGCTTACATATCGTTCATACTCACCCGGCCGGAGTGGCGACGCGCCGGCATTGCTACCTTTATGCTCTACCATCTACTACAGGTTACTATAACATTTATAGCCTTACTAGCTTCCGCCCGCGACTTCATACGCGTCCCATTGGATCCCGTTAATTTTCCGGGATAAAAAGTATCCTATGTTACTTCTAATACCTCCAAGTATATGTGTACAAAGTTTCATAATGATCGGTTAAGTAGTTTTCGCGTGAAAGCGTAACAAACTACATTCACATTTATAATATTAGTAGGATGTTTTTATTAGCCCTGTCTTACTGGTAGGCAAAGTCCTCAAAAACAGCCCATATTTTTTTTTTTTTTTTATAAATATTCACGGACACTTAACACAACGCCTTCTAGTCCCAAACTAAGCAACGCTTGTACGATGGCTGATAGAAAACATACATTTATTTTTTGTAAATACATACTTATAATACATAGAAACAACCAGACACAGAACAAACATCTATCAAACATCAGTGGGATCGAACCCACGACCCACAGCACAGAAGGCAGAACTACTACCGACTGAGCCATGACGCCTGTCAATTTTGTTATAGACAGTAGTGAAATAAGCAAGTGAGCTTCAATTTAGTTCTAAAACTGCAGCTTAGAAGAAAGAATAGTAAATGAAAGATGTGTCGTGTCTGTAATTTTGTTACTTAATCAATGATTTTGATTTGCAGACTTGTACAGGAAAAGATGTCACATTACACTGCTCACCAACCAATCCAGCCATATTTCTATACCAGAAGTTTGGGTTCAAAGTGAGTATGAAATCAAAGACAAATTACACATCATCAGTTTTTATTCTTATAAAGGTTTACTAATAAACCCTTCATACAAAAGGTAATCATAAATCTTCCTAGTTTTGTTGACATCTATCTTGACTATCCTTCTTGCATCTAGTAACCTCAGGAAACCCATTTTACTGTTTTGCGAGATCAGCTGATCCTTGATTTCTAAGTAATTCTCAGGCAGCAGCCTGAGGTTGGAACACAGGACCCGTTCTGATTCTGATAGCTTAGTGAAGCCTGGCATGTCCACTATATCCAATGGCATGCTCGTTCTCTTGTATTTCAGCAAGTTACTGGTCTTTCCAAACAAATGTGCGCTTTTGATGGGTGATTGACTTTCAAATTTCTTCATCATCATGGCCGTAGCACACTTCTGTTGCTTGACAACCATCTCATGCCCTTTCTTCAACTGTCTGAATAGATTTGCAGCATACAATGACCTTATCCCGTTCCTCCGGTATTCGCAAAGCCGTGCAAACTTCTGCAGAATCTCATCTTCTAAACTCATAGATTCCATGAAGGCGTCAAACTGCATACCTGTCATGAACTGCATGAAAGAAAGAAGCCGCTCTGCTTTTGGTCGTGTTATTGTTTTGTCAAATTTTTGTACCCATGAAGCCAGTTTGTTGGGCATTATAAGACCGTGCTGCTGAATTATTTTGTATCTTCTTTGTCTCTCTTTTAGTCTTGTATTTAGAGCACTGAGTAGGGACACTTTTAGAGCATCCATGCATTCATCATCTTCATCATCAGAGTAACTGTTCTCAAAGTTAAATAAACTCTCAGCATTGTGGTCAAAGCTAAGCTCAAATTCAGATCTGTAAGCATTGTACCCGGCTAGGTGTTGGTCACCACTGTTGTTCCTCGGGGGATTGAGACATAATTCAGTATTATAAAGGAACGGAGTGACCGGCTTGGGAAACAATGACTGCTCAGTTTCAGGAAGTACCTTTAGTTCGCTGCACTGAACATTCTCTATGTAATACTTTTTGTAATGCTCCTGGCATTCTATTTTCGAGCGTGTGTGTACTGTTTTGGCGATTTCCTCCCAGTTTCCATACCCATATGTGGATAAAGCACAAAGCAGCTTGCACTCTTCTTTAGCAGACCAGTTGCAGTTATCAAATAGAGGAAAGTCGTTGCGCCTGATGGCGTACTTGTGGTCATTCCTGTGAGAGGCTGTTTCCCGGCCGGACGCGAAGCATGCGGTGCACAAACAAACGTCACACTCGCAGCACTCAATGTAAGGCTCGTGCGCTATTTCCCCGCACAAACTGCATCTTATTTGTAAAATATCATTTGGATTCGACATCATCTGTTTGTTTTCAGGTTGAAGAGCTGGTTCAAGATTTTTATGAGAAGTACTTCGATATCGAATACAAGGGCTGCAGGCACGCACTATTTCTGAGACTTGCTCGTTAAGATAAATTAAATTACACTTTCTCTAAAAAGTTGTTTTATTCTGCAGTCGCACGCAGATATTTTATTTACGATACAAAAACAAAACAAACAACCGACACGGAAATAATATGAAAGAGAGTAGAAAGAAAAGTAACCCCTACGCAAACCCTTAGGTGTGACAGAGAGATAAGATCAACTTGCTTCAATTTTTTTTTTTGTAGCAGCGTTTTTGTTTTGTGATGGTAGGTTGACATGACGTGAGTAGTTTTTTATAGTTTATGTCATGTCGTCAATACTTCTTTTATCAGACTGTCAGTGTCAAGTTGACAGCATTACAACGTTTGGCGCAGTGCGAGTCGAACATAACGCACTGAAGGTTCCGCCCATACAAAAATCATTGTAGATAAAAAGTACCTAAATGTCAGCAATGCTGTTTTAACGATCGGTACATAGCTTTTCTCTCTGAGTAGGTATTTAGTTAGGAAATCCTTACCTGTCAGGTCGAATACGTTGATGAGTACTGTTACTCTTAGGTAGTAAGTGTAGGTAGGTACCTACAGAATATACACAATATATTTACGGAAAAGACAAAAAAATATTAAACCAATGACATAGAAGCTGATTAGTATTTTCAACATAATTGTATAGGTAGGTACAACCCTATTAAAAAAACCTACAATACTACCTGTATGCAAGTATGTTTTTTTATATTTAACCTATTGTGTCCTACTGCAGGGCAAAGGTCTCCCCCAAACATTTCCACTGGTCCCGGTCGTTGACGTTGTTCCACCACTCTCTCATCAACGTCGAGTAAAAAAAGAAAAGTTGAGAGTACAAAATTGAGTTTTTGAGTTGTAGTAAAAATTATAAAACGCGCTCTCAGCCCTCTATCTCGAAAACGATTCAACGTATAAAAATTTTATTATAACAAAAGTTGTAGGGAAATTACCTAATCTTCTATAATATTGATCATACATACAAATAGGAAACGAGATATTTACAAAAGGTTGCTTCTTGTGACTTGATCTTGAGATTTTAATGGATGCCAACACCCTACCATGTAGGTTTTGAGACAACTTTTAGGATGTCAAGATACAAGTATATACGAGTTTATAGCTTGGTATCGCTATTGGTACTGGGCTATTAGGTGGTCATGGAGAAAGCTGGACATACCCACTAACACTCTTTTTTTATACATATTGATTGATTGATTTATTTAAAATACATAGCAACCAATAAAAATAATGTAGGTACCTACATTACATTATAACCTACCTGCCTAGGTATATTTTATCCCACATACCTAAAGACACGGAACCCTAAAAAAACCCCCGAGTTCCAACAAAGAACCATCGCACACGAATACAAAACTTCCTTCACGAACTTTTGGTTCGAGAAATCGTGACGTAAGCTTTATTTTCCATTGAATTTGAACAGTCAAAATTATATGCATCTTTGTCTAACTTCTAGAGTGCCGATACAAGTAGGACATGTTGTATCTCTTTTCATCGTCGAATGAAGGCCCTAGAATGTTCTAGACGTTTCAATGTATATATTTTGGCGCGACGGCCGCGCTGCGTTTCATTCATTTGTGAAGTTGCTGACAGTGAAGTGTTGAGTTGTGTGGTGTTTGAATAAAATTATTTTTACTACTTTTACCTTATTGGATCGCTGATTGAGGATTCTATTAAACGTAAGTATTGCAAGAAAACGTTTACATTATTCCGCTATTGGATTTTCTCACACTTTCGGGCTTGGAATCGTGAAAATCATATTTCGCGTTACGCGTAATCATCGCACTACATCACCAAAAAAGGTGTCAGCCGCGCTAATACTCACGGAAATATCATCTTGTTGCAGAATAAAACATCATAATGGGAAAGGATTACTACAAAATATTAGGGATCGCCAAGGGGGCGACGGACGATGAGATAAAGAAGGCGTACCGCAAGCTGGCTCTGAAGTATCATCCCGACAAGAACAAGGCGGCGGGCGCTGAGGAGCGGTTCAAAGAAGTCGCGGAAGCGTACGAGGTGCTCTCCGACAAGAAGAAACGAGAGATCTACGACACGCACGGCGAGGAGGGCCTCAAGGGAGGCATGGGGGGCAGCAATGGGCCCGGCAGCGGGCAGTCCTACTCGTACACCTTCCACGGAGACCCGAGGGCCACCTTCGCGCAGTTCTTCGGCTCCGCGTCGCCATTCCAGGCCTTCTTCGACCTGAACGGTGGCGGCGGCGGCGGGAACACGATGTTCTTCGAGCGGGACATGGACGTGGATATGGATCCGTTTGCCAACATGGGCATGGGCACGGCGCGGCCAGCAGGCGGCCCAGGCGGTGCCTTCCGCAGCCACAGCTTCAACTTCCACGGCTCCCCGAGCCGCAAGGAGAAGACGCAGGACCCCCCCATCGAGCACGATCTCTACGTCTCGCTGGAGGACATCGCCCGCGGCTGCGTCAAGAAGATGAAGATCTCGCGGCGCGTCATCCAACCCGACGGAACCTCCAAAAAGGAAGACAAGGTGTTGACCATCCACGTAAAGCCCGGCTGGAAGGCCGGAACCAAGATCACATTCCAGAAGGAAGGAGACCAGGGCAGAAATAAGATTCCAGCAGACATAGTTTTCATCATCCGAGACAAATCCCATCCACAGTTCAAGAGGGAAGGCTGTGACATCAGATACTCTGCTAAAGTTTCTCTCAAACAGGTAAGCAAATGTTACAGTTAGTCTTTGTTTGTTTTTGTAACAGCTTCATGCAAAACAATAATAACAAAAGATACCAAACTGAATTCATTCTGGAAGTCACATGACTCACAATAACAAGTTAGACTTCCAGTCATTTATATTCCCAATGAATTATAATTTAAATAATAGAATACTTGGGTCTTGACATCACAAGTAGGTAAAACTTGTATTGGCCTTATAAACACATCTACTGGATCATTATAGCCCTTATTACTGCTACTGCAGAATTGTTTCTAGTGTGTTGTGACTTGTGAGTCATTTTGATAAACATTATCTAACAGATGTTCTCTGTTGTTGCAGGCACTATGTGGCACAATCATCGAAGTCCCTACCATGTCTGGAGAGAAACTGACAGTTAACCTTCAAGGAGAGATTGTCAAACCTCACACGGTGAAGCGGTTTGCGGGCTATGGCTTACCCTTCCCCAAGGAACCCACGCGGAAAGGAGACTTGCTAGTTGCCTTTGACATCAAATTCCCCGATCGTTTATCATCTGGTGTGAAGGAGATTCTAATGGACACTTTACCTAACTGAAGTGACAGGGATCTCATTAGGACTAATTGAAGTGTATAATTGTCGATTCCATCAGCCCTGGCTAGTGATCTAGTCTCGTCAGACTGATTAGAACAACTCGGAGGCTGGCACGGTCAGGGCATTGGATCTTTGCTAATTATATGCTCAAACCTGGTGAGTGGACTGTCTTGCTAGGTGTAGAAACTTGTTTACTCATTTATGTTGCTGCCTAGATGTGTGGCATCTCACACAGGTGTCGTGCTGAGGTTGTGTGTATGACTTAGAATTGTGTGACGTCTTCGTGCGTTCTAGTACGGCAGACAAACTCTGTAAACATACATGTATTTACCTAATTTGTATAAGCTGTAAATATTTTTTTATTGGTTAAATAATGTGGCAGTGATTGTAAGTTTTAGGTTTTGAAAGGACTTCAATATTGTTTTGAGAATGGTTGTAACTAGGAGAGTAATAAAATAATGTAATTGAAAGTAATGAATGGTAAAGTGAAATTGACCTAAGTGAATGTGAACTTATCACTTATAATTGCTGTTAAAATGACTAATAAAACATCAAAAAGTACCAGAGTCTTTTTATGCAACTCCAGACCGTGCCAAGTAGGTACCTAGATAGAAGAGTATCTGCATTTTTATAATTTTCATATTCATCACTTGCTGGAGTAACGTACCTTCGCCGAATTTGAGACTATCAGTCATACTGACCTAAGAATATGATTCGCTAATCTCGTGTAGGTAGGTGGGTACAACAGTGCTCAAATCCGCTGTTTTGATAGCTCCACCCACTCCACAAGCGACATGTGCGGCGGACGACGATGGAGGCCGCGGCCCGTGACGTCACGTGTAAAAATAATACCCGCCCCCGCACGCACTGGCTGGAGAAATGCACGATATCAGAGTGAATAGGTGTCTATCATCTCGTTGGCTTCATCGTCACTCACCATCAGGTGAGATGGTGCCCAAAGGTCATTCAAAAAAAATATCATCCACATTATTATGTAGGTATATGCACAGATCATATAATACTATGTATATGTACCTATGTATGTGACTGAAATGCTCATGGACTACCTATGTAGGTAATAATTATTGTTGTCCAGATAATATAGAAGCCGGTCATGCCAGTCCTTTCAAATAATCATAGCCTCAGCCCACAAACATTTTCTACTGATCGTCCCATCTTGGGACAGATCCTTTACAGGGTGCTTAAATCTGCAGGGTGTAAATCCTACAGGGTGTGTGTGAGTAGTGTGACCTCTTCGTGACAAAGCCCAGCCAAGGTCACCAACCTTATGTAGGTTACACAGCGAACATAATTAGGTATGTGATTGCATTGCACTGAAGACTTTCTTGTTTACAAACCGTGCGAATTCTTGATTCAAAAGTGGAAATATTTTGTTCGTGATAGTCATTGTCATTATATATGCAATTATCTTGGTACGTAGGTAGGTAGGTACCTCTAGGTAGGTACTCACCTCAAAAAATACTGCGTGGAGTACCTCCGCGCGGAAGAAGTGAAACTTCGAGTGCCACGCATTTACTCTCGCTCTGTCTCTTTCTATTCCCCCTTGCCAGGTTAAACGTTTAACGCAACCCTTGTTGGGAGTCGCATTAGTAAGTTTCACTTCAAAAATTGGTAATGCTAAGAGGCTACCTCACTATGGTCAGTGGTCACCCCACCGCCGCCGCCGCTAGCACCCCTTTTCACTCGGACCCAATCCCTGCTGAGTGCGTTGAACCTTGAACCCAACCTCGCTCACACACAGTCCCTTGAGAGATTCCTAACCCCGAGGGTGGTAAGTAAGCACCTACCTACTAAGTTATGTATACCTAGGTAGAGTACTTTAACTACCTAGTACCTAGGTATATAACTAGAGACATCTTAGCAAATTAACAACCTTATTTCTGGAAGTGGTTCGATAAGAATGGACTGGACCGTTCATGAACCAGTATTATCAAACCAACACGTTTCTCGCGTCACGTGTTTGTGAAACGTGTCGCGTGACCCGCGCTCGCCACGCGTAGGTACCTACCTATTCTATCTACCTACGTTCTAACTGGAGACGGGTAGGTAATTTTACGGAAGGAAAGAACGAAAATAGGTACTATATAAAGAAAGAAAGAAAAAAGGTACCTATCTATGTAGGTAATGTTAATGTACACTAACTAGGTATGTTCCTTATCTACCTATGTAGGTACCTACCGACTATGTTCATAGTCTGCGCTGGTTTCTCGACCGGCGTCAATAAGCGACCATTAAAGGGACCTGCTGCAGAAATACCGAGGAAATAAGAATACCATCTCTTTTTTTCAAACGAAATTCGGCTCTATACAGAGTAGGATAGATCTTGAGTTCTAACCTATCAAAATTATAGCATAGTAGCCTATTACCCAAATTTGAGCAATTTCTAGTTCATTCCGGCACCCGCACTCGTCGCGTGAAACCGTTCCAAAAGTAGTGAGCACGTGCTGCCTTCGGAGGGAGTATTTCTTGAACTAACAATACAAGACTGTATGATAGTGTTTTGATTGCTACAAAATTAGTTTTTTAACACTTTTGCGCAATTTTTATAAGGATAATATACAAAAACACATCAAATATTGAGTGGTCGCATACTAAAATATGATTACTTATGTTATTTGACTTTACGGCCATGTGGTTGCAAACCGACTGCTTCGTTGCAAATTTTAATTTACTCCCTTACCACTATTAATAATAAGGGTTACAGTGTTGTGATTTTAATTAAGTTTGCTTAATAGCTGTTAGCTTTCCGTTGGTTTGCGACCGCCAAAATATTAGTAAATACAATACAGTAATTTTGGTTGCCTAACATTACCCCAACTTCAGTTTACGACCGCGGTCGACATCAGTTTGCGACCGTTTTAAAATGGGAATTTAACGGTCGCTTATTGAATGTAGTAATTTGATGTATTGTTTTACGACCACTTGATGTCATTTTTTTATGTATGTTTACCGATGTCTCCGTCAATTGTTGACCGATTTTAAAATTATTAAAGTTATAAAGAAATTACCTATTAACCATAAATCATGATTGAAGCATTATTTTTAATCAAATAAGAGTGAATTGTCCATTACAGACCTTGTGGTCGTAAACTAGGTAGGATCTGGACGTATACTGAAAAAAACGACGGCAAACTAGCATATCGCCTTGTTTCTCAATAAAAATTGATTTAAAATTAACTCTTATAAGATCTTTATTTTTTTATGTTTTTAATATATCTTGATCATATGTGGAACGTTGAGAACCCATTTCAATAAATGTCAAGTAAATATTTCATACTAATAAAATGACCTAAAGTTGGGTACCCTGCTAATCGGTCGCTATCTGGCGTAATGACCCTACTACCTACCTACAACCAACCTACTCTTCACGACAAAAGCAAACCGTAACAACGAATCAACTAGGCATCAGGAAAGCCTTTATGTATAACAATTATTTTTTAGATGACTAAGATAAACCAAATAAACTATGCTTTTTTGCTTCAATCTGGATCGAAATGCCAAATGCGTAAGCCCAAGGTCTTTTTGGGATGTTATCAAGTCGATTATCCACACCCAGTTTCGTAACCAATAACTCTTATTATCGCAGCATAGAGGACAAATTGCTACGGCAGGGTCTTTTAGGAACGGAACCAAAAATCGTGGCAGGATATCACTGAGCGGACGCTTCGTTGCTTTTGGTGAAATTAGCAGTGAGCTGTATTTTTATGACGATAAAGCTTAAGTTTCCTTGATAGTTATTTCAGTCATTACACAATGGTAATGGTAAGGAGGCATTGGCAGGTTTGTATGAAGTCTCATGTGCAAGGCCGTCGTCCTCCTACGTTGGGCCATACCCATACAACAATGATAATTCTGTTCTGACTCATGTCTGCATTAAACTGAAAGTAATGGACCTAGTTTTTTTAACTAGCTCCATTTTTAGGACGTCCTAATTACCTGGGTAGGTACCTGGGTACAGAACGACTCTAGAGACCTACCTATTACCCTGCCTTCACATTGTGCTCTTATGTATTTACCTTCTGCTAGAATGATGTTATGAAGTCATTCTCGTTGTCCAGTTGCTTGGGCGCGGTTTCGTGGTGACGCGTGCGATCGATATTTTGATATCGACCCTGGCTGGCATGACGTTGGAAAGCGAATTCTGAATATTTTGTACCTACACTATTTATCTTTTTCTTCTTTAATTTATATTCCTCTTTCAGCCGCCTACCTATCTACATACAAGGTACCAACTACCTACATCTACATAACTAGGTCCACATAACTTCATCTGTGAGTTTCTTAGTATAAACGGCAACTTTTTTTTTAGATCTGAGCCAGACACTGACATGTTCATCTGTGGAACCAGCCGAACGTTTTTATCGTAAAGCTTAGACCGCACTAGGGCGGAACTTCACTGCAGCGGAGCGTCGCGTCAGATAGCTTCTATATTCTTTCCAAGGTAAAAGAATATAGAAGCTAACTGACGCGACGCTCCGCTGCAGTGCAGTTCCGCCCTAGTGCGGTCTAACCTTAAACGAGGCCATATTTTTATAAATGGCGCCCAACATGGGGCTGTTTTTATTATGTCTGCGTAAAATGGAGCCGTATAATCAAAATATTTAACATCCCTAAATAATACACAAAAAAATTAAGTTCAATAATGGCACTCCACACGGGACCGTAAACCAAAATTTAGTTTAAAATGGCGCCCAACACGGGGCCATAAACTCAAAAACAAACAACCCCAAAATTTTTCATGGTGCCACAGATCATAATAATACTATGTGGTAGAGTCCTTTCCATGAAAGAAGTCCCGCAGACGCGGCGCTGTAGTCGACCTTAAGTATTATTTCTCGGGCAGCACTTTTAACAACTTTAGGCATTGAAAACAAGACTTTGATCACAGAAACCAAATAAAAACGCACTAGCATCCGAACACATTAACAGCACCTGACAACTAATTTAAAATTTAGTTTTAAAGTTTAGTTCCGGTTTCCGCGGGACTTCTTTCATGAAAAGGACTCTATTATGGTACAGCCAGTGCTTCCAATACAGTATAGTATAGGTTTTCAAATTCTGCTACAGGTATTCTAAGCGCTGCAAACTAAGCGTAGTCAGATCTTACTGTGTTTTTTTTATGAGCAATAGCTAAGCATTTGGCTGCCAGCACACCCTGGTGGTAAGTGTAGCTGCAGCCTAAGGTGGAGCACGCTTAGCTTTTAGATTGGGGCTATAAAAAGAAAAATATGGTTAAAACTTTACAAAAACGATTTATTAAACAATTATACTTACTTACTCAGCTAAATAGTTTTATACTGTGTTGTGTACACACGTACTACATAGGTAGGCATTACTTTATAGTTAGGATTGCCATATTTTTCATACTCCCCTAAAAGTATTTTTCATATGAAGTTACGAATTAACTAATATCACTGTTGGGTGATACAAATAAGGTTTGACACAAATTTTAAGGAAATAAAAAGAACTGAGGCAGCAGTGGGTGGATACAGGCTAAATAGATGAAAAAAATATATGAGTTGACATCAGAGCATTACTTCTGTAATTTCCAAGAAACCTTTCTTGTACTTATGCTTTTTACTTATGACAATTTCATATTTATGTAGGTAGTACCTACCTACCTACCTACTAAGGTAGTAGTAGTATCCTATCTATCTATACTGACTTAGGTAGGTACATAATTTTCTAAACACGTTGTACCTACGTTTAGTAATTTAATAACAATATTTACCCACGTAGGTAGGAATTTCTATATTTTAAGGTAACAGCGCCTATCTAGAAAACAACAGCAAACTAATACAAAATATACGAACCTACCTACGTAGGTACCTACTTGAATTTCCTAAGTTTTCTTTCCCTTGACTGGTTTCTTAGGCTTGATTTTATTTTTCCCTGACTTGGTCGGATCAGGCTTACTATCAGGTCCAGAGGCACTTGGGTCTGCCCAGGGGGTGAAGTCAGGTTGGGGCAGTTCCATACAATCTACAAGAGGGTTGGTGACTGTGACGGCTTCCATAACGCGAGGCTGGGCTTGATCGAGCAATACTTCGTTAGCGCAGATAACTCCGGCCAGAGATGTCTTTCGGATCTCGGTTAGTTGCTCTGTAAAGTTGTTAAGGGGCTGGTTTATAAGGATAACGAATGAAAGGGTGTTTGGGTGTGAATGGGTGTTTCTATGTATTATAAGTAGGGTAAACTACCCTAATCTTGGAACCCCCACTAATTGTTGGCACTTCTCTGATTTATCCTATTTAATAAGAAAAAGCCAGACCTCACGATGTTGTTATATAAACAACAACTTAACATAATAATAAACATCGTGAGGTCTGGCTTTTTCTTATTAAATAGGATAAATCAGAGAAGTGCCAACAATTGGTGGGGGTGCCAAGATTAGGGTAGTTTATCCTATGTATTCTATCAGCCATCTAGTTTCCATCGTTACAAGCTTTGCTTAGTTTGGGACTAGAAGGCGTTGTGTTAAGTGTCCGTGAATATTTATTTATTTATTTTATTTAAAGGATAACGGACTTTATTGTACCCTATGTTGGATCAATAGTAAGCAAGCAAGCTCGTATGAGTTAGTGGCCAACTCTGTTGACGGAGTTTTTGGGGCGCATTAAGGCCTCCGTCTTGGCTTAACGACTGCTAGAACCGGGACAGTTTAACGTGCCCTGCGAAGCACAGAAGCGTTGATGTAAATGCCACTAACGGTCACCCATCCAAATAATAACCGCGCAGAATGTCGCTTAACTTAGATAATCGGTGAAGATTGACTAAGCAAGCCTAGCCAGCAGTGCAAGTACCGTTCTTATCGATCGCTTAGTTGTCGATCGCTAAAGTCGATAAACGTATCGAATCGTATCGTTCCATGGGAGTACCGTGAGTAATCCGAATCTTCGAGCTCGAACCTTAGCACACGCATAGTCGTTAGGCAAAACTCGCATGGCAAACTGTTTTCTTGCAATTGCGCAGATTCAGGGCTCGGATCTCTTGTTGACAAATTTTAACAATGCCTTAGGATCGTCCAGGGTTTATCGAAATTATTCGTTCACTGCTGCCATGATTTACTAGTTTACTGTCAATATCACTGTTAATCACTTTCGTTTGTCAGAATCAAAACATAGTAAACATACACCATTCGTTAAAATTTAACGAATTTGTCTACCGATCGACTGAGGTAACGTACCCGCAACTGTAGATAAAACCATTTTGAACGAATCTAAATGTCAAATTATGCGATCGACAAGAACGGTACTTGCACTGCAGGAGCGCGTCAATAGTGACCGGAGGCAGATGTGGTGAACTTACCGATGGTAAAGCCAACAGTGTCATCATCGGTCTCGTACCAGAAGCGGTCTCCGAGCTTGAGCCTTAAGAATTGGTCGGAGATGAGGCACGTTAGAGTGGGGCCTAGAAGCCGGCCCTTAGGGTCCTCAGCCAAAGCCCCAGTGTACAGGTCTATGTCGTTTACATTCCTGAAACGGAACTTGAATCTTAATACTTACCATAAGAATCAAAAGCGATCTGTGGAATCTCATTCATCGTCTAAATGTGTAAAATTGATTTGGGCATTAATCGGGTTTTTGCAGGTAGATAAAAATGATTTCGGAGTAAATTGTTGTAACTTTGTTTTTATAATATACCTACTAGCCGTCGCCGCGGCGTTGATCGCGTTCTAGACCCCTTAGAGTGTGACTTTTCAAAATTTCTTTCTTAGTGAACCCCTACACTATATAAGGATACTACCCTCCAAATTTCATACCTCTAGGACTTATAGTTTAGGCTGTGCGTTGATTATCAGTCAGCTTCAAAAGAGTTTTATATATATTGTTAGAGATATTTTGGCTTGCCACTGTCATGACATGGCGTAGAGGACATCTAGCTAGACTTTAGGCCAAGACGTTGACGTTGACACGCGCTCGCTCTCGCTCTCGTGACACAAATATCGCAGTTTCGTTCCATAGAGTTATACGTTCGAGATTGTTGGTCTGTGGTTAGGTCTATGGTTTTACGAGAATCTATGGAAGCTGGATTGGGGATATTGTCTTCTTGTGATTTTTGGGCGCACTTCTGGATTTGTAATTTGATCGTTTTTATGTCTATTCGAGTAAAATCAATAAGATTTTGATGCTCTGTGTCTCTTTTTGAGTTATGTCTGATCAAGTTTCCAAAAATATTGATAGGTATGTACCTACTGTTCAAAGTTCTTAGTATTCCTACTTTTTAGATTCATAAGCCTGAATTGTTAATTGATTTTGAGAAAAAAAATATCTCTAACCTTAAAATTTAGCACCAACCAACACTTCAGAACACTTCTCCAGTTGGGGTAAGAAGGCAAGACATGGCTTCGGCATAATTGGACGTTTAGAGCAAATAAACTGTTCATCCAGGGTTTTATCTACGGTCCATATGAAGGTAGACTTACTCATATATCTTGCAGATCCTGCTAAGGGACGAGGGATCAAAA